>WUAM01000107.1:16012201-16026167 GCA_024336885.1 Actenoides hombroni
GGGGATGGTCAGGGTTGCAGTCAGGGAGTGGAGTGATACAAAGGGTCACATTATCCTCTCAACCCAGACCGAAACAAGCCATTGTCTTCCAATGACCTCCCTGGAAGATTAGTGCTCCAAAAGCAAACAACTGACTTATAATGATAATAGGATTTGTTAGTCTGGGCTGCTTCAAATGCAGTAATAACAGATTTATAGTATCTAAAAAGGCACTATACTAAACCTGAACCCATCTGCCAGAACCATCTATTCAAGGCACTTTGAAAAATCTGGCAGTTATGAAGATTGGTGGATACGCTTGTAGCCCAGAAAAACTCTCAAATATAATTCTAGGATCACAAATAAAGGTAACACTAATCTGGACAGAGGAAACAGCAAGCTTTTGGTAAATGAAATCCAGGTGAACACTTCATTAAATCAAGGGAAACTGAAGATCTAAGCAATCTGACTTACTGCAGGTTGTCAGAGCTCCAGTTAAGAGCTGAATTTGGCTTATTCAGCAATACAGAAACCTCTAACTGCACAGTAACAAGGACGTGTTCTTCCAGCTAACTGACTCAGTCTTGACAGCAAATGATATGGCTTGCCATGGAAATAGGATCGCATCCTAAACAGCGTCTACAACTATGCACCCATGTATTTGAACCACAAATTTCTACAGAAGCAAAGAGACCCTCCATAATTTGCACAGAAAACAAGAACAAAACATCACATACAGCATGCTGGATATTCAACTTCTCCAGCAAGGTGGAGTCAGTAGCTTGAGGAAAATGGCTCTCTTCATTGATAAGTGCCAGCAGCCCCAGTTTCTACAACAGCAAGAAAAGGTGGAAGATGAATTAGTGCACAGATGGACACAGGCATCCCCAGTTTGGAAAAACCAGAAAGGCCTTGAAGTTGTTGTGTGCAGAGAGGTGCAAAACCACCCGTACATGAGTAGAACCCCACTCTCATAGAGGACTGCAATTTCTGGCATCACTCCTTTTGAAACATACAGCATATGATACATGGGCAAAATAAATAAAAATGCTACTGGAAGAAGCAAGTTCTCCTGATGTAGACAGTTTTTAGGTACATACAATGACACTGCTCCAGAATATGTTCCAAGATCTCCAATCATCAGAAATCCCTTAAAACAGAGGGGTTTGTGTGAACAGCCTTTCAAAAATCTTTCTTCCATAACATTTTCTACTTAGTTGTTGGACTGATGCAAACTTTTAGCACACACGATGCCCAGGGGCACAGCAAAAGACAGACAGTTTAAGCCTGCGCTGTGCAAAACACAACATCCCTTTGCTTTGCCTATGCCTCGGTGTAATTTCCTTTGATATTCCCTACTCCTCATACTAGGAGAGGTGGTAAATAAACTACCCTGAAGTTAATTAACATGTCCACCAAGCTTCAGGTTGATAAAAGCCTCTCAGAAAAGCACAGTTCTCTGAGTGCACGTTTTACCAAGCCACTTCTCATTGGCCTAGAGCAGTTCCTGACAAACCACACCATTCTCACTGCTTTCATGTCCTGGCCACTGGATCCCCTGCCACCAAAGTTTCTGTGGTTGTCTAATCTCCCACAGCCACATATCCCTCTGCGGAGATAAACTCACACAGCCTGCTTCTCCTGCTGGCAGAGTGAACGTGGATGAAATGAGACATAACTTTGGCTTTGTCACCCAGTCAGAGTGATAATTTCTGTGCATTGAACTCATCTGCCCCTCACTGTTCATGTTCTACCAATAACTGTGCAGAAACTTCATGCCCTCTTACATGTTCCTTTAGTACAAATCAGAACTCAAACAAAATTATGGATGAAGACAAAATTGCCAAGCCACAAATGAAGATTACCTGCATCCCATGAAAAGCTATTATGGGAGCAAGACACTGTCATTCTTTCTGCATCCTCCTTCTATTCTTTGTAATCATCTCCAAATACTGCTTTTGTATATAATCAAGGAAAGATACATATATCGAGCTTACAATATAATCTACAATACATCCATGCATGAAAATGAGCTGCTTAAAAGTTCACTACTTCAACATGCAAGACCCACCACTCTCCTTACTTGTTCTTTGTGTTGGCAATTAAAGACGTCTTATCTCAGAATAAAAACTAGAAATAGGGACTGGTATCAAATTCTTTTTTACCTTTTCAATAAGATCCAAGCACTCTCCATTGTCTGTCCAGTCAATATCCTCCCAAATTAGTCCTTCCCTAAGGAAAATAAGGAGGGCCTTTTTATTGACAACTATGACAAAAGTATTTTAAGTATACAAACAGGAGGAGCTGATGTATTTATCTTGCAAATTACAGCAAAATCATCTGGCCTTTAAAAAAAATACACGGCTCTATATAGATGTTCAAAGGAAGCTAAGGTAGCTGGGAACCCAGATTTCAAGTGAACACTAATATTTTCAAAATTCTTTTTAATTCCATCTATATCTCTTACCTGCTGTATTCCAGTTGCTCCAAAGAAAAGATGTGCTTGTTGAAATACTCCTGAAGCTTTTCATTTGCATAGTTAATATTGAACTGCTCAAAACGATTTACCTAAAGAGGCAACAAATTTTCAAAAATGCATACACTCCAAGTATTTTACTTTGCCAACAAGGAACAGTTTTAAGTCATAACACGTTTAATAATCAAATTTCAGTGAAGATGACAAAGATATGTAAAACAATGAAGCATAAATACCAGACAATCCATTTGAACAAACTTTTGAAAACTACCTCGAAGTTTTCAAATCCAAATATGTCCAAAATTCCAATGGTCTTGCAGTCTTCCTTGCTCCTGATTCTGCTGTTGATTTTCTTAATGACCCAAGCAAAACACTGAGAATAAAGTGCCATAGCCATAGAATCTCTGCTGTCTATTGCCTGCATTAAAGGAGGAATACACAACTCATCAGCCAACCCTGTAAGTGAGACCTTGCCAGACTTTGCTGGTCAGCATCCTTTGCACAGCTTAAAGCAATGTATAATGCAAGCAGTTTGTATTCTTATATACCTTGACAGCAATTGTAGTAACAGTTACAAAGCATCACAATTTAAGGTTTAACCATGTAAATTGTAACAGCTGTACACTTCTGTGGCTTTAAAATTACATTTCAAGGCTAAAGTATTCAAAAATTAGGAAATTCTAAACTTAAGGTGTGGAGGAAGAAAAGAGAACAGTAGGAAATAACATCTTAGTTTACCCCTGTTCTAGTGGTAAGCATAATGTTATGTATACCTAATACCCCTCTCACAAATAATAAAATTATTTCTGCTGAAAGTTTTAAAAAACATCCCCCTGACACAAATGTCTGTAATGAGAAATATCATCTTACATGATCAGAATTTGAAAAAAAAAGGGTAAGCAATCTAGGCTTAATAAAAATAACAAGAGCCAAGCCACAAGCCCTGGCCTGATTGATAGGATGTGATCTATAGAGATTTCTACAAGTCCAATTACAACCTTCCCAAAAATCTATGTTGTATTTCTGATATCAAGCTTCTGTTCCTGGGTGACCAATGACTTCCTTGGACTAGAAGACTTATCCATATATTTAACGGACCTGAAAAAACAACATGTCAAAACCGAGACATCTCTACCTGTTGTATACTAAGAGGTGTGAGGATTTCTTCTCCCCTGAGTATCATTGACCTCTGTGTCAATGCTTCTGTGAGCTGCGTGGAATCCAACCCCAGTAGTTCAGCACATCGACCCAGAGCTGCCAAAAGAAAGAGACGAATACAAATATGTCCTTAAATGTATAAGGTTATGAAACTAATTTGTAATAGCAGTAGTATTACCACCACCATTTCAGATGCTTCTAAAATGATTACAGATGAAAACATGACTAGAAACTCTAGGATAAGTTTCTGTTATTCATGAAAAGGCACAGTATGATAAATGTGCACAACTGAAGGAATTTAGCAGTATAAATTCATCACAAGTAAGAATATTTATCTTCCTCTTAATGTTACATGTCCAGGACTCAAACAATCTACTGCTTACACTAATATATTTTTCCAGATAGAGTGATTCACTGTTTGTTCACATGAATGTGTTTCAGCTTCCCTTGGGATGATGAGGATAAAGAAAATCAATTAATTTTTTCCTCTTATATGCATATGCTAGTTTGCAATTTTGCTAAACTGTGGCATATAAAGCAGTACATAATGCTACTTCTCATTGCCATATTTGAAAAAACATTGAAAATGCTCAGCAGTCCAATTTTTAGACATACCAGCACATACTTTCAGATTTGTAATTGAAGTATTGAAAGCTCTAACAAACAATACCTTCAGTGGAGACCTCCGTTAGGAAACATGCTTGAGCACTTATGATTTATCAACTTGAGAATAATTCAGAGAAGGAATTAGATTAAAATAGAATTTCACTACTATTAAAAGAGTAACTACATGCCCAAGGTCTTCCCTAATTAAGGCTTTGCATCCAGCAGCAGACTAATTTGCCTTACTTGTCCAAAAAAAAAAAGAAAAATAACATTTTAATCAGCATTTACAGATGTTAAAAAGCAGTAAGACCCTTTCAGTGTCTGTCCTTGCTATGGTCAGATATACTAAGCAACAGATACAGCTTTCACAGCCTCAAGAACATTTACATTTGGATGCACAGCCTTCTCACCTGTTTTAAAGGACACCTGTGCCCCACCAGCAGTGATGAACTCAACGTTTCCTAGATGTAGAATGCCAGCCAACAGCCTCAAAACTTCTCGCACTTCCTCCTTGCTGAACTGCATCACTTCCATCGCAGTCTGGAACGACACGCACAATTCTTCAATAACTTGCACACTGCCTCAAAAATGGGGACAAGGACAAATGCACCAACTATGTTGCCAGGCCTCAGAAAAGCAAGGCAGGACTGACAGGGGGCTGGGCAGGTGTTACTTCCTTTGGTTTCATCCCAAAGCAAACAGACTGTAAGACATGGCAGGGACATCTGGGAACACAGAAGTATCACTCTTGTCTTAAGCATCCTTCTGATGCCGTAAGGATGCCGCAATGGGCTTTCAAATTCTTCATTAAAATTGCATCAATATTGGAAGGTCCTACTGAGTTGTGCATTAGATGCAATTTCACTAAGGTACATTAGTAACTGTTTATACTGAATTTTCCAGTTAGCCTTGCAGGTAACAAGGCACGGGGGAGGAAACACACCGACATGTAAGGTTTGCTCAGTTGTTGTCTCAGCTACAGAGAATTCTGAGGGGACTTTCTGCAGCATGCTCTGGGCAAGCCATGGAGCCCAAAAACACATCTTGCCAGTGTGGTCTGACATCTTACAGCAAAACTGAGCAAGAAAAAGAGATCTATACAAAAAGTGATGAATTTAGGGATAACCAATATGCCAATGATCAAGGCTCAGCTATGGCATTGAGGAGAACAGCAAATCTCTATCTAAAGAAATATTAAAACAAGAGGAGGAACATATGCTTTCCTCTGAAAGAGAAGGGGTAATTCTATGCCTCTCAAAATTGACAGACTTTCCCAAATTTGGGTCTAACATGATACTGAGATCGGATCACAGTTTTCTACCCTTACAGTGAGATTCAGTATGTTATGGTCACTGCAGGTGTCTGACAGATGAGATAACGGAGTATTTCGCCTTTTCGTAACTCACCAATTACAAATGGTACAGCCTCAGGTTCATCCCACAATTAAAAGCAGGGAAGAGATAATGGTTGAAGGTTTATTTTGTATAGAAGACCTTTCACAACAGAGCTCTAAGACAGGCAGCAGCACTAGCAGTTCACCTCCACGCTCACCACGCAGTTCCTCACCGTCTCCTCCAAAAAAGTTTCACTTAAGTAACATCTCCAGGACTTAAACAACAGGCAAATGAGATGACTAACAGGAGAAGACAGGCGAGGGCAAACTGCAGGGTTCTGCTGGCCTGCTGCTCTGGGAGAGCAGCCTGGCAGCCGCAGCCCCTGCTCCAAGCCCGCCCGCGCTGCAGGCAGCACACAACCCTCACCGGCCCGGCTGATTTCATGCTCTGCCTACCTGGGGATGATTAGCACAAATTAAATGTCACGCTAATCAACTGAAGCATGTGACTATAATATAAATAAGTCATCAACTTTTCCGACACCTCCTTCTGCCATCCTAGGTGAGGGTTTGGGTTTTTTTCTACACTAAGAATAACTTTGGCATCTGTTACACGTTAATTTGTCAATTTGGCAAAGATATTAACATAGCTAAGCAGAAGGAGTTTGGTGAAGGGCAGAAAACCAAGTATTTTGTCTGAGTTTTAAAAATCTAACATAAATCACCTCAGTGATACAGTCAGCAGTTATCAATTATCATAACAGTCAGTATAGGCAAATTGCTGTGCCTAATTGGCATGGATATAAGATATAAAGCCATTCAGAGAAAGACTCAATCAGGACCTGGTTTTTAATCTGTGTTTACATTTTCTTCAACTCTATTGTGTAAGTTACTCCATACAACTGGATTTCCCAGCTGCAATTTAAAGAGCCACAGAAGCCCATGTGCTGCAGTGTGAACTTGACCCAGTAGATGCTAAAAGATCTGGGTGTAGATTTAGGATTGAAAAGCACTGCGAGCAGATGTAGCTGTAATATAAATGCAGAGAAGGGAAAAGGCATGTAAATGCCTTACTGTCTTCCGAACTGATATTCTTTTCATCCCAAAATGTAATCATTTCACTAAACTATAGCACACTTTGAAATTATATAGTAAAAATCAAATATTGGGAGGAAGGTAAAGACATGCTCAAAATGACAGTGAAGTGTTAAAAGAAAATATAAGTTCCTGTAAGATTAGTTCCTCAATGAGGAAGCTGAATGTCGTTAAAGCACAAGAAGGCTTTATCCCCTGCTCAGATGCCTGAACCTCCAGCATTTTTAAATCATAAAGAACTAGAGAAACAACTCACAATGACGTCCTTGAAAGAATCTTTGTCACTGATTGTCTTATCCGCTACACATCCAGACTGATTCAGGTAGTGGTAGTTCTCCGGTAGAGATAAGTAAAAAGCATCTAAGGAGGAGAAAAAAGAGGATGAGTGAAAAAAAAAAAACCAACATAAAAATCCCAAACTAAAAGCACTCCCCAAATTATTACATCACAGTCAATTAGATCACTATTCATTTGCTCAGAAATGATGAGGATGCACAAATCAGAGTTATGTATTAAAATCGGATATGGGGTTGTGTTTTGCTGCTTTTTGCTTTCTTTAGCTGCATAATGGAGTTAACTCTACTTTTTAGCATGCAAAGAAAGCAAGCCCGAAGGGAGATGCCAAGACAGCTTTAGGCAATTTTGCACATATACAAATGTCATTTCTGCTCTTCAGTGGATTTATTCTTTATGAGAGAGGATTAGAGGAACCAGAATTATTCCCTTTGCTGCTGTGGAGTTATTTATAAAATATTCAGCTTGAATAGAATGAGGCATGTTTGTTCCCAAGTGATTTTTCCCAGGGACACAGCAGAAGCTGGGAGAAAAATTACCAGCAGCTCAGTGACATTGTTCAACTAAGCAGGTTGCTTTATCAAGTGGAGCTCAAATTCACACTCACTGAATCCCAGCTGAATAAATAACCTGTTTCTCTGCTTGGGGTTAGTGGGTTTCTGCAGTTTTATTCTCCACTACTGTCACCATGGCTGACTGCTAGCAGAAAGCCACTACAGTTGTGTGACTTGCGCTTTGCCACTCACCTTTCTCTCTCTCTTCTATCCCTGCCAGCAGAGCATAGAATATATGATAATTTCTTTCCCCTGGGTTTTGTCTTACTACACGATTCTGTCAAAGTAAAAAATAGGTTCCATTTAAGTAATAATTTTAAAGTAAAATTTTTTTGTCCACAATTTCAAAGAAAATGTTAAACAAAATTAACTGCACAAAAGCAAACGTCAACTTACTTTTTCCAATAAATCTATAGGCAGGAAGAAAAACTTTAGTCAAGGAATAAAGTAAAAAGCAATTAATGCACAAGCTATTTATAATCTTCCTCCTTTCATTTCAGACAACAGGAAGAGCACCATGGTCTTTTCTTATGACATGTCTACTGCTGTAATAAGATGAATAAAGTAGCGGCAATGAGAATATTTCAGCAGATCTAATACTGACGTGTTTCTACACCTCCCATCAAAACTGGACTTGTCATGTTCTGGATTTTATATGATATCTGCTTTCCTTTACTTTTTTTTTTTTTTTTCCCCCTAAAGCCTGGAAACAGCTTTAAGGATGAAAGTTGCTTTTGCTGTGGAAAAAATTATGTTCAAAACACTAGCTAGGATCCCCTTGGTATATTCCTCATCCCCACACCTCTGGCGCTCTGGTGGAGCTGGCTGGTTGTCCAGTTTTGCCAAATGCATGACAAATCAAAGGATTTGACATACTCAGGCTCACACTGCAGAAGTTCAGCAGCTCTGCTTTTTCAAGCACTTTTCCAGAAAAGTAAGAAGCTTATCTTCAGTTATAAGTGAGGGAAATAGCTGACAACTGAAATTATCCCCGAGAACTTGGGCTGTTTTAGCTCACTACATAGGAACATGCACATGAGCCATGCTACCAGTAGCAATACAAAATCCTGCTCTTCCAAGAGTACGTAAACCCTACCCTGCCACAAAAGCATGTGCACAGACAGGCGCAGAATTTGATGTTACCGCTCCCCTTTCCTGCCTTTCCTTGAGGTTTCAGGATGGCATGAAAGGACAGACAAGGGCAAGCCACTTTTCTCTCTGCCCTCCACAGAGCAGGTACATGGGGGCTGCCCACAAACAGGGGTAAAATCACCAAACGAGGATACAATCTATAATTCTTCCTCCCTGAATGTTTCCTTTCTGACAGATGTTCAGCTGAATAAACTTCCCAAAGCGACTTGAGTTGTTGTTGTAAACGGTCTTTGCATTGCCAAAAGCTTCCATAATTGGGCTGTGAAAAGACAGAAGAACAAGAGCGTTAACGTGTGACCAGCATGCCAACAGTTTCACGTGGGACTGGTGAAAGGACAGCACTCTGAAAAGCTCATTTCTGACACCCTCCTCACCCACAGCCTACATCCTCAGTATTATCCTCAATGTAGTAACAATGGCCATCTCAATTTTCTATCAAAAGATGTAAGTATTCAAGCAACAGGAAGATTAATCATACTAAACTACTCTGCAGCTTGATCTGTAACTGCTGAAAAGACACACGCAATTCTCATTGCAGTACTCAAATTATAGAAATAAGAAATCTCAGCACATGCAAATTGCTAGACAGATGGGTGGAAAATAGTCCTCGTCCTAAGGCAATTAAAAAAAATAATTAAAACAAGATACAGCAGGTAAAACAGAGATGAAGCATGATAAACAAAAGTGTCTTAGTTTTGAAAAGGTTTAGAACCATGTGTTACTTCATTTGAACACTGAAAATATTTTTTTTCCTTTGCTTGTGTAGTGTGCCCAATTTATCTGATGCATTTACTCATCTGTCTTACCAGTTCTCCCTCTCCTCCCCTTCCTCAGCATGCTTTTACCACTTGCAGACTTAATCTTCACCGTGCTTCATCTTGTTCTACCTCAGGCTATACAAACCCATTTCCCTCACTCTGATATCTGAACTCAGGCCCAAACAAAAATGAAAGCCACCACTAAAGCATCATCCATTTCAGAAGTCTGAATCATCTTGCTTTGCTAAGATACATCACTGTGCCTGCAACTCTTCAGAGTAGCCAGGTGATTTTGTTTAATGGAGAGTGTCCCCCTTTCCAATATTCATTTTATTGTTCAGTAAACACACTCACATCTTTAATTACATTGCAAGCTCTTATTCCAATGACAAGGCTTGTGTCTCCTGGGAAAAATACCCGCATATTGAAAGATCAAGTACCTGCTCTCAAGAATAGCTTGCTCCACACAGGAGGTTTTCTCTCTGCAGGACAGCTCCAGCGAATGTTGGCTCATTGCAGACAAGAACTTGAGAATCAGCTTGGTGCTCTCTGTCTTACCGGCACCACTTTCACCACTGAAAGAAGAAGAGGAGGGAAAGTGCTTGCACAGTTCCAGCTGCCAAGGGGAAAATCTGGTCAGCCCTCCAAACTGTAAATTACTCAGGGTCAAGAAGACTGGGGTGAGTAGAAATGATACTGAGAGGACAGCAGAACACCCCTTTAAGCTTACTGAATATGACATTCAACACAAAATGCAAGCTAACTTTAGACTTCATACCACTGTTCAGACAGCATGTCAAGGTATTGATAGTGTAACAATGTACATAACACCCACAAGACAATGAAAAGCTCTCCAAATACAGACAACTATCCAATGATTCTCACCAACACCAAAATCAAAGTTAGCACAAAGGCATGGCACTGGTCAGGAAGAACATCCAGAAACTAAATTAAGCTGGGAAAGTCTGGGATTATATTGCAGCAATCTAGCTAAGGAGGGAACCCTGCTGTGGGAAGGATGAGGTTAGACACACCAATGCGTATCATAACACATAAAGGCTACTAGTACAATTAATACCAATATTCTTGGTGAGCTCATTTCCCCAATTTAATTTCCCTTCCATTATGTAGCCTTATAATTAAAAAACCACACCATGAGCCAATAAGAAATTGCAGCTAAAGTTTGTCTAGTTTGCTTACTTTTCATCTTATGTCAGAGCTTTATATGCTACGCTGCAGCCTAATTCCTAGTTTTCCTACTTCCTAATTAAGCTGTGCCTAATTCCAGTTTACACCCAATGAAAGGAGGTACATTCTGGTCTTATCCTACCCTCCTCGTTGTAGCAAGAGGGAGTTTTGTCATTGACTTTGATGGAGCACAACTGGGCACGTGAAGCAAGCTTAGTTTATTTGACAGTCTTTTGTTGTGCCATTGCTGAGTGGCGATCCTGGTGATTTTGGGGTACGGCAAAGTATAATGATGCTTTCTAGTAAAAAGCAGAGAAGAAAAGTACAGACCAAGAAAGCAGTATGGCATTTTCCTGCAAATGAATGCCAACAATTAAAAAAAAGTGATAGGGAAAAGGCATTCAGGAAGCACAAGACGACACGGAATTTGGTAGCTGAAATTTAAGAGTTTCCCAAGAAGAATCAGAGTCTTTAAAACGTTTCATAAAACTTCATAGAAGATAGGGTGCCCCGTGACACGTTCCAGCAAGTATGATTCATCCATCATACACATACCATCTCAAACAAAGTCTGTATTTTTAGTCTAGTTTCACCCTTGATGTCTGGCCTTTTCAGTATTTGTTCCCTTTCTCTTTGCAGGTCCACATTCACCCACGCTCCTTTGCCAACAAAGCAAATATTTAATATTTCCTGTATTTAATACTCACTCCTTGTACAAAACATTTCTACTATTAGTTTTGAAAGAGCTTCACAAACCCTTTACTTATCCTTAGCTAGTGCAAAAAATCACCAAGTGATACATACCTCTTCTTGACTATAGTGTCACCCTCTGAGCAGTGTGCAGCTCAACATCAGGGATATGGGTGCCAAGGAGGACACTGGCCCTTTCACTGACACCACCCTTCCTCTGCCCCACACTCTGGAAGCTGAAAGTTACCCCACCACAATCAAGAGCAATTCCACTAGTGAGATATTCAAAGCTGATGGAAAAATATTTCCTGTACCTATCTCTGGCACCATTGCTATTATGCACAGCTACATGCTCTTGATTCCTTCTTAGAGCAGGAGAAGCTCAGAACTAGGCCAGACCAAAGATCTATCTGCCCAGCGTCCTATCTCTGCCAGTCACCAAATGGAGATGCTCAGGGAGGACAAGAGATACTTCCCTTCTGTGTTCTTCCACAATTCTTCTTCCAATCCTAGTTCTTTGCTATTCAGAGGGCTCCTGGCTTAAACTTGGTTTCTACGTGTCTTGTCACCCTCAGCAGACATATCTTCCACAAGTTTCTAGCCATGCTCCCTTAAAAACATACAAATGTGTCTTGGTGTTTCAGATCTGCCTCCTATTAGCTTCATTTGGTGCCCCCCAGTTCCTGTATTAGAAGGAGAAACCCACAACTCATTCCAGGGCTCTCCCTCTCCACTGTGTATGACTTCATGGATTCTCAGTTCATGGATCCCCTCAATTCAAGTTGCCCACCTCCATTAGCTGTTCCCACATACAGAGCCATGCTACACTTTCCATCGCTCCTTTTTGTTCTCCTCAGAATCACCTCCAGTTCCAAAAAAGCTGTTTTGAATATCAAGCAAGAGGGGAGAAAGGCTTACACAAAATAACTTATGAGCAAAGGATGGATTTACGCAATGCTCTCAATTTATTAGGGACCCCTCTATTCTATTCAGCTTTACAACTCCTGTTGAGGATCGAGTGGACAGGTCCCTGGAGCCTTCTGGCAGGACAGTAAGATCTCCCCCCTGCACAGTGTTGCTCAGCTCGGGACCCATAATTTTATGTGCATCAAGCTGGTTCTGCATTTTTCCTTTATAAAATGCTTTATAAAACCCGGTTATTAGTAATGAGATGAAAATCAAGAACAAGCATACTAAACATTTAAGGGTGCTTATTCAACCACACAGTACATACACTAATGGTAGGTTAAGTGGTATCCACTTTTCAGACTCCTTAGGAAGCCTGTGCCTACAAGAAGTCACCAAGGTCACTAAAAGGGTCATTTTTTTAGTTCACAGCCAACTTTTCCACCAACCTTTCTACCCCACGAGCTTAACTGCCCACATCATTCCACATCACCACAGTCAGTACTGTGAATACATTAAGTGTGACAGCAACCCACGAGGCCCCAACTCAGGAGATCTTTGAACTTTCTCCATGACTTGCTCTACACAGGGCAACTTGCTAAGGGCACAGCAGCCTGGACACCAGACTGCTGGAGTGGGAAAAGGCAGCACCAAGACAGACTCCTCATTCTGAAGGACATAATGTGGGTGAGACAGTATCAACCCTACTCTACATCACCTCTCAGTTCTGTCTGTTGGCTTTAAAGCCCCAAAGATAGATACACACAGACAAAATAGGCCCCTTCAGGAAATACAGCTTGTCAAATGCACATGTGAATTTTAGTGTGTCAGCCTCATAAGAACATCCTCCCATCACAAGTCTGGTTCTCATGCAAACAGTCCTGTGGTTCACTTTCATTTTCAAGTTGAACAACAACAACAAAAATGCCGGGCCATCAGATGATTACAGAGAGAACAAACTGGTGTCAGACTGTGATTTCCCACTCACAGCACTGACTGCAATGTCATTAAGCGTGACTGTTGCTGCTCCTTCAACTGCTTTACGCTGCTTTCTGAGTGCTTTAAAGTGAATCAACTGCTATTGTATCCGAGAGAAAAGTCTATGTTTGCTTGTGCAAGGACTAGACTACTTTAAACAGAGCAGCAACAAAACAAAACAAACCCTAAAGATATTTTCCTATTCTTACAATAAAGGGGTGGAGGTTTGAACTTGGTCCCAAGTTGTAAACATCAGCTAATCAGGGGGGAGCTCAGTCCCTTCCCTATATCAGGACAAGTTGTTTGGCTGTGCCTCGAGTAAGGCGGACTCCCTTCTTGCTCCTGCCAAGGCACACAGATGGTAGATGAGATGAAGTTAATTATTTTATCAAATTTTTTAACATGTCTGTTGTAGCATCAAGTGTAACTGTGGTGAACACTTTTTCTTCTGTTATAAATAGAATCACAGAATCATTCAGGTTGGAAAAGACCCTTGGAATCATTGAGTCCAACTATTAACCTTACTCTACAAAGTTCACCCCTAAACCATGTGCCCCAACATAACATTTAAAGAATCCTTAAGCACATCCAGGGATGGTGAGTCAACCCCCTCCCTGGGCAGCCTATTCCAGTGTCTGACTACTCTTTCTGTGAAAAATTTTCCCCTAGTGTCCAGTCTAAACCTATCACGTTGCAGCTTGAATCCATTCCCTCTTGTTCCATCACTAATTACCTGAGAGAAGAGACCAGCACCAGCCTCTCTACAATGTCCTTTCAGGTAGTTGTAGAGAGTGATGAG
>WUAM01000107.1:16028925-16041122 GCA_024336885.1 Actenoides hombroni
GCACAACGGGGGGGGAGGGGGGGGGGGGGGGGGGGGGGGGGGGGAAGGGAAAAGAGCTGCCCGCGCTTTCAGATCTTCAGGACAAGGAAGGAAGGAGGAGCTGAAAGCAAGGAAAAGCTATTGGAACATCAACTGCTCTCAACTTACATTTGGCAACAGTGAGGTCCTGAATATCAGTGACACAGAGGATCAAATGAGAAGCCATTAGATCACCATTACATTAAAGCACAACGAGATTAAGCAAGGAAGATTAATCAGGCAGAATTAAGTGGCTGAAATGTGGAGGGCTTTTTCTTTTGCTGATTTACCACATTTCTCATGAGCGGTGGGTTATTTTTTCTTTTTCTCCCAATATAGGGTTCAGGGTCTAGTGGTGACAAACGACTGAGCTGCATAGGGATGTTTACACCGGTGGGGAAATCACTTAGGGTAACATTAGAAGGGCGAGTAGCAAAAAAATGCACAAAAACACAACAGATTTTTTTTCACTAATTGAAATTGTTAAGAGGTATAAGAAAAATGAACACTTTCGTAGAGACCCACAGAACAACAGGGTGAGGTCAGAATTCTCTCACACAGCTCTGATGCTTTAAAAGCCTTTCTTTTGGAGCTCTCTTCTCCACGTGCCCCAAGCCCATGCTCCTAAATCACCCTGGAAGGCTCTCTGGCAGGGGTAATCAAAGCAGCAGCATTTACCTGATGAGGATACACTGGTTGTCCTGGCGCTTCCAGAGGCAGCGGTAGCACTCGTTGGCCACGGCGAAGATGTGGGGTGCGATCTCTCCCATGTGGTGCTTGCTGTACCGCTCCACGGCAGCGCGGTCGTACAGGCCCGGGATGCTCTTGTACGGGTTCACCGAGGCAACGATCGAACCAATGTACGTCTGCAAGCACACAGGACCCCCCCCCAAATGTTATTACACACGTGGGACAGATTAACGCTCTTCCCCAGTGAAAGACAACAAACACACATTTGCAAAAGCCTAGCAATCCTGTAGATGAAGGTGGACAGTACTCTTCCCCGATTTCTTCCTTGCAACAAAAGGAACCGAAGGGCAGCAGTTATTTCCACGTCTGTCATGGTTTTCATGCTTACCCCACAGAGCTTCTCTGCTGCACGAATCCCTGCCCTAACACCACCTACAGCTGCACAGTAACGCCTACGAGTGCTGGTCTGCAGCTGCTTCTCTTCTTAGGGCCCCACTGAACTTACTGAAAACCTGACCGTGTCCCAAGTATTGGTGCAAAAGTCCGTATTCCACGTCCTTCTCTGCTCCTCATTTGAACAACAGCAGTATCAGACGTTATGGTGGACCCTACAGCACCATTACATGGTAGCAGACCCTGAGAAAAGCACGTGAACTGGTGGACGCTCCTGAAACACTGAGGTTCTGCAACTTAATTTATTACTAGCTTGATGCGCAACAGCTGCTGACAAGTCATTCATTTCTATCCTATTGCAATTAGAGAGCACATCAGGTGAAACCACCCAGGTAGCAGCTTATGCCCATTCCCCCTGCCTTAACTCATTAGGCTGTGGTAACGTGATCATTCGCAACAGCCTATTTGCAGTGCCGTTCATTTTCTCAGTCATCCTCTATCTACTCCAACGTATTTTTCAAGTAAAATCAAATTAAGTGAGGTAGGAGATAACATTAAGCACGTTACCTCCAGAATTGCCAGTACCTTTCTGGGGCACGTGAAATTAACTGGTATCTCATACGGTGCATGTGGTGTTACCGCTGTGATTCATTTCATTTTGTTAAGCACCTTTTCTGTGGTTACAGGCAGGAGGCTGACACCCGGCTGTAACACCCCTGCTGCCGACTTGCAAAGGGCCAGGCTGCGAAGCCTCCAGCCCTGTAACATGGTCCTTGTATACAGACAAGATGCTTCACCAGCACTGAACCCTCTCGTCACTGACAGGAACCAGCTGTGAAGTTGACAGCAGGCCTGGTGCTCCCTTCACCCCCACAGCACCCTATCCAGAAAGGGCTGGATAAGGCAAGCAGCATCTTGCACGCCACAGAAACCAGCCCCACGCGCTCCTCCTGCAGCCCCCCTCTTCTCTAGCAACCCACCACAATGGCACTCACCGAGACCCAGGGACCGTCAGCTCCCCCATGGTTTCCTTTCCTCTTTGTCAGTCTCTTACACAGCATTCCACATCTTTACTTTCCACATCCACCCACCTGCCTGCTCTTCTCCTTAACTGACATTAATTTATCGCTGTGTATCAGCTCTCCTTCCCCACTGTTACCCTGCAGCCACACTCTCCGTTACCCACCTGTTTGTCCTCCATCAGGCCCAACACAAGCAGCAGCTTTCAGCTTCTGCTAAAAGGGAACTAGGGCAGCATCCTTGAAATTATGACAGTTCTATTATCTGCGAGGGGAATATTCCTCCTCACTGTAACTCAAGTACCTTTTAAAGAGCTGTGAACTTTCTGTGTTTTATAACCCACTCCCCCATGCTGTGCTCAGTAGGTTCCACCTAGAGGAACGATACCATTTCAACACAAGATCATATCACGGGGCAAGTACAGCTCTGAAGCAACAGCTTAATTTCCTGGGATCATCCCCTCTCAGGTTCTTAAATAACCAGTGAAGAAGTCTCCAAGAACAAACTTCCTCCGTTTGATACCTATTTCAGCACAGACTGCATAGGCAAAATTTTGAGAGAATTTTTTCTTCAAGCTACATGAATACAGCGCAAGCACGACCAATAAAGCAGACTGCTATAGATGTTCCTCTTTACCTTATTAATGTTTGACTGAAGCACACTAAAATATAAGAAGACTAACTCGAGGCACGCCATGACAACAGATGCCAAGGCAAAGCAGCAAATAAAATCCCCACGGAACATGGTATCATCTAACTTTATAACTCTAAGCATCCACTCCATAGCTTCTGCCTGATCAAGTACCTGCCAGAACGACACCACTAAGTTTCCTGATGTTCCTGTGAGGTAAAGCACTGGCAAACCTGCAGCACCACTGGCTACAGCACAACTTTTATCGCTTCTCATGTTTCAAACAGTAAATACCACGAGAGGAGACAGCAGCCCACTTCTGCACAGACTCGCTTAGCAAGAGGCAGTCTTTCACGTGGCTTAAGCATAACTTTTTAAAAATCAAATAAACACTTCCTGAGCATTAGTCATTACTGGGAGTAAGAAAAGGTTTTTATTAAATGAAGTCAGTTGGCTTCATTGCCTCATAATTCATGTAAGGTATCGCAGAGAAGCGGGTAGCGTATTGCAGCAGTAACAGAAACCTGGTGAAAAGCAGAAGCAATACCAGTGAAAACAACTCCTAAACCACCTCGTGGAGTAACACTTAGGATGTGTCACTATTTTTAAAAGTCCTTCTTTCTCTTATTCTGTCAGAAAAAACATGAGGTACCACAGTCCCCACTGAAACAGCTCTGATTCGTGGTTCCAGTCTTCTGGCGCTTTGAGTACGTTATTACCTCTTTGTAGAACAAGTTAAATGTGTCTACACAAATTATCACCAAATTATACTGATACAAGACAGAACAAACTCAGGCCCTCAAAAAAAACTCCTCCTCCCAAAGGAAGAATCAAAAAAAAAAAAAAAAAAAAAAAAAAAAAAAAGCTATACTGTTCACAGACGTGGTGGATCACATTTATCATCTATCAAGTGTCCTAATCCGATCCAAGCAGGCACAACGAGGTACCTGCATGGACTAGCTAGGAGTTGGCTGGCCCAAGGTAGTTGAGCAAGGTATCGGTAAGTTGAAGCAGCACTGTTATTAAAAACTACTCTCATTATTTAAGGAGTTCCCATTAAGAGACAAATCTTCCCTAAGTCTCTGTAAATTTCCCCTGGGATACTCAGCGGCAGCAAGATCTGCTGCAAGAATAACTTCCTACTCGCTTCCAGGCTTATTACTTTTCCCACCCAGTAACTATCACCCACTCTTACTAGGAACAGTATTTTATATACAGTAGATCCTAGTCCTGGTAGCTTCTACCAGGGCACCTCCAAGAGCCACGAAGGCAGGGGGCTGAGGCGCAGCGTGACCTGCACACACACGCAGAGAAGCACCACTCCACCACCTCCCTGTTCGCAGGGCTCTGCTTTCCCTCCTCCTGGGGACTGAGCAGCCACCCAGTGCAAGCCCTTTCTTGGAGAGCAGATCTTCCTGTTTTGCAAGCGCAAGCACCCTAGCTAGCAGCAGGTTCAACTGGTGTAAAGATACCCAAAAAACGCAGGGCTGTTTGGTGGGTAGGTACCGTCTCCTGAACCCTACCTCTGCACCAGGCATCCTCACAGGGCACATTAAAGCAGCTAGCAGACAGAAGAAGAACCTCTACGTTATTATGCCATCATCATTTAGCAGCCTTTAGGATGAAATTTCAGAAAAGGTATTTTGACATAAGAACGTCACTTCCACTTGGCTTAAAAGAGAGCGCATTCAATTTTCTCTCTGTCCTTTGCTGTTTCTAATCTGATTATCACAGCCAATAATTACTTTAAGGAAAGCACTGCGAAGCCGTTACAAATAGGAAAAATGCTCACACATCTTGCCAGAACTCGAGCAAACGTACAGGATTTCTGAAGATCTCCAGCTGAAATAGTTTGAGGGGTATTTCAGAGCAATACTGTATAAAACTCCTATCTCGAGCCTGACTTCTTAAATGTGTGGCAACAAACAGGACAGCTTACTCTTCTCTGTGACATGATCAACTCAACACTTCAGACAGAGCCACATGCAGACTCTTGAATTGCTTTGTTACAGACTGAACCAGCAACAACTTCTTATCAGATCACCACTAATAGATTTATTTAAACCCAACCATAAATGGAAGTTGAGTTATTCAGCCTGAATCCCCATGCAGTGCTTTGATTACCATACTAAAAGGTTGAGCACCTTTTCCAATTTAAAATTTTTACTGAAATTTTACATGGATAACGCATCTCAAAAACACTTTTGGTGACAATCCACAGATACTCCTGCTCCCTCTTTGAGCACAAGAGGAGGAAGCAAGATGGTTTGCTGATCCTCTAGAATGCCTTTCAAAATCTGAGGTTCAAACCCTCTCTTCTCAGCGAGACATTCTCAGTAAGGCGATGGCATCACAAGAGTCAAAATGAAAGATACACTTGAGAAGAGATTTTTCATCAGTTCTCTTGAGTGCTTTTTCAGTTTGCTTGTTGCTCTTTGATAGCAATCAGCTTTGAATCCGTGTCTTGAAATCACTCCAGGCTTCCTCAAACACTCAAAACCAATTAGTTCTTTAACAAGGTTCAAAAGCTCACAAGGGTTTTTAATACCCACAGAAATACTCTAGAAAACCCTGCTATGGTCAGAGTAGTCCTACCATCAGAGGCTTTTCTTTTTTTACAAGAAAGAAGCAGTCAGTTTACTTTAGTTAGATGCCAAACAAATGTAAATGATGTGAAAAGCTTTATTAGTTAAAATATACTTTTGCAAATTAGCTTAAAGTCAGAAGAAGCAAGTTTGCAATAGATGAACTAAATACAGTACGAAATGCCAGTCTTTCCCATGTACATGAAGGCTTTCACACTGAAAGAGGGGAAGAGAGAGTAAGAAATTTTCCCTTCAGAATTTTTTTCAGGTTCTCTCAAAAAACGCAACAAAAAAGGAAACTGCCCTAATGCAAATTCGCATCATTAATCCTACAGACCAAACATACTAAATATATCAGGACCATATTGCTCGCTATCTTTTACTTCACAGATGGGTGTTTTGGAGATACCTTCCAGGTTTGCTCCACATCCAGCAACCACTCACCTTCTGCTCCTTTCCTTTTATGTCACAGCTTCTGCAACTTTTCAGTTTCTGAGGATCCTTTATCATTTCTGTATTTTACTAAACTACAAGCTTGCTCTTCCCACATAAGGTCATCAATTTTATCCCACACCATTTTTCTCATGACCTCTTTTCACCCTCTGCATCAAGGTACCCCTCTGTACTTCCCAGATTTCGAGCATCTGAGACATCCCATTGCTCCTCCTTTCTTACAAAAACAAATAAGGGACAAAAAGCAGGTTGGGGGTTGATGAGGAAATTACTTCTTTCAGGCTTTGCATATCTACAGTGAGGGTGGGTAGAGAAGGCAGAAGGAGGCTGGAGGACTCTGTTAAAGGGCATTATGTGCTGCTCTTGAAGCAAGTCTTTGATGAACAATCGCAATAAAAATTAAAATCACTCGCTGCAGTCCTCAATTTCTATCATTGTGCTTTTTAATTACATCAAAAATCAATATATTCTTCATCACCCGGTACTAGAAATGTTGGAACCGATCAAATACAGAATTAAGATGCTTTGATACAGATGTATACATTAACATTGAGGAGCAGCACTTAGTCTAACTCTCTGAAGAGCACTTTCCAGACTTTCTGCTTTGGGACAAGAAAAATCTCATTACAGAAACAAAAGCATGTTTACAGATGCCTTGAAAATTATGGGTTTGGGTTGTTTTTGAGCAACCTCTGACTTTCCTGGAGTCACTTAAGGAACCTGTGTCTGAAAAGTAAGGGTATGGTTTTTTTTGAAAAGGGGTATTAGTATCCACCTGACAATTTACCCAACAAGTATTATAATCTGGGCTGCACACTTACTGTATGGGAAACGTCAAATAAAACAGCAGTCCAACTGGCTGACTAGAAAGCTACTTAGATATCACTTTTAGACAGTGCATGGGAAAAGATCCATGCCACTGTTGCACACAACTTGTGCATCTCTCATACCTTGAAACGAGCCCGGCGACAGCGACGCTACTGAATTGCAGTAACACTGCTGTCACAGAACGTGCAGAGGCAGACAGCAGCTGAAAGACCGCAAAACAGCCGTAAATATTTTTTTATATTTTCAACACCAAATTTCAAGGTGTCGGGAAGCAAAACCTGGGAACAGAAAGGTCTGCCCCACACTGCAGATACAGCCTCTGTCATTGCCTGTTCTCTCAGGTAAAGGGACTGACAGGAATCATGGCTGAGTTCATTCTGAGGCATAGATAACTAGGTCAACCACCAGATACACACCAGCATGAAGAGGAGAAAGATGGCTGGGCTGTTATTTTGGCATGCTTTTTAGGGGAGGCAGCAAAAGGGGCAAGTGTATGCCATAAACAGGACGATAATTAATGCTCTTGTTCTTGGTAGGACCTTGATTTATCCTCTCTGCGGTAAGTACACCCCATCTTCCAGTTAGTCCCATGCTAATTTCTCTAAATTATAAGCTGAAATGTCTGAAGCCAAGCTCCTTTCTTAAAAACCATAATCAAAGTGAAATACTAAACTGCAAGTTCAGATGTTTTCAACCAATCAAGCCATTTCTAAGATGGAAATGTCATACTCTATAATCATCCTCACAGGCTTGGACTTCTGCAGCCCTCACCATGTTTGGTGACTCATGGTGAGTTTCCAAATGCCCAAATCTACATCAGCTTTGGTTTATCTCTGTGTTCCTTGTCAATATACACAACATTATGACCCCTAAATTGCCCTTTTACCTTCTAAAGATCAGCTGTAGAATTGATTGTAAAATGAGCCATTTGTAAACACACAAGCCACACTACAAATGCAAGAGTTGACATCCATAGGAGAGCACCTTTAGGAACGAACCACTACACAGCAGAGAACGTCACTAAGAAGATGAAGTTACACCAGGCAGCTACCTACTTCCAAGTCTCACCTGCTACGTGTTCTCCTTGGCACAGTTTTTGAAAACTGTCTTCTCAGGCACATTCACGTTGCTTAACTGCACTTTCCCACATGCTTCCATCCATGATGTCAGCTGCAGCAGTGTTGTCTTCTACCAACTACTTCCCTGGTGGCCTTTTCCCTTCCTGTCCTGAGCACAGCTTAGAGCCAAGACGTTAACAGACCGAGGCATTTTCAGTGCCAGGCTTTATGCTTGTTTTCACTGGTGCAGATCACAAGAAGATTTTTTAAATAATTTAGATTTTTTTTTTTTAAATATGTGACTTTAGATGACCAGAGACAATTGTTGGGCAACAGCATACCCTATTACACACATCCTTGTCTGTTATGTTAACCCTTCAACCCAACTGATGTCACCTTAACCTTCCCTTGGTACAGAGTATTAAGCAACACCATCCTGTTCCCAAGTGTCATCAAGGACAAAGGCTATGCTTCCTCTTCATGAAAAAAGTGCTACTTTGTAAGCCAGCTACCTTAACTGCTAAACTAAAATAATCCTTTCGTTCCCTGCAGCCTCAACCTTCCATACTGCCAGTGTTCTTGTCCTAGGCAGCTAACTGAAGCTGCCTACATCTATTTCTTAAAAGTTAAAAACTGGAGTTTGGTCACTCCAGCTGCCAACAGTGCACAGAGGCAGTCACATCGTTCAGCTTAATTCCACAGAGGGATCAGAAATGGTGAAGAACCTGCACAAAACTAAGAGCTCTCCACAGGTTAAGAGAGACACTCATAGCTTTATCTCATCTTATTTTCCCATTAATTTTCTTCTACTGAACAGACTGCTCCACGTGCATGGAGATACTCAAGAAAACTACAAGTGTCACCCAGAATCTGCACCAAAAATTCCAGCTGGGAAATATGAAACCTATATAAGGAAAAGCTGATAAAAGAGCATTGTTACAGCCAAAGGTAAAAACCAAAACAGACAATAATATTGATGTCAATCAGACATCTTTCCTCTTTTAAGAGCTCCACAGGTTTGTGCTAGCTTTTCTCCTGTATAAAAAGGACCCAATAACCTTGATTTTATTGCCTTTTTTTTTTTTTTTTTGCTAACTAATGCAATACAATCTCTACGATGGAGCAGTCTTATCTACTGGATGTCTTGATAATGATCTTTTGTACACGGACTGTTTATACAAACAGTCAGGGAAGAGCATCTCTCTTCACCACTGCCAAGTGGAGAGAGGAGATGACCTCCTGAACAAAAAAAACCACCACCATTGATCAGAATGAGACATTGATTTTTGTTATTTTCATGGGCTGCAAGACAGGATGTGAATGTAAATTGGCACATTAGACTGTAGCAATCTGTGTGCACAAGTGCACAGCTTAACTCTAACCAGGCGATCTCTAGCTCAAATCTCACAACGAGTGGAGACCCCACTGCTCGTCACTTCATTTCAGATGGCCTGTGGCCACAGTCTAGTTCTTCTTCCTGCTTTGTTAGTGCACAATGCTCAAATGAGTCTTTCAAAGCTGTCTGAAGGTCTAATTCACCCTCCAGCAAGGAAAAGAAAAAAAAAAAAAATGGGTCTTCTTCCTTCCTATAGATTCCTCTTGGGAAGACGAAGGGGCTTTTCAGAGAAAATACATGCAATTAAAAGCAGAAACGCTGGTAGATGATATACCAAAAAAGCAGCAGCACGAAAAGACTGGAGAAATATTTTTAATATAAAGCTTGGAGATCTGTTTCATTCTGCCTGTGAGTATTTTACATACCGCTATCCAGATTTTCACAACTTCCATGGTCCTTTAATGTCTTAAGACCTCTTCTGTAGAGAAGATTCTTTTTGGAGGAGAGCAGGAATTACACTTTAACAGAGCATGAAAGTAGAAATCAAAAGGCAGAATAACTGAAATCTAAGCCTATGCCATATAGCTTGCTGGATGGCACCGAACTGCTGCCAAATAGCCATGGGCTTAGAAATCAGCACAAAGATGGCAAATGGTATTATCAGCCAAAAATCTGGGGGGAAAAAGGGAACTTTTGGGCTCCACTTGCTTTTAAAAGGAAAGACATCAAAAGGAAATAGCTGAAGCTGCTTGCGAGAAATAGACTACACCTTTTCAAATGAAAGTAACAAACTGGCTATGAATGAATTGTCCATTTATGCAGGTAGACAACAGCTATAAAAGTAATTTAATTCATTCTCAACTTAAATGGCTTGTCTATGGCTTTTCTAGCATTAAACTGCTGGAACATGTGAGTAAGGCAGTTGGACAGTGTCGCACAAGCAGTAAATTTTGTGCAAGTCACTTTACAGTCCAAGCCTAACTCACGTAAAGAAAACACTCCAGTGACAGACAAGCAGCTCAAGTTTCAGAGTCCAAATTCCTGCCCTCCTTTCAATGTCTTTGCGGGACTGGGAGCAACAGACCTTAGAGAAAGGAGGGAGAGCTTCTCTGCAAGCAGGGCCAAGGCACATGCAGAAGTGTTCAGCACCATTAGCAAGAGCTGAGCCCGAACGGCGCTGATCTGCTGGCGGCACTCAGGCAAACGACTGACAACATGTCCTTTGGGTTCAGCACGTTGGTCTGCTCTCTGTTCTCAGCTCATGGAGCTCACAGGGACATTCGACAAAGGTGTAGAGAAAACAACGGGAAAACAAGCCTTCAAATCTCATGGATGCCAACAGGAATTGACCTCCTTGACCTTCTATGTATTATTTATATTCCTACCAACCACCCAAATGAGAAGAAAAATACTGTTACAGAGCAGGCAGAAAGAGCAAGGTTTTTTTGATGTTTTAATAAAATGTTGACCTCTTCTGCCTCCTCATCTCTTTCAGTGAAACAGCCCACTGATGATAGAGGGTACGATCCCTCCTGCAGAATATACACACAGTAGGTTATCAGCAAGTACCTAATGTGCTGCAAACCGTTAATAGAAATTCATTTGTTTGTGTAGGCACTGCAGGCACTGCAGAGTGTTTGTGTAGCCACTGCACACACATGACAGTGTACTCCAGTACACAGACCTTCCTGAGCAGCTCCCTTTTTAATGATATCACGTTGATCACAACATCTTGGCCAAAATATTTGCTAAGATCTGAAAAGATGCCCCTTGAAAATTCCCAATATTTTCAGTTGTGAGGACGAAGTTCAGGCAAACATTCTTTATTGTTACAAGCAGCCCCAGAAGTTCCTCAGTATGGAGGAATTCAGAAGCAAAGTCAGCTAACCAATCAACAGCATTTGTTTACTTCTCACATCACTACAGCCCTGTTCTTCATCTAATAAATATTACAAAAAGAAAAACAAATAAAAATTAAATATAATCGGCCTTTGGCAGACAATTGTTGATTTATATAACTGACCAGCCATTAGAAACAGTAAGCACCAGAAATACATTCCACTAGATTTCCAATTAAAAGCCTGCTGTGTTTTTATAGATCTTTGTCTGCTGCTCTCTAGTAACAGATGTGAAATGAAAGCTGTAATTAATGCCCCAGACAGGAACTCACTTTGAACTACATTTTGAAAATGTTATCTGATGTGTGTAAGCATAACATGCTAATTATGGAGGTAAGCAGCTATGTATAGACATTTGTCATGCACTCTCAGCAACGGCATTCTCTGCTCTCTGCACCTCTGAAGGAGCTGGTGGAGAGAATTTTCCCCATCTCCTCAGTATGAAAACCACTGTGATTCATCAGCACACTTTAAAAATTTCTATACTGTAAAAGCAGAGCAATTAAATAAACAGCAGTTTCCTCAGTGACCACAGAGCAGATCCAGCCAACCAGTTCCTTGCTCTAGAGCACTGGATGCCTATGGAGAAGAACCGTGCAGACACAAGTGGATTGCAGACAAGACCAGGATGATTGTAGATACAGGAGCTAGTGTAATAACTAAGGACTTGACCTAAATATACATGTACAATATTTATATATATTTTATGGTACTAATTAATGATATAACTTGTGCATGCCATTGTTTAGCTGTACAGTCAATGGCCCACGCTTATGTATAACACAGAGCGTGACAGGCTGAAGACCAAGGCTGTTGAGCTGTCCAGGACAGTGTATGGGGCCTTGATACATATTCTTTTTAGGTTCAGTTTCTGCAGGGAGTACATCCAAGTTTTCCTACTTAAGAAATCAGTCATGATAGTTTTTGTCTTTATAAGTAAACACTTCGGGGCTATTGTGTTCTGCTGATTTTCCTCTGTCTCAGAATCATAGAATTGTCAGGGTTGGAAGGGACCTTAAAGATTATCCAGTTCCAACCCCCCTGCCTTGGGCAGGGAACCTCCCACTAGAGCAGGTTGCTCAGAGCCCCATCCAGCCGGGGCTTAAAAACTTCCAAGGATGGGGCTTCCACCACCTCTCTGCACAACCTGTTCCAGTGTCTCACCACCCCCGCGGTGAAGAAATTCTTCCTAATGTCTAACCTGAATCAATCTATCTCTAGTTTTAATCCATTCCCTCCAGTCCTATCACTGCCTGACAGCCTAAAAAGTCCCTCCCCAGCTTTCTTG
>WUAM01000107.1:16050558-16062491 GCA_024336885.1 Actenoides hombroni
TGTGTGTTCCTGAATCCAGTACCAGAATCCAGCTCCTGAACACAGCTCCTGTCTGCTGCTGGGCCCAGTCTGGGACTTCCTCTGTGCCTGCTCCACAGCATCTGTGGTGACAGTGATGTAATTACCATCGGGGGTGTGTGTGGGGGGGTGTTCGATATTGGTTTTGTATATATTCCATTTTTATTATTATTATTTTTCATTAAGGCTGTTGTAGTTTCCTTTTCTAATGGCTAAGTCTCTGTCTCCCTTATTCCCTTTCTCTTCCCCTCTGGAGAGGGAGGGGGGTTAACAGAGAGCGTCTGTTACAGGTCTAAGGGGCCGCCCTGACCATAAACCATAATACTCAGGTGCTGAAAGTCAAGCACAAAATCTAAATATGAAATACCGAGCAACTGTAAACAGCTAGGAAGAAAGAGCAACCCTAAAAGCAAGCTACACAGGTTCCCATCGTTATCTAAATTAAAGTGCCTGATTTCATTTACTATTATTTATAGGTTTTAATTTAACTGATCTGCCCAAGACCAAAATAGGTACCCTTATCAGAGGTTGCATAAAAATTGAGAATTCCCACTCCACCATAAGCCCACGTCCATCAAACACTGTTTCACATTCCCAGGCAGGGAAACACACCATAAAACAGCCCAGGTACCAGCAGAGGAAGCCTGTAGCCTGTTGGCAAGGGGAAGGTTTACCACTACACCACCAAGATGCACTTCTTGAGAGGACAAGTCAACTAAAGCACATGCCTGGTGTACAGCCTTTCAATTAAAGCTTTGATCCCCTCTCTCTGTCTGCTGCAGCTCAGAGCAAGGTAACTCAAGCACTCGGATATACCGGGTTGCTGACAGAGCATCAACAAGCGCAGGTCTCCAAAGAGATCCACTTCTTGACACCAGAGGCTTTTCAGGTTAACACAGGTCTGCACAAGATCCTGCTGATGCAGCCCTGTGAATCATGAATACGAAAGGCTTTCCTAGCAGAGGTCCCTGATCAGTTAGTTACACTAATGACACTTTTTTGGGTGAATTTTCTTTTGCATTTCTTTTCACAGGGATACTGGGGTCACTTGTTTCAGGGTTAGCGGGCTGTCCCCTCAGCCAGAAAGTGCTAATACATCTGCCAAAATCTTCTTTCAGGCCTCTTGGGGCACAGTTCAATCTAATTAAAACATGCATGAAAGTAATAAAACTCAAAAACTATTCCCTTGGTGCTGTGGTCTCCAGCAGTCCAAAGGTCTTCCATTCTACTACAGCATCAGCAACTAAAGTCAAACTCTTTCCAACAAAGTTGTTTTGGCTATTACTGTCATCACTTGACCCTTTTCCATATGTATCTGAGGCTCAAAATCATGCTGGCAGGCTGGAGTCCTTGGACCTGACAGGATTTTTCTACCCAGCTGCAAAGGAACTGAGAATGGCTTTGCCTCCACTAAATTCAGCGGTTAGCTGCCAGCATGTCCTACTGATACAGCCACAGCACTCTGCAGTTAAACCACTCTGCTACATCAGCTGAAGTTACAGCTGTATCAGTATCCACAGACCTATTTTTGGTTTGACCTTGCACAAACCACTTCCCAGAAAGTGAAAGATAAAAATGCTGGGAAGAAAAGGGGCGGGGAGGGGGGAGTGTTAAATCAAAACAAAACACTAATGTCTGAATTTGCATCACTGTAGCTAAAACATTCATAGTCAGAAAGCTTACAGCTTTCTTCAGCCCTGCCTCCAGTGTTCAGCAGTAATTCTGCAAAACATCCCTCCAAAGGAGGTACTTGCATTTGGCAATCTGTAGGGAATCAAAGAAAGAGCTGCACTTCCCTCAGAGATCAGGATCATTCACAGAGGACCAAGAACACAGACGCGTGTTCACCTGTCTGATTTGGTGAGAAAGACAAGCTCATTTCCAAACAAGGGTGCCAAAATGTGAGTTAGGATGCAAAGTCTCATCAACTCTGTGGTCTGAAAGGTGTTTTGCACAGCTGGAGAGTCATCCCTCTGAATCACAACTTGATATGCAGATGCCTTGAACAGGACAGTGACCACAGGCAATGGATATTTCATAGTTCAAGCTACTGAGGCACACCCACAGCAACCTGCCACGGAGGAAAGATGTGTGATACGCTCCCAAAACACAAGGGAGTTTTGAATGGTAGCAAGCCATTAACACCTCTGGTTCAAGATCCCAAAGATAACACTGCTGAGACAAATTCAAACAAATGCTCCCCACAACTGCTGCCAGATCATAGGGTGAAGAAGCTCGTTCAGATCAGCAACCCTCGAGTGTTTATCTCCAGTGGGAAGAAGCCATCAGGAGCACAGACTCTGGCCACTCCAGCAGCTACACTCCACAAGCTATGCTCACATCAGGGAGACAACTTTCATTCCAGCTGGATGCTCAACCTCTCCAACCCCAGGCTAGACCCAACCCGCAGGGAAGGCAATGGGAGGCTCTGGCTAAACTCAAGAGCTTCACACAGAAACACAGCACAGGTACTGCCCAAGGTATTGCTTCACATACAGCTGCTGAACTTCCAGTAGCTGAAAAGTTGCTTTCAACTTTTAGCGGGGTGTGTTCATTGACAGCTTCTATGAAGAAAACTGCTTACACTCCCATGACTATAGTCTTGTTTCTGACTACTTGCAATAAGAAAAGCTGCAATACTTCTTAAGCAGAACATAAAAGAAAAAGGCGCAATTTGGAGATGGTTTGGTTTTGGTTTTTTTTCCTATTTGACCCACAGATCTATTTTCAAACATAAAAAAAGAAGTGAATGACAGGCCTTTTAATACTAAATTTCTAGTCTCAGAAGCTAAGTTTTCTATCCCCAAAACTCAGATGCTTACCACTACCACTTAGTACAAAACACTCATAGTGGATTCAAGATCTTCGAAAAGAAAGTTCAAACTCCATTTGTACTCCACCAGTAAGAGCTGGCTTTTCTTCCCAGCCTCTTCACAAACCCACTGTTCAATAATGAGCTTTCAAAACTACGTCTAATAGTAAAATTCATTGCTCCCTTTATAGTCATCTCATTATCCTGGCCCCTTGCTGTGCTTGTTCCTTATAATGAATAGAGCAAGTATTAGCTTGATTTCTTACCACACATCAAGTTTTCAGCTGAGCTTAGCAATATATATCTCCAACAACTGATAAGATCTCTATTAATTTACTATTAAATGCATAAAGCTAGAGATTTTATTTTTGCCTTGCATCTGACAGATAGTGAAAGCATTCCTTACTTCCCTGCCATGCCGTAACTTCTGCACACAGACACGACTGATAAGAGGAATCCAAATCAAGGCTGGAATTCAGTTATCATAAAAGAAGTGAAATGAATATATCCATTTGCATCCATACGCAGAGGACCGTAAAAGAAAAAAAATAGAAAGAAGTGCCCCAGGAATGCTACACTTTATGCATAATAAAATAATTTTTTAATACCTGAAGTTAGCAATAGCACATTTTGATAAGAAAATTCAAGGGCATGGCTGTTCAAATTATGGCTTGCTGAAAAAATGTTTAAAAAAATTTTAAAATAAAAAAATTAGAAAAAGAACTTTATTACTAAACCTCCCAGGTTATATTCCTGAGATCCTGCACATACAGACAGAGGTAGCCAGGGGTGAGTTCAGGTGAAGAATCATAAAAGAAAATGTGGAAGGAAGCTGGAAGCGGTGCTGACATTATCATGAAAGTCACACCAATCCAGGTGACTCTGAACTCGGACAACATGCCAGGACCACCTTACTAAACGCTTTGCTGTTGCAAGTCTGTGCTAACACAGACACTAAACCATTTTCAACTGGTAGACTGATGGTTTTTTTCCTCTAACAGAAACGAGGATCACTTCTGAAGTTTCACTATTGGAAGTTAGTGGACAGTATCCATGAACTCATTTCTGTCTCAGTCATCACCTATCCTACAGTGCTCTTGGCTAAAGGCAATAGTTAGAACCTGAACCCTGGAAAAAGTGAAAATCTCAAGCATGAAAAGCCTGGTATTCTCCCTAAAGCTAAGGAAACACCCTCCCCAAGTCCATGGGAGCAAAAGCCAGCCCCTCTGACAATGCAGATGCCATACAGCGTACAGCATGTTCCCCTACAGGGAAATGCCAAGGAGGAACTGGCTCCTTCCAAGCACAGCAGAAGCTCAAGCTGTCCGTGCTAGCACAGCTCACCCTACCTGACTATAAGACAGGGAGGCAGCGGCCCAAAGCTGCTGGGAGTTTCCTAGCTGAGCTGGCACTACAAGTTCCTCCCTTCTGCCCTTTGCCTTCAAGCACTACTCAGTACAGGGGTGTAACAAAGGAGGAGGATCTGCCCACCTTACTGCTCGGCAGCAAATCAAGCAGCAGTAGCTGATGCACACATGTACTGGTATCAAAAACGTATTTTTAAGCACCGAAATTTTTTTCAAAGAGTGACACAGAATCACCACAATCTTTTTCAGAACTCCTCCCTACTGCAAGGACAAGTCTGAGCCTGTCAGTACCAGTCAACCTCGCCTTAAGTAAGCGTAACAGCCTCCACAAAATTAGTTCATTGAAGTTCACTGTGGGGCTGGTGATAAACTTGGTTTATTTGCTGCAGTAATTTGCAAAGGCAAAGCTCTACGCTCAAACTATTGAAGCACAAAGTCAGCAGGACCTGGGGTTCTAAAACACCAGTTCACCCCTTGACCTTGCAGAAGTCCATCACCTTGTCATAAATCTGTCAGCCCAGCTGCAAAACTGGATGAAAGTAGGACTTCCCTGCAAAATGCATGCTGCATCTAGCCTGGCCTTCTGTTAAATAAATACAACACCCCCTCAAAACAAAACCCACCGACTAAACAATGTGGGGTTTTTCTATATACAAAGCACTTCACACAGTACGAAAATGGAATACTTGACAAAGTGGGAGGGAAATAGATGTAAATATTTACACGTGGACTGCAAAATGTTGTTACTCACTCTAGGGACATGTATGCTGGTAGCTGTATAATTCAAGAATTACATTAACATACTGAGGGTGCCTTCGCTAGACAAAAATAAAGCTCTGGTCTCCAGACGGCATGCACTGCACTAAGAAGTATAAAGGAAAAACCTGACATTAAGGGGACAGTTCCTGCCAGACTGGAAACTAAATTAGCTTCAAACAAAACAGAGATTCAGCAAAGCTACAAGTGCTCAGAGCTGAATTATACAAGTAGATAAAACTCCTAGGTTAGCATTCAGATTTTTTTTTTTTCCATTTTTTTCCATCACCTCACAAACTCTTCCAAAAGGCAAGTGTGTTTTGGATGGGTAAGTAAGCCTGCAAGCACAGAAGACAGCTATTTCTACTTATGCAACTTAAGCTCTACTGGCCCTTATGCCTCCCGAGAAGAAAAGTTCACCCAAGGATTGGGCTGAAAAGGGTCACCTCTGCTGCTTCAGTCTCATCCTGGTGCAAATGCAGGACCTGCTGCTTTACACCTCTGCACACCTGAGCTCCTAGGGAGGCTGCAGTACAGTTTTCAGACTGACACTTCTACTACAGTATTTAGATGAGTGACACGTTAAGTCCACATGCAAATTAAAACTGGATTTTAAATCTGTGCTGTGTAAGGGAACGAGGTTGATTGGATTCCCTTTCGCATGGCAAAGTCTGGCTCCATTAACTCATTGGTACTAACAGCTCAAGATCATGACTGAAAAGTGATGAAAAAAGTCTGAAACCAGGTTCCAAAAATTTCTTTATAAGTTAATTTCATCTTCCATTATAAATATAACTCTGATGAAGCAGAAACTTCAAAGAGAAGTGGCTACTGTTTGCCACTGCTATCACTTCAAAGGTGAGCTTGTTTTACAAGCATCAGTGTGGTAATGTTTGCTCCTAGTTTGCTATCAGTTGCCCAATACTAACCAGACGTTTCTTTCCATTTTCATACATAGAGGAAGCATTGCTTGTAACTGCAACCCTGAACCACATCTGATAAGCTGCTTAGGATGTCGATAATGTCCACAACTGGAACTCCCAAGTACATCGTGCCGCGTGCAGGGTAAAAGTCATGCAAAAAATGCATGACTGGGGAGCAGCTTCAGCAACTCTGAATCTCTACAGTGTCTGAATCTTTCGTCTGTGTCAAGCTGCCTAACCTGCTTTAAGGGCATAAGATACAGTAAACAGTTTGTTCAGCTTGTGCAGAGTCAGACTTAAGGATTTCAGATTCAAAGAGCTCTGACTCAAGCAGTGATGTTCAAGGACTTTTCAATGTGCAACTGCAGAGCTTATCTGTGCCACAAGGTGAATGCTGCTCTACCTAACCATGTTTTCTTAAGCTGAGGCCTGAGGTTTTGTTTCAATGTAGCATCAGCATGACATCAGAACTGAAAAATCAAGCCTTCACTTAGAAAATTTCTGTAGGCTACTGCTGCCCGGGATTTCTTCTACAGAAATGGAACATGCATGTGATGCAGAGTGAACACATTTTAAGTCCAGTGTTTTTGGGAAGCGGTACACGTATTCATCTCTGTGAGCACCCACACACACATTTCCCCGCCTTATCACCTACACAGCATACATACACACGACTTAATACTTTCTAGAAGTACTGTATCAATCTATTGGAGGCAGTCAGATACCGCATCGCGCTGCAATAGCTCTGCTCCTTTCTGAAAGCATCTGAACAAACGCATTTGACACGAATACTGTGGGCATGCTTGGGATTGACAGGTATCAACAACTGATTTGGAGCAACTGAATATGCACAGTAGCGTCTGGTCTGATTTGTTAACGCTGTCATACATCTGAGATGCAAGGCAAGCCCTTTAAAAAATCCCAGAGAGAAACAACCCAGGAGAAAACGGAGGGTGATGCTTAAGAAAACATGGACCCCTAGCAGTCTTCTGTTTCTTGGCCTCCCCTTTGCCTTTTGCCCAGGCTTTGCTGATTGGAGCTCCTGCCCACATCAAGGAGTTTGCTCACATACAAACTCAGTGCAGCAGTCACATTCTCCTTAGAAGCGCACACTCGTAAACTGGACTTACTAAACCTTTGTCACGCTTCTGTTGCTTTCCTGATGATGCAGAAATACTGCTCCCTCCTCTCCCCCCACTGAGGACATGTGAAAAACATTAACATGACTCAAATGCCTGGCAGACCTTGAAGTATCCTTGTCAGAACTTCACATTTCCTGGACAAATCTTGTGGTGACAGAAACCCTGTGTAATTGCATTTAAGCCAATAATGATCCACAGATTAATGCCAGTGAAGTCTGGACATCAGATTTCAATGTATAGTAAATGCCTGCTTGAAAGCATCATTAATTATGGAATGGATTTTATTATTTACTTCTAATTAGAACGCCTTGTTGATGCTAGTGAGAAAATACACTTTCAAAAGAGAAATAATGAGCAGTAAAAGACATATCACTGTTTTCATTATAGGCCTGTAGCACTTTTGGCTGTTCAGATTGCTCCTTTCCCAAATCTGTTCTCATTAGATTACAACTCCCCTATACATGCTTCAGATGAAACATTCAGTGGCAGGTATATACCTTATTAACAATGCATGTATTTTCAAACTTGCTTATTTTATCACTGTAGGTAAAACAATATCTTTGTCTCATTCAGGTCTACAATAAATCCTGCTGATTTGATATGAGAACACTCTACTAGACTGTTCTTGGGAGAAGGAAAGTTTAATTTAACAAGGGAACGAATTGTTTCCAAGACACAAGATTTTATCTTTCCTGTAAAAGTCATCAGTCTGAAAAAGTTACAAATCACTGGAGAAAAGTCCCACAGTATGTGTTCAGTAGAGCCTCAGATATTTAGCAGCTAAATGTCTTGGGAAAGCCATCTGCCCTTGATGTGCTTTAGCTGCTGCTGAGAGAGACCCCACCCCCACCCCCTGCTTCCCCTGCAGCTCCAAGTTGCTGCTACCTGTGCTAACCTAGACTGAAGCATGAGAAAAGAGGACAAGAAGACCATCTGATCTTCATGTTCCTCATGAGCTACAGGAGGATTCATGAGGTTTTGTGCTCTGCTGAGGTTTGTTGGGTTTGCAGGGATGTGGCCAATGCCTGGGCTGGAGCTGCCCTGCTCCTGGCTGGGGGGTGTGATGGGCCCTGGCTGCCAGCCCTGGCAACACCCACATGGACAACCCCAGTGCTTCTAGCTCCAGGGACTTCAACACTCCCCTTGTGCCCCAACAGGGTGCGCACCAATGTCTTGTGCATGTGCACTCACATGTCAGAGAGAAAAGCAGGCGCAAACAGGAGCCAGGCTGCAAGGCCGAATGAGCAGGGACACATTACACAAAGTGAAGTTGAAGCAGAAGCTTGCAGAGACCAAACAAGTAAAAGCACAAGGGCTCGTACACGGAAGACAAAGCAAAAGGCAGGTAGGAGACATCAAAAAGAAGGGGGGGGAACCCGAACCAACTGAGGAAAAAAACAAACTACAACAAAATAAAACCCAAAGCCCACAAAAAGGAGGGACTATTTAGAGTGCTTTGTACAAGCAGCCTTTACTTCCATGTTCATCTATATTCATACCCATAACCCCACAAAATCCAAAGGCTGCTCAGAGCTGACTGATGCTGCTTCCCCTGGTACCAGTCCCTGTGCTCTCCCCTGGGTGCCACAAGGACCCATCTGCAGCAGGGCAGTACACTGCTCGTCCTACAGCACAAGAGGCCCTGCAGCATTTCCTAACTCTCCAGGGTTTGACTTCACACCAGAGTGGCAGGTTTTTTTCCCAACATATTTTACGATTGTGCTTAGTTAAGTCAGCTTAGATAGATAAATCTCCTTAAATCATCTCTCAGCTCCATCATGTGTATGCTAAACAGGACCTGGCTTGTTCTACCAAACAAAGTGTGCTGGATGAGGAAGAGGCATATGACCTATGCCAACATTTTCTCCCCCTAGTTTAGCAAACGTAAAAGCACCACTGTGAAAGAGCACTTAAAAGTTCCTTTTGCAACTCATATTGAAAGAGTTTTATCATCACACTGCAGAGATGCTTTAGGGGGAAATCTCGCTCTGATAGCATCCTCATGAGACAGCTTGACGCTTCCAACCAACAAATCGCTTTGAAATGCTCAAGAACGCAAAAGTTGTGCGGCTCCCGAAGGTGCAGTGACACATTTTATCCCACCAGGAAGCTCCTTTGTTCCCTGCTAAAAGAACCTGAAGTTCTGCAAGTACTACTGCATCATTGAAATGCAGAGGATTTTGGACATCAAGCCTTTAAAGCAGTTTGGCATCGAAACTCAAACCTGACTGCACAGAATTAGTTTGTGTAAAGTTAAGTCATGCAGTGAAGGGTACCCGGAGATGCAGAGGGTCTCCCTTCATTTCTGCATTTCTCAGGTACACAGAGGCAACGCACACCTCAAGAAATATTCAAGTGACCACAGGGGAAAGAGCAAAGAAGACTTCCATCTACAGAACTGGCACTGTGCAGTCAAAGGCACCGCAGCCATCCCCAGAGGACCTGCCAGCTGACACTGCCTGCTCCCCTACATGTCAATCACCCCACCTCACCATAGCTTCTAGCCAGCACCTGGGCTGGGGCCATCAGCACACCTAACCCAGGACCCCACACACCTGTCAGATGGCTACATTTTTCAAACTACTCACTTGAGTTGAAATAGTAACATAGAAGGGTTTTTCACAGCCTGCACACCTCAAGCTCAGCTGCCTGTCCCCGAGGGAGCTGCAAGGCAGGAACAAGATGAGGCCATCCCACACAGCAGCTCCCAACTCTCAGTTTTTTTAATGGTTGCTCTCACAAGTGAAAAAACTCAGCGTCCATCCACCACTTATCTGCACTGTAAGGTATAAAACCTCCTCAGAGCAAAACTGAGCAGTGCCCTCTTGCAAAGTATCCAGGACATAAGTGCGCTAAACCACGTGCTCCTAAAAACACCAACGATGCTGAACAACGCGACCAGCCCCACATCCAAGGGAATTCAGGAACAAGGGAACAACTGAAGTGGACAGTCTTGCTCATCACAAGGCTACAGACTCGTCATCATTGGCTTTTGGCACGATGCAGTCTGAATTCCTTCCCATGTTTTGTGAACAGCTGAACTGTGTTCCCTTACAAAAGAAACTACTATGGCTAGCTGTGTACATCTGCTTTTATCTTAAAACAAGAGTAGTTTTGCTATCTTTAGCACAAGCATAATAAAAGCACCAAAAAAAAGCACAGATGGTTTGGATTTTCTTTGCAGAAAGCAAGAGAGAAGACTGACATCTCCACTGTTTATGTAGCCACGACCCATTACGTGGCCACAGCAAACCAAGGGGGGGGCACTGGAAGTACCCCTTTGTCAGCATCTCAGATACCGACTGCTTGCAGCCAGGCCTCATACAAAGCACAGCAACTCTCTGCTCACAGATGAATGCTTTTGTTCACCCAGACTGAATTTATATTGTTAGTAAAACACTTAACAACAGCCGCACTAATGCCAAACAAATTAATTTCAGTAAAGCTAAAGCAAACACTACCATTCTGTTTAGGCAACACAGAACAAAACCCTTGAAAATCCGACATTAAAGGGGTTATTTATGGTCATTGCTCAGCCCTCCTGCCCCCATCATTTCTGCGCTGGAAACCTCCAGGCTGCTCACTTGCAAACTCCCTGACTTCTGATGAAAAAAGTGGCTACGCACTGGTAGCCGGAAAATTCATTCTGCAGGAACAGTGCAGTCAGCTTGGTCTGGCAGTTGGGAGGAGTTTCGTTTGGTTTGGGTTTTTTTGTTGTTTGTTTTGGTTGGTTGGCTGTTTTGGTTTTGTGTTTTGGTTGGGTTTTTTCAGGGTGTTTGTTGGTTTTGTTGCAGTTTTTTGTTTGGTTGGTTTTTTGGTTTTTGGTTTTTTTACAATTTAACCTTTTCTTTAAAATATCTCACTTCAGAAGTAAAACTTCTCCCTTCCTGGAATTAATCAAAGTGATTAATCAAAGTTTTGGCAGAAAAGCAAGTAACAGGAAAAAAGTAAGGACAGAACACGTGCAACATACCCAAAAAGTACTTCATAATCTGCTGTGTTTTTCTGTAATAAATACACAGTAGGTCAGGGAGAGAGGGAAAAAAAACCCAACAAAAAACCAAACCAAAACAAAAAAAAAAAACCCCACATAAAGGGTAATAGAGAAAAGGCTTTTTTTAACAAATAGTGAGTGAATAGCAGTAGTAACACCACTCTTGATATAAAGCAGATAATGTTGAACTAGCACCTGAATCAGGAGGAAAAGAAAAAAAAAGTTTTTTGCTACAGGTATTTCTTCCTTTAGCATTATGAAATGTCTTTAGTATTTCAGTGCTATAGCAATCAGTATTTTGGGGAATTTAATAGACTCAAACTAATGATTTTTCCAAATAGCAAGTACTTAAAAAGTAAAAAAAAAAAAAAAGAAAAAAAAAAAAAGGAGATGGTATATCAGAAAAAAAACTTGTTCAGTTTATCAGTGCTTCCACTTGAACCAGGGATCAAACATCATCCTGAAAAGGAACATTTGGGGGTTTTGAAGCAGCACTGCCATTAAGGAAAAGGTTTGTGAGGCTGTGCGGTCACATTAAATCCTTACCGGGCATGGGGAGGCTTTTGTGCATTGCAGTTACGCTCCATTAAACGCTTCACAGGAGGGACAGCACAATGCAGCTCAGCAGGCTTGCAGGACACGCGTGTGCTGGCAGGACACGTACGGCCGCTGCAGCCTCAGTTGGCTCCCCATGGTGTCCTTCCGAAGAGCCCAGGACAGAGAAAGCATGGGCGAGCAGGGGGCACAGCCCACCCTCCTCTCAGTTCCTTCCAGGTGATGACCCAGAGGTTGGGGTCCTAAATGTCACCTCCCCAAGCTGGGCAGTGCCTGGGACAGTGGGGGCTGTGAGAGACCAGTCTCCCCGCGACTGCCACCACGGGCCATGCAAGGCAGGGAGGCCAGTCTCCCCGCGACTGCCAC
>WUAM01000107.1:16068427-16087468 GCA_024336885.1 Actenoides hombroni
TGTCTTGTCCCTCTGGCATGTCAACTGCACCACTCAGCCTGCTGTCATCTGCAGACTTGCTAGGGTGCACTTGATCCCACTGTCCATGTCATTGATAAAGATATTACAGCAGTACTGGTGCCAGTACAGACCTGTGAGGGACACCACTTGTCACTGATCTCCATCTGGACATAAAGCCATTGACCACTACCCTCTGGATGTGACCAACTAAACAATTCCTCATCCACCGAACAGTCCACCCATCAAACCCATATCTCTCCAATTTAGAGAGAAGGATGTTTTGGGAAACCACATCAAAGGCCTTGTGGAAGTCCAGATAGATGACATCCATAGCCCTTCCCTTGTCTGCTTATGTAGCCACTCCATCATAGAAGGCCACTAGGTTGGTCAGGCAAGACTTGCCCTTGCTGAAGCCATGCTGGCTGTCTCAAGTCACCACTCTGTCCTCCATGTTCCTTATCATAGCTTCTGGGAGGATGCAGGCATTGGCCCAAAAACCAACCAGTGACATTAGGAGGGCAGTGGATGAGAGTGGGAACACAAAAATATCAAGCAGTTGAGCTCCCTGACTACCTCTTCAGATGCTGAGGACAGCAGTGACTTCCACCCATCCCTCTTACTCCCCAGGGACATAGAGCACAACTAAGTTTTGCCACCAGAGATGTGACCAGACACAGATGCCCAGACATGACCTCCTCTCCATCACCCTGTTTCCTTTGCTACATGCCCAGGGACTCTGAGGAAAGGACAGACACAATTTTTTTCTGCCTCAGACCCTTGTTGTTTCACCCCCATTTTCAACCCAGGACAGCAGAAATTTAACCTCAAGTAGGTTATAACTTGTCCATAAATAAACCACTCTGCAACTCTACATACTTCCTGTCTTGTCTGGAGAAAGGCATGCAAAAAAGTAAGGGTTTCCTGGCTCTGAAAGACATGGTTTTCCACCATGCTTACCCAGAAAGAACTTAAATGAAGGCAGCAAGAACAGGCAGCGTGTATTCCAGTCTACCATGCTTTTCTCAGCCATGTGCACTACCTGAAGCTACCTTCATCTAGTGCAAGATGAAGTCTTAGTCTAACTAAGATGCAGAACTGAGAGAACAAACAACCTCCAAAAGTAAAAGGCAGCATCCTCCAGAGGTCAGTGACTGTCTCAGTGTAACTGCTTATATCCAAAAACCTAAAATGGAACTTTTTCAGGGAAGCTGCAGGTAGCTAGGTCTGGCTAAACTGTGGCCTAATGCAGAGTAGAAGAAATATGTAAATAAAAAGTAAGTGTGTGTGAAAGCAGAGCACTTCCATGCTGTCAGCAATGGTCAGATCTAGTTCAGCCTTCTAAGGGTTAAAAAGATTACTAAATTAAAGAAGAAAAAAAAACAGAGGGGGAAAACAAGCTCCACACCAGCTTCCTTCACCAGCTGGCAGCCAGACGTGCAGGCACTGCCTGAGATGGCCAAGGTAACCCGAGGAGATGCTGGGACCCGTCTCCATCCCCGCAGGCAGGCAAGAGCGAGGAGTGCTTGACAGCAAGGAAGCAGTTAAAATTTAAGAAGAAAAAAAAATCAAAACAAACCAACCAACCAAACCAAAAAAGCAACAAGAGGGGAGTTATGGTCCCCTTCCTTCACAATCCTCTTGCAACAGGAGGTGGTGGAGAGGCCCTGGTTTTGCTCTGGAAAATGCGCCTTGCTGCCTCCCATTGAACCAGTGACACTCCACTACCTGGATGCCACAGTGCCGTGAGCGAGCCCCTCCTTTCTGTTGCTGTAAAGGAATACAGCCCTGAAGAGGTCACCTCCCTCCAGCAAGCTACAAAACCAGTGACCCACATGGAACAAGGCTCTCCCACCTGGAAGCATTGCTTCGGCTTTGTCAGGCATGATCGTATCAACTGACCAGACAGGCAATGGAAAGAGCTATTAAACCCAAACCTATACATCCAAGTAGGACAAAAAGAGTATTTTGTTCACAGACCTCAGGTTTTTATACCTTCCCCTATGCCCTCCCCACAAGGAGAACAGCTTCTTTTCCAGGGAATGCCAAAAAGGAGAGAACACCAAGGAGCAATGCCCATACCTGACCATAGTCTGTCCTGAATACGATGACGCCTTCAGCACAGGAGTGAACAGTACTGGGGTAATGCTGATTATTTTCTCGCAGCCAGACTCGAGACCCCTACAACAAACAAAACAGAGTTATAGATGACAACTGAAAATTGAAAAAAAATCATTTCTCTCAATATTTTTCTCTGGAAATACTTATTAAGTAAAAGGAGAGAAGGAGAGAAAGAGAGAGCAAAATCCAAATAAGCAAGTGTAAGAAATAAAATAAAATAATCTCCCAGCAAGTATTTGTTGGTTTCTGCCAGAAGAGGAAACACAGGAAAACTACACCAACGTGCTTTTTTTTTTTTTTGAGGAGAAATTCCTAAATGCTGACAAGAGCAGCTGGAGCCAGTTCTCTGAGTCATGTGCCTCATGTTAGCACATGTAAAATTACAAAGTGGTGTTTGAATTTACACACAGTTTAAAAGATCCTTCTCAAAGCTGTCTGGCTCCCTACCTGTTTATTTTCAACCTCTGTTAGGCACTCACAGCACTTCCCCCCTATCATCTTTCACCTTTTTTCTAAACCGCTCTGCCCTTTATACAGTCCTCCCCTCTTGGCTTCACAACAACTCAGAAAAAGGAAAACAAAACAAAACAAAAAAAAAATCCACACACAAAAAAAACCCCCAAAAATAAACAACACAAAAAGCCCACCCAAAGACAAACAAAGAAAACCACACACACACAAAACCACACACACACAAAAGCCAAACAACAAAACCCAAAAACAACCAAACAACCCAATCTACTAGCAAGCAAGGTTACAAACAAAAGACATTTGCTTATAAGAGGTGTAGAGGCAACAGAGGCACTACCAGTGAGACACTTAAGTCAGTCTTGTACGACAGGGTAGGGAAAAAACTTTTTTCATTTTCACCTGGCTGGCAGATCCAGCATCAAGGAAACAGAAATATCCAGCACTGAAATCAAAAGAGGGGGATGACGGAGGAGGATCCACAGCTGATGCTGCAGCAAAACCCATTCCATTAATGATACCCACTCAAGTTGCTCCAGCATAGGGTAAGACCTCAACTGGCATGAAAACAGCGACCAGCAGCACCCAATGGTCTGGCCTCCAACACAAACTACACTCCCATTCTCTACAAACGGGCAGCTGGCTCCATATCAGAAAGACAGTATTTTAGTGGCATTTTGAAAACAGAGATGGTTTTTTTTCATCATAACAATCAAATTCTCTCCTAAAGAAAAAGGAGGGAGTGTAGAAAAGGGTTGGGATATACCCTGGTAATCATAAGGTTGTGATTTGGGGTGTATGACCACTGAAAAAAAAAACCAAACAACAAGATACCTCAATTCAAATAATTAATTCTGCATGCTAGCACCCAGAGGCTGGCCAGGCCTGCATTTCTACACACAGAAACTAGACTTACAGCCTTGTTGAAGTTGGTGGGGTGCAGGGTCCTCACTGACAATCATGACAAACGCAGATTTTTATTTTTGTCACAAATTTAAGATGAGCATCCCGTGAGTTTCCCACGGACTTCGGCCACATTACGAGTTGCACACACCTTAGGTAACGCTGAATAAACATTCTTCTTGTTTCTGTGATGGGAGAACAGCAGCACTGAGGCACAGAAGAGGGCTGATGGAGAACGTAAAAACTCTTGCTGCTTGGTTTCTCTCAACAGTAAGAGCTCAGCTGCACATAAAGGATCTTGTAAGAGCATCCCTCATTATTTTTTCCCCTCCCTCTTTTGACCAAACAGTTTTTCATTTTAAGCACTGCAAATGCCTGCAGAGCCATTTACTCATTCACCTCTGAAACCTTGAGCCAGATGGTTTCCAGCAAGTTTCCAGCAAGTCCGAGGCAGTTCAAATGCAGAGTATATCGATTCAAAAGCACAGGGTGAGGGCAGAGAGGATCGGAAAGGAGAGCACTAGCACCTGAGGTGGGCAGCAGGGAACTGGGAAATAGTGGGGAGATGACTTCCTCAGATGTGGTAAAAGCAAGAATGAGCACTTGAAACTTGAATTCCAAAGGTAGTGACAGCAGAGGGATGATTTGCACTGCTCCCCTGGTTCTGGGCTGGACTCCAGCCATCAGAAAACTTAGGGTGCTGCTCTGCTTTTAGTCCTCACGAGCAGCACAACCACCTCTGTGCTGACCAGGACAAGGGCACCTCTCGCCCTGCCCTTTCCAGAGGCAAGAAGGCTGATGTAAGGGCATACTCTTGGTCTTCCTCTTGTACTTCCCTCCTAGAGCCAGCGAACAGAAATGTCCCATATCTTTTAGGTACGGGCACAGAAGCAATGACAACTTTGAAGGCAACATCCTCAAGTATTAGGGAGTATCTACCACAACTGCCAGGGTGGGACACAAAGGGCTCTTTCATGTTAATGCAGTTGCTGCCATCAGCCCATCAGCCCCAAGAGCACCCGAGAGGGAAAACAGGAGGCTTGCAGCTGCCTGACAGCCCTGGTGGGACAGTGCAGTGCTGCTGCCCACACCACCAAGCCCACCCTGGCAGAGGCCCAAAGCCCCTAAGGCTTGAGTGCAGAGCAGTGCACAAGAGAGCTTATGTACTCGTGCACATGCTACGCTCAGAGCAAGAGGAGCCCAGTCTTTTGCCTGAGATTCCCATATGTCCTCAGCCAGCTCACTTCACCTCAGTATCACAGAAGGCTGAGGCTAGAAGGGAGCTCTTGGAGGGCATCTAGCCCAACCCTCCTGCTTAAGCAGTGCCACCTAGAGCTGGCTGCCCAGGGCCATGTCCAAGTAAGTGTTGAGTATCCCCAACGATGAGAAATACCATAACCTCTCTAGGCAGTCTGTGCCAGTACTTGGTCACCCTCACAGCAAAAAAGTGTTTCCTGATGTTCAGAGGGAACCTCCTGTTTCAGCTTACGCCTATTGTCTCCAGTCCTGTCACAGGGCTCCACTGAGCACTGCCTTGCTTCCTCCTGTTTGCACCCTTCATCCAGGTATTTATATACATGAATGCGATCCCCCCTGGGCTGAACACTCCCAGCAATTCTCAGCCTCTCCTCACAGGAGAGATGGTCCTGTCCCTTCATCATCTTTGTGATCCTTCGTTGGACCTGATCCACTATGTCCATGTCACTCCCTATACTTGGGAGCCCAGAACTGGACACAGAGCTTCAGGTGTGGTCTCACCAGTGCTGAGCAGAGCAGAAGGATCACCTCCCGCAATCTGCTTACAATTCTTTTCTAAGGCATGCAACAGAAATACTCCTGAGTTAATTAATATAGGACACCAAAAGTCATCAGCCCATGAAACAACCCCATTCAATCAGATAATTGTTGTTTCACGTTTGAATATTCTGTTGTTATTAGTGGAATTATTCTGGCATGACATGGAATGGCTACAAGGTTGATCAGCTCACAGAAAATTTTTACTTCACTGGGCTTTTCTGCTTTGACCTAATAACCCAACGGAAGCAAAGCTTCCCCACCACAGTAAGGAACCATAATTTGTTCACAAGTTGTAAGACTTAACGCAGGTGGCTGCTGAGACTGCCAAGCTGAGGGCTCTGGGTGGAGGCATGTGTGACAGCCACCCCAAGCAGCAAAACACATTTGGTCCCAGACTTCCCATCACCCAGAGAAATGCTTTTGTCAGCCTGCTTGTGGGTATTAAGCGTCTGTACTGGTCAGTCCCCACCTCCTTCTCCTAGATTAATTCAGTCTAAATGCACACATCCACAGGAAAAAAACCCCATTCCCGCCTGTCAAAATGCAGTGAAGTTCTTCAAGTGCTTCAGGACAACCAAACCCCTGTTCTTCTGCTGGTTTATTATTTGCTAAAATCTCTGAGCTCGAGTAACATTAAGTTTATGCTTTCAAGGGCAGTGAAAAGCTTATAAACATTAAGCCACAACAAAAAGTGAATAAATCTCAGCATTCAAAATAGCCTCTCACAACGAGGAAAATGTTTTCCCTCTCGAAATTAAAGACTTAATTCCTGGGGTTTTTTTTCTGTCTATGAAGGGGAAAAAAATGGGGCCTACACAGAAGCACTCACTTGGTTGGGCTAGTCCTAAAATAAGCTTTTTAAAGCACAAAAGGGTTCAATTTAAACAAATGTACATTGTTAAGGGGTCAATAGCTGCTATTCAGGGGAGGCCGGAACAATGCAGCTCACAAAGCCCGAGGCATCTGAAATGCAAATACAACGTGTTCCCTGGCAAGGTGGCTCAACAATAGGGTATCTGTCCATGGGCTGGGTGCACTGCAAGGCCCTCCACAAACAAACAAACAAACAAAAAGTCTTGGCAAAAGATACCTCAGAAGCTATGAAAATCTCAGCTGCATCCTGTGCCCAGCGCCAGTCCCTTTGACAGGCTGGAGAACAAAATCTCCCCTGGTAGTTAATTTATGGACAAGATGTGTCATACAGGACCCTCCCGAGCAACACCATCACTCAGTGCATGTGGAGACAGGTTATATTGATCTGATCCTGTCCTGGGGGAGGAAGCCTGGTAACGGGTTATACTTCAGAACTCCCTGAGATGTCACCCTCCTGTAAGGGGGCAAAGTCACAGACCACTCACTAAACCCAGTGGGTTTTATTTCTGTGAAGCGAGACTGTAAGAAACATTTGGAAGAACATTTGCAGAAGAAGGGCCATAGGCCATCAATTCCATACCAAATAAATTTCTCCCAACTGAAAAAGGGAAAGGAAATAGGTTTGCAAATCTCACAGCTGTAAGAACATCTGGAGAAGTTCCTAGTCCTTCGACCTCACAGATGTTGCTGCTGACAATGCAAACCCTACCTCTTATCTCCAAGAACAGAATATAGAGGAAGGTAATTAAAAAAAATTTTTTTTTTTCTTTTTTTTTCACTTTCTATTGGACATACACAGTGGAAATCACAAAATTAACTAAGAACTTTAGCTCAACTAAGTAAAATGGTGGAGCATTCATTGCAAAACTAATTAGCAAGCTAGATTTTGTATGCATACAGATTGCACGCTGAATAAAAAAGCTGTCTGCACATCTACACACTAATTACATTTTTAATATATATTGTATGTATATATATATGAAAAAGCAGATATTGTATAATAGCTATGTTCTCATCCAAGTGAAAATGTTACTAATTCACGTTATAACATAAAATTCAGTCAAGTCATCAATGCAGTTGATTCAAAGCAGTTAAAACTGCTTTAAATTAAGGGTAATGAACACAGGTTATGCTGCATCTGCATTCAAAAAGCATTTTGCTATCAAGGCTTGGCAAAACAAAAGGAACTATAGTCAATATGCATTTAGAGAACCTTTTGTTTATGCACCTCAGTAGTTTGGCTCCAAATATAAACTCTGAGTGAGAGACAGGAAGAGATGTTATTAACTAGGTCATGCTGGATGTGGCTTTTTAATACAAAAGATAACCAAACCCACATTTAGCTTTGTTCAGACTATTTACTAATTGACACACTGATGACAAACAAGGAGGGCCACAGCAAAAAGATAGTTATCCAGAAGAAATACAACTTTGGTAATTTTATATTAGTGAACAATCTTGCTTCTGAAAACTCACCCTTCGTTGTCAGTTTAGGACTACTGAAAACAGATTAGATACCCATGAACCTTAATATGCCAACTGCATGCCATGGCAAACAGATGAAATTCACTGGAGGCCAGATATCCACTGACTTTAACCCAAAAATGAAGTGTTCAGCCTCTTAAGCAGAATACCAGATCTGTTCTTCCACACCTAAGTCCAGGGAAACAAAGGAGTGGTAAGGGCCATGTGCCCGACATATTACTCTGTAATTCAGAGCACTGATCTAGATCCCCTGCTTCCCAGTGCCTGGCTTCCCCGGTGCAGCTTTCCCCACCCACTGGCAAAAGGCTTCCACCACAGCCAGATGTCAGCAGTGGCTGGAAACTACAACAGTTGGTGATAACTACAGACACACAACATACCAAAGGGAAATAAATGAATACCCCAGAAATCACTCCAAGATAGTGACACGAACAGTCTCAGTTTCCCTCTAGCCAGCCTGACTCCCTTCTGCCAACAGTCGATCAGCAGTTTGCAGATGGAGTGGGAAGGGATGGACAGAGCTATGGAGAAGGGCAAGTTGAACCTTAAATCTCTGTAGATAGTGACAGAAAGCACAGCTTTGGAAGGTATCTGAGCATGTAAACTAAATTGCAGTATCTTAAACTTAACTTCCTGAACCGACTATAGACTTAAATCTAGGCACAAACAATGCAGATGAACTGGGTTAAATTAATTTTCAAAACACACAATTTCCTCAGAGAGCAGAGGAGTAAACTACTAACACCTTTCTCTGAACAAATTTAATTCTGCCTTCTGAACAATACCTCTTTGCTTGACTGTTTTAATGCAGGAGAAAGCCATGAAGGCGCTTCAATGGCATATAAGGTCGGTTTAGGGGGGTTAGTTTCCTGCAGAACAAAAACTCCTTGAAAATGAGATGTTTCTGTTGCCTGTTCATCCCCCACAGCAGATCAAAGCACCCGCTCCCCTGGCTCCCGAGGTCTGGGCAACAGCTGCTGATTAGCCTTGAACAGGCTCCGTCTCCTTCTGTTTCAGTAACTGGAGATAGCACAGTGCCGACGATACCATACCACTTTAAAAAGAAGAAACTGGATTAAAACATATATTATTACTATTACTGACTTGAGAGGGAACTGGAAGAAATTTGTACCTTCCACGGCCCTTTGAAAGCACCGGTACTTCTTACAAAACTGCTACTTCAGAGAATATCGCCTTTTCTCCTTTTCTTTTTTTAATTAAAAACCAAAACCCAGAACATTTTATCTTCCTATTATTCCCAACACAAACAGCCCTCAGAGATCCCCCTCTGTATATGCAGGTGGACATGCACACTCCTCTCCCCATCTGCTGCCGAGTGTGAAGGCACACATTGCTAACAGACCTCGATCAAAAGCCAAAAAACAACCGCGCTTCGTTGCTAGAGCTCTGAAGACAGGATTGCCAGCTCCTGAGGATGATGAGATTTCTACACCACCAGCAAACAACAGCTTTACCATACCCTCAAATGCAAACCTGGCAATGAGATGCCATCAAGCCTTTTCAGGAGTTACCAGTATTGCTCCAGTCTGAATTACAACTTTCATGAGAAAGATTCGAGCGTTACCTTTACGTTTTGACGAGTTTTGTCCAATAGCTTTTTTGCTTTCAAGACTGCCCGACCTACATGATGGTATCACAGCTGGAAAAACTCTCAGCTTCAGGAATTTGGAAAGGTGCAGTCAGGTTTGATAGGCTGCTATGGGACAACAGGTCTTTCTTATGCCTGCAAGTTTAGGTAGAGAAAGAACAGTTCTGGGGCAGTCAAGTCAGTGGCATTTCTCATTTATTCCAATATTTAAAATCAGTGTTCAGAGTGCTACTTGGCAACTGACTGTCATTAAAACTGCAAAACTAAGACATCGGGAAAGTGAGAAAAGCGTATGGCAACTTTCCTCTATTTACTAGATCTGCAGTTTCAGGTCCCACTGTACATCATCATCAATGGGTTATCACAGACTCGCCCAGTCCCCCATGACACCTTAGCTTAGGGGTGCAGGTAGGAATTTTCATCTGTTAAAACTCAGTAAAGAAGGCAAGTAATTAAAAAAGACAACACACGAGTGAGGAGAAGGAAGAAGGGACAGTTAGTGATGACAGTGGAGAGATGTAAGGAACACAAGGGAAAAGAGCTCGGGGCCTCTGTACACCTTTCCATCACAGCCTGTATTGGCATGGGGGGGAGGCTGCAGCCAGGCAAATGACAGACCTCCTGGGACATTCATGGTCCTCTTAACATTAGCAAGTAATTCTCTCCCCTTACTTGAATTCCTGAAAAGGAATATGCAATATCCTCACGAAAACCTTAAAACTTATCCTAAAACCAAACAAGACCTGTCTCTGCCTTCACAGTTTTCAATAGGAGTTGCAGTTCTGTCTTTGATGACAGCACAGTTTTGCCAAATACTCATATTTTACCACAAGCACTTTTATTAATTAGTCATGACTACAAATGTAAAAAAAAAAAACCAAAAAAAACCCACACAACAAAACTAACAAACAAAAAACCAACACAAACCCACAAAAAAATCCAAAGCTTCATTTCCTTACAACCAACTCTAACTAATCTGGACACACACACCCCCCAAGTTTTTCAACCATGGGAATCGAGATTTCTTTTTTAACCTCAACAGGTATTGTAAGCAAGACAGAACGAAGAAAGGACAGTGCACATAAAATCAGCAGGGGAGGGGAGACTCTCCTCTAAAAACCATTCACCAAAGCCTACAGTAATATAGCAAGAGTAGTTATCCCAGCACGACTGTCCAAACAAGCCAATTTAAGTCACCACTAGCTTCTGCTAACATAATCTTTTCCATATAGTCTAAGAAGTTGTTCCACTGCCATGCAGCTCTTACCACTGTCTTGGGGACAAGAGAGCAGCCTGTTAGAATGCCTGCAGCTCATCCACAGCACTCGGCTGTGCTCAGCAGTCCCCAGTCCACAAGCTACCGGCTTGGCAACTTTTTGCTTATGCCACATGCCAAGCTTATAAATTCCCATCAAGGTGGAGAAGGATTTATAAATCCATGTGTGATGTCATGCTACCACCCTCTTCTCATTCCCTCCTTCAGCTGCCCTCTTGGGACTCACGTCTCAAAGACCAATGAGGCAGAGTGATAGTAAAAATATCCTCTTCTTCACTACTCTCTTTATTGGGGCTCAGCCACACAACTTTGCTCCTCATAAGAAACTTTAACCTTAGAGTCTCCCAGGTATCAAATTCATCATCTGTCACACATTGTTAAAGGTCTCAAAACCAGTTTTCACACATGTTGTAAAACACCCTCGGATTTTCTTCTACCTTCCTCTCGGCTCTCCTGCTCAAGCAGAACAGAAAGGAAAAGCCACAGCAGCTGAGTCATGAGCACCAGCCACGTAGTATGGGAGACCAACCACTCTGAAAAAAGGCTTAGTTTGAGAATGAACTTGAAAGATGTTTCTCATTCACCACCCGCAAAGCCTGTGGAGTCTTCCTTGCAAAATAGGAACTCCTGCTTGCAAAGATACGTGTTCAGTCTCATTGCAACACACTTGGATGAACATTTTTCATTTGAGCACTTTAAAGCTGATCAAGTAAAAACACACCAAAGCATTCCTCTGACACAAGTCCTGAAGAGAGGCATTTGCCAATTATTTTCATGAGACATGGATCTATTAGGCTCATCAGGCGAGGAACTGTTCAGTTCTTAACACTGTTCTGGGTATACCTGGACACTGACTTTTTAGAAGAAAATCCAATAGGGAACAATTTTTCCACAGACACTGGTTGTGCTACACAAGCATGGACACGCCCTGCCTACAGGAGCATTTTACTGTGTTCACTCTGATTTAAATTTGCAAAGCAGATGAAATTTCTGAGCAAAATACATTTTCTACCATTGACCACTCTTTGCCAGGCATCTGATTTTATTCTGACAGGATTTATCAAAGCCTTCTTACATCAAGAAGCATCACCAATAAAATGCCAGTGTTGCACCTGAAAGCACACAAGAGGAATTGAATTTAGGAAGGCAAGGACTACTCCTGGTTTCTAAGAAGCTCAGTGTTGTCATTCCCCACCCCCTTTTTTTTTTTTTTTAATTATAAATTTTTTTTTTTCCCCCCCCCTCTCATGGTAAACAATCAGGCAATTCCAGGAAAACTTACTTTTAGTCAAGTAGGATTACTGTGTGAAAAAGATAATCCACACTAAGCAGCAGACTGTGCAAGCTAACAAGCATACTTAATTATTACCAAGAATAATACCACATCTTTCACTTTGCAAGTTACTGTCAAAGTACAAAAGGTTCCGCTTTAGCTCTTACTTCCGTATTGTCAACTTTCATTATCTTTTTACAGGTCTGACAATATTAGAGGGATAGTTTTGTTTGCATCTCTCTCCCTCTAACTCAAAAAGTTTACACATAAATCATTTTCCTGCATTACAATAGGTATGTTCAAGAAGAAAAACTATTTCCAGAAAACAGTTATAAAATCAGAGCCTTAAGACAAAAAACAGACTAACCCATCCAGCCCACATTCTTTGTAAGTGGGCTTTTTTCTTCACACACACACAACCTGCCCTCCCCCCACACCTTTCTTCCAAGATCCCTATTTTCTTGAACCTCAAACTCAGGATTCTGGAGAGACACAGTTCACACTTCGGTACCATAAGAATTAGCAAGACTATTCAAGGACTAAGAAAGTAAGGAGGGAGAAAAGAGATTAACAAGGGACCAGTCAGCCCAGTTCTTTATATATTTATTTCTTTAATAGAAACAGTTATTATTGAAAATATGAGAATTTTAAATATCAGGTCATAACTTCTTTTCCTAAATTGCACTGTTCTCCTCACACTGAATTTACAACCTATGATTCAGCAGGCTTCATTTCTCTTTGCACCTTTGCTTTCACAATGCAATCACTACAGATCTTTCCACTGCAGGAATGCAAGGATTTAACTACGTAATTGCACTGAATTATTTCTCTATATTGCTAGTTCATACTTCAAGGTGGGTTTTTTTGATTAAAAAATACAAGAAGAAAACACACAAAAAAAAGGCAGTCTCATTTGACAAGCTACATGGGGTTTGCCCTACAAACAGCAGAACCTTTTTGTAACTTTGCCCAACTGCTAAGCCCTGCAGATGTCAACAAGACCCTGCATACGGGTAAATATCTGTAGAATAAGGACTTTCTATACTTAATACCTAATGGAAGACAGAAACCAGGAGGAACAGGTGAAAAACACTAGACAGCTGATGAATTAGAACGTGTTGTAGGACCCATTCAGTAGGATTTCCAACAAACATTTCAGCCTTGCCTTTCCAAAGCTCCATCCAGCCAGTCTGACCCCACACTGAGGAACAAATCCCAGTTACACTTTGACCACAAGCACTTGATGAGTTTGGGCTGCACCAAGCTTAGCAGATGGAGCCCAGGTCCTCCATTCCCACAAGCCACAGCGTTTCACTCAGCAGCTTTCACAAACAGTACCCACTTGAGCTTGTTCATATGCACTGTTATAAATCAGGGGCAACATCCTGAAACCAGGACAAGCACCTCTTCACCACATCAGCTCCGCAGCCCAGCAGCCTGCCCCTTGGTCCCTCAGAGCAGGTGTAAGGCAGCATATCACAGCTCAAAGGCAGGAACAGGAGCCAAGAGAAGCTCAATGAAGAATGTGTGGTATTTACACCTGACCAGGAAAATGCCCTTTTCTGGCCTGGAATGACTGTAGCACCTGGGTAGCAGCAGCACTGAGGCTGACTGGGGAAGCTCAGGCAGATACCAGATTTTAGCATCACACAGACCAAGTGAAACATGGGTTATGAAACAACTTGAGGTGGTGGAGTACCAACCATTCCTAAAAATTAATTCAATTGTCCTGGTTTGAGTTAGAACAGAAAAATTCTGTTTGGTGGTTTTACTTCTCAGCTCTGTCCCTTTTAACTACCCTTTCTGAAGTTAAGGGCAGATTTTCACAGTCAGTGTCTTCTGGGAGTAACACTGCTCCATGTTTAGCATTACTACCAAGGAACGGTTTGCAGACCAAGGTCATTCCTAAATTTTGTGTACCACACTTGGGGTGCAGAAAGTAAAAGGTCACATCTGTGGGAAGGAGCAGATCCTAAACTGACCAGCGAGGTATTCCATCCCATTTACATGGTATTTGGTATAAAACTGACAGATCACAAGGGTCCAGCTCTCAGCTCAGCTCTTCTGGCTTCTTCTCGATTCTTCACTGGCCAGCTTCTGAGGAGGACTCCGTTCATTCTGCCTTCAATCCCAATCCATGTGTTCCTCAATCCAGCTCCTGAATCCAGTTCCCACCTGCCACTGATTCCAGTCTGGAACTTTAACAGTGCCTGTTCTACAGCATCCGTGGCGACGGTGACATAATTGCCATCAGGGGGATTGGGTTTGATATTGGTTCTGGATATTTCTATATATTCCATTTTATTATTATTATTATTTTCATTAAAGCTGTTTTAGTTCTTTTCCAATCCATAAGTGTCTTTCCCTTACTCCCTTTCTTTTCTCCTTTGGAAACGGAGAGGGGCTGAAAGAGAGCATCTGGTATAGGTCTCGTGGGTGGCCCTGACATCAATAAAAATTAATTCATCCTAAAAATCCAGGATGTAAGCAATTTGCCTTGGGGAAGCACACCACTCAACATCCAAAGCCCACCTGTGGAGTCTGGCTTTTATAAGTAAGTTTGGAAGATGGGATGATCCTTTGTCAGAGCAATCAATGGATGTCCCAACGACTGGTGAGCAGCACAGTACCTATCCACGCTTTCCCTCCTCACTCGTCGTGTTTCAGGTGAGTGCAGAAAAAGCTGATCCTGCCACTGAAGTCCAAAGCTGCAAGGCTACCATTAGCAGCTTCCCGCACCAATTTGTACGCCGCAAACCACCACAATCACCGAGCAACTCCAGATTGCCTGTCTGGAGATCACCTGATGCAAACACAACCCGTTAAGCAGAGCGTAAGGGCACTGCTTTGTCACCGAAGGGCAGAGCGCTGCCTGACTTCCCGTGCACCTGCAGCAGGAAGGCCGGCCCAGCTGGCCCAGGGCGGGAGCAGGCCACAGGCAGAGGCAGGCGGCCATGCCCAGCCAAGCCCCGCACAGCGAGCGCACGCGGCCGGCCCGGCAGCGCCTGGCACGGGCGGGACACGCGGTCCTGGCAATGCCCCTACAGAAAGGGAGGATTTTGTAAGTCAGAAACAAGCGTTCGATAGCTGAAGACTTTTGCTCTCCGACTTCCCGCAGCTCACTGCCTTGGATAATGCAACAAAATCCTCATCTTAAAAATAAATAAATAAATAAACCAAAAGCAAGCAGGCAACAGTATTTTAATTAGATCTTAGCAGCATATGAAAGCACTAACAACCCACTAAGTAACAGATATGACAGTACTGCACTGACAGGGGTAACAGATACTGCAGTACTAAACATTTGCTGGAGTTAGAGGAGATTCAACCAGTGGAACCGAAGGAAGCACCTGAAGAAAAGAGTAGTTGGTGTCGGCACTGTTTAAATAGATATTCTCTATCTTTGGGAGGGAACGTGTTTGAAGACATGTTAAAAGGTGACCTTCAGTTACTAGCAGACCTTTAAAGAGGCCCACAGATCTATGTGGGGTGGGGGGAAGAGTTTATTTCGCTTCCCATTTATTTTAGAATTAACTTGCATTCACAGCAGCTGAGCAAATTATACTACCAGAAGCCTGTGAAATGACTGTACCTCTCTCGAACTCCGAAGAGGTGTGCTCTCTTCCACTTTCCCAAGTCTTCTCTTCATTTGTACTACCTGCCCCCATTAACACTCCGGAATGCCCTGGAGTAACCAGCCCCTGAGACTTTGGCAGATGCTTCTTCTTGGGTCTGGAGAAGGGAGGAGGACTGGCTGTCGTCACTTCCCATCTCCTCCTTCTCCCATGACTACCACCTCTCCTTCCCAGCTCAGAAACTCAAGAAAGACTCCCAGCAAATTTTAACACTCTGGCACAAATGGAGAGGTAAAACATGGAAGATTTGATCACCGATGTATTTCAATGTAAAGAGATCTCCCCATCCCCTTGAAATATGAAGAGAATGTATCAAACTGTGAAGGATAAAACCCTATAAACTTCAAAAGGTTATTATTCAATTCACAAATCATTCAGTGTGTAAACAGTTAATAAACAGGATCTACCACCTCTGAAACAAACACCCAAATGTCAGTAAAGATGAAATAGCTGCTCCTGAGTTACTTCTCAGACTTGTGATCAAATGTTTTTAAACAAAAATCAATTGCAGCAGGCATTTGGAAACACCTAATTCACTTCCCCAACATAGGGAACAAGGAAAATTAGGTGGCAGAAGCAGAAGGTAAATTTAATCCCAGCCTAGTCTCCCTCTCAGCTGTGGGATGGTGCGAGCAGAAGACTGTCCATCAGGCTACACCAGTAGCCGTTTACACCACTGTAATACATACAGAAGGTGCAAATTAGTAGAAAGAGAGTTTGGGAGCTACACCAAAGGCAAATTTAGCAACAATGCTTATATTTCAGGTGAAGTTCAAAAGCTGTGAAGTTCAAATGAAAGCAGTGATTCCTCCATACGCTTTGAACAGTTTTGCACTTTACTGGCTTTAAACTTCTCTCCGAGACAAGGCAATGCTTCGCAAGGCTTCCGGCTGCAGAGCCCCCTCACTGCTGATGAATACCAATGGTATGCAGCAGTCGCAAGGTAAAAAGGTGGCCTGAAACACTGCATTCTTTATATTCAACCCCTCAAGGTCACAACCCTCTGAAAAGCAATCTCCTGCTTTTGCTTAGTCCGCTTCTCCCTGAACAGATACATTTCCTTCCAGTAATGCTGCTTTTATTAGCATATGTATTTTGATTTTTCTGCGCTTGTGCAATTCTAAAATGAAGCATCTACAGGGCAAGTCACTTGAGTCATTATGGCAACTCAGGCTTTCTTTTATTGGGATTTTTCCCTATATATTACAGATAATAAAAACGGACTGCTTTTAAGTACATTATTCATCACCAAACCACCAGGAGGGCACACCTGTAGTAGAAAACCCAGAAACCGAGCAGGTATTTGTATCAGCAAACTTCCTCCTCTCCTGTCATAGATGCTTTCATGCCACACGCTGGGTACCCTGTAATACCCGACATACCCTGTAATTTCATGCCGCTTCCCACCTCACATCTACAGACAAATCCTTAAGGCAGGTCACACAAAGCAGCTCACAGGTTCCTTCCATGTACACCACCACCACACCTTTCCTCACGGCCTACAGCACCTTTCCAAAGAAACTTAAAATTTGCACTCCAGCTTTCACCAAGCAGGTGTGGCATGGTTCCTCACCTGCAGGTACACCTAGAGATCTGACTCATTCCCATTTTGTGCCCTTGTTTTTGTGACAGGGATGAACATTTCCTGCATTACTCTGGCACTAATTGATTTTAATGTTTGTTTTTTTCTTCAATGCATGTTTACATGAGCTGGTAATTGTTAACAGGAAAAATGCCTACCTCAACCTAGCACTTGAGACTGGAGCAGAAAAAGCAAAACCAGAGCAGTTGTTTCTGTATTTATTTAAATTTTTTTGCACACATGCATGTTATACTGTACTAAAGATTGATAGATTTCACCCAAAACTAAACCACAAAGCAATCAGAAGAGCTTAACCAAGCAGAAGTCATCTAAAGCATTAATACCTGACAAAATGGGCACTTATCCCAGAGACAAACGAGGAGTGCAAGGAAATGCATCTGGGCTGAGACTCTCTTCTAGCCTGCTGTGTCCAGTATACAAAAGCATAATGAAAACAGGGTCAAACAGCTGCCTGCCTCTCAGATGGCAAAGGTCCTTCTCAGCCAAACAATTTTCAGTATACGTTACACCATTCAAATAACAAGGTGGGAACTCCTTGCACCCAAGCTCATCCCATTAGCCAAGGGAATTAGCTCAAGCAAGAAGTAGAGCATGACTGCAGCAGAAAGGGAGATTTTTCACCACCCACACTTCTCCAGGATCAGGTCTAAAATCAGACTGTACTGTTTACTACCAACATAACCTATTCAGACAGATACACTAAACTCCATTTTTTTCTCTACATCCAAGGAGGAGATCCCATTTCCTTCACACAAAGACCTGCCAGCTGTGACTAGCAGCCCCATCTCCCCCAGCCAGGTGCTCCCACAAGTGCTGGCTCTGGAGAGCTCTGCTGCCCCAGGTTAGAAAAACTGATGTGAGCCCAGAGAAAGACCCATTGAGAACACAGCTGCTTTCAGACAGACATACTCAGTGATGACCCACAGCAGACTTGAAGGCTGGTGAAAATAATGAAATGATGGCAGAGACCTAGCAGGTGTGAAATGTATTTGCATCTGAAGCACAAGCATTTCTGCGGAGAGCTTGGGCTGTGCCAACAAGCAGGGAACTGTGCTGCTAGTGAGAGCACACCCAGGAACAGGCACTTCTTTCCCCTCTGGCCATCCTGTCTAGAGGAAGTCATGTTTCTAAACACACCAACCAATACCTCAGGCTACCCATAGACTAGCACATACCTCTATCAGGCAACAGACAGACAAGTGGGTCACTGTGGAGACCAGCTCCAGTGCAGGTCAGCCTGCACTGGGGAAGGGAATGGCAGTGAAAAGGGACAGCAAGGGGCTCTTTTGGAAGCCAGGAAAGCAGTTCGTGCTCGGGACGGAGCCAGCACCACAGGCACCACATCTAACCCAGATGCAAAGGTGCAAACAGTCACTCGCTGAGACCACCACCACACCTCCATCATAAAAGAAGCCCTTTGGGAGCGCTGAGCAAAAAATGCAGTGGGTGGGAGTCACCCAGGGGGTCCCTTCTCAGAGCAGCAATGGCTCAGGAGTGCAGACCCCATGCACAGAGCCAGAGGTCTGATGGGTTACACCCAAGAGTGATAAAGCAGCTGGTGGATGTGCTCACGAAGCCAATGCTCATAATTTATCAGCAGTCCTGGCTAACTGGGGAGGTCCCAGAGGACTGGAGATTAGCAAATGTGATGCCAATCTACAGGAAGGGCTGGAAGGAGGATCCAGGGAACTACGGACCTGTCAGTCAGACCTCAGTGCCAGGGAAGAACATGGAAAAAATCATCTTGAGCCGTAACAGGCCATTTACAGGACAACCAGGCATCAGGCCCAGTCATCAACACTCAAAACTCTCATCTCCATTGTTCAGTTGTAGACATTTATATCCCTCCCTGACACAGAGGGCCACCCCACCACCTTGCCTTCCTTGCCTGTCTCCTCAGGCCCACTCAGCACAGGTTCATGAAGGGCAGGTCCTGATTAATGAACCTCCTCTCCTTCTATGACAAGGTGACCCACTTGGGGGATGAGGGAAAGGCTGTGG
>WUAM01000107.1:16088203-16106550 GCA_024336885.1 Actenoides hombroni
GTCTTATGAGGAATGAGGAGCAGCTGAGGCACCACCTAGCATTGTTTAACCTGGAGAAAAGGAGGCTGAGGGGAGACCTTTTTGTTCTCTACAGCTACCTGAAAGGAGGCTGTAGCAAAGCGAATGTTGGTCTCTTCTCCCAAGTCACAACTGATGGAACAAGAGGAAATGGCACCAAGTTGCGCCAGGAGAGGTTTAAGTTGGACATCAGGAAAAGCTTCTATACCAAAAGGGTTTTCAAAGACTGGAACAGGCTGCCCAAGAAGTGGTTGAATCACCATCCCTGGAGGTATTTGAAAGCTATCTAGCTATGGTGCTCAAGGATATAGTGTAGTAGCGGCCCTGGTAGAGTTAGATAATGGTTGGACTTTATGTCCTTCAAGGTCTTTTCCAACCATAGCAATTCTGTTTACGATATACACAGACCATGCAGCAACTTTATATGTCTGACAAAAGCATGCTTTTCTCCTGTAAGGAAACTGCTCCAGGAGGTTTACACATCCCAGCTCTGCATTTCCCAGCTCCCCAGCTCATGCTGCCACCCCAAAGGCAGGTATGCTGGGAGCTATGAGTCAAAACAACGGACAGCAAGATTTCACAAGCAACCTTTTTTGACCCTAAAGCCCAGGAAACTATGACTCTTCTTCTAGCTAACTCTGAAAGTATGTCAACTCAGGAGCCCTGACCTTTACAAGGCAATTTATTTTACTTAATTCATTACTAAGTCAACCAAATCTTTTGTAAATGTCAGCCCAGACAATTCCATAAACATCTACTTTCCACAATGTGGTGCAGTTACCCAGTTTGTGAAACCTGGGAGGTCATAGGTTTACCATCACAAGGATGTGCTTGAAATTATTTATAAAGAAGGTGACTGTGCTTTAAATTATTTCTAAAGAAGGTGACTGCACAGTAAGTTCAAGTCAAATTAACAAGGTCCCTAAATTAAAATGCAAGTGTAGCACTCAAAATTAAGTACTGCTGAATCTTCCCTGACCAGAGAGGTGCTTATTTTTAAATAAAGAACGAAAATTAAAAACAAACAACAAACTCCAAAGTATATCAACTTCACAGTATTCAAAAAATGTGTGCATAAGCTCATACTGGGAATTTTTCATGACTGCTTGGCATAATGCTATTAAAAGGTATTTAATCTTACTCATAATCAGATATTTACGGCACTAAAGAATGCAAGTCCAAAACAAATATAAATGTCTTCCTCTGCCTAAACACAGCCCGTATCTTTTACTACCCTTCATACTAATAATAAAAGTCACTCCTCATATTACTACACTGTGAGCCAACAAACAGCTATTTGTTGGGTTTGGGTGGTTGGAGGTTTATTTAATAACACTTAGGTAAAATGAAATGACCTAAACACCACTGAAAAAAACAACTTTTCCACAAATGCTGAAGCACAGAATTGTGCAAGGAGAATCATTATTGGCAAATTACGGTAGAAGAGAAGAGGATTTGGGAAAGTCTCCTTAGTCAAAAAAAAAGCACATGTTTGATTTCAGCTGCTGTGAACATGATGAATATCCAAGAATGAATGATTGCTTCTTTGATAGACCTTCTTTGGAAAAATGCTCAAACTTGGTTACCTGGAGGTGTACCTATCCCTACTGAATTACTCTCAGAAGTGTCATTTCTAATAAAAAGTGAATTTTTTTAAGCATGTTACTAATTATTCAGACTGCTTTAGTCAAAATGATATTTTTACTCAGGGGAAGAAAAAAAAAACAAACCACAACACAAAACCAACAACAAACAAACCAAAAAACCCCAACCTGTTACCATTAATATCAGAGCAGCAGAACATCTGGGAAGCGTCTTGCTCATTATTACCAGAAAACCCAACTCGACATGACAGTCCTGCTGAAGCTGGTGCCCCTGCAGCGCTCTTGAACTCCAGGACAGTAGGAATCATGAAAAGCCACTTATGCTTCACTGCAAATAAATGTTGCAGTAGCAACACATTCCTCCTCTGCCAACTCCGTGCCGGCTTCCTCCAAGCTTTGACACGGCTGGTCAAAGAGGCTTGGCCTTAAATAGAACCAATTTCCTTTTCAAAGAAGTCATAAATAATCTCAGGATGGAACAATAGCTTTCTGCTTACTGCATATACTACCTTTAACCCCCTATGCAGCATATAAAATACTTCATTCAACAGGGAGGAACAGAGATATCCTCACCTGTACGGAAATGAATTTTGAGTCCTTGGAGCTCCACACCACTTTGACATGTGCTGTGGAAAATACTGCAAACCATAAGGCCTCCATGACTGCTCCTTCACCAAGGAAGTCACACAGAGCTTGGCCCTTTGCTTACTATGGGCAGTAGATCTGGTTTTACTTGCATAAGTGCAAGGACTCAGGGAGGGCAAGAGCCTTATGCACTAGACCTCTCTACCTGGGAAAAGGGAAAAAACATGTTGGAAATGGAAAATCCTGTAGTATTTTGCAGCTAGAGAACCAAGGCTAAAGCAGATTGAATTACTTGCTGAGGGCTGCCAGTCTTTGGCAGATACAGCAGAACAGTTTAATTCATCCAAATCCGCGACAGCATTCACATGACATCACCTTCCTTCTTGCTCATCGGCCAGTCTCCCTACAATTTCCCTGTTGTTTCAAGTATCAACTTGTCTTTGTTTTGAAGAAGTGACTATAACTTCATCATAATTCTAGCTGCTAATGCGTATGACGAGCAGAGCTCAATTCTGGCAGCATGTTTATCACTGAACTAAGATCTTTTGAAGAGAGCACCTATACAGCATCGTTTTGGTCACGTTTTCAGTTCGCTTTCATCTTCAGATAGTCATAATCATGTTTATACACAAACGTGACTGTCAGAACACCTGTGTATATTTTCAGACATACAAATTCTTTTACCATGTTTCCTTCTCCTAGGAGTCGAATCCCCATCTCACATTCACATCAGCAAGATCCTGCTTGTACAGGACGATTACAAAATCTGGTCCCATAGCTGGAAGTGTGCAGAGGCACATGCTTTGTTTTTAATTCCTCCAGACCACATTAAGACCCATCTCAAACCTATCCAACTTCCAGAGGTAATATACAACTTCAGCCAACTTGCAAGAAGCTTGAGGGTTTTCTTTACCCCAGCACGCTGTGCAAGTCTCTCCCTCGGACAAAATTGTATGCATTTATTTTTTGTCTAAAAATAATTTACAGACATGTTTTACAGAAGTAAGAAACACGACTGCATTCAATGGTCCTTCTGTTGCGAAAAGACGCTTCCAGCAGAGTTTTTTTTCACAGCAAGTCTGTTCTTGAATACTCGAGAGCGAGCAGGGGCTGGTGCTGAATCACCCCAAGCGCGCACACATCCACGCCCGCCCTTCCTGAGCTTGCTGGGCAAGCAACACGGAGTCAAACACCTTCACTTGCCCTGTAAAGCTCACTTACTACTTTACACAATAATGTATAACGTCACATGCAGATTATTCCTGCTTTTTTTCAAGGACAGCACAATGTCCAACTCTTTTTAAGTCTACTTTCGTGCAGTGCCTCCAATTTAAGGCTTCTTTTTCCTCCTAACAGCAGCTCTTGTGATACCATGTGGTGCCTTAAGGGCATGGGCTGTCACGTAATGACCCCAACCCAAACCTAATACAATTCAACTTCTTCAGCAGAGTTACGAATAACAAGACAGCCTCTCCTTTACTCCTGACTTCATACACTGCTCTGCTTCCTTTCTGCTAAATTAAAGGAAACATCACTGAACCCCAGCCTTCTGTGGGCCTACATGGTAGCAACATTTGCACTCTTCCAAAACCAATGATCTCTTAATGGCAGTTTCCTAAAAAGCAAAGAAATATCCTGCAGAACTTCAGAGTCAGTTCTGAACATCTGCATTACAAGTCACTAGTAGTAAATGTTCTTCCCTCAACACGTGCCACGCACTACATCAGTAAGGAGATGATTTGATGGCTTCATTAAAAAAAAATTAATTAGAAATATAAAAAAAATATATTTCTAGCTTTCCAGGAACGTGTCTGCAATAAAAGCAGCTCTACAGTCAATGCAGAAATCGATGCAACAATAATCCCGAGCCGGGTTAAAGACCAGCAGTAAGTTAGACAAGTCACTCGTTCACAAAGCCGCATCTGTGCGGGGAGCACAGAGACACGATTGTGGCAAAGACTTCCTGCTCTCCTCCTGGGCGGCAGGGACATGGCAGCAGAGGCCACAGCAGCACTCCTGGGTACAAGGGTAAGGTGGCAGCACAGCCCACACGGGGCTGTTGCACCCACTGTGCCCACGGGTGAGTTACACAGCCACGCAGGACACTCCACTCCGCACTTTATTAAGTGTGAGACTAGAGTTGCAGAAGTGACACTTGAACCATGGCCACTGCTACTGAAACATGATTGGTACCAAGATCACGTAGCAGCTCCTACTGGATTTGAATCCAGTTTTGATCGGTTACTGTTAGGTGGAGTTTCAGGGGTTTCATCAGTCCCAACGGAGACTGTGTTCACAGTTACAGAATGGTTTGGGTTGGAAGGGACCTTTAAAGACCATCTAGTTCAACCCCCCCTGCCATGGTCAGGGATCTCTTTCCCTAGGTGTTCATTAACTTTCCCATGGCAAGCTTGGACTGTGATGTGTAAGAAGCCAAGCAGCTTGTACCCAGCTAGAAGCCAAAACCACAAGGTATTTCAGAACATGCTTAATTTTAAACATATTATGGCTCTTCTCTGATTTAAGTGGAGCTGTGTCCCATATTCACTCTGGGATTACAAACCATGCTGAATCAAGACATCTTTACTTATTTTAAGTAGACCAACATCAGGAGTTAAGTCTCCACAGGGGAAAAAAACAAACAAACAAAAAAAACCATACTGACATCATGCAAGTCAAGGCACTGAATTTTAAAAAACCAAGACTCAACACTTCCTCCCACTGCTTGTTTTGGGTTTGTTATCTTTAGCTATGATCACATAGCTTAGCTATACATCACCAAAACCCTAAAACTCTCCTGCACCTTTAAACCTACCCACCTGCACACCTTTCCTCCCCCAGCGACTTTCCCCTCCTGCCCAGCCAGAAGCCACTATCATAGCCACTTGTTTGGAAACTGCCAACGTCTGCTGATAAGAGAAGCAAAGCTCAGGGATCAGGAACAGTCTGCTCACCTGCAGCCCTGAAGAGACCTTTGTAACAGCCCTCTCAGCTACCCAAGAACTGCTGGGCAAAATGCACGCAGGAAACCACAACAAGTAGGACACTCAACACTAAATATCTGACTCGGGATAAGATCAAGATCATTGCACCTTTGATACTTTCCAAAGGAGCTGGAGAAGTGTAACGTGCCCGCAAACACACTCAGCATTGAAGGCGAAAGGCAACACAAGCATCAGTGCTTGGTCAGTCAATGCCAAGGCAGAAGAAATCTAGGTCTGAAGATGAACAACGTCCTAGTTCTGCATCAGTGACGTCAAAGACAGGCTAATTATTATTTAGCTATTCATGTAAGCTCCCAAGTTCTTCACTTCCTAAGGCTGAAACACAGCTAAGCATAAAAAGTAGCTACTGCTTTAAACAAAGACTTCAAACAAAAAATGTAATTTGTTGGATCAGCACCATATGCGGGACAAGTGAAGAAACTGAACGACCTCAGCTGCACAAGATGCTCCTCTGGAAAAGGTTAACCCCGACACCTGGAGACCAGGAAAACCTGCCTCTCTGATGAAGCCACTCCCAAACCCAACAGCAAGGCCCTGGGGCCTTCAGGGCCCTTAGGTGAGTCTCAGCCCATCACTACTTCACCCCGAGATCTGTGGCATCCTCCTCACCGCCACAGCAGGCATCCCCAAGGAAGCAGACCAGCCTGCTCTTTCATCGGCTTGCAAACCAGGTTTTATTTTCCAAAGCACGAGACCTCCTGACCCCCTAGGTACACTTTAGCTACTCCCTACACTGTTCCTATATTGTTCACACTATTACAGATAACTGTTTAGAATAAAATTCCATGTTTTGTCATCACTGTAAAAGTACCAATCAAACCGAGACTCTGCCCTGCAAGGAACACAGCTTATTAGAAGTGAAGTGATTCATAAATTCATGTATTTACTTCAGACTGAGGCCCCACAGCTTTTGCCATTTATGCAGCTGTACTTGAAGACCTTTTTTTGAACAGAAAACAGCACAAGTGCAGCTATTTTTAAAGCTATCTAAAAAATAGCAGAGCATGACATACCTTACTTTTTACCACATGGTAAAGATGAAAAACTGGAACAATCTCGCTCTTTTATCCACCCGAGAGCCTAAATGAGTAACTCACTATTTATAGCCACTAATGGCTACCACTTCTGAACTTATTTTTTCTCCTCACAAACCACCTTTCCAGCAGGGAATTTAAGCTTTCAGCTTTCCAGATCTTTTTGTTATTTTTGCTCAGTATGACTTTTGAGTTGTCCACAAACTTCCCAGATCACTGAAAAAATAAACAATTGGCAATTTATTTGTTTGTTTGTTTCAGTTAATTCCAACTACAAAAGTCAGAAAGAGAGCAGATATACAAACCAATTAAATAATCCTGAAACAACTCAGGGCCATATGGTTTCTCCTATTCTGACACTCCCCCAGCTGTACCAAAACATTTACTTTAAGAAAGGGAAAAAAGCATATGCAATATAGAAGAATGTTAGGAAACATCAGCATTAGCAAGAAACAACAGATTATTGTAAGGCAGCCACACAAACATCACATTTAAACCTTCACTTGCAAAGAGTACAAGGTATTATTTTCCCCTGCACTGGTAACAGGGAAAGGAAGCAACAGCACAGAGCACTGCAGCTGAAGTACAGTAAAATAACAGCAAGCTAAATAAACAAGCACACCCATAAATGCAGCAGCAACTTACACAACCATAGCTTTGAGCCTACTGACATGGCCTTTTCTTTTTTAAAGCACACACAAGAAGCATCCCAGTGTCCAGGTGTTATCACACATGTGAGGATATGAAAAGCAGACTTCCCAGTTGTCCCAAGCACGGGCTACCTCCAGTAATGTCAGGTAAAGCCCACGCCATCTGACAGAGTGCTCTTGAAATTTCTCTCTTTTCTAACAGTTACAAAGATCTGACAAAAACCCAGCTACTTCCTGGAGAGCAAGGGGTAGCACCATGACTGCTCTTCTGGAGAGCAAGAACAACTGGCTGATTACTAATTACTTTGGTATAGCATCTGAAACAAAATTAGGGAAAGACACCATCACATGACAACAAAATTAAAGTAGGAATTTCAGTGCCAATAAAAGTAAACCTGCCAATTTTTACTATGATAACATTGCCATGAATAGAGCAGTACTAACAAATGCCCAAGTCCTGGTTTTTAGGACATAAATTACTGTAGCTTTCACAAGAATAATCCCAGATTTCTCCAATAAGCCTCTGTGAAACTGTCCAGAAGCACATCACTGCTCAATACCACCAAAAAACAAACAAACAGATTTTTAAAAACAACTCAAAAATGCAGTACTTTCCAAAACATTGGCATTTATAACACCGGGGACCCAACCAGAAAAAAACCCACACTCAAAATCTACAGCTAGGAAAACTCCAGCTGGCCTCAGAACAGCAACAGATTATCTGACTTTGACAGGAATTGCAAAGAAAAAAAACCCAAACAACTTAATTTGTGCGTTTTAAAGCAGTAGCTATCAGACATCATTGTTCCATCCAACAAGGAGACCCCTTTGAGAAGCCATCTTGCTAAACCATCTGCTCCTGCTCAGAGCTTGATGCCAGGAGGATCCCCACAGCAACATTACCACTTAGCTGTTGCTACAGGTGTCCCAACCTTTGCTGCCTCGAGCCCTTCTTCCCCCTTCAATTTAGCCACTGATTAACACCCACCCACTCCTCTCTCCCAGCAAGAAACGACAGCCCTGTGCAGTGGGACAGCTGCAGCTCATGCTGTATTCCAAAAGCTCTGCTGCCTTCCAACAGAAAAAAAACCCCACAAAAATCCCAGGAAAACACCAAAGCTTTTGTGTTCTCTCTGGCTGCATAAAGGGATTGTGCACTTTTTAGGACAAATATCTGCAAACAGTATAAAGGAGTGCTTCTGTAAGCAGCACGCAAGTTGAAGAAATCGAAATTCAGAATTCCATTTTGCATTTGCCTGGCTCCAGAAGCACGTGGAATGCAGTAACTGCTGAATCACTACCCAGAGAAGAACAATCCCACAACTCGACGTTTTCTCTTTGCACTCCAGCACCTCGGTAAGAACTGCTAAGGAACAGGCCACTCCAAGTACCACTGGACACTCACAAGAACATGCACAGATTTATAGATCACCTTCTGTCCTCAACCAGCGACTGCTGCTGGCACCTCCACCTCAAATGCACGGGATGAAGGCATCCTACTGGCAAAGGTGTAACTGTACAGTAAGTGTTTAACACAAGTATTTCATTACATTACAATTACATTTATTCATGGGCTCCTGTGCAGAAAAAAAAAACAACCCAGGGAGTTTACTACTCCATCAGGGCTGTAGTCATTTATGGTACTGAATCACCAAAGCAAAACGATGGCAGAAATGATGCAATAGAAACAGAAATTAGGAGCAGAGACTCTCAAAACTAACACAAACCAGAGAATTGCCCTTGTGCTGCAAGGGCTGTGCAACTTTATGCCAAAATCCCATCTACCATCTGTTAAAACTCAGATTTGGCATGAAAAATGTTAGCAATGTAATTGCAAGGGGGAAAAATGTGGGCTGCTGTGCAAATGATATTTTCTATCACAGACCAGCTGCATTTATTTATTCCTTGAAACAGCTTATCAAGTATCACACGGCAGAATCTGACTCTGGGAGTTTCAACAACAAAGAGCTCACTTCATCAGACACGTCTCCTGGTACGTGGTCTGAAAAGCAGCAGGAAATGCCACCCTTCAAAGCTCTGCTGTAAACGCCGCTCTCTTTTTTCCTCTAGTGAATATAATTGCACACACCAAACAACCCTACCCATCGTACCCATCACCAGAGAAACGTAACGAGGAGATAAACCCAAATCACAAAACCACAGTCTGTATTTAATAAGGGGAAGAGATCCAAGAAGACAACCAACAAAGCAAGAAGTCTGACCTACAGAATCAGTGTCTACTCCTTGTCCTGACGTGAACTCCGGCATCCTGTCATTTGGCTTCTTTCTGAAGCAAATAAAAATATACTCTGACCAAGATACATAGTTGGGTTTTGACCCACTAAACTGGTCAAAATAGAAATGATCTGCACTGCTTCTGTAAACCAGCCTGGTACATTAAACAAACAGATTTGTCTTCTCCTCAAGATAAACAACTGTGTAAGAAAAACAATCCCATTCTCCTAACAGATATATTTAGCTTCATCTGAGTAAATATTTTAATGGCACAATAAACAACAGCAACTAAAATAGGACCAAATAATCAATTTCCGATAATCCTATAAACATCAATACTTTTTCAAAACAAGGAATAAACTTCTCTTATCTTCTGTCCCCAAAACCAGGGCCAGTTTGGCTGAAGGCAAAGGGGCGGCCCGAGAACCTTTCCAGAGAAGTCCTGCATTTCTGTTAGCAAGGCTGGGAAGGAGGATAATAGATGTGCCCAACATCAAAACCGTGCAAGGCTTTGCTAGCAGCACCACCTTCACAGCCCAACATCGTTTCAAGAGCTACAAAAATGTTTTTTCCAGATGCCAGAAAGTTCATCAAGATGAGTTTTCTAAAGCCTTTTTTGAAGGTTTGCAAGAGAAAGGGGGAGAAAGAGGACCAAGGGCTTTGGCGTGTTAACTTTGATGACAACTTTCAGAAATACTCTTTGTAATTCCAGCTGCAGTTAATGGCAGCTATTGCTCAGCACCACTCACACCTCAGGTCTCTACCCAAGGTTACACTACAGGCACCAGAATCAATCCTGACTCTGAGACAGTGATGGCAGGCCTGGGCAGCATGGTGCCATTCTGTCAGCTATGTCAAGAAGTTATGAACATAAAAAACAACCCAAAAGCCCCCCAGTATGTTTAACAACTACCCCAATATAGAGGTAGACACACCTCTAAAGCCTGAAACCCTTGGGTAAAGTTGCTCAGGGTGGGAATGTAGTTCTGCCCTCGGGGGGAAAAGGCAACAACCAAACATTTTCCTCTGCTAAGGTGTCCTTATGGCATCTCCAAAACAGAACAGAGAATTGTATTAACATTCATGTACCACTGACCTGTAATAAAGGTTTATGAATAGTTTCCCCAGAATATATAGGAAAAGGCAACACTAACACATCAAAGTGCACTTAGCCTTTTATTTCCTGAGTCCTCTGACACAGCCGTTCAGCCTGTGCATGTCACCAGCCCAGGATCACATGTGAAGGCACAGCTTGGCTCCTGAAGTCTGCTGCTGAGCTCCTTTCTCTTCCTTCCTCTTTCCCTCATTTGCAACAAAGCAAAACCAAAACAAAAACCCAAATAATTTCACAGAAAGAAAAATATTGTTTTTTTCAATATTCACCTTTGCTTAACATTCATTCAAAACCACCTAGCGAAGCTCACCACAAGATGAAGATTACATACTTGCAAAGAAAAGAGTGCCTGATGCCATGAACCAAGCAAAATGCCCCACTGAAGAGATTTAAGTATTTGCTAAAATGTCTTAACGTGCAAATATGGGACCTCTATTCAACTCTGAAGTCTGCCAGGCCGCTGGAGAGCACAAGAAATTGATAAAGTCTATCCTCCAGGAAGTTCTCCATCAGCATACCATTAATCCTAGGAGTAAAAGGTATTTATTATACTGACCTTCACACTCAGGCTCTGCTCCAACATGCTCGTATTTACCCACTGGGGGCAGGGCACCGAGCCACATAAGAAATCCAGCTTAAAATGTATTTGGTCTGAAGTTTCAGTGCAAGTTCAGAAAACCATACAAGCGACTAGCACCTTTCACTTCCCAAGGCTTCCTTCCATACACAAGGGTAAACAGCAAAGTTTTCCTCAAAGGTCTGGAGTGCTCTTTGGGTTTTTTCCAGTTACTGACTGCAGCTGCTCCTTCTCAGGGAAAAATAACTAAGATGAAAAATTACAAGATCTCATGCAGAAACTGTGTGTTAAACACCTCTACAGAAGTTTACACAAAATGGAAGTGTTAACTTTCGTCAGTAAAACTGAACACATGCCAATTTCTGCCATGCTTCAAATCTGAACCAAGATCGAGTGTGTCCCTAGTAAGCTATTCAACAAAGGCAATATATTATCACCCAGTTCCTCCAACATCACTCGTGTTTGAGATTTCAATTAAAAAAAAAAACCACAAACCAAAAAAAAAAACCAAACTGCAACCCTCTAAACTTGCTACCAAATAAGGTGACTTTTAAAGGTTAGACTGAAAACCAGTCACTTGGCCACAAAGCAAAGTAGTCCATAGAGAGAAAGTATTTACCTTTATCAATTAAAAAAACCACAGGTGTGATGTGTTTAAAGCTGAAACACCTCAGCAGCCTTCCCCAGTCAGTTACTGTTCCATTGGGCGTCTGGCCACTCACAGTGTCCATGGAACAACACCCTGCAAGGGAGCCACCAGAGACCTCCCCTGGCCTGGCTCTACACTGGCTGTCCAGCTGAAAACATCAAGAACAAGCATAAACAGTATTTGGACCTACCCAAGATGACAGTCTTAATCACTGATTTTGCAGAAATGAGTCTAGGAGTCAACGGTACGTTCTTCCCCAACATCCTCCTATTTCTTACAGGTACATTTAGAAATACCAGTAATCCTTATTCATTCCTCCTGTTCTAATGAGCCTTTCCCAGTGTAGCTTTCCAATATAATGCTCCTATTTTCCATGTAACGGGCCATTTCTTCTTCAGCCTGGATATAGCTTCGCAAGGCAGATCTGGGGAACAGTTAGTTCCTATTCTGCATCCAAGCTTTGAAAAATCCTGACTTTGAAAGAATGATGTGGTTGAGCTACTTAATGGACTTCTAACCAAAAGGATAAACCATTTAACCTTTATTAATCAGGGGGGGTTCCAAAAGAAAGTCACGCTGCACTAAATAGGACCAATGGAAAATGCTCAAATTTCAGACATACATAGGATGTCTTAGAAAACCCTTATTAAGTAAAAAAAAAAAATAAATTCATGCAAAATTTGAACCAATAATACCCAAAAATCAGTAATTTGCCCTGAACTGCTGCCATCCTCCTTCATGTCTCACTAATGCTTTAAAATGTCATGTAATAATAAATTACAGGAAGATCAGAGAAATGAGAATGCCTAAGCCATGACCCTCTCATGCAAGCCTGAAGTCATAATCAATCTAGCAAGTTTGGAGGTCACATCCCAAAACTTGTAAAGTAGCCACAAGCAGTGACTTAAGGCTGCTAATTCTTCCCCCCCTACAGCAAAAATTTTCATTCACGGTGACTTTTTACCTCCAACCCTTCTACCGAGCTCCACCCAAAACTATGTTCCTGGCTCTGACCACAGCTGGGGACTGTGATTCACGAAGGAAAAACACTGGCCCTGAGGCTGAAAAGGTTGGTGAGATCAAACTACCTAGAGGACATGCTTCCCTCCAGAACTGCAGTGAGCACACACCATCGCCGTGCTGGGCATGCAAGGGAGGGAAGGAGCTGCTGCTGCTCCTTGCTGGAGACCACAGCACCTTCCACTGGAGCTCCATTTACCTGAGGGACAAAAAAAAACCAACCAAAAAAGACATTTCTGTTGCTAGATTTTTTTTAAGTTACATCAATATTCACTCCCTATATAAAAAGAAAAAAATAAAAACCACCAACAAAAAAGGCCAGGCATGTTAATTACTTGCTAGGGATGAGGTGTGGATTTTGTTCTGTGCACGGTGACACCATACGCACCCACACACATAGCCAAGGTCCTACCAATTCTCCTTCAGCCAGCTTATAAAGCCAAAACACAGATTCATGAGACTGCATTGGTCTTACCAAGCTGAAACCTCAGATTCAGCTAAAATCACCACAGCAGAAGCACAGCATAATTATTGATAAGGGGTGCCAAACTTTTCCTTCCATCTTTTGAGGCATGTTGGGGCAACAAGAGCACTGAAAGGTTGCAGGTTTCTCAGGTCACCCATGGGACTAGTGCACTACTCTCCAGATGACACAGAAAGCTCAAGCTCCCCTCCTTTCTAGAGCCTCCACAGAATCATGGAAAAAAAAAATGGTGAAGCATTTCCGATAAAAAGTGGCACACTCAGCTTCAAAGATAATCTGGGACTGGCCATGCTTTCCAACACAATTCCCTTTTACCGGGCAGCAGGCTGTGTGACAGCTTCAAAACCAAGGAAGAGCCAGAAAGGTTCACAACCTTCAGCATCACCCATATACAAGGCTCACCATATGAAAATACATACAACGAAGAAAGTCTAGGTAGAGCAAAATAGCTCATGCACAAAGTGCTGACACAAACTTACAACTAGTGAACAGACAGAAGAAAAGTAACTATTTCAGTGAGGTGCCATTAGAGGGTAAAAAAAAAAAGCCAAGCCTTGGAAACAGCAAAGACTTCTGGAACAGTGGGTGTCTCAGTGTTTCACAGCTCTCCTGGAGCTGCAGTCTGACCAAACACACCTACAAAACCATGAGCAGTCCTCACAATGCAGAGCCTCTGTTGCCAATTTCAATAGTTATGTGTTTTGCAGTTTAAGAGAATTCTTGTGTCATTTTATAGCATTCGTGGTGCCAGCAGGGCTGCCAGGCTCCAGCCCAGCAACTACGACTAAGCTCCAATTGCACAAATCTGTTATGAAAGGCACATCTGAAGTACATGCAGTATGCAGTTATGATGACCTGCTACTGATGAGCTAAACAAGATTTCCTGACTTACAGAAACAAGCCTACAAAAGCTTTCTTTTCTCTCCAGCTTGGTAAGGTAGTCCTAAGTCCCCCTTGAAATGTTTTTCCACTCAAAACATAATGCTCTCTAATTAACCTAAAAATAACTGTTGACAAAATAACCATCAGCTTTAAAAAAAATAACAAAACAAAAAACAACTAAATACAAGTAGTAGTCACAGCTCAGAAACTTCAGAAAACGCAGCCAATGTCAACAGCCAAAAGAGGCACCGTTCCTTCTTGGCATGACTTGGGAGCTCAGAAGTCCTTCAGAAATGTAACCTTTATGCCATCACTTACGGGATGATGGTTTTGCCCCACTGGTCTGAAATGCAGCTTTGCTAGTGTAAGCTACTTCAATATCACAAACTTGGAACATAAAACCCCATACTTGCGCTATCAGTAAAATATTTTTCATGTAAAGTGGGAGAGCTCTAAGATTATGCTAACTGTGTAAGCTACACTGCGCAGCACAGCCACAACCCACGTACACCGATGCCAAAATTTATTAGCATCACCAGATTTTCTTGAAGAGCAGAAACTTGGCAGTGTCAAGGTCACTCGGTTGCAGGAGATGGTGAACCTCTCCAAGGTCTCCACGAAGGACTCTGTGCTGGGAGGCAGTGATCTTCCGAACGCTGCGGCACAGGAACACCAGGTAAAGGTTGCCACAAGCTTGTGTATCCAGAATAAGAGCTTCCAGGCTCAGCACGTACCTCCTCTGACAGCTCCCTGAAGCTAAGCCTCAGAATTAATTTTTGCCCCATATCCTTCCCACAGAGGGAGGTTCAACGCTTGCTCCTTCAGGACACGTGCTGGCTGCCCTGCCTTAAAACGGTACACAAGCAAGTACGTTCAACTGTGGCAAGCAGAAATGAAGGAAACCATTCTGAACTTGAGGGACCAGCAGTACTACTATAAATAAAAGCATGCTGGACAGACAGCATCTCCTGTGCCTCACAGGAGGCTACCATGCAGTTCCAAATAAACCTCTCTCTGTACAATATGAGAGAAATATCAGTAGGACTCCTGTGATGCTTCCGCATCTCCATCAGCATTATCTACCCAGACATGCTAGACACAAGGTGGGAGACAGAGTCATTCCTCCTCCTTCTCTTCCAGCTGTGGAAATTAAGAGTGGAAAAAACCAATCCTTTAAGCTTAGCAGCAGCCAAACCCAATCAATCCCTGCAGCCACCGCTATGCACACTGTGCTGCAAGCTCCCCAGGAGCCAAGCACCAGCTTGGAGGACAGGTTTGGACAAGATGACCTCGAGAAATCCCTCCCAACCTCAACCACTCTCTGACATCAGCTGCGCCAGCAACCGCCACACTTCTCCTGTGACTCAGACAGCGACCGTGGTTCAGTGCAATACACTGTTGTACGTATGTATGTATGTAGGTAGGTATCATTTGTATGTATGTATGTAGGTATCATTTGTATGTATGTATGTATATTTGTCTTGGGCAAAGTCACTCCCTGCATAAGGGAAGGAAGACAAACTTGACTTCTACATCCACTTTACCCCACTGCCCTGGTAAGCACTGCTTGGGAACTTCAGATGCTGAAGAGGCAGTTTGAGCTTCCTTCTCCTGCCTTTTTCATGCAAAACTTCCTTGTGTTCCTTCTCATCTTGAAATTACTCTCCTCCTTCCCCTATGACATACATTCCCTTTCAGCTGGGCTGCATTCTCACTGGAAAAAAAAAAAGAAAGAAGTCTCACCTCAGCTACCATAAGGAGCCCACTCTTGTGAGCATCTCAGCTGCTGGTAAAATATATGGGAATGATTTTTTTTCAGACTGTCTTGGCAACACAGACAAATGGCTCTATTCCATACATCCATGCTTTTAATTCTCAGTAGGGATCTCTGGGATTTCTACAGGTTTTAACACTTTATATATGAAAATATGACTATGTAAATATACTGAAGAAGTTACAATTCCACCACCAACCTCCCCTCAGACACCAGAAGGTAGCACAGACCTATCAACAGTCCGAAATAGTTTTTAAAAGTCTCGGAAAACACTTCTCCTCTCTATTTAGAAAGCAACTTTGTAATTACTTTAATATCTTCCACCAATAAAAGACTTCTGGGCCGTAAGTTCCAGGGATAACTTTTCTAGCCTATTTCTTTAGTCAGAGCCTTTTTTATTTTTATTTTATTTTTTTGTATTGGCTATTAGAAAACTGGGACAGGGATGGAAAGTGAGGCTCCTCTAGAGACAGGTACAACCCCTTGTCATCTTGTCAGAATAAAAAAGCTAAGACTGCTAAGAAACAGTAAAGGAAGGAAACCGGGCAAGACGGAGAAGTCAAAAAGCTGCTCAGTCGCGGCCGATGGCAGCGTCAGCCGATCAGCAAGAGCTGGGCGTTATCCCACACCTCAGTGAACGCGGCAAGCCCCAACAGGAGTGCCTCCTCCGTGCCACGCACCTTCCTGCACGCCGGCAGAATCTCACCCAGCAGCCTCGGTTTGCTCCAGTGAGCATCGGCCTGTACGGAGAGCATGTTCCAGTCAGCATCGAGCTATGGGGTACATGTCAGAAATAGTAATGCAGGGATGCTTGGCTTTTTCCTAGGACACCTTTTAGTTGCTAAAATATTTTCCTGCCTTCAGTGCAGTGAACAGGGGCTCCTGGGTCATGCTAAGGAACGACCCCTGTGAAGTGCCCATACACGCCCTTCTTACCTACCAGCTTTTCTCCCAAAACAATGTTCTATCAGCAAATTTACACTGCTGGCAAAGGAGAGCAGAGCAGACCAGGCTATTTACCTGTGCATTTCATCCAGCCTCTTCTTTCTTCCACACACTACAACTTATTTTAGCAAGAACAACTATTCTCTCAGGTAAGTCAGCAAATATTTTTGTAAAGAGCAGCTGCAAGATGTCTGCCTCACACACATTAAATTACCCAGCTAGTGGTTCAATCCAATGCCTTCAATAGACACTTTTCCGTAGTAGCTGGGTCAGGCCCAGTGCACTTCTGCTCTTGTGCCTTACGCTCCCTATATGCAATTCACATGTGCTCCAGTGTGAGGGAAGGAAAATTTTTATACGTATGAGTGGGACTTTTGGATGCAGATTAAAGTCAAGGTGCTATATTTACTGATCCTTTAAAGTTATATCAACATGTTGAAAGGGACTAGGAGTTCTTAAGAAAGATCAAAGTCTGCATGCAGCAACCACAAATTAACATAAATACATGCTGAAATACTAACACAGACTAGCAAAATTTACTCACATTCTCCCCAGGGCAAGTAATTTTGGCTAATAGGGGAGTCAAACCCATTAAAACTCTTCTTCACCTTTACGCAAGGCACGCTACAGTACTTTGTGTCAGAGCGAATGACTCCTCGGATTAATTTTGCAAGGCTAGGCTAATGCCACCACATTGCTCACGGCTTGCAAGCTTCTGAAAAGCGATGGCTACATCCTCTGTGGGGAGGGAAGCAATATTACCACTTAACTCGGACTTTTTCAAAGTTAATCCTGCATTTCTTCCTTCTTATTGCACTTGACAGAACTTGCGTTGTCTGACAAATGGAAAGCTAACAAGCAGTAAGGTGTATGACCTTCTACTTGACTAATTACTATTCTGGTAAACAGTTCACCTCTTTTTCTTGTAGGAGCATCAACAGCAGCTGCGAGAACACGAAGGAAGTTATTTCACCAGGGCAAAGGACAGTTCTGCAGCTTAATCACAGCCCTGTAAAACAGATGCCTGGCCTGTTTACAGCCCTGATAGCGCAACTGCTTCAGCGAGAGGTGCGACTAAAACAATCAGGCCTGTCAGTTACGGCCCAGATGCAAGCTGTGCCAGCAACCTACGAGCACAACACGGGCACAGAAGTTGCTGCACTAATACCGGACACCTTATGTTCATAAGGCTGTGTCGACACTAGGCGGGGCATAACAATTTGGTCAACTTTCGTTGAATAAAATTCGGCTAATTCAGACCAGAAGAGGACCCAAGTTTTGATTTTTAGTGTTTATCCTACACGAGCAGCAACGCGTTCTTTGCTTTGGTTTCCCTCACCCAACATGATGGGGCTGTCAAGATCCACAAGATAATGGTGAAGCTCAAACCGCTTTCAAGAGTTAAGCCTCATTACTCCGCATTTTGTATCAAAAGATTTTGTCTAAATAACATACGCTGACTTTTTAGAGACCGCCGTACAGCAAGCTCTGCTTCTGAAACCTCCACCGTTTGAAGCCTCCTATTCCCACGCAAGGCAGAAAAAGTACATACTCGCCGGGGGTCAGGCAGGGAACCCCCCCACTCCCCCCCGAGACACGGTTTCCACGCTGCCGGCAGCAGGGGAGGGCTGGGACCGGCTCCGGCCCCGCCGGAGCCCAGGGCAGCCTGCTGCCCGCGGGGGACCCGCCGCCGGGCCCCGCCACGGCGGGAGGTGCCGCGGGTGGGTGCGGGGGCTCTGCCGGCGCGGCGGGCACGGGCACGGGCACAGCC
>WUAM01000107.1:16107426-16148025 GCA_024336885.1 Actenoides hombroni
GGCCGCTGTTCGGTCCCTCTGCTCCCCAGCGCCGGGACGGCTGCTCGGGGCGCGTAAACCCTCTACCCCGTGCGGAGCCCAACGGGCGCGGGCGCTGGAGCGGAGCCGGCGCTCGGGGGGTGTGCTCCGCTCCCTGGCTCGCCGCGCAAAGCCACGCAAAGCACCGCCAGCCAGCAGGAGTTACCGAGGAAGTTAAGTGTCGCTGAAGAAATACATACCTGCAGGCTCCCGTCGCGTGCAACGAGCTCTCGTTTAAGTCTGCGGCAAATTTGTTGGGGGGCTCCTGCCAGCCGTGCCTCCGCTGAACGCGTGCTGCGACAGCCATTGCTTCGCACTGACAGCAGCGCAGATGGAAACAGCCTTCGGGCCACCTCCTAGGGATGCGCTGGGCTTCCTTCAGCAGCTCTCTCTAGGGGTGTTCCAGTCCTCTACATTTCTGCAAAGCAGGTATAAAGTTTTCATCTTTTGGAAACGTTTCTTGCTTCTCATTTTGCACGCACTCTGTGGTAAGTAACAGCACAAGTGAACGTGCCAAAGGAGGATCAAATCGTGCAGACAGGGACCTATTCCATTCACATTACAGAAAGAACCGCAGTAAAAAGTGACAGCCATAAAGAAAGTGAATGCGGTGTTTGGTCTTTCGTTCACAGGCAGAATGCTAACATTGCTTGGGGAGTTTGAGAATGTGAGTGCTGGTGTCAGAGACCAGCCCGGGGTGCAGAATTAATCACGAGTATGGGAAGTCTCATTTTTTAAAGGTACCACAGGAGGTGTGTGTGGAGCACAACCACAGCTAAAAAAGCAAAAAGCAAGTTTAAGAATACATACACTACACGAGGAAAACTTTCTTCTTTCATTTCCATTTATATAGTGTCAAAAAAGAAAAAAAAAACTGAATAAAGAGGAAAGCAGATCAAAGAAGGTTTTTTTGAGATATGTAATGTCCAAAATGGAATTCTGCTGGTCTTGGAGGTTCACACTGACATCCAAGCAAACTGCTGTGCCTTCAAAGTTAGGGTCAAAGCAACACAAGATGGACTTACTGTCAAATGGGTACCTGTTAGAGCCTGCGTGGCGGCTGTGGCTGCCTGCCCTGTGAGACAGAAACAAGGTGGGGAGAAGGCTTCAGGAAGATGGCCACTGCCTTAGACATGGCCATTTCCTGTAGATTGGCAGCTTGCCCCAGCTCACCTTGCCATGGCCGGCACAATGGCTCCTGTCAGCAAAAGCAGAAATACTCCCCACCTTGCTGGCAGCTCAGCATAGCCTCCCCCGGGCAGCACCCCGTCAGAGCTGGCCAAGCCAGCCAGGACACATCCTGTAGGACACCCTGAAGCTGCCCGGGGGTGGGAGGGGAGAGGCATTTCTCTTTCCAGACCCTGACCCAGTCTCTACACCCAGGTGTATGGTTCATACCTTCCTGTGGTTGCTTCGAAACTCAAGGTTTGCCCAGGATTTCACCTGAATTTGCCTGTCTACGCAGTACCAACTCGCAGTGAAGTCAGCCTAAAGAGTTATTCCACTGTAAATGATATTGTCTAAATCCCAGTGTGGAAGGTCTGTAACTCTATTCCAAACTACCGCGCTTCCAGAGTTACTCCAGGGGAATGGGTTTTTTCCACAACCATTGTGCCAGAAAGCTTCCTGAATCAGACAAGCTCTAATTTGGGGTGAGCTGAGTCAGATCAGGAGTATTTATTAAATTATTTTGACTTCTGATTCAGTACTTTGTTTGACACCATGCCATTGGAATGTAACGCTCTTGCCTGGCTACTGCATTGCACGTACTCTGGTCTATGAAGCACAAAAACATAGGAATTTCTGAAAACTTAGAATCCATCGCCCAAAAAAAGCAGCCTGTGTTGGGTTTTTTAATGAGAATTTCAGTAGATTATGAGAAACAATTACCAACAGAATAGGACCAGATTTATGCAGCCTAAAAATACATAGCCGAAAGAATGAGTGTTCTCTTGTGGCATGGATGTATTGCAAAAGACTGTAAAACTCAGGATTTAGAACAACTGCAAATAAGCACAAGCAGGAACAGCTGTCTAGGAAGAGGGATTTGGGGAGCAGAGGGGAAGGGAAGAGCAGTTTGTACAGTCACTCCAACAAGCTTTTCCTTTTCTCCTTCTTTGTCTTCTTTTGTCAGTCCTGCTCATAGTTTGTAAGCGCTAGCATCTGTGTTTCATAGGAAAGGGGTTTTCAAACGCAGCATTTCCTCTTCCCACTCTGAAAATGACCCCAAATTAGTTTCTTACTTGTTTTATGCAATTGTTTTGGAATTTGGAAAACCCCACAGATATGCCATACAAAGCTCCATACATCTATGAACATCTGGGGCCTTGGCCAGTGCAGCACAGCTCCAATTTGCTTTTAATCGGTAGAAATTCCTTCACTGATTGTATGCCTAAGGTAAATTACTTCCTTTTGAAGCTGCTCACATGCATGCCGGCTCGGTTTTCAGCCCGGGTGAGGATCAGGAGCAGACCAAAGGCTCAGCTTCAACTCCCTGATAAGGTACCTCCTCCCTGGCCATAAAGGTCTGCCCACCTTGTGCGGATGGTTGCTGGAGAGGAGCTGCTCAGCAGGCCTCTCTCCCCCAGCCTCTCTCTTGTGCCATGCAGTATGGGTTTGGCATTTGCCTGATTGGCTTCCCTCTTAGCCAGTCTTAGACCGTTTTAATATTCCTTACTTAAATTTGCTGCATTACATAGGTCAGATCACACCTTCACCCAGCTTTTCGGACATTTTTTCCCACTACCAGTAGTTGCTAAGGTCCGTATTTGATCAAAACATCCAATAAGAGACAGACATCCCTTCCTTAGCTCTACAGTAATCATAGCAGCTCTAACTTCCATAAGACCCTGGACTTTGCAAACAGATTTTAAACACTTCTATCAATGATTGGAAATCTCCCACAGCATGAAGATCTCTCCATTTCTGCTCTGGAGGCAAATCCAACTTACTGACTGAAGCCCAGCTAGCCATAAATGCCATGTTTCACCTGAGCCATGTTTCTTCACAGGGAATTTCCACAGACCAAATCTGTAGGATCCTTTTTTTAAAGATTTATTGAACCTGCATTTGTTACAAAGTTCATAGACATGATTGCATCCCAACGACCCATTCTCATTAAGTACCTCAAGTACGCTTGGTCAAGTTCTAAACATTCCTTTTCCAAACTAACTTCCCCCCCCCCCCAGTTCACATCTACTAAAACTGTCAGGGCCCCACTGGGACTGGTGGCTCCCCAGGGCTGGGAGTATGAGAGGGTCCCCAGGCCAGCAGCAGGGCAGCTGGGAGCACCAGGGCATGGGCAGGTGGGGCTGGACTTGGGACGGGTGGGCAGGGCTGGTGATGCCCTCAGGGCCATGACAGCAACTGCGTTTGAACCCAAACAGGTTGGGTTGTTGCAAGTTCCATGGCTTTACCATGTCTTACTGTCCATGACAATGATTTCTGGGCATTTCACAAAATCCCATTCCCTGTTCAATAAGGAAACACTCATTTGATTGTCCCAGCTTTAATACAAAATCTGTGGGTGGCATCTTTATGCTAAAAAGCTTTATATTCTATGATTTTTTTAAAAGGCTGATGAGTTTTCATTACATGCTTTGTTCTTGTCTGCTTTACCTTATTTTTTGCCTGCCATTTTTCCACAGTGGTATCACTGAACTCAGTGATTTTTGCTTTTACGTGCCTGACAGGTTTATTGCACAAAAACTTTCACCCTACATCACTCTCTGGAGGAGTTTTCCTTTCCATACTGACTTTACTGAAGTAATTATCTGCCTTAGCCCATGGCCCTGCTACACCTTCTGTTGTACATGGGGATTGTTCTCAGTCAAAGAATTAAATGATATATTCAGTTAATTTATTATTACTACTTAAAAAGAGGTTAAATTAAAGTCTCTTCTCACCAAAACGAGGCAGTGTGTTTCTTTGCTCACAGCTCAGAACCTCATTTCATCCAGCAGTACCTCTAAAACTTGCTCTCAGATTTTTTTCCCATGGTGTCTTTGTTCATGGCATGCTTCATTTTCAGAGTGGCTTTGCACGTGGTCTACATTTCTGGTAAGAATTCCTGTTTCTGTAAATTTACTCCAAAAGAGGAGTTTAATCACTACTTGTATTTATTCTCCAGTACTGCTATTAGACTCGTGAGCTCCCGGTAGGTTTCAGGTAACCACCTTCTGATAGACAAGATGTTTGGCATTGACATTGTCCAGCAAAATCTCAGAGTTCAAGTGCAAGGCATTATTGGGAAGTAAATATTTCTGTAGTGAGTGAGAGCGCACAGGCAAACTGCAGGCGCAGAGCACAATTTGCTGCCACGCAAGTTTTGAAGGATGCAGTGAAAGAAAAGATTGCTCCAGCCAAAACTGTCACAATCCGTCACAAAAACCCCACGGATTCCTCACGTTCTTGTCCATCATAATTCCTTCGCAAGCATGTGCTCTGGTTTCAACGCCAGTTCCAGGTCATGGTCTTAGCTCTCAAAATAATTAATGGATTCTCTTCAAATGAATACACAATAACAGGGCTGGGCAGCCTTCTTCTTTCCTGGATCCTGCTCGTAGTAAGCCAGCTCGCCCCATGCACTGCACTGGGAGCAAAGTGTCTGACTAACAGTTGTGAACTCTGAGAGATGCACGATGCTTCAGTGTTAGGTCCTGTTACACTGAACTACATCTTGCCATGATGATATGTGACAAGCAACGGACCAAATTAATTATTCATGCTCACAGATGAACTTCAGTTATTAACCTCTAGGAGCAATAAATAAATAAAAAGTGAAGAGCTGGCAGATTTTTGTAACAGCTTCATTTATAGCTACTGTAGCATAAAGTCATTTCAACATTTCCTTTTTATGTAAACAACCTCCCAGTAGGGATGAAGAAAAAAAGCTGGGAGACATTTTCTTGGCTTCTTCAGCCTCTCTCTCTCTTCTGGATCCCAACAGCTTCTTCTGTCACTTTGACTTTCTTACACCCTAATTCTCTTAACTGTAGTTCCAGCACAAGAACTTTTATGGCATCCTGGATGAGAAAACATTAACAACTGTCTAAGTCTCACACAGCAATCACAGATACTATGGATAGGATGCGTTCTGTGCTGCTGGGCTGCCCACATATCCAAAACAGTAGGTTCATTCCGTGTTTGGGATGTACAAATCCAAAACCTCTATCCTGGAGCTGGATTGTCATATGACAGTGTATTTAACCCTGTCAGCTTGGGGTCTGGTGAAGGGCATTAAGTATGTGGTGTTATACTCAATTTCTGACCAGAACCTCTACCTGGGAGATTCCAAGTTTTCTTTTCCACATAAGAAAATGGTCTCTATTACGAGATTTCAAAATATGATTGCACAGACTCCAGCCATTTTTTTTTGTCCCAATGACATGGAGCCACCTCTTGATTTATCAGCTGGTAGCACACATATGAAGACAGACAGCTTTCTCACTTCCCATAATTTTACCTCCTTCCTGAATTCTACTCAGCCCCCAGGCATTACTTTTGCAGAGCCTTGCTCTCCCTTGCTTACGATCCTTAGGTTGCATCTTCACTCCATCCTTCATAACATGCAGCAACCTGCTTCCTTCTGGGCTCACCAAGCAGCCTCACTGCTTGTGGTGACAGTCTGCTCCTTACGTGTGGCTTCTTCCACCCTTGGCTTTCTGAGCCTCATTGACCCTTCCTCTCATTGAAGATCACTGCTGCATTTTCGTTTTGTCACTACTTTTTAATCCAGCTCTTCTTCTCTTACAACCTTACTCACAATCTGTTCATTTTAACTCTGTTTATCAGCTTGGAATATAGCTTTTAGAGAAGACACCAACAGAGAAAGTTGCATTGTGCAAGGGTATGGGTTTAGCACATAAAGATATCTGCTGGAAGAAAAACAGAGGAGTGACAGACAAAAGCTATCAAAAATCTTAGAATCAGTTAAGGGATAGAGACAGTGTAAAAGCATAAGAAAAAGCAGAAAAAGAAATGAAAATTTTCTCATCTTCTTCTGAATCAGACTGTGAATATGTGTTCTTTGCCTTCACCCAGGAAGCTTCTTTAAAGATAGGTGCTTAAAAGCAACTTACAGTTGCAAATCCTGCAGTCACAGTTCATGCATATGTTCAGCAGTTAGACCTGTGCAAAACATTGCTACCCCTCTCTGAAGGTCACCACCCTCAGAGCAGAGCCCAGTGGGGGAACCCACAAGTGCCCCTTTTGCTGCCTCAGTGCCACGTAAACCAGGTTAATTCAAAACGCCTGCCCTAGCAATTTAAACTAGGTCATCCTTCTTCCTACTGAGGCAAAGAAGGAACACCCACACTTTCCTCACTTCCCTTACCACTGGCAGTGCTAGGGATGGAAAAATCCTCAGCGAAAGAGCAGCAAACTCCATCAAAGGCCAGCCATATCTTAAGCCACTGCAGCTGTTCAGTCAGCAAATATAAATCGAAGGCTGCCTTTGCACTTGCAGTGTCAGGCCAGTTTAAACAATGTCCGTGTTTCATCCCCACCACAATTATCACTCCCTCAGCTGTGACAAGCCTACCTTAGCCCTGCAGCTTGACACCTTACAAGTAAGTTTCCAGGTCTCTCCCACTTCTCACGCTTTGGCTCCTGTAAGCCCCAGAGCATGCAAACTGTGTGCCCTCCATAGAAAATTAAGCTAAAAGATATGCTCCAGAAACACTCTTACTAGCAAAAGGCTGATCGGAACATAGGGCCAGCTCAGAGCTGGTCTGAAACACAGCCTCCTGAAGTGCATTTAGGATGGACAATGGGTCCCCAGCATGATGTTTCACTCTATGGCTATGCTTCCGTTTCCCTGCGCTGTGTGCTTGTGCAGCGTAGCCATCATGTCTCCATGGGTCAGTGCAGCAAATGGGGCTGGGAAATTGATCCAACCTTTTTCTTTTGGTTTGAGCTCTGGTTTTGTTTTTGTTTTCTTAAATTGAGAACTTGACAGGAAAATGTTTTGAGTCTGACCAATTCCCTGAGCACATTCAGATAAACGCCTTGCAAACAAATGTTGCAACAGAGAGGTGGAAGGACAAGGGTGCTCTGCATTGCTGCTAGCATTTGTTCCTCATACCAGGTCACAACTTCAAAGAGCCAAGAGGAACAACCTTCACAAACTCTTATGCTTCAGAGAAAGTTCATGCCTTTCAGATATTTAGACTTCACCAACTTGAGGGATAATTAATACAGTCTGTCAGTGCTCTTCTCTTAGAAGTTTCTTTCCAGGCATCTGTCATAGTAAGAAATATTCTTCCCCTTTGTCCCTAGATTCCTTCCTGCGTTTGAAATCAAGAAACCCCATCGTAGCACAGGAGAGCAAAATATGCATTTCAAAGCAGACAGAATTTCCCACCAACACTGGACGGGCTTAAATGACAACCACACAGTCTTACTGAGACACTCAGAATACTGTGAACCTTCTTAAGAAGCATGTTAAAAACTGCATTGAATAATAAAAAAATGAGATTTGGCCATTACATCCTTTCATAATCACATTTACAACTCAACAAATCTTGCCTGAAATCCTTTCAAAACTTCCTCTGGTATTACATTGTTTTGATACATTCAGATTTGGTAGCTTTATTTTTTTTTTTCCCAGATATGCTTTTTTTGCTTTAATATCTTATTCATGCATAATTTTAGGTTGTGTTTAGGTCTTGACTGACTGTAACTTTATAGGTTTGCTTATTTACTGAGCGCTTTCAAGTGATTAAACATGCCATTTCTTTGCTACAAACAAAAGCAAAGTTTCTGGCTTACATCAGGTTGGTGTCCCAGAATAGAATCAAAGGCTGCTGAGGTACTTTATGTCCCTATTTAGAAATAGGAAAGCCTTTGTTTTGTGTACACAGATACTAAGCACTTCAGCTTGAGAAGTTAGGGGAAGCTGGGGAAGTTAGCAAGCCCTGTGCTGGTTACATTCCTGGCACGCAGTCTGCCTGTAGCGGTATTTGGTGTTTGTGTTTACTTGCAACATACAACAATTAGCAGACTGGAAAGACATGGCAGTGATGTTTAGTTCAAGGCTCGTTAAAGGGTATATGAGACCAGATCTCCTGTTTCCCTTGATTCTTATCCCAACTGCTCTACCGTATACTGTTCCCCTAACACCCATAAAAATGGAGCAATGCTTATTCTTTTCCTACTCAGTGAATTACAGGATTTGCACAGGATGAATCAGCAAACTGTAAACAGAAAACGGAGAACAATTCCATAAATACAGTCGTTAACATTTGAGTAACAAACACAGTAGCAAAACAGGTATTTTTCAACAACATGACAGTAGTGAGCCCCCTAATTCCAACGGGCTTTCAAAGGGAAACTGGGGAATAACTTGCATTTGGATCTTTGCAAATTCATTCTTGAACCGGTTAACACCTGCGGGGACACAGCCAAGCAAGGGCACTACCAGAATCTCAGGCTTTTTCTGCACAGATGCTGCAAACAGAATTCCTGATACAGTGGAATATAGTGACTAATGACTCTCATTTTCTCTTTTGTTTCCCCACTAACTACTTCAGAATTCCACAACTGGAAAGATTTCTTCATGTGTTTATGGGCAGAAGTTTGAATACAACAGGGTTTTGCCCTTCAGTTATTATGTCAGTAATTTTTTCCATTAGAAAACTATTGAATCTTTGCAAGAGATTTTTACTCAAAAACATTCCAAAGCCTTCCAGAAACCCTGCAACACAGCTAATCCCTTCTTCTGCATCAAGCACACATTCTCCTCCAAGTTAAAATCTTCAACAGCAAGCAGAAGCCTCGTCAGGGAGGAAGTGAAGACCAATGTATTTGTGTGAAAATCCAAGCAGAATTAACTTAGATGGAAGTTCTGATGAAATCATCTGAAGTCAAATCTGGCAGAGTCACCAGCTGACATCTGGAGAGCAAGAAGAATAGTGGTATTTCTCCTAATCACAATCACCAGAGTAAAAACTGGAGGAGATAAAGTGCTTGCTCTGTGCACAGGCAAAGTACTGGAGTCTCTGTTCATCTACTGAAGGCTGGTCTGGCAGCACAACTCTGCCTTGGCTGGGAGAGGCAACCTCTAAAGTTTGATCTAGACTTCATTTCTTGGTGACAACAAATCTGAAGGATATTTTATCCTGACTAAAAATGAAACTGCCTGGTTGAATTCAGAGCAGCCTTTGCTGCTGACTGACCTAAATAAACTTTACTAGTTGAAAGGGACAAGTAATTCAGCTTTCTAAGTTCATTTACTGAATAAAGAAGCCTTGGGAGAAGGTGTCTTCTTATCTTCAGAAAAACAGGTGAATCTCTTCTTGGGGAAAAAGGCAACATTAAAATAATAAACATCAAAAGATGAAGCTGAGTGTTATTAAAAACAAAATATGTGCTAAATTAGGGTTGTGTGTTTTGCCTTTCCTGTTATTAATGGCATCCTCAGAGGATACTGACTCACTTGATGACTGAAGTGCTTGTGGTTTGGGGCCCATCCTGAGAACCTAGGGAAGCTCTTCCCTTTTCTTTACATAACAAAGATACAGTTGCCATTTATTGCAACACCAAGAAACATAGGCAGTGAAGCGCTCAAGTTAGGACTCTCTAAAAGGGACCAGGTTATCATCTTGTGAGGTTATTCAGCTACTGGTGAAACTTTCTAATGGGAAACAGTCAGGGTTTCATCAGCCTTCAAGTACCCTTCTCTTCACACCTCGTCAAACCGAGGATTGGTTTTGCAAGTCGTCACTTCACCCTGTCCCTGCAAGGAGGGATTTGTCTGCCACAGGCACAGACCGACCTCACCTGTGGTCTGAGGACCAGAGCTGAGAAGCCAGCCAGGGTGATTCGGTTGTAGCAATCTAACCTGTCTTCAGATTCTCTCTCTGACGTAAATTCCTGTCACTTCCCTTGGCACAACACTAACCCACTTGGCAGTTGTTTTTCTTTTGTTCCCAGGAAGCAATAGATTAAAGGGCTGCACATCTCAGGCTCAGCACTGTGTTTACACTCAGGCTTTTAAGCTTGATTAGAAATTCAACTTTTCCTGTTACTCAGGTGGCAGGATTACTGCTGTGGAAAGCACCTGCCTTTAGGGAAAGCAGATAAATAATGCAAACCTTCTACTGAAAGTCACCTTCTTCTACCGCTGTGCTTGATGTTTACTGGGACCTTCTAGCAGTTGCAACCATTGCAACATCTCCATTATGGGACACTGGCACTGCTGAAGTGAGGTAGCATTTGTAGGGCCTGTTTTGCCTCCACTCTGCACTGAATACGTGGCACGCAGGAAATGGACCTTCCCAAAGGTAAGATGATAAAGGATTCTCCTTGTCAGAGTACTTCAGGCAGAACTGTCATTTTGTGTTTTGCCAATACTTGGCCTGACCTCAGCACTATAGCAATCCAGCTTTAAAAGTGTAACTCATCCTAGAGAAAAAGTATGCATTTTTAGTTTTACAGTTAATCATTCTTAATAGTCCAAGTGATTTTAAAAGCACCCAATCTGAAGAAACTTTAAAAAGAAAAGCGTTCCCATATTTAGATGTAAAATGCTAATGCAGTTTGAAAAGTCTGAACAGGGTTCTGTTCAACAAATTTGTTATGCATGCAATGAAAAGATGCCCTCAAGATGCTCACAAGCTAGAAACCCAGTGAAGCACTCCTAGGCTTTTCTTCTCATTCCTCACATATTCACCTCCACCTATTTGTTACTGTTGCTAAAAGGTACCTTTGGTTTCCAAATTATTGCCATGTGAGTGGGCTTTTGGAACTGCCTGGAGCTACTACTGAGGCGAGGAATCCTTGGCATATGCAACAGCAGGTGGTCCGGGCAGCGGTTCACAGACCCACACTTCACCTCTGTTTTCACATGATGTCTCAGCTGCATGAAGATGAGCTTGTGCTTAAGTCTTTGCTGAACTGGATTGAGTGACAGTAATCTTGCCTAAGGTGGCCCTTACAACACTTAACCGCCATTCAGCTATAAAACCTGGGAACCTGAAGTGATGTGTGAGCAATTTAAAATGTTAACTTTCAAATCCTTCCTGTTTGAAATGTTTACAGGAGATAATGTTTATGAAATACACCTGATGCTACTTTCTCTAATTGGAAGTCACTCCTGCAGTCTCATTAGAAATGTGCTGGGATTTACAGCTGTGTCACTGAGACACAAATTCCATTCAAACAGTTGGACTGCACTCTGAGCGGCGATGCAGTGGGAAAGTAGCTCCAATTTCAGCAGAGTAACTGCTGATCAAGCCTCAGCGTGCAAGTGCTCGTTAGCATACAGTACTTCTTGGGCAGAGCCAATCTATAAATCCTTTCACTTGTGGCCAAGCTGTGCCTATCCTTTGTGCTGCAGCTTAGAGCCCCTGGAGAGGAAGGTGTTTTTGTGACGCTCTGGCATCCTTTGGGTATTCTGGTGTTCTTCTGTACCTATCAGAGCTTGAAAGCTGCTCCCTGGCCTGTGCAATGTGACAGTGCAGTGTCACTGCAAAGTGCAATGCAAAGTGCAATGCAAAGTGCAATGCTAGCAAGGGGGTAGGTTAGCCCCTAAGAGCATAAATTTGACGTAAGGCTTTCTAGTTCATACATATCAAGAGTTTTTTTCTAATTAAGAGGTCTCTACTACTTTAAAACTGTCAGTCAAGATGGGTTTCTTTTGGTTTGGAGGGAGGGAGAGATTTTGTTTTCCGAATGACCTTAAATTACCCAGATTATACAATGGATAGCATGATCAAGACACTCACAGTGACCACTTCTTCCTCTGTAGTCCTCCCCCAGCAGCTTTTGTCCAAACTACATCAGATCCATTCATGGGGTTTTCTTCTTTCAGTCTTACATTATTCCTAAAAAATTCACAAAGGCAGAATTGATATTCCAAAAAATAATGCCAGTGGGAAACAGAATGGAGACTGAAGCATTTTCATCTTGAGAAACAGGCCAACAAAGAGAATATTGTCTTCATTTTGTAGAAGTTTATTGTCAAATTGCTTTGACCTCAGCTTTAGACTTATATATATGTTGTTCCGTAGCAAAGTTTGAAATGCTGACAGAACCACATCAGTGCTCACAGTACAGTAATCTCATGACATCTTTTGCAGTTCATCTTTATGCTCACCATGATAAAACAGCAGCCAAAAGGGGCACATTGTCTAATTACCCTGCCTCAAACTTGGACATTATGCAATGGAGAAATACAAATCAGCAAACGTTTTCTTGACTCAACTGCTGGCAGTATTCAACTTTAGAAATCTTTCAAAATACAGTATTTATGAAACTTTTTCACTTAACAAGGTGCAATCTAGCTTCTAAATATAGCTATAGGCTTGGAAGCCTGCCGTGAAGGGGCTGTATGGAATATTGCTGACATTAGCACATAAGTACACATGTAGCTTGTGAAGCAGCTGGTATTTCTGTAGAGAGGTGTGCTTTGTCACAGTCTACAGGTAAGGTAATGAGAGTGAGGTCTGCAGACATGAAGAGGTCATCCAAGTAGTGACAGTCAAGCAAGATCAGATTTTTAAAGTCTGTAAATACAGACTTTATATAAAATCAGGAAACAGTTCTCTGTTTCTATTGAAGTAGGGTGAAATTAAGAAAACACTGCCAACAAAGAACTTCCGAAACAGCCTTTAAATATTCACATCTCAAAACTGGTACCACCATACTTACACCTAATGACTTGCAGTCCAAATAATTCTGAAGGTAAACTATGTTTTAAAAGATCTTTCAAAATCAATAGCTTTCGTTACTTTAGTTACACAGTGATGGAAAATGTGCACTTCAGAGCTGCTTCCTAGGCTGAAACTGAGGCAGCGAGAATGGGGGAACTGGTCTCTCAACACGACTTTTTATGATCACCTAATTTTACTTAGACAGAAAATTGATGATGGACCTAGTTTTCTTACACTTTTTTGCTCTCATGACAAATCCATTCAGTTAAAGAAGTCACAAAAATAAAAGACAGAAGCAAACAGGATTCAGTTTATTAAAGATCTAAACTGAGATTGGGAGAAATACCACTGTCTAGAAAAGCTACGAGATGAACCTCATGAAAAATTATGTGGTAGTTCATAATCTGGTGACATAATTAATGACAGTACCCTGGGGACCAGGACAGAATAACCATAGCTCTTTACATAGGACAACATGACAGATAAACTACCAGATTTTCATTATAGAGCAGTTTTTTCATTTCTGCTGGATTTATTATAGTAGTTATTAAGGTCAATAAAGCATTCCAGGGAAGATGACGAGAGATACAGCAAACAAGCTGCTATTGATTTGGCTCAGGGGCAATGAAATACCCACTGACCCATTCCCAGATCAGTTATTTACTGCTCTTGCTTATTGCTAGATGACAGCTAGCATGACAGATCTCCTTTATGTTCATAATATATAAATATTCTCGTTCAATGAAATACCTACGATGAAATGATACTTGAGAATCTCATGATGCACAGATGAGATGCAACAGCCTGTGCAATATGATGCACAGATAGAGATCTGCAAAAAATATTAAAAACTCTCTTGTTTAGCACAGAATAATCTTAAATGATACCATCAAAGAAATATACTGTGCAAGCATGCGTACATGTGCATCTAACATCTAAATACAAGCTTTTATCTTCCTCATATAATATGAAAATGAATGGATGCTAGTACCTTGTCCAATTATAAAAAATGTCAAGATTTTTATTTCAAATTTTGAACAGTGCTCTTACAGTTTCTGGTATCATTGAAAGCCCTTGACAGATTTCTATTACGCATGAATTACAACCAGCTGTGAATTACAGGGTTGCAGTATCAAAAGCTTCAGGTAATGTCACAAACCACAGAAGAGAAGCCTAATTCACTAAACCCACAATGGATTTACAGATCTGTAACTTCCACCTTACTTGTAATTTTATGTGAGGAGGTATCAATATGTACACACATCCTTGCCCAGATCCCCTTCTCTGAACTCAGCCAGCTTCATCATCCCCTTTTTGTGACCATTCACATTCCTCTACACTGGGCCATATTGCTTTGAGTGGCAACTCTACTCACTGGCTCAGCTGCAATTTGAAGGCTCATGAATCCTAATCTCTCTCTAGTCTATTTTACGTTGCCACGGAACTGCCCCCTGCAGAAATGTCAGCGAAAGCCAACATGGGACAATTCATGACACACCAGTTTACAGGCCAGTGAACTGTCTTAACCTGTCAGTGAAGGTGTCTGTGCCAACCTCCCGAGCTGAGAAATGATGTATTTGGGGTATTGTATAACCCCTGAGCTGATACTTATTTATACAGATGCAAATTCCCAGGAGGCACTGGCAGTCTGTCCCACCTTGGTCACCGAAGCCCTGGGAGACAAGATTCCCACTTTCTTTAAAAGAGGATGCAAGCAAAGTCATTTCTTCATAAATCTAGCCCTTCTGATGATCCACTTTGTATTTTTGTGCCCAGCTTGAACTGCATGGCAAAGTACAGAAAGGAATTTTTCTGCTCAGCAAGGATATAGTGGAGTAAGCGTGGCAGGTTATCTGTCACAGCATTCTGGCTGTGACATTAACATTCAGCCTGTCCATGACTCTGTAGCTTGTGTTTGACAACTACAGATGCGTGGTTACTTCCATTTCTAACATGTAAAGAAAAGATATTTAATATACTACTTTTTTTTTTCATGTAGAGTCAGGGGACCTGGAAGTCAAGAGGAAGGACCAGTTACATGTCACCAGCTAGTACTGTGGGAGGTGCAGCCCAGTGGCAGCAGGTCACCGGGGCTCCAGGACTCCCACTGATAGCCAGTGAAGGGTTTGAAAGCACAACGCACTCCACATGTCTTGGCATCATGATTCAGTCCTGTCACTTAACATCCACCCACACTCTGAGGAAATGCCAATAGCTAAAATGATACAGTTTACATCATTTACACTGGGAAGAGCTACACCGCAGCTTGTCTTCCCCAATGCTCACAATTTCAGACTTGTAAATCTGAAAATGTTGCAGATCAAGCTGTATCGAAAAGGTTCAGTAAATCTAATAGTTTGCAAGGGTTAACTGAATCTAATAGCTAGTAATGAAACCCTGGAATTCAGAGCTGCAGAACGCCAGGACTTGCAGAATTTGGCACTTAGAAACAGATTGTACAGGTGCAGGAATATGACAGCTGTGTACGATCGTAGCCAAGGAGCAAATTAAAATTGCTCTTGAAATTCCCCTGCAATTAGTGCAGGGACACTGCACATCATCAAAGTCTGTTCTTGCAAGTCTGGGATTTCACAAAGTGAAATGAATGCTCACGACACTAGCTATGTTTCAGTGTGATTAGCAGTAATTAAATAGTGGGGAAAGTCTCTGCAGACCAGAAGATCTCAGACCCCATTTCGAAGCCTGATGTGGAGAAGCATTTCAAAGAACCTTCAGGACACCATTTTAAGGTGGCAGCCGCATCGGCCTGATTTACAATTTTAATCTTCCATAGAAAGCACTTATTGAGACTGTAAATATTCATAGAACAAACAGCTTGTGGGACATATCACCTCAGTCCAAGTGGATTAGGAAAACTCAGATAATTTCCCCATACTGCTAGCATATCTTCTTCATCACCAGATGATTTTTTAGGAGAAAGAACACAAAGTGGCAAAAGAGAATGAGTTCCTTTAGAGTGTAATTGGTTAGGGAAAAATAAATCAATACAAAAAAAGCCATATTAATTTTAAATCTGTGATTTTTTCAGAGTGAACATATGTTCAGTGTCAAGCATGTGAACAGTCCCATCTATGTCAATGGAAAATTTCACAAAAATTAATCATAGTCACATTTATGCTGAGCCTTTGAATCAATGCAGAAAAATGGGCTTTTTTAAAAGATTTGGGGTTTTTTTTAAGATTCAGATTTTTTTGCAAGAATGCCCTTGATATGTCATTTACAAAACCTAGACTAATTTATTGTTAAAATAACCAACTACAGCCAAGTTAGAAAATGCAATAATAAAGGTCCTACCAAGATGGCTGCATGCTGTATTGACATAATTTTTTCTTTAATATGATACTAACCTTATTTCTCCAAGAGAATTTGAAAAAAACTTGTGGAAACAGTAGGTACCAAAATGCACTGTACATTGGCATAGACAAGGCAAACCCCTTCTGAGTGGCCACCTGTGTCAAGACTGTGTGTGGAACACAAACTATGGTAACATTTTAAAATGTGCATGTTGGAAAAAATCTGTCAGCCTTCTGCCCACGTACTGCCTTCCACTTCAAGCATTGACAAGATCTGTAAAGCACATATGAATAACAAACACGATCTTCAGGTCAGAAAAATTTGGAATGAAAGATAATTAAGTCGGGCATTGTGTGAAGTTCATAATCTGAAGTTTTCTATGAGACTGCAGAGATTTACGCACATGCTTGATGTTATACATTGTTCATAATATCATCTACAACATGTCTAATTGAGCATAATTCCTGCCTTTTTATCAAGATCAGAGACCTAATGTACTTCTAGAACAGCCTAAACCTAAGAGTGCATCCACATCACCAAAATGAAGTATGTCTGTGCAATGCGGGATGTGGAGACCTGAATTCTGCATGCAAATTTGCCAATGATTTTCCTCTTGACCTTGAGCAACTCACTAAGAAGGTCTACTGGCACACTGCCAGGCATACTTGACTCCCACGGGATTTAGTTAGTAAGATCTGTGGGAGGATTAGGCTTTCAATGCTGTGTCCCTATATCCATTTGCATAGTTGGATCCTCAAAGGAAAGATTACCTTGTTTGCAAAGGTCTCCCTGAACGTAAGACCTAAAACTTCAGCTGATACTCTTTCTTTCAACTCATCCTAAGCAAAGAAAGACAAAAGGACAACTTCCTTCACCAATAGGCCCTAATCCTTTACTGAATCTTCTTGATAGACCAAGTCTCCAAAAGCAGCTGCTTTCTGCAGCACCATCTCCTCTTCTGTGGTGAGAACAGCTGGGAAAACATTGCATGAAATAAGAGGGGGAGAATTAACTTTGGGTCCAGTGGCAGGACCTTTCATTTTAGGACATAGTTCTGTTTGCAATTTTAAAGTCCTGAAGTGTACGTACATACAGATGCCATATCAAAACGAACAAACAACTAGTCTGCTGAGCAAAGCAAGGAGCAGACAGGAAATGCCTTAAAGTAACCCTGGCAACCTTAATTTTCTCCATTTGTGCAGCCTTTAATTTTGTCGTCACACAGTAACGACTCTCCTTCAGCAGACTTCCCTGCCAGATGTTTATAGCAGCACCAGCAACCATCAAGTTTAAGGTATCTAGGCAGGCTGTGCTGGAAAAATAACACAGGAACTCCAGCAGTAAATGCTACATGGAAGTTTACTGATCTCCGCTCTGACAAGAACCCCATAGTTCCTATGCATTCAATTTTCACTTGTAAGGTGGGGAAAACTGAGAGAAAGGAAGCACAAAACCCTCAGGGAAGAAACATAGAAATGATACTTCTAGGATGCTGACATGAGTTTATCCAATACCTCAATGTATCTAAAAGCAACTACATTGCTAGAAGTCCAAACCTGGCCACTACCAAACTGCATCTCTCAAAGCTTCCCAGCTGTCAAGTTTACTTTTCAAACAAGAGTTTGCTCACTTAACTGAAAAAATAAAAAATCATTATATCAACATTTTATTTTCAATACACAATGAAATGTTCTTCAATGCATAACATTTTCAGAGACAAATCAAATTTCTCTGTAAAGTCCCTTTTGGGAGAATTTGTTCCCCTGGAATTCTCATAAATGTGGAGGCAACAGAGGAACAGTAACTGTTACACTGATGTAATTGCTGCTCATAGCAAACACCGCTGATGATTTTGTGATTTTATAGAGAGACTGCAGCTGGAAATGCAGTAAGATTGCTCTCCCCACCCCCACTGGATTAGCTACTTTGTGTTGAGGAGACCAACAACTGGAGCTTTCCTCAGTTCTAAAACTATGAATAATAATGCCTCTTCTCTCTAGCCAGAGGAGCTAGTAATCAGGTTAAGAAGAGCTTCTAGAGCAATTGAGGAAGATCTGCATTAATGTTTATGAAATATTAAGTACTAGAGAGCCAATTGGCTACTAATTTACCCAAGACACACACTTCTGCATGAAAGTACAAAAGTAAAAATGGTACAGAGGGAAAAAAATTATCCATGCTGCCTAAATTGTAGCATTTACTGCATGGTAGCTGAGTAGCCATCCACCATATTATTTATTTGTGAATATAATGGTTCTACATCAGTCAAATTTACTAAATTTTAGTTACAGGTATAAAGCAGAAAAGTTGTAAAGCAGAATCTGTGTTTAACTCAGAAGGCAGTGGGAAGCTGTGACCTATTACTGTGGAAGCAAAGGGATTGCCTTTGAAAAATGAGTCTGTGGTATCCTCTGGAGAAAAAGAATACAAAAGTACACAAGCAAGAGTAACAAGCAAAATAGAAAAGATTAAATAATAATAAATCAAATGTAGATGTCATCTAAGAAACTTGCAAGCTGATGTGCAACTACTGCAACATCTGGAAAATTCCTTCAAATTTCAATCTCCAGACTTGAAGGCTCTGAGGGATGAAGCAAGCAGATCACAGGCATCCATTGATAATCCCTTATGTCTCTTCTGGGGTCAGTTAACCCTTGCAACAGATCTCTCGTGTGAGTTCATGCATGTCAGCCTCAAAACTAAGATCAGGCTGTTAATCAAAGAGTTTGAAAAGTATGCCAATTTCTTTTCTGTGTTGTATCTCCCCTTACAGCAGGATCCAAAGGCTTTCATTCCCAAGGACAAATACAGTCTCGCTGCTTTGAAATAAGAATTTAAGTGTGGAGCTTAAAATCAACTGCAAACATCAGTCCAGACCAAAGATATTCTATGTTTAATTAAAAGAGTAGGACAGGGGTTACACTTTACCTGATACCGAAAATTTGGGTTGTTTGCCTGTTTGCAACTTTTGTTTCTGTAGTTTTCTAATAAGGCAGGGGGGACAAAGGTCTCTTAACTCTCTGCTGCTACTTTTTCTCTTTTAAAATTATGATATGGGCTGGTGTGAGGTGCTCACAGATGGGAAGGGGATGGCAAAAAGCATCTTATCTCATCAAAGTTCCCCAGGATGGATCTGTCACCACTCACAGAGGCTGTGTTTACCTTGACCCACAGCATCAGGAGTGGGGCTGTTGCAGATGCCCACTGACCCCTCTTGCTCATCAGGCTTGACCCCTTTGCCAGGCCTGGGCTGAAAGGGGCCAGGGCTATATTGGCAAGGAAAGAGACCAAGAAGAAGCCAGAAACATTGAATTTTGAGGATGAACTGGAGGAACGGCTTGGAAACTGTGGCAAGGATCCTGGGGGACCCCTGCTGAGGGCTGCGATGGAGTAGATGTAGTGTCCACAGAGCCTGGAGAAGAAGGTGCACTATGGAGACTGCTGGGAAGGTCCCAGATGGTCTCCTTGCCAAAGGGCCCTCCCACCAAGCCAAAGATGTAGCCCCATCTCCAGGCAGGCCTTGGTGCAGGCTGCAGCTGACATATAGCTGTCCCTGTAACCAAAGAGACTGAAATAGATATTTACTTCAATAGTTCTATTCACAGGATTAGAAATTTGCAAGAAGCTTTAAGAAAAAATTCTTTGGACAAAATGCTTTCTTTAAAGTATACACTAAAGAAAATAATGTAACAGATTTAATTATATTTTAGGTCCAGAATAAAGCGTCAGTGGAAATGCAGAAGACATGTGCCAAAAGAAACAACAGCTTGGTGGTTAAGGCAGCTCATCTGCTATGTGAAATAATGAAGTCTAGATCCCACTTTAAATTAGGGAATGTGATTTTCTTGCTATTTATTTGTATTCTTATTCATGCCAGGAGCAAATTTAAATTTATTATTTGGAGGTCAAAATTTACTGCCAAGTTCTTGAAAATAGGCTGAATTACTTGTAGTGCATAATGTCAGTAAAAGGAAGCTTTGTTGGGGAATAATCTACATTTGTATTAGCTAACCAACTTCAGGTTTTATCTATTTGGAAATAGATTAATTCAGAAACAGTAAGAAATTATTTACTAATAATTAATAATCCTGACCATGTTTTTCCAGGGCTATAAGTGCTTGAATAATGTTCACCAGATACTGAATGGCAAAAAAAGAACATTGGAAAGTGAATTACCTTCACCATTAAATTTACATCCATATGCATAACCAGCATTTGTGCTTCTGCATTCTTCTCATTTCCCCATGAGAATGCAGTAATCCTACTATTCCCATTCAGTTAAACATTTTTTTTTCTTCCTTTATTATGAAAATAGCAACAGGATTTGGCCCATGGGGAAATAAAACTGTAGTAAGACTTCAGATCTACGTATTGTGTCATTAATGTATTTTGATAAATAGCTTTCATAGTGGAGCTCCCACCCCCACTGTTCCTTCATCTTCTGCATCTGAGCTTGTTCTCCAGGTCAACAGTTCAACTCATCAACACGTTGCAGTCTTCATTAACCTTGGCTTTATATTCAATTGTTGATATTTTCACATCTCTAGTATTTCTTAAAGACTTGACCTTAACAGTACTATAAAGCACTTACCTTGGTTTACAGCTAACGTAATGGAGTTCTACCTGTAAGAAACAGATGAATTTCAGTGGCACGACATACGTGCCAAGCTGACATTCCCAGCTAACGTAGGTAAACACCACATCTCAGCACCTTACAGAACTGCTTCAGTACAAATTCTCCCTAAAAACAGCTAAGATTTTAAATGAAATGAGGACCCAAAAGAGCCAGTGCTCATCTTCATTTGTGCAGGTGTCACATCAGCACATAAAAGCCATTGTGGAGCCAGTGTGGACGCCCGTGGGAGCAGCTCGCCAAACACCTGCACGTGCACGCTGCGAGAATGCACTCCGAGCTGTGGGAAACAGTGCAACCACATCCCTCAGCTAATTTGCATGGGCTTCCCAGTGTCTAGCATCACTTCCCTTATCTCTACATCTCTGGACGTATCTCTGTATAAAACCCCTCTTAATTCAAAACCTTTTTAATTCAAACCACTTTTAATTCAAAACCAAGATTAGCTTGGCTAGAGCTGCTGATGGATTCAAGAAGATTTGGGTTGGGTTTTATTTTCAGTTTCACTGGAATGATTCACATACACAGGTACCTGGAACTTTATAGTATTTCTGGAAATAAACCATTCAGGGATAAGAACCAATAAAGTCTAATGTTTATAATTTTCTACAGCATCTTTTATGCAAGGATCTCAAAGCTTTTTCCTAATATTAAATATACTTAAACACTCCATGTGTTTATTCCCTTTTTCAGAGAAAAAGTGACACACAAAGAGGTTGAATAATTTGACAAAAAGGGATGCCTGGATTGCCATAATATATGAAGGAGAATACATTCACCACTCACCAATACATTACCATTCACATTAAAAAAAAACAAACAAAAAAGAAAAAAAAAGAGTAATTTGGTTCTATAAGTAGGGAACATATGGACAATACATAAAAAGAAAAGAGTTCAGGGAGTCCATCTCCCAAAATGTAAGCTTCCATAGTAAAATATGTCTTTTGATAAGGTAAGTTAAATTTTTGAACAAACATATGTTGGGTAAATAAACAATAATATGAAATGATATCTCATGAGAGATTTCTCATAATGGAGATTTACAGCACTACTGAGCATGTAAGTTTAGTAATTAAGTGAACAGAAAGTGTTCAAATTTAAAAACTAGAATGTTGTTTAAAACCACAACAGGTAGCTAACCCATTAGGAAAGATTTGCTTCTGTAAATTCAAAGAAGATTTGAAGGTATTATCAGGTCAAAATACAGCCTAACACTGTCCAGGATGGTATCTCCTCTTTCATTGTGTTATTAGCAATGTAAAGTTACCCTAACTTAACAGAATAATAATATTTTGTGTAAGGTAAATAAACATATTTAGTGATATCAATTATCCTGTCCTGCATAAAGTAATTTATTAGTAGATTAACAATCAAACCGGCTCTGACTTCTGCCTCTGGAAAGCCTCTGTATTTCTCAGTTCTCTTTGGCAGTGAGTTCTAGGCATTTTATTTTCTTTTGGCACAAGTGAAATTAACCTGAACATAGCCTTCCTACTATTACTTTTCCTATGTACTAGGTTTCTCTTCATACTCGCATTCTCAATTCTTCACTCCATATTATCCTATTCTTCTGTCTCTTAAGGTTATCCCATGCTATTTCCTCTATTTCCTTGTACAGTTAAGAGTAAAGAAATGAAGAGTAAGTAACAGGTCTACATGAAGGTCTAAAGCAATAAAGTATTTCAAATTATCCTGGATCCAACAGAATTAAAGGATGAGGACATATTTGTATCTCTTCAAATGTTCTGACTGCCAAACATCACACCCTGAAAGAGGTGACTGCACTTGAATACTGTATGTGGCAAAGCTTAAATGGCTTTTCTGGAACTTTAAGGCTGTTTTCCTTTGTCGAGGTTTGCCTGGAATGAGCCTGCTGGGCTTGCATTGTGACTGATTCCCTTAGGTCACCACCAGGTGAAGAAAAAAAATTGTTTCCTGTACCTGGGCGAACATCTGTAAAAATTAGGAAGTAGGTTTAATTAATCTCAGGTTTGTACATGCAGGAAATTTAGGCTGCTGTTAATTCCGAGGGTCTTTTTGCATAATCTGAACAGAGTAAAAAGGCAATGGGAAGTGGCAGGAAGATACAGGAAAATGATTCTTTAGAAGGTGCAAAGCCATGAGTATGGTCCTCTGCTAGTTCCTCATGTTAGCAGGTCCATGACTAGCTCATCTCCTTTTCTCCATCTCCACCTTATTAATCTCAGCTGGTCCTATGAGTCTTTGGCTATTTTTATATTGCACCATAATTAATGTCCAGTGTACTGGATGACTGGGAATTCTCCAACCAGACAGAAGATATGAACACAAACAGGTTGTGGGAATGTGTTAATATCAATGGAAATTTCATTTGAGAAGACTGCTGATCTAAATTATATACCTTATAAAAGCCAACAGGCTCAGTTTGAAATTACTCTTCGGTCTGATTTAACTCTGCAACCTAACCACCAGGCTGCAGGTGAATGCCAAGTGGGTGTCCCAGTCTCTGCTGTTGGAATGGCCCACTTCTCATGATTTTCATGATGTTCCATGGAGCAAGGACCTGAACTTTAGTTCCCACCATCCCAGGTTACAGTCCTCACAGCTGGGCTTGCTGAAATATTTAGTGATTAACATATAAAAGCTTCAAAAAGGAGAAATTGAAACATCCTGCCCATTTCTACTCTTTCCAAGAATAGGCAGCCTGAGGGGGGTAACATGTTCTTCTATAAATGAAGACACAAGAACAGTGATTTAACCCAAGTGGCCTAGAGGATCACCCAGGCACAATAGCTATTGTGGGACAACTTCCCTCACCATCTTGGTGGATTTGGAATAGCTTTTAACACACAAATCGGTGTGGTTAGCAAAAAACCATTCCCACCCAGTTGTAGCCCTGTGGCTATACGGTGTTGCACCAAAAGCTCATCTGGCTCCCAGGCCTCAAAATCTAGGCAAACACATAGTTAACTTAAAATTTTTTCCTGCACTGAAATTACCATGAGTTGGTTCTGTCCCTCTATAAACTCTTTTCTGCATCTGCAGGAGAAACTGTTCAGGGAAGATTACAACCACACATTTTACTTGATACTAGTTTGCTTTGCCCACCCTTGCATGATCCTCAAGTACAGACTTTCCTATATGGCTCCCACTCTGCCTGTAGGTGCCAGAAGAAGATCTGTATGGCAAAAATGCCCAGAAGAGCTGATGTCAGGTATGGTCCTACTGTCCTAGTGAGTGATACTGTGAAAAGAAGGTCCCAGTCTGAAGAACTTCCTCCCTCACTTAGATCCTACAATATTTATTATATCATTTAAGGAGGCTTGATTTTGTTTGTTTCTAAATTAGGTAAGTTAGGAGACAGAGAACAAACAGCAACTGGTCAAAAGCACAGTCTCTCTGCAGGTTTGGAGGACTTCTGTGTGGAAATCTGTGCAGGAAGTAATGTATTTAGGAACTGTATCAGCTCTACAGGTTTCCTATTCAGCTGTTACCCAGGTGGACCTTGGAGGAATTTCCTTTCAGAAATGAAAGAAAAACATATGGTAGTAACTACATACACTATTAAAGAACCTGAATATAAACACAGCATCCTGAATTCTTTTTTATTTAGAACAGATGGTATTTAAAAAGGGAATGCAAAGGAAACACTTAAGATGGCATATACACAGTACAAAACAGGTGAGTCACAAGAAAGGTTCCAGTCCTGTTTTGCAAATTAAGTATCTTGCTGGAAAAACAAGGCTACTCTCATTCACAACACAACAGTAGCAAAAATAAAATTAGGGGCCTCATTTCCAGTCCTTTCTGCATGTGTCAAACATTGACACTGTTTTTATGCAGGAAAAGTGATAGACAGCACTTGCAATGATGATGCAAATCACAACTGAAGCATTCTGGCAAAGAGCTACAGGGGCTGAAGGAAATACATGTGTTGAGTCTGGATCTGCTCTGTACTGCTAGTCACCCAGTTCTGCAAGATTTGATGCTGTTAACCATCAAAGGATGGGGGAATGTTACCCTCTCCCAACACTGGCTGGAGATGGGAAGATGGTGAAGTCTATCTCTCACGTTTGCTGACCAATCACAGCTTCATTGCTTCACAGGACTTGCAACATGTCACTGGTAGCTTTTAGATCATAAACAGCATCAAATTCCTACATGTCAAGGCACTATTTCACTTCTTTTTAAGCAACCCAGAAGGCATTACTGTGTTTACGGTGCAGAACTGGGGGTCCAGCAATCTACCTTCTACTCCCTGTGACACTGCTTAGTTCTTGTCTGACCTTGGCTTGGGATGTGGTTACTGTGGATTTAAAATAAACTAAAGCTTCCCTGCACCCAACAAGACTTGTTGTTTCTATTTAGATCTGATGAAAGAAATCATTCTCTTAGCTGCAATACATGCAAATATATAATGCTTGACTATGTTAAGTCATAACCACAAACATGACTTGGTGCCCGATACCAAAAGGGAATCAGAAAGCATTTCAACAGAACAGTTCTTAACGGTGCTCTAGCAAAGATATCTCTACTTCCTAATTTTCCTTTTGCAGCAGATGTCACCACAACTAATGAGAGCTTGTCCATTGATATAATCCAGCTTAGTATCAGGCAATTCAAACCATTCATCAAAAATATTAATTTGATCCTCAAAACCCAGGTGATAAGCTTATCTTTCAAGACTTGAATAATCATTTTGGACTTTTTTTTTCTTTTCGCCTCCTACTCTCCAGGTTTTTTTCTAATGTTTTCAAGGGTTTTTTTTTCTGTAGCTACAAAGACATGTAGTACTTAATCTGAAAATATTACTATTTCATTTATAGCTTTGTCTTTAAAAAGCACGTATCACTTCACCTATCCTTGAAAATATCACAAGATTAACCTAATATTAGAACTAAAACCTGTGTGACCTTAAGAATTAAAGTTATGAGGAAAGAGTCACGTGATTAAAACGTGTGCCATATGCCAGCACATAAATGTACAGATATGTAGTCCTAAAGCACTTCCTCATCTATGCATCAACAACACACATTATAAGAGATTTAACGGGTTAAGATTTGGGTTTATAATTCAAGATATGCATGCAATTGATGAATTTCCATGTTTGCTGCATGAAATCAAGAGCCCTGCTCAGCAGTGAGCCCACATTTCCTTGTTTGGCCTTTTACTGCTCATGCAGAGGCTGAAGCTCTCTGTCTTGTTCTTGATGGCCTTGCCAGTTCAAGCTGAGCTTTGGCTTTCCTGGACCCACCCCTGCATGCCTGGGCAGTATTTCTAAAGCCCTCTTTTGTAACCTGGCCCTGCTTCCACCGCCTGTACATGGCTATTTTGTGGTGGAGCTGCACTGTGAATCACAGAATCATTTTGGTTGGAAAGAACCTTTAAGATCATCAAGTCCAACCATTAACCTAACACTGCCAATCCCACCACTAAACTATGTCCCTAAGCACCACATCTACACATCTTTTAAATATGTCACCAGGGATGGTGACACAACCTTTTCCTTGGGCATCTCGTTCCAGTGCTTAACAGCCTTTCCAGTGAAGAATTTTTTCCTAATATCCAACCTAAACCTCCCCTGGAACAACTTGAGGCCATTTCCTCTTGTCCTATCAGTTGTGACTTGGAAGAACAGACCAACACTCGCCTTGCTACAACCTCCTTTCAGGTCACTGTAGAGAGTGAGAAGGTCTCTCCTGCAATGCCTCTTCTCCAGGCTGAACAACTCCAGCTTCCTCACCTGCTCCTTGTAAGACTTGTGCTCTAGATCCTTCACCAGCATTGTTGGCCTTCTTTGGATGTGCTCCAGCACCTTAATATCTTTCTTGTAGTGAGGGTCCCAAAACTTAACACAATATTCAAGGTGCAGCCTCACCAGTGCCTATCACTACTCTAGACTTGCTGGCCACACTATTTCTGGTATGAGCTAGGATGCCATCGGCCTTCTTGGCCACCTGGGCACACTGCTGGCTTATGCTCAGCCAGTTGTCAAACAACACCTCCAGGTCCTCTTCCACTGGGCAGCTTTCCAGCCACTCTTCCCCAAGCCTGTAGCGTTGCATACATTTTTTGTCACCTAAGTGCAACTGGCATACCTGGCAATGACCTTGTTGAAGCCCACGCTATTGGCCTCAGCCGATCAATCCAGACTGCCAGATTCCTCTGTAGAGCTTTCCTACCCTCAAGTAGATCAACGCTCCTGCACAATTTGGTGTAGTCTGCGAGCTTACTAAGGGTGCCCTCAAACTCCTCCTACATGTCATTGATAAAGATATTAAGCAGAATTCCCAGTTCAGCTGAGCTGAGCTGCTCAGTCTTCCCTCACCCTGACCCATGGTTGGTAACAAGCTCTCCTCATGCAGCTGTCCATCAATAGGCAGGCTTGCTTTGCTTCATCAGTGGAACTCCAGAGGAATTACACTGCTCCCAGAGCTGCATCCCTGCATTACATGGATCCATCAGTCTGCTCAGCTATTTCAGGGCTCCTTATGCCATACTTCATTCTGTGATGTAGGCATTAGCCCTGCATTCAATACACAATGGGTTTCTAGTCAGAGGACATCTTCACTGTGCATACTGCTGCAAACTACTATGCTAGCCTGGTCAAAACAAAAAGTGGTATTTTGCAAGGCTTGACCTAGGTTGGAATGCTCACTTCAAAAACTATTTAAGTAATGGGACAATTAAAGTGTTTTACGCCTTGTGCAGTTCCAAGCTGGACTTCATAGTTTACAGCCAGTGTAATCAGGTCTATGTTATACTGTCTTCACAGAAGTGGTTTCAACATATACAGCCTATCACAAAGAAGCCCTCAAAAGGCATTAATGCTCTATGCTTTTCCTTCTATCATTCAAATTTTGAATGAAAACACATGGATAGGACTGGGAGAACAGAACACACTCACAGGCTTTTACAGACCTAGATGTAGGTGCATGTTCAGCATCTGGAGTTAGTGCGTTATGGTCTTCCCCACAGTTCCCTAATATTTATGACATTTGAGTAAACTTTCCTATCAAAAAGACAACTCACCTATGCTGTTAGTAGTTGGTAAATGATTTATAGGATCTATATCCAATAACTAGGTGAGAAAAAAAGCTGGAGTACATTCTGCTGTTAACACTATCACAGGCAATGTCATCTGTAAAACAGCTCTTGTCAGTTTTAGTAAAACAAATGGTCTAGTGAGCAATATTAGCCTTAACTTCTTAATGCAAGCACTAATTACAGTTTATAGGAACTTCACAGGATTTTACCATGTTACAAAATACATGGTTAAGAACACACTTCCCTCACCCTCAGGTGAGGATGGACTTTAACCTTTAAAAGGCTTCAGTGGAAAGACTCAACAATTTTCCAGGTGAGTATTTCCAATATAAGAATTGACCAAATGTGAGTTCTGAGTGTTGAAAAAGACAGAATCATACAGAGACATAACTATAGGGAAGTATTTGCTCATCCTTTTTAAGTCCTGGGCATTGTGTAAATAGGTCTCTTGCTTCACTCCACTGACTTCAGTTTTGGAGGTAAAGCTCATATACATATTTAATCTAGCATTATGAAAGTTCATGGAAGAGACCTGTACTTCATGACTAAAAATAAGATAAGATCACTGAAAAAAAAAAAAAGAAAAAAAGAAAGAAAAGAATGCCCAAACTGTTCTGTCAAACTTGGAAAAACCACTCAACATATGCATTTATGCTGATAACAGAACACTGGGATTAAATTTAGTGTTGGCTTATACAATACAATGTAGTCTAATAGTGAAAGCTTGACACTCACTAGGACTGTTAATTACATGGCATCAGGTAACAGAAGGTTCCTGATTGGACTGTACGAGCTAAATTAGCCTGATAGCCCAAAAGTTGTAAGCACTAGAAGAGGCTACTAAGGGTGAAAAAATGGAGGTCTGACAAACAAGATAGAGGCCAGTGCAAAAAAAGTGAGTCCTGTGTTTGTTTCTGTTTTGTATATTTGCAGCAAGGTTAAGAGGAACCTTGGTTCTAGTCAGAAATGCTGGGATGGAGAGGAGATTTGATAGAGAGCTTGGTATCAGAAAAAGGTCTTCCAAGACTCAGCAGCCAGAGATGAAGCTTACAAAGGTGAAGTTCACTCCACAAATCAGGTACAAGCTTTAAAGTAAGTTTAGCTGTTCATATTGTTTGTGTGGAGACATCATATTTCCCTTTTGGAATGCTATGCTTTTACAGGATGTCATAGTTCACATAAATTGCCATGCTGGATGGAAATTGCTTGGTGGAGAAGTTGCATGGCCTCTGTTAAACAGATAATAACAGAAGACAGTAAATCCTGCTGGGCAAAGTCCAGTCTTGCTTGCCAAGATTAGGTTTTGTTTATTTAATTTTCAAAACTGTCTTCTGCAACTATTAGGAGCTCAGGACTGTTTGGATCCCTTTCTACAACTTACATTCCCCTCTTTAAAACTACATATGGCAAACGAGAAATTTTCAGACACCAAGTCAAGAGGCTACACAGACTGTTTGGAGGAGAGATAACATACTGTCCTGGTTTAATGCCACCCTGCCAGCCAGCCGGCTGAAAGCGGGACGAGCGGGCTTGTAGCTCCAGGCTGGCCACGGCACGTCCTGCCCGATGCACAGTGGGGATCCCTCTGACCAGTGAGATATAGGGAACATGGGACTCCTTTAGAAACCAGTCTTTGTTAACTCTGCTCTTTATGGAAAACTCATTTTAGACAGGCCAGTGAAAGATAGCTTGCCTTAACCATGTTTTGTTCATCAGCAAGTAAATTCCATTACTTACAACTGAGACTGTCCCACTATCATGTATAACTTTCCTGTAAAGTGAGCAATTAATCCAGTGTGATACTGTAAAACACTGACAGAAGCAGAAAGTAAGTAGATATCCCAATTCCCTCTTCCCTGACTAATTGTGAAATTATACTTCCTTTAGTTTTTCTTTATGAAGGCAAGTCTATCACTCTTTACAGAGATTGCATTTATCTTCCAAGGATTGCTGAAAGAAACGTGTCCTGACTATGCTTGCTATCAGAACTTCTCATAGCTCAGCACTGATGCACAAATCTTATTCCCAGGTCACATGAATACTGACTGACACAACTGTTAAAGAGGTAGTTTTCATTTTAAAAGCCTTCAGTTTTACAGTTGCACTGTATCTATGATCTCAGGATTTAAGACCAAGCTGTAGAGGACCAAAATTCTACAGCCCTAAAAATAAGAGACTGGACAGAGTGACCATATTATGAATCATCTAAATTCTTTCTGCCCGTGCTCTTTGCAGTTATTTATGACAAATTCAACAAGTTCCACAACGGGAAGAATGAAACAAACAGATGGCGTTGTGTTTCAGCTTTGGCTACCAAGGTGAACCTGTTCTATTCTTCCATCCAGACCACTGCTGACCTGAGAATGTGCAGTACCTACAAATGCAATTGCTCTCCCTTTACTTTCAAGTCCTACCATTGCAACGCGGAACCAACAAAATGAGACGCTAGGTCTCTTGTAATTACTCTTGTTTAAAATGGATGTTATGTACTGCTTACAAAAGTGACTAGTGTAGAGGAGAAGCCATCAAGGCTAACAAAATCCTTTACAGCTAGGAAAGTACAGTATTTGCCCTTTTTTTTTTTATGTGCAAATTTGAGAACTAGCTTTGTTAGAAAAGTGATTTTTGTAGCACTGACTGCTATGACTTATCCACAAAATAAGAATATTCTCTTGCCAATTTAAAAATTAATTATGGAAGGAAGAAATGTACCAAAATAAAAACACTTTTGCAGTCATGCAGTATATGTCAAGAATATGTTGAGAAAAGATAGTCTCATAGACCGTCAGCTATTATGGGATTTCCCTTCTTCTCCAGCCACGTGTTCCCAGTCCCCCTTGTACAAGTTTGTGCCAGTTTGATCTGGCAGTAAACCAGTCCACAGTGGAAAAAAAAAGAGTAACTCTTTTAACCTTTTTTGCCAGGTTGTTTTTTGATTGGTTTCATGCCCTAGAACAATATCACCTAAGTGATATTGCTGCTGCAAATGAGGGGTCTGTAGCAGTGCTGGCTTAGATAAATCTGGGCCTCCTTGAAGCCACACCCTGCAGCTAATGTTCCAACCATAGCCAACAATATTGCAACTGTATGAAACCTTAGCTGCTGATCCCCATTTGATTCTGTATTTGGTTACACTTTGCACCAGCATTTCTTTTCCTCTGATGGTATCAAAACCCACTTATTCTGAAAGTTGTATGAGGAGATTAACGAACATGTTACATATTGTTTTATTCTCAGAGGTCACTGTGATGCACAATGGCACGTTATCGTACAATGAGAAACACAGTACCGAGCAGCACCCAGTTCATTTCAATTGTTTTGTGATCCTGAAGGGATTGCTCAAGAATTCTGTTAAAAAAACCTATTAACTTCTGTGGGAAACATCACAGACCTCCATTGAAGCTTTTCCTTCCTTAATACAGCAGTCACAAGCTCAATAACTTCAAGCAATATAGCTCTCAAGTTCCCACAAAGAAAGTATTTCAGAGCATTTGCCAGTCTGCTGTAGAAAAACACAGCATGAAACCAACGGTAAATGGTATTGTTTTACAATGTACGTCTGCTTGTTATTTCATAGCATAAATGTTCAAAGAGGAAATACCTCGGAGAGAGTGCACTATGAAAGCATTGCATTAGCAGCAGAACCAGGACTAAATTAAATAAAGCAGGGCTCTAAACAGGTGTTCTATCTTTGGAGACATCCTTTGTTGCAGGTCACTACGAAGGGACATGCAAAGGATAAGACAATTGTCTTATAAGGCAAGTTGTTGAGGACAATAATGAGAAATCTCTAACTGAAGGGTGTTATGAGGTTTAGTGTATCATAAAATAGCAGATCAAATTCGGATAAACGTAGAACAATCTTAGCTTTATATACCCATTAGTATAGGATCTGAGCTAAATGTTTCCACCCCGTAACAAGATCTAGGAGTTACACTATCCTGAAAACCTTAGTTCAGTGTCCAGTAGCAAAAACCAAAACAACAACTAGGTATTAGGAAATTCTAAGTAATAGAGAACAAGGCAGAAGATATCATGCCATTTTATGACCCCCCACATTTTAAACACTCCTACTTTTTAATTACTTCATATAGCTCTCTTACCATCTCAAAATGTATGCAGGAGAACTGGAGAAGGTGTAGAGAAGGGAAAACATGCGGAGCCATTTCCATATGGGAAGTGAAAAGGGCTAGAATTATTCAGGCTCAAAGAGAGATGACAGAGGAGTAACAGTAGTAGGTGGAATGTTGAAGACAGAAAGATATGGTCCTTACACAATATGCAGTTAAACTGCGCAACTATTCCCAGCTTTGCTGTTGATAGTAGAATAGTAGATGGATTCAAAAAGTCCTGGACAAATTTATAGACACAATTCTGGCTGAGGAGAGACCTAGATATTTCAGGAAAGTATCCCTTATGCTTTATTACATCCTTTCCTAGGCATCCACTGTTGGCCTCTGTCATAGGCAACATATTAGATGGACTTTAATTATGAATCAGCATATTTGTCCTTACGTTCTTAATCAGATCCTGAACCAGATAAAGCTTTCTGCTGACATGTAGTCGATCTAATTTCACCTCTGATTGAAGAATGATGATTTTTTGGGGCAAAATAAGCATTGTGCAAGGGTTAAATAGTAAGAATAATTTCCATTTTGGGGTATTAGACACACAAAAGTTTCAAACCTGAGTCAGCCTTGACCACAATAAAGGATGTTCTCTGAATGATTCTCTAATTTTGAGAATATCCTCTATAAACTATGGATTATTTTTTTTCAGTGCAGATAATTCATTCAAGTTTTCAGAAGTGAGGTTGATCACAATTATATATTTTATCCTCCTAGAATAATACAGACCAAGTGCCTTTCTTCTTTGTAAATTCTCTTGAACAATGGCAATAAACAGATGGCAGTGAAGAATAAATTTAAGGCATGATACTTACCTCAAATATTGTCCTAGTCGCCACAGATTTTCAGATTGGCATAGTCTAGGATCTGTTTAGCAACCCTGAATATATCTTTCCTCCAAATACTCATCCTGTACAACTCATGTAACTTGCAGTATCCACAACATCCCTTGGAAAGGGATGTTATGTAGGAAAGCCTACCACCCACTGTGCCAAAACCCACCTTTTTTCATTTGTTTTAGATCCAGTTCCTGCTAGAAGCCCCTCTTTATACTGCAAGAAACAGTGAGCTGTCAATCCTTACCATCATCTCTGCAAAACATGTGATTCTGAAGACCTCTATGACATCGCCTTGTCAGCCCTTTCTTTTCCTAACTGACAAATCCTACCCTGGTCATTCTTCTAGCATATACTCAACCATTCTTGTTCATATTCTTTGGGCCTTTTCTAGTTCTAGTCAACCTTTTTTGTTTGATTGATAAGGGAGGCAAAACTGCATGGAGTGTTAATCCTGAAGGCAAACAATGCATTTATGCATGCAAAACAATACTATTGTTTTCTCTTCACTCCTTTCTATAGCCTGCCTAACTTTTATTTTGCCCTTTTTTGACCACTACTGAATAGACATTGAATTCACATTTTCCATTGAATTGTAGCTCATAATCCAAAAACTTTATTGTTATTGGTCAGCATAGAGCCCATTATTTTACATAAAAAGAATTTTTTCCTCCTTACCTTTAACTGCATTGACTTTTATCTAATATTTTATTGCCTAATCTTTACTCTCAAAAAGTCCTCCTATACTTCATTGCTCTCTATCATTACTATCAACTCCACATCCTTTGTAAATCATTTCACTTGTCACTTACTCTCTCCATTGCCCTACCCCTCTTCAGTCATTTCAGCAGCACAGGTTTGAGCATGGACCACCACAGATTTCTGTGACTTCTCCCAGTTGCTGTAACTGACATTTTGCATCCATCCATCCATGCATCCATCCATCCATCCATCCCTTGCATCCCATCTCATAGCCAGTCCATGTCTTACCCCCACAGCTCCTTGGATTCCCAAGAGCTTTTAAAAGAAATTAGCTTGACAATAATCAACCAGTCATTTTGTCTTTTCCCACATAGGTCACATATATTCACATGTCCACTAATTCAACTATATCTCAGACTTTTACTGACTTGGTAGGTATAAATCTCATCCTATGAATGTGTAGTTTCCCTCACTCTCCCTGGAACCTCTTTTAAAGACTAGCATAGCATTTGCCATTGGTCCAGTCAGTCCTCATGTACCTAAATAGTTTTAAACTGAAAGGCTACACATTGCCATTAACAATTCATCTATTTCATCCTTGACTTCTTTTAAAGCACTTGGGTGAACACTGTCCATCACCAGCTAGTATTTGTATTGTCAGTGTTTCCACAACCCCTTTAGCCACTTCAGTGTCAGCCATACTCTGAGGAATATCCTCCTTCTCCAAAGGGATCCAACATGGATCTACAATTTAGTTCATGGCAAAAGCTTACGTAAAGAATTCATTTGACTTCTCAGCAGTGGTCTTGCCCTCTCAGTGCTCCTTCAATGTCACGCGCACCAGTTGGCTCTACAGTCTCTCTGATATGCTTCCTGCTCTTGATATGTCTGAAGGAATATTTAGTATTCATTTGATCCTTTTTGCTCATTGTTCCTTGAGCTCTATTTTGACATGCACTGTTGCATTTATACAATTAATCTGCCAGCATTTACAATCCTTTGTCTTTTCCTCATTTAGATACAATTCCAGCTTTTTGAAAGATGTCTTCTTAGTCTAATAACCTACTTAATGTGCTGATTAGACATGCTTGCTTCCTTTTTACCCTTATTCAAGCCTCTCTGAACAGGTGGCACACACTACTGCTGGCCTTCCAGTATGCTGTCCTTCAGTAAGCTCCTTGTAGCCTGCAAAGAGTTACTCCATATTTAACAAATTCCTAATTTTCACATATTTCCCCTTTTCGAAGTTGTGTACCCCTGGGGTACTGATGGTGGGGGATAAGGATGACCTTTTTACCTCTGTAAGGATGCTGAACTTCAATTTAGGACTTGTTTGCACTCCCATTAAAATCAACACTGATTGTGTCTAAGAAGGGATAGCTTAAGAACTAAAGGTCAGGACTTACTGGGTTTTAAAGGAGTAATTTCTATTGATGTCTCAAAGCTGCTTAAAAATTGGTAACATGATTAAGACCTACTCAAGGATTTTGGCCTAATGAAAGTCAGAGGTACTGAAAACTTTGCAGTAGGAATGAATTCAACAGTGGGCTACATTAGCAACATTAGCAGCCTTCAAGCCAAAGATTAATTTATATAACTAAGAGCAGTGTCCTTCTGTCATTTATTTAGTAGTGCCATTTATAAACTATCATCAACACTCCCCTCATTATTAACTTTAATATGTTAAATATGTTATTTGGAGTATGTCAACCATAGTTTTAATTAGTTAAAAGACTGACACTAAAAATACACAGTAATCAGTGAGAAAGCTGAGACATTAAGCATCCTTTAGCTCATATTTAAGCTGGTACTTTGCTAAATCCCTACAAGCTCTCTGGATCATCTGATATGCCTGTGGAACATGGTAGTTTAAAAACATCAAACTGACTTTTGTAAGAGCCATTTTATGAGATGCATTTATTTTTTATTAAATTATTTTTTACATCTGAGTACTGTCAGAAAAACAAATTCTAATTTATTTCACATAGGTAACATTTTCTTGCAGTTCAACGTATTATTCAGTAAAGAAATTTGTTATAAATTCAACTCCATTTTGTGTTATGGTATAAAAAAATCATTAGTCCTCTAAAAATACTCACAATGCTTCAAAAAGGTTTCATGAATACTTCTCTATATAAAGAAAAAAAACCTGGAAGTCACTAAAGGAGAAATAATTCATGTTAGGCAAAACTATGAAGCCACTGAGTGGGGGAAAAGTCATACTATGATCTGTTTAGAAATTATGGTAATGCATGTTACAGATGGTCAGCTTAAGACAGTACAGGTAACAATGTTTCTGGCACGGTTGGAGGGAGCTTGATTTTACAGACTTAATATTCCTCACATGCAGTATTTTGCATGCTATTTTCCAGATCTTATAAAAGATAATCCTAGCAGTGCCTATCAGCAGAGCTGGAATTTTAATATCATGGCACAGACCTCTGTCATTTGAGCCAAGAGGAATATTCACAGTAGACTGCTCTTCTCTGTTCAGGCAGATCACTGGAGGAGACACGTGGCTTTTGCTGAGCCTTTTCAGATCGAGTCCAGTCACTAGCTCCTCACAGTCCCTACCGCCTGCTTTCTTTTATACCACTTCTGTAGACCTTTTCTGTTTCTGTCTGACCTTTACTATCCTTCCTCCCCACTGTGATCCCTATTGCTACCCCACCCTATCCTCTTTATTCTCATCTCCTCGATTTTCTCCAATTTGCTTTACTTCTATCAATAAAACTATGTATTTTTTCTTGTATTGGTCATAGAAACCACTGCTATTTAAGCTGCTGCTCAAAACTCTTTTCTTAGACAAGTACTGAAAGTAAGTGTAATCTCAATTGCATTTGGTAAGTAAAAGCTTATATAAAACCATAGCTACCGAGCTGTCTGTAACAGTTAACTAACCCATTGCCAGTGTCAGAGAAGACTGTGATAAAGAAGGCCCTCTAAATTTAACTTGGAATCCAATTGTTAAAAATGATATCTAGGCACTAACCTTCCCCCTCATTGCCACGTCTTCAGCCTGGCTCTGCCTTCCCCCAGCGACATCTGTGCAATGCACTAGCTGCTGTGGAGAAAGTGGCAATTCAATATTTTTTCAGAAAATTTCCAAAGGCAAGAACAAACCATGGCACCCTGCAGGTACACATTGTCTTGTATATGCTTCTAGTTTCATATCAAAGACCCCTCCCAAACCCAAAGCTAATGAATGGCAATTGGATACACGGGTAAGAAGACCCACAACTCATGATTATTGCTCTGAATTGAGCACTGCATGACATTGAACATTAAAAAGTCAAAATAATCATGGACACCCTCCACTCTGGGCAGCATGAATAACCTAGACTAATGCTGTCTTGGGAAAAAGTTCTTTGAGAACAAACATGTGACCAATCACATTATCACCCCTTATTAATTTCTTTCACAACCTCTGGCAACCTGAACACTTCAGATTCTTTCCTAGTGACATCTGTATTCATGCATCTAACTTAGATTAAAACCCACAGCAACAACACTGCCCTTGTGTAAGTAAACATCACTGTCAGCCCTGGTCCTGAACTCACCGAACCCCACTGCCCTTTGGAGCCCTGCTACCAGCTCTTTCTACTGATCTGCTTTGCATGACCAGATACAAAGGATATCCCACAGTCACCTGTAAACCCTCCACCCTCTAGTTCCCAAATGAAAAGAGCCCCGCTCACTCATTTCTCTGCTCTTTCCTCAACAACCCCTAATACCTATCAAATGTCCCATTTCAGTCATTTGGGAGTTGGCTTAAAACTTCAGGACAAGTAACAAACACAAACAGATGGGAAAGGTTTGAGTTGTAATTCTGTGCGTTCTGTCTGCACTCTACCTAGGCTGAAGAGCACAGTCTGATTAAAGCATCGTGCACAACATGGCAGGGAAAATTAACATCAGCATCTCAGTTACACAGAATTTGTTCCCATCATGCTGACCGACATCTGAATACATTTTCTGTCTGAGCTAATATATTTTTGCTGCAGAGTTAAAATCTTTTGCATATCACACTGACCAATGTGACTAATTTATTTTTTTTATTTCAGTCAAGAGTTTAAACTGTCAGCTTTTTTTAGTTCAAAATTCTACTTTGGACTCTCTCCAATTAATATTTAAATAAAGTGTTTTCACCAGCCCTTGAAAATCAGTTGCAAACTCAGACAACTTGTTAGGAACAAAAATGCAGACTCTGCATACAAACCCACAAATTTCACCATTTTTTTACAAGAGAAAAGTAACTATACTGAAGACCACTGGAACTGTTCCAAGAAAAAGGAGGTATTCGTACCAGTATAAATTCACACTTAACTTCAGAGGTTGAACTTCCCTGGGTAGACTTTGCATTTTGAAAGTACTGTAAATAAGAACATCAATGCTAGCAAATCTGAAGAGGAGGCTTCAGAGTGGACTGAGGTACTTGACAGCAAACCTAATTTAACATAATATTCAACTGTGTCCCAGATAGAGATACTTGAAGAATGATACAGCTCCATTCTCAACTCTTATGGCTGTATCTACATGCCTACTTGGTCAGTGATTTATCACAGACTATAGTTCTTTTGTCTTCCATGTGGCAGTTTTCAGAAGCTGCCAAAGGTCATAAAAGTAATAAGGATAGGCAAACAAAGGGCAAATACGTTTTTCCTTTAGGGGAAGGCAGATTCAGGACTCTAGCTCTGACCTGAGTGACCAGTGGAAAAAAACCAGAAATGTGGAAGCAACACTTATTACAATACAGTCAGGTTGACTTCCAGATTTAGTGACATTTCCTACTCTTTGCAGTGTCCTGGCCACATGGAAGCCTTAGTAAATTTTCCAAACTGTAACTGCTATGAATTATGGCGTTTTGCTATGAATTCAAAGCCCTCCATGACAGATCTACAGCCTGACTCATTATATTCAGAGTAATGATTATCCTGTATAACCCATAAAAACTTTCTCCTTGGGAGATACAAGAGAAGACTCTCCCAAGTGCCCAAACGTACTATTGTCACCACTTAAGGACTCACAGAAGTGGCTAATGGGAATTTTTGAAAGTATGCAAATTCTTAACTGACCCTGGAATAAAAGTTCCCCTCAGTAGTGACATGTAGATATTCTACCAAGAAACATTCTGCCTTAATTCTCTCGGACCAGATCACTCACATACCTTTAAACACTTAAACACAAATCTGTTGTATTTTTCTGAGCAATTTTGTATTGCTCTATGTACTCAAAGGAGGCTACTCAGCAACCTGCCAAGCCAGACACGCAAAGCATAAAGTACATTCATCTGCCTCGGCAGCTGACTAACTTTTGCTGCTCTCTCTAATTCCAGTTCTTGTCAGTCTGCCTTTCACGATGCCCATTTCCATATGGATTCATCATTCTTCAGACCTAGTCACCAAGTCCCTCAGGCTTCCCTGTCTTTGGGCTGTGTAAGCATTGGAAAGACTAGAGGCTCTTTTACAGTCAGGAGGTAGAGATGTGCCTCTGTTTCTTAGTCCGTCCCATGTTCCTTCCCTGCCTTGAGCTATTAAGATAGAAGTTTATGCTCTTCACATGACATGGTATGAAATCCACTTCAGGACAATGGTCCTAATTCTGGGACAAACATAGATTGGAAAACTTTCCTAGGGATGGGAAGAGTACAATCATCTATCAGCAATCTTCAGTTAGGCCTTTTTCCTATAAAAATAAGTAGATTTCACTTTTTGGATGCAGATTATTTGCAGAAATGTCATCACCTAAACAAGATAAACTGTATCTGGAAAAGCAGAGCACACACTGCTGAAGCTGCTTTATCTCAGCAGAACAGGGGCAGCTTTGTATTAATGAAAATGATCACCAGAAAGGGTGCTGGTCTCTTATTATTTAGTCTAACAACTGAAGGAAGCAAAAGACCAAGCTATTTTATATATATATATATTTTTATTTTTTTTAAAGCAGCTCTTACACCGATTGTGATGAGAGTATTTTGTGAAAGACACTCTCACATCTTAGTTGAAATCAGGTCTAGTCAGGGAAGGAAGCTTTTGCTTCCTCTTGTTGCTGATTAAGAGTCTAGGGCTTAAAGGGCAATTCCAGACAAGGAAGGAGATCTTTATCACTGCCCTTGGAACAGTTCCCACTGTTGTGCTCATTTTTTCCCTTCTTTTAATCACAATTTACAGCTGAAAAACATATCTCAGAGAATGGTACCAGTATACCAGCTGTTCCATGAAGATGCCGGATCATTCAGCATTGTTATGTTTTCAATACTTATAAATGTTTCTAATAATATTACATGATTTCAATCAGTACACAGTACTTAAGAACTACCACAGCTGTTTTCTGAGTAGCTAAAGTAGATCAGCTTGTAAGAAAGCAGCACAGGAAAGTCCTCCTCTGAAAAATACAGTGTGGGCTGAAGCCATCTGGTGAGTATTACAGGTCACCTTCTCCTCTCAGCAATATTCACCTATGGTCCAGTCCAAACAGGAGAGGTGTTTTACAATGCAAGAGGAGATCTTAGGTTCAACTCTTAGCATTCAGGTGTAACACATCTCTTTAATCAATCACTAAAGTCATGTGGACGTGGTTTCCATGCTAAATTAGGGAGACGACATGACAAAACACTAAGGGTTACCTTAGGGGTAACGGCCAGCAGATCAAGGGTTGTTGAGGTGTAGGGCATAGCTGGTCTACTGTGTTCACTTCTGGGAACCCATATACACCTCAAGAGCATGCTGTTAAAGCCTGGAGAGGGTCTATAAACTATCTGTCAGGATGGCCAGGGACACAGAGCACATGATCTATAAGGAAAACCTGAGGGAGTTGTACTACTTTTGTCTGGCAAAAACAGAGGCTAAAGGGGGATTGTGTAGCAGCCTACAAATACTTGCGGGAAGTCACAGAGATAGCAAAGTCAGACTTCTCTTGACAGTAGCAGAGAACATAACAAGGGGCAAGAGACATGTGTTGTGACTTGGGATATTCAGATGGGACATTAGGAAGCATTTCTTTACCAGCAGCATAGTGCAGCACTGAAAGCATCTATGTAAAGAGTGAATGGACTTTTCTGCTTTTCAATATTCAGCTAAGCAAAGCTATTGCTCTAGTGTTGTTCTCTTCCACTTGATACCCACCCCTCAGATATTTATAGACATTAATGGGGGGTTATTCAGCCTGGAGAAGAGAAGGCTCCAGGGAGACTCAATAGCAACCTGAAGGGGACCTACAGGAAGGCTGGAGAGGGGCTGTTTACGAGGGCCTGGAGTGAAAGGACGAGGGGTAATGGGTTTAAATTAGAG
>WUAM01000107.1:16154696-16172472 GCA_024336885.1 Actenoides hombroni
GTTCTTTACACTGAGGGTGGTAGAACAGTGGAATAGGCTACCCAGGGAGGTGGTTGAGGCCCCATCCCTGGAGATATCCCTGCTCACTGCAGGGGGCTGGACTAGATGGCCTTGGGAGGTCCCTTCCAGCCCGAGCCATTTTATGATTCTATGATTCTATAATAAAATCCCCTCTCAGCCTTCTCCTCTCAAGACTAAACAGCTCCAGTTCTCACAACCTTTCTTCATAGGAGAGATGTTCCAGCCTCTTTATCATCTTTGTAGCTCTCCATTGGACTCTCTCCAGTAGATCCCTATCTCTTCAACTAGGGAGACCAAAACTGGATACAGTATTCCAGATGTGGTCTCATCAGTGCAGAGTAGAGGGGGAGGAGAACCTCACTCGACCTGCTGGCCACACTCTTCTCTATGCACCCCAGGATACCATTGGCCACAAGGGCACACTGCTGTCCCGTGGATTACTTATTGTCCACCAGGACACCAAGGTCCCTCTCCATGGGGCTGCTTTCCAGCAGGTCTACCCCTAACCTGTACCGGTGCATGGTGGTGTTCCTCCCCAGGTGCAGGACTCTACACTTACCCTTGTTGAACTTCATTAGGTTTGCCTTTGCCCAGATCTTGCTGGATGGCAGCACAGCCTTCCAATGCATCCGCCACTCCTCCCAGTTTCGTATCACCAGCAAACTTACGGAGGGTACACTCTATCCCTTCATCCAGGTCATTGATGAAGATGGTGAATACGAATGGAGCCAGAACTGTCCCCTGGGGAACACCACTACTAATAGGTTCTCTTGATCACATGATTAGTGGATACATCTGTACTAATATCTCCAGGAGAGCCAGCAAGTGGAATCGAACTTTCTCCATCTTCATTGACAGTTTTTTATTGCTCACTTGTTGTAAAGTGCAGTCACAACATCCAAATATGAAATCTTTCACTGTCAGCAACTACATTCATTTGACCTTTTGGAAAATAGCAAACACCACACCTGGCTTCTGAAAACTACAGAAATCTTTGAATTTTTAATCTCTCTTCCTCACCCTTGCCTGGAAACTCGATAGAAATAATTTAATCTCTTAAGAAGCCATACCCCAGAATTTTAATGCTGGATTTCAAGAGACAGGAAAAAATGGAAAGAAGCATTCAAACCACACAGCAAACACACCAGCTACTTGGTTGGTCCAGCAACAGTAGGAGGTATCAAATATAGGTTGAACATAGCCAGGTTGATCCAGCATGATTTTGTTTGTGTCAGGGTGACATACACAACCTTTAGAACATTATTATTGCAAGTGCATAACTTTACTGGGAAAATCCACTAGTCAGAAATAAATAAGAATGAAAGACATATGAAAAATTCTTCAAAAGAGGAATTGTTTATGAAGGAACACAACACAGTCCTTTAAAAACATTGTTCTTTTACCCATCAGGAAAAAAAGATCTTAGTGCTTTGAGGCTCACTTGCATGTTTTACTGTTATTTTACATGGCTGAGGAGCTCTTCTGTATCACTCCTGAACATTTAATCTGAAGACCTGACCCAAGAATGTCAGGGAATAGTAAGAGTGGGGCTGCTCCAAAAGGGAGGAGAAGTTGGGGACCTCCTTGGTGCCCTTACTGATGATATCTCTCAGGGTCTGAACTCATCAGGCTGGTATCGGGATCTATTGGCAGCCCCAGTGACAGCAATTGATGAACCAGGGTCAGGGCCCATTCAGGGGGCTGAGTCTGAAGCAAAAAGGGGAGAAGACAGAGACAGGGCTAGAGACAAGGCTGCAATGTGGATCTGAGGTCTATCCATGAGGCAGGGCTGGAGACCACCACTCCAGCATAGTTCCAACCAAGTCTGGGTGCCCCAGGCCGGGCTAAAATGGGGTTCTGGGCCATGATCAGGGGAGTGGGTGGCACAGGGGAGGCTGGACAGGGACAGTCAGGACTGGCAGTATCCTTGGGCACCTGGTAGAGTACATAATGGTTGGATTTTATGATCTTAAAGGTCTTTTGCAGCTACAGCGATTCTGTGACTGGGGCTCTGGCATTGAGCTGATTCTGCCTAAGGATATCTTTTATAAATCTGAGGGTTTGAGACCTGGTAACCAACAAGTAAACATTTTCACCCCTTTCATGAAAGGCTTTGGAACGTGTTCATGTTTCTATACATTGATGCTTGTTAATGAATATATACTAGAAGCCTGGCTTTCCCAGTGTAACCTTAAAGCTGTTCATTTCTGGGCTTTATCTACCCAAACATTCCCCAACATTTCACACAGCAAACTTCATGCTAACGATCATTTTAGGGGTGTTGGCTATTACCCAAGGGAACTGAGGTAGATGACAGAATCCACAGGATTTTTTCAACACAAAACGATCCTGAAAAATAGGTTTTGGTTTTTTTACCCCCTTGCCAGAGCTACAACAGGTACTCAAAATTTATGACCTGCTTGAACTTCTGAGTTTTCATGCACAACGAGGTCAAATTCTGTCTCAAAACTAGCTTACTTTTATGATAAAGTAACTAGAGGAATACTGCTTGCCTAAACTCCTATGACTCTTTCCACTCAAAACCTCCCCTCATTTCACTCTGCCCACACCTATGAAACTTGCATTATTCTCTTGGAGGAACAGCATGGCTGGATCACACACCCCCAACACACTAATGAAGGTACCAGACATTGCAGGACAACCTAACTTCCACCAGATACATGAAAATCAGATGTCTCCCATTCCACTGAGTAAGATCAGGTAATAGGACAAACACAAGGAAGAAATTCCCAGTGAAGATAAAATACACTTTTCTGGTCGTCTTCTTTCTGACCATCAAGTCTGCACTGGAGAATCCTTATGCCACCCATTACTACCTGAACTTCAGGTCCAACACCAGAGTCACCATGAACACAAGGACCAACACAATATTTGACTGCCTTATTTTTGTAGTTGTAATAGTAGAATGGTTTAAACCCAACTTTTTTTGTTGTTGTTTTAAACGTTGACCTAAATTTCAACATGACATTTGCACTCCATGTAAGTAGATCCATCAGCCTTCAGATCCATGCAGGTGGTCTGCACAGCACTCTGGGGTGTAACAGCACATCTCCCAGGGCTGTACAAAGGGAGGCAGCCCTGCATTCATCCCCTGAGGCTCAGTAAGGACTCATCCTGTTAACTAGAAGCTACTGTACTTTCCTACCTTTGAACTCAAGTTGTTTGGAAATTTTTCTCTTAAGTGTATCCTCAGAGACCTTAGAAATCCCCCGCTCATGTACCTTCTTAGACTAAAGAGTTATGCCTTCTTTTATCTCCATTATTGCATTCATTGCTAGTAACATTTTTCACAGTCTGTATTGAGACAAACTAAGTCCCACCTACTTCGATGTCAGCAAAGCCCACCCACTTTCCTTAGAGCCAGCCTTGTTCATCATGAAAAATGTTACATTCCTTCTGCTGCGGAAGAGAGATAAACTAGTACAAAGGAACTAAAATTGCTGAGTTTGTCAGGGTAAGAATTGCTTGGAGAACCTTTGCTGTAGGCACTGTTGTGTGCCTCCTGCTCCTTGCCCTGTGCCTTTGCATGCTCTGAAGTAGCAGGCTACAGGAAAATCCTGAGGGCTTCCCTGTGACAGCTGAATTTGCAGGGAATGGGTGGGGAATCTCTCCTGACCTGAAAGTGGTAAACCACGTGGGGAGCTTGCTGCAGAAAAGAGATCCATTTCTCAATTTCAAATTATTAATTTTTGTTCATCCAAAATCTGTTTTGTTATAGCCATAATGTTACACAGAGTATTAACTCCTGGAAGAACAGAAGCATTTGTAATGATGCTGCTGTTTATTATGCAAAAGGTGATTCTGTGCTCCAGGGATTAACTCTGCTTTATTACTTTATTTCATCTTCTAGGAAAACGTTCATCTCCTCTCTATGAAAATGAGCTCTGATGAAAACAGGTGTTCAGTATTCTACTCAGCTTCCTTTACAGTGGCTACTAACTCATTTCATGTGCATGCTGGTACAGTCAGACCTATATATATATATATATATATATATATATATAAGCAGAGATAGAAAAAATAAACCAAAGCCAACTAGAACTGGTTTTAGCATGTGTTTGGTTTTGCATGCTGACTGTTCAGGCATACTGTCAAATTCACTGAAAGTTTAATTGCTTCCCTCAATATTAAAAAAAAAAATAAAATCCTTACTTGTATTATGATGTAGCACTATAAACTAAAAACCAACCAAACAAAAATTAAATTAAATGCTCTTTGCTTACAATACAAATCAAAAAAGAGGACTTACTTTGTCACCCTCTGTACTGCACAGGAGTAAGAGGAACCAGAGCTGGTTTCCAGAAGTTTCAGCTGAGAACACAGTCACCAGCTGTCAGCCAGCTCCTTGGGAAAATAAGCTAGACCAGCTGGGTAGTTCAGAACTGAACATGAACACAGCTTTACTGGGCAAAGAGCAACAATGAAAACCAGGAACACTAAAATACTCAGGCAGCAAGACTGTTGCCTCTGGGCACCTCAGTAAAGCCCTGTGCTGAGCTTTCCTCTTCAGTTTTTGAGGGATTACCTCTCTTGCTAAGCTGTATGTTATACTCTGCTCTTCACTCATGCTCAAGAATGACCCTTCACCAATTTACCTGGAATGCAGGAAGTTCTCAGTGGTGCTGCTCCCAGCCTCTGGGATTTAGGAACGGACAACAAAAATCCTCTGTGAAAGTGCCATATGAGCTCTGCCAGAAACATCAGTGCTGAGTTCTGCCAGGCAGGAAGCAGTTGTTGCTTTAGCCTTCCCTCCATGCTTTTATAAACTGACTTAGGCTCACTCACCTTGCAGGTTTTAACCCTGATTGGGAACAGCAAACAGGTGGTTTGTCCCCTGTTTCAAACAAGAAGAGTAGTGTGCCCAATTGTAAACCTTAGCAGTGGTAGCACAAATATTTCTGCAAATCAGATCTGGCCCACCCAGCCAAACCCAGCTGCACATTAGCAGCTGCCAGCAGACAGACTCTTCCCTACACTAGCAGGGATTTCTGCCCCTCTCAAAGACTCAGTCTGCTCCTTTTCTGTAAGAGGTACCAATGAGGTTTCAGTCATAGGCATTACATCAAACTCTTGCTTCTCAAACTAAACAATGAATACACCTACAGTAGTCAACTTGATGGAATTTTAATTAGTTTCTAGTAATTCTCACACTCTGACTCTCATGGACTTACCAACTTAAAAAAAAAAAAGACAAGATGAATGCTAATATTACATCGCCAGTAAAACAGCAGTATAAAATGTGTCACATTGGTACAACATACCAGAGTAAAATGAAATAAAGAATCAGAATATTTCTGTATTTTGATCTTTATATTAAAAAATAAATAAATAAATATTTTGGCCTTACACTTTGGGGATAGAATTATGGTCCTATTAAGAATATTTGTTAAGAAATATTTCCCTATAGATATATTGTAAGAAAATTCTATATAACGTGTCTTTTCTTTTTCACATGCGTGAAGATCCAAAGTCCTTTAACAAGTCAGGGGGAGTAGCTATCTATCAGTGCTCCAGTACAGGAGCATTTGTGATGGGAGCTCCAAGAGCCAGAAACTGAATGCTCACCATGTTGGAAAGAAGAACTTAACCTGTGTCTCCAGATGTTATTTTCCATTTTTTGCTACATGTAAAATGTGTGTGATGCTTGATAATTTAGACAAAAGCCTGAGATTTACAAAGGCCAATTTCCTTAATAATATTTTTGTTACTTCAAGGATATTGTGAGGGTAATTTCACTGCCTATATCAACTTGAGAAGATTAAAAGATATCACATGTGGTATTAAGTTTATTACTATAGAAAGGTAAATATTAGGAGTTTACAGCAGTTTACTGACATATGGCAATCGTGGCTCCTTCAGAAAAATAAAGGAAGCAGCCCTCAGGAAGTGTAATGAGGTAGTATCCTGTTGACTCCAAACAAATATACAAAGGGATACAGATTCAAATCAAAGAGGAAAGGATGGAGAACCTGGAACCACTATAAGCCTTCTGGACAAAGCTTTGCCTTTTTGTTGTAACTATATACTTCTAAAATGTACCAGAAGTGTGTAAAGAAGATGATATGTTACGAGGGGCAAGGGCAAGTCTTCTGCAAATCAAGTTTGTTTTCACTTCTGTGTAACATTGGTTAATATTCCCAGCTAGGGACAAAGATAGCAAGAAAAGAAAATAATATAAACACTAATGCTCCAATGTCTTTAAACTTCACTCAGGTGTTAAAGCTTTCCTCAAAGGGAAAATAATTTATGTCTATTTCTTCAGTGCTTTCTAATACTGACAGTTTTCTGACACCTCTCCCTCTCTGTTCATTCAGTTTTAATGAAATAATCCAGAGGAAAATCTGAAATACCTATCAGCAATCTGAAGTATCGAGACTCTTGCTAAAAAGGAACAAAACCTATGTGCAGAAGATTCTTTAATCCTTCTCGAGGGCTATTAAACTTTGGATTTTCCTGCTTAAAACAGTGCCTGCAAGCTCTCTGCAACTGACGTTTTCTATCAGTTTCTCATTAAAAGACCAGTAATAGGTTCAAATAGGCTTCAAATCTGGATGCAATCATTGTGCTGCCATGTGGAAGTCAGCGGTGAAATGCAGCTGCACTTGGAGCAGAGGAAGGGGAAATAAACTAGGGGTTTGAGTTAGGATATCCAACCTGGTCTCAAAACTAATAAGAACTCTGCCTTTAATTTCTGAAGTGAAAAATAACTGTCAGTCTTTCCATCTTCAGAAAGTCAGCCTCCAAAGCTTCTGTCGAGGGATTGCTATTAACATTTGGTCAGCTTAAAAAAACCCCACAACTTCTGCTTTAAAATACAGGTCCGTGATTTCAGACTGCACAGTCCTGTCCTACCCACATGTGGCAGCTTGTATCAAACAGTCTGAAACGTTCCTGCATGGAGGGATGATTAGTAACGGTCCCTGTCCGTAGGCACGATCACAAACTTCCATAATATGTTTTCTTTTAACAGAAGCTGCTACTCACTGCCACACAACTATGTCCTTGGGAAGAGAAGTGCTCCCTGCTCCTCAGCGTGGGACAACTCCCCATCTTTCACCACATACAGTTGGCAGTGCTTGTTCCTGTCAGCACAGGCGGCTCTTGCCATCCCAGTGTGGAAACTCTTCAAGGCCTGAGAATAATGAATCATTTTTTCTTTTCCCACTAAGTTTTAGTGCAAATTGCAAATTGTACAGTTTGCTATAAGCCTTGGAAAAGCAGGCTGCACCGTTTACAAAATCAATTAAGCACTGTGCTTGCACAGAGCAAAGAACGAACACCGTTTGAAAAGGGCTGCTCTCTCTTGGCAATGACAGTGCATGTCAGACACCAGCCAAAAAAAAATACTTTTAATTCCCTGCTCTTAGTGATGAGAAATTGAGGTGAGTTCAGGAGATAAAAGCTGCATGTGAAGCTGGGACAACACAGCAGGCAGAGGAGAGCAGTGAGGTGTCAGGGCCCTGGGGGAGGAAGGCTGGCAGTCTCAGGGCACTGGGCTTTTTTCCAGTTGCTTTTTTTTTCTGCTGATTAGATCCCCAACAGAGCAGACAGGTTGATCTGGGCTCCCTTCCACAGTTCTCCACTTTGAAAGAAAAATCTCACTAGTCTTCTTGGTTTGCAATAGTAGATGGCTGTGGGGTGCAGACCAGGGTGCGGGCTGGTTGGAGCTAACAGCATATTTGGCACCGACTTCTCCTCCTGCCAAGCTTCTGTAAACCCACTATACCATGGGAACTGCCTGCATGTAGTCTTTGATTCTGCAGTACAAACAAAGCACTCTTTATTCATGTGGAGAAGGAAAGTGAGCTCATATGAGCCACTGGCTGAGAATGATCATATGGGCCCATGTCTGTAGCAGCTCCCACCTCACGCACGTTTCTCCACACCCTGGCTAGGTGGGCAGGCTTCCCAGTGAGAGACACACCACAGCTGCAGTAACATGTACAGAATTCACATTTGAAGTCAGAGGGAAAGAGCACTAGGTCTCAGTTGAGGGAGGAGAGGAATATGAGACATGCTCTCCAAACTGATGTGGTTCTCAGATGCATGATTTAGCCCAGCTCATGCATTCAGGGGCAAAGACAACAAATGATGCCAAGTTTGGATTCTGAACTCCCAACATTTGCAACATTTGCAGCTACTCAGACTCAATTTTAATTTGAATTCCTCTCTATTTCATGTCATTTCCTGAAAAAGGCAGCTTTGGTAATGTTGGGGAAACAATATTATTTTAGCTGTTCTTTCAGCCTATCAGGAAGGTTATGTTAAATAAAGTGACCTAAATTAAGACTGAGCTTTATCCAACCAGCTCAACACATTTCTCACCAATATGCTGAAGAATCAGTTACTCTATCATTTGCATCTAAGGGCAGAGCTAGAATCTCATCCATATATGGTAGAGTTCCCAAGATGTAACTTCCCATTGTTTCCAATAGTGCTGCCACGTAAATGCAGACACAAACTCACCAAAAAGGGGCTGAATTCAGGAGACAATGCTGTCAGCATGAAGAAGGCTAAACAGACAAAGCTAAAACAAATGCAATCTTCTTTTTAAAAAGAAATAATGGTAGCATTGTCACTTTCAAGGAAGGAAGAGAAAGCTCTATAGTATAGTATAGTATAGTATAGTATAGTATAGTATAGTATAGTATAGTATAGTATAAAAAGTTATTTTGATCTTCTGGTGTTACAGTCATGTTTAATGGCAAATAATGGGATAAAAGAGCATCTACTCTACTCTTTCAATTTTTTTTTCTTGACGAAATCCAGATGTGCTCTACAAATATTAATGAAGCGACCTTCACAACACCTGAGAGACAGAGGAGTACCATTACAGGGAGAATTTTAATAGAAATAGTTTTACTGGATGTCCAACCACAGAAACATTAAGATATCTGTACAGTTAACACAAATATCCCATATATCACCATGTATGCAGCAGAAATATACCCTCTGCATTTCTTAATTTACTGTAACCAAGTGCTTTCAGAACAGCTTCCTTACGTCTTCTGTGACTGGAAAAGACACTATATTGTACAGAACAGTAACTTGGACAATTTTTTCAAGGTTATTATGAAAATTTTCTCATTATTGGATTAGTGATCTGAGGAGCTAGAATATGACATATTTGATGTATGTTTTTGTACTGATCAAAGGGCTGTTACATGTAATACATCATGCAATATGAAACATGTCCCACTTTTCTCTGGAAAATCAGTGAAAAAATAATTCTTTGCCCTTTTTGAACTTTGGCATTATTGTTATGTAGCGTGCATGCATCTCTAGCTGAACTGAAGAGAGCTGGAGGTTGTGGGAGACAATGTGTTTGGCCAAAAGATGGAACTATGGAACACCGTGCTGGGTTCCTAACATGCAATACAGCCCAGTGGCACCATCTGGGGTGTGGATTTCTGAAGCACTGCACAGGATTAGCTTTTCTGAGAATTAGCTTCGTTTTTATGATTTTTATGGCTTTGCCAGAGGATGTTTTAGCTAGTAAATGTAAGAAGAGCCATCCTGGTTGAGATCAAAGCACTGCTGAACAGTGATCTAAGTTGAAAATTCAACCATGGAGTAACAGGCACGGCTGTGCTGTCCAATTCATGGCATTGTAGTGGCAAAGGGGAAATCCTACTGTGCTGTGTGCTGAGTGCCTCAAGCTGCCATCTTTCCTCTGACGTCAAACCCTGTTGCTTAGATTCTGGCTGCACTTGTCCTCCTCATCTTTTTGTCACATGCCCCTTCCTTATGCCCACCAAGTCCCAAGACATCCTCATCCATACTCACCTTTTTCCCACCAAGCTGATCACTCAACACAGTGGAAAAAAGCAGCATGACAAGAGGCACCTCAGCAACTGCAGGTCCTATTTCTGTTCTCTTGCCCTGTCATGTCTGTAAGTAGAGAGCATCCCAGCAGCATCCACTGGCTCCTCCAACATTTTCATGAAGCAATGGGCACTGTTGGAGATCTCAGCTAAGCATCTCTTCTGGCTATTTTGCATTTCTGATTCTTTAAGCCTTCACTTCATTCTTTTTCCACTTATCTTCTGTGGGATCACTTGTGCTTTTTCCTGAGCTTGCTATCTCTGCTCCTCCCTTTTGGTGATTCTCTACCCTCATTTGGTATTCTGGGGGGACTGGTTCCTGTGCTTAAGGGAAAACCAATAGTCCACAGCAGACACAGGGGGAGTACAAGAGTGAGGACATTATGTAATAACACGTCTTCTAAACACTCTTTCAGCCTCCAGTATTTTGTCATTCAGAAACTCACTAAGCAGGAAGATGTGTCTTTTTATTTCATAGAATTTGACAGATCTGTTTTCCATTTGCTTGTCCAAAGAGACACTTTATCAGCACTAGTCAAATTGTGGCCACACACAAAGTAAGAGAAGTTCTTGCATAAATGCAGTGTAAACCCTGTGTAGCATCTGCTTCTCTTTGACAATAACTCCATAGCTGCACACAGATCCTTCAGGAAGGTTTTAAACTATGCTTTAGAAAATTACCACTATAAAAGAAGCAATTTTTCTTACTTCTGACATATCTTCACTTTAGTTTAGAAGATGAATATGCACACACTTGTTTCAGAGTCAGGAATTTAAGTCACCAGTGGATAATGGTAATAGATCTCTGGCTGGCGAGGTGATATATTTAGACTGCCTGGAAACCTTTTTACATTTGGCAGTTTGTCCCTGAACATATTCATTCCCAGAACAACACCACGTATTCATTGTTTCAGTATATCAGATGAGTACAACAAAGACCTTGACAAGATTAAAGCTTCTATTCCCTACTATAAATTCTACTGAAAGGTGAGAGTTAGTTATGTATAGTTACACACCACAGTTTACGTAGTCATGCCTCACTGATCAACTGCCCCTGCAGCACTGAAGTCACTTGACATTCATTTTTTGCAGCAGTATTCCAAGGAATATAAATTTCAAACTGTACAGCATTCTTTTCAAATTGTAATAATACTTTATGAGTTTGCACTGATAAGCCTGATATAACACATAATGTCATTTTATGTCGCAGTATTTTCAGTTTGTCAGTGGCAACAACTAATATTTTAATTGAAATATATAAGTAATGAGGAGGATCCCCACGTGACTACACCTTAAAAAACATGCAGACACATAATAACACTCTTTTCAGAACAGGGTGTCCTGAAAAGCTCTTGCAGTGTTTGGTCAACACTTTTGCAAATGTTCACAGAGCCCAAATCACAGGGTAATAAAGCATCTGAAATACCACGTGATCAGGGGTGTTGGGATCTTGTGACTTCAGACAATCTGTCCTCAATGTTTTTCTGTCTAGTATTATATTTGTAATACAAGACATACATATCTGCTTTACCAATCAACTACCATGTAATGGTGCTTTGCATCCCCCCTTGGCTCAGGGGCATCACAGGATCCCCATGTGATCAAGCATTAACGATCTTCTCACAGGGAGAAAGTGAGATAACGTAGGAGTTATCATTCCCAGCTGACATACCTTTTAAGAAAACACTTTTTCTGGAGGAACATAGATATCTAATGTGCCTGTAATCTTTGCTATAGATAAGGACAGCCTCCCTTGAGCCATGTTTGGCCTGTGAGAGTCTTCTATCCTCTTTCTATCATCTTTTCATTTTTACCTTCTGCTTCTATTACTACAGTGAACTAGTGAAGGAAAATGCAGAAGGCATTTTATGCTAGTGCATTGTCTTCCTGAGTACAATCTGTAGAAGATTTCAGCAGGAAACCTATAAATATCTTGACTTGTTTTGGCTAGCATGCAGATTTTTCCTAAGATATTAAAATTATCTGGATAAACTTCCTTGATGCTTTTGCTAAAAAGAATTCCAGGGGAGATTCAGGAAACTTGGACAGTGAGTCAACTGTTGCTGCAGGGTTATGTTTGTAGAACCAGTAGAAAAATTAGTGCACATACAGATAAATGACACACTTCAGAGGATTGACATGTTGTTGTTTTTTTAAAGGAAGTCACATCTCACAAATCTCTTGGAACTTTTTGAAGGCGCAGTCAGGTACGTGGCTGATTTAGTCTTCCTGGATTTCCAGAAATCTCTTAAGGAAATGAGGTAGCCTTTGCATAAAAGGGAAGATCATTCCAAAGATAATTAAATAGTTAATATACAAGGGTAGAAGAAAAAGGTTAGTTTCAGCTGTGGAGGGACATCAGGACAGGAAGAATGAATTGCACGCAGCCCTTACCAGACTGAGTGGCTGGAATTTTAAATGATGGATGAAATTCAATTGTAGAACAATATTAAGTAGCGTTCATGGCAATATGCACTCCCAAATTAAACATTAACTGATAAATTCTGAACGAAGTATTCTAACTCACAAATGAGAATTTAGTTACTAATGTGTAGGTACATAAGCTCAATAGCAAGCAGAAAGCAAGGATAATGTTGAGAATTATTAGGCAAAGGACAGAAGACAGACTGTATTAGTGTGTCACTGAATACTTCGACGGCACACCTGCATCATGAATATGCTGTGCAGTTCTGCTCTGTCAACACAAAAAGGATAAAACAAAACTAGGAGAGGTCTAGTCTACTAAGACCATGACTCTTCAGTTTGGAAAAGAGATAACCAGAGAAAGAGACAGCGAGAGGGGGAATGGCTGTTTGACAGCTCTTCCAAGAGCAGAGTTGGTCATCGTGCCAAATTAGAAGTAGGGAGGTTCCAAATAAAAGCAAGTAGCTCCTCATCTAGTGTAAAGTTAGATTGCTGCAAGCAATCCCTCGCCGAGGGGCAGTGTGGATATTTGTAGTGTACATGCTTTCGAAAAGCAACCAAACATTTGTGGAAACATATCCATCAAGGGTTATCATATACAAAGCCTGTGACATCTGCCTCTGGAAGCCAACAAGCTGCAAATGGCTAAAGGATGGGAAAGTATTCTGGGAATGTAACACGAGTGCTGTGCCACACTCCTTCCTAGATATTAGCTGTTAGGCTGGTCGTACCTCCAGTAGAACGCTGCAGAATTGCTACACCACGTTCTGTCCTCACAGCCACGAGGATGGCCCCTTACAAATGGTTCTCCAAGGATATCATGAAAGTTCTCCCTCTTATTCCTTTGCTTCAGTTTTACAGTCACAATGCAGAGCAGAATACAAATCAAATGGCAAACTGCTGGTTTGCTTTTAGTATAAAATAGATAATTTCAAAATTGTTAAGCTCCACTTTCCTTGGTATATCTGAAATGCCAAAATCTCTGTTCTGCAAATGCAGGGTCCCTCATTAGCCACACATCGTCTTTCTCTGCTGTGCAATCCTGCACTGTTTGTGTATGCAGCACACAAACTGTGCACAGCAGGTGTCGTGTTAAGCTCTTTTCTAACGTGTTCAGATGAGCTGTTTCTAATTAGTTATCCTTGCAAACAGAGTAAGAAAATGTGGTAAATACCGCCATGCAGGCTGCCTACCTAATAGCCCAATTAAGTAATTGTTCCGTGGATTCTGGCTGGAGGTTGCTGCCACGTGTGAACTAGAAATGGGCTATGCACACTTTTGTAAGGACAATCATGGCATCTGCAAAGAAGTATAATGATAGTTCAGGCATTAATGTGCAGACTTTAGATATTTTGCATCTTCAGTTACTCTTTATTTATTGCATAAAATATTTGGTACCACTTAATGTCAGAGCTCCATCTGGATGTATTGAATAGTAGTCTAAAAAACACCCCAAAAGATGAAACTGAGCATTTCAAGTATCAACACCTCATCTAAAAGATTCAGTCAATATATTCTTGATCAATTGGAGAAGCCAACAGTGAACACAATTAATGAATACTGATTAAGTTGCCCAGTATGAAATATTTTCCCCTACACGGAGTTTATTGTACTTAAGTTTCTTGTAACACGGTTCTCACACACACCGGGCTCTTTCTCTAGAGGCCTGACTGGCAAGCGCCAGCTCTTTGGTAAGCTGACTCAGTATATGAGTAGTTCAATTAAAAAAGGTGACAGCCCATTTAAAGCTCTTCAGTCCATACTTTCAATAAATGCAGATAAACAGAGAACAAATGTCTGCTCTTCAGCTGATGCTTGCCTCAGTGTCACACATCAGATAATGGCAACCTGCGATCCGCTCTAGTGCTGGACCTGCAGTGACCTGGCTGCAGCTTGAGTAGAATTCTCACCTGCTTGACACCATGCTAAGCTCCTCTGGTGCCACAGAGAGCTGCAGGTTGTAACCTCAGGGGTTTGTGCTGCTGCAGTCGTGCCAGATGGTGGCTATGTATAGCATGGAAGAAAGCTGACGTGGCATCTGGCTTGAGCTACTAAAACCCTAAATATGCTTCCCTTTAAAATAAACATCTGATATGAATAACGTCTAAATTGAGGGTCTTATCCAAACACAGTATCAAATGATGGTCTAATCCTATGGCTATTCTCAATTACTGAACATTCAGGGTATATCCTTGTCTGGGATGCTATACTGGAAAGTCTGGGATTCCTTTTGTAACCCCTGAGACTAGATAGCTCCAAGCAAAGGAGCTTTAAAATAGCAATTCTAAAATTGCCAAAAGCATACTATTGCTAGATAGCTTTACTTCAGTCTATAAAAGCAGTGATGACCTAGCTTGTGGCTTGGCATAATTTTAGAGAACATGGCAGACAATAGGGGAAACTCTGCCAACACTAATATCACATTTCTAAGAACTGTCCCAGCAATATTAGTTCAAATTAATTATATGGGATAAATGAAAGTTTACCTAATAAGTACCATTGTCATGAAGGCAGCAGTGAATTAAAAATGGACTACTAGAAGCTATGTTGAATTTTAAAAGTTCATGCTGCTAAATTCTCCCCCTCCATTCAACTGAAGTTGATGGGATCTCCCCAGAGTAAAACAAAATAGATGTGACTTGGTGGAGAGGGAACAAGTCTCATTCACGTGTGCAAAACTTTCACTTCAGACTAAATGGGTGCAGGAACTCCTATTTTCTTCAGTCAGGCTATCCTAGATGTCACCCAGGAATGACTAAAGGACAAAACTGATTTGTTAAAATAGGCCTGCTGATATATCCTATGTGTGGACCTTTGTGCACCCTCCTTCTCCTCAGCTGGACTGGAATGCAGGGCTTTGGGCTGCACTGCATGCTGAAAAGCTTAGCTTTATTTGCATTTTAATTTTTAAACGTTTGTGGGAAAGTATCTTTGTGTGGCATATTCGACTTCAGAGGCTTCGTCACTGCACTCTGTGATTGAATGGCTAAAGTTTTCCAGATTATTCCCTGATAATCAGGCAAATTGAAGAAGTGCTCCTGAACCTAAAGCAAAATTTTGTGCTACTAAATGGAGAAACTACAACTTTAACACAATTCACGAAAAAAAAAACCAACAAAAAACAAAACACCCTAAAACCAAGCCTCAGGGCAAATGTCATTCAAAAGTAGGGATTTAAGTTCATGTTTGCTCTGAGAAGTATGAAGTCAGAGTTCATGCAGTATGAATTCTGTTCCTGTTGGTTATGGATTTTCTTGTACAAACAGCTGTTTAAGATACACAAAACAGTGGAATATTCTGATGAAAATGCAAAAAATTGAGCAACTGAATTGCTCTCTAAAGACTTTCTTTGCAGGGGTTTAGTGTAATGCATGGACTTTTCATTATAAAACTGAGAAGATAAATTTTGCTTCCTTGTCTACAGCTAATGGCTTCCTGCCAGTGCTCATGGTATTTCTAACATACTTAAAATACCAATTATCTGAAGTAATGGTGACCTTCTGCCCTTCTAAAATTTTTAGCTTTGCACATATGGAGTGAAGTTAAAAAGCAGATGGTGAAACTGGGAACTTGAATGCTGCTGCTTACCTGATTATAACGTTACCTAACTCTATCTGCTGAATTTGAGGGGGAGGGGGGGTTGTTTGGGGTTTTTTTGTTGGTTGTTTGGGGGTTCTTGTTGTGGGGTGGGTTTTTTTCCAACTTAAGTCTGTATTTTTGCTTAAAGGAGAAACCTAGAGAGCTGTAAATCAACATAGTCCATGTTTTCTTAAAACATAAACAGTATAGAGTGTGCTCCAGTTCCTGCTGGAAGTCTCTTAAACTAACAAGCCATTTGAGTCAATCATTGTAAATAGCTTAAGGGAAATGCATGGTCTGCACAGTCCTTCCTCTTTCCTGCAGAGTCATTCGTCTTTTATAAATGAGTTTTTGGCACCCAGGACACTCCTAGACAAATAAACCTGTTTTCTAGGAAAACACTTATTCAATACTAAATACTCCTTTCAGTTGATGGCCTTCAAAACTAGGTTCCTTCTTGCTGTCAAGTTTACATTATCTTGGTGCTTACCTGATGGAACTACTGAAGCAAATCAACTTGTAATTAAGGTATAGATATGCACTCCTTCGTATGTAAAATAGCTTTAGCTACATTACCCCGAGGTCACTTTGCACTTACCTGGCTGAGCATTCCTGCATTTCTATCTGCACCTGGAAACAAACTGGCCTGAAAATAAGAGGACATGAGGAGCATGAGGAGCACAGGAGTAAGATGAGCTCAACCCTAAAGACCTTGCTAATGCACTCAGTTCACTGTGGGTCTCAAACACTGGCGGATCACTTCACTGAAGAACCTGGAGGCAACTGAGCAGTTTCACCAAAAGCTCAAATCCCAGTCATCGTTCATGCACAGACTGTACTGAAGGCCACCCCGTGTACATCTCAGTCAGAACTGTGTGCTATTTTCAATTCCTGATGAACAAGATAAGGAGTGTTTCAGACTCCTGCATTAGGGAACAAAACTAAATTTGCCATGTAGGAAAAAGTGGAGACAGCAAAGGGAGATGAGCAATTTAAAGAGGGATATTTAGGCTTTTGGGGAATGCTATCTCCAGATAGAAACACAGAATCACTATGTTGGAAAAGACCTTTAAGATCATCAAGTCCAACCATTATTTAACTCTACCAGGGCCACTACTACACTATATCCTTCAGCACCCTATCTAGACAGCTTTTAAATACACCCAGGGATGGCAATTCAACCACTTCCCTGGGCAGCCTGTTCCAGTCTTTGATAACCCTTTCAGTATAGAAGTTTTTCCTAATGTCCAAACTAAACCTTCCCTGGCACAACTTGATGCCATTTCCTCTTGTCCTATCAGTTGTGACTTGCGAGAGGAGACCAACACCCACTTCTCTACAACCTCCTTTAGGGTAGCTGAAATAAGCAAGAAGGTCTCCCCTCAGCCTCCTTTTCTCCAGACTAAAGAACCCCAGCTCTCTCAGTCGCTTCTCATAAGACTTATTGTCAAGACCCTTCACCAGCCTCACTGCCCTTCTCTGGACCGGCTCCAGCCCCTCAATGTCTTATACTGTGGCACCCAAAACTGAACCCAGTACTCAAGGTGCAGCCTCACCAGTGCCGAGCACAGGGGACAATCACTTTTCAAGTCCTTCTGGCCACACTATTTCTGATGCAGGCCAGGATGCCGTTGGCCTCCTTGGCCACCTGGGCACACTGCTGGCTCATGTTCAGCCATCTATCAATCAACACCTCCAGATGCCTTTCTGCCCAGCAGCTTTCCAGCCACTCCTCCCCACACCTGTAGCATTGCCTGGGGTTGTTGTGACCCCAGTGCCCTCAAGTCCTTTTTAATCGCTTTAAAAAGGGACTTCTGTCCACAACCTCACCACTGCCAACCTGCATAACCAGTAGTGGGCAATAATCAGAGGGCCAAACCAGACCAGGGAGTTTCCTGGGGATGTCT
>WUAM01000107.1:16176829-16196391 GCA_024336885.1 Actenoides hombroni
TGTCTGTCCTTGATGAATTTCAGCAGGTTTCTGCTGGCCCATTCCTCCAACCTGTCCAGGGCCCTATGAATGGCAGCCCTAACCTTGTGTGTATCAGCAATTTCCCCACAATTTGGTGTCATTTACAACTTGATGAAAGTGCAGTCAGGCCACTGATAAAGATGTTAAGCAGGACAGGTTGCAGGAAAAGCCTTGCAGTACTCTACTCCTTACTGGCTTACAGATAAAGTATGACCCATTAAGGCCCTTATGAGCCTAAAGAATGAGTTTTTAGGTGGAAGGTTGTCCATCTATCCAAACCATAGCATCCTAACTTGGATATAAGAACGTTGTGTAGGACTGTGTTGAAAGCCTCGCTCAAGTTAAGATAAATGATGTGGAGTGCTCCACCTTTGTCCAGAAACAGATCCTGACCACAGAAAGCAATCAGGTGGGTCAGGCGTAATTTACCCTTGATAAATCCATGCTTAATTGTCTCCCCAGGGGCCATCAAGGAGAGACCAATTAGCCTGTAGCTCTTCAGGTTGACGTTTTGGCCTTTTTTTAAATTGAAGATGCACATTACTTTTGCCTTTCTTTAGTCATCAAGCACTTTGTCTGGATCTCCAGGGGTACGGATCTAGATAGGCCTTGATAGGGATGCCTTGCCAGGCAGTGTCCTTGCTCTGTCTTTCCTTCAGACACTTTGTTTGGATGAACAAAGTTCACTTGGAACAGAAAACAGCACATTGCTTTGGGTTTCCCTTTTTAACACAGTGGTAAACTTCCATCAAGCAGAGACGAAACCAAAGTTCTGTTGCTGTCAGCACAGACAGCACAGATTGAATGATACCCTTGACGTGTGTGCCCACATACAGGCAAAATTTCAGAGCCCTGCTGTAGAACTGTGGAGGAGTAAGGGATACAAGGCTGTGTTGGGGATCTGCTACTTTACACTGGGTACCAAAATTTCCCATTTTAGACCTCTGCATCTAGCTCAAAAGGCTTAAGAAACTTTCTTCCGTAACCTCTATAGAAAAAAAAAAAAAGTCTCTAAATCTCCTCTCTGTTTATTTATATTGGGTCAGAGCATATGACAGTGTTTTTTCACACTTGAATCATTCAAAAATGGCTCAACAGGTTTTACTCAGACGTCCGACATAATCACTTCTGGGCTGAGGTCATGTGTGGAAAATTGAAGCCAAAAGGAATTTGAATTATGAGCAATGGGAAAAGGGATAGAGAGGCAGGAGAGCAGCTGGATTTCTAACTACATAATTCTAACTACATCACAAAGAGGCTCACAGCTTCAACTGCTTCCCTATTCTAATTCCAGATGAATGAACAGCCCATATTTGCACAGGTTACATGGGAAGGAGTTTCCAAAGTTGCAAGGCAAAGTAGCCTGCAAACATCAGACGGTGTTTTGCTTGTGTGTAACCAGTCACTTAGGGGAAAATGCAACCTTTTGAGGCAGATGCAGAGTTTATATGATTCATGAGCTGGAGCAAACAGTATCATCTAGTGAACTGTATTTACCAAGGTCTGCTGAGAAAAGAGAGCTGAGGATGTTGCATGGTATGGGTTAGTGTAGTGACAGTCCATGGAGTGGTGACACAGCTGATGCCATACTGAAGTGAAAATTTACCCTATAAAATACCAGATTGATTTTTGAGAAGAAATAACGAAATGGGAGGGAAAGATGCCCTGTCTGTGAGTGTTTCCTTGTAGGAAATGGCTACCTCACAAACATTTTGGATTCCCTTTGTGAGGAAAGAAGACATTATGGACACAGGTAAATATGTACAGTGACATCAAAGCAAGCACTAGTGTGTCTCCATAAAAGCTGCTGCCCCGTATCTCTGTGCTGGTCAGTCTCTCCACGCCTAGCAGGGAATACCCGGTGATGCGTAAATTACCTCTGATAACTAAAACCAGCTGCCTTCCCCTTCTGTCTTGGTAAATCTTTGACTCACTGTTGCTTAAAAAAGCCTCTTGGCAGCTGTCTGTACGGATGTGACGGACAGCTTAGAAACCTGAACTTGGGCATTTTCTGAAGCAGTCCTGGCAGGCAGCCTGCGACAGTAGCTTGGCTAAGTGTGATATGCTATTTTGTGTTTGGGTCCCAGAGACATTTTCCCAGTGAACAAAATGGGAGTGTTAGCACTTACACAGCAGCCTTTAGGAAGTTCATCCTTTCTGCTAATACAAAAAAAAAAAAACCCTCAGCACTTTTTATGTACGGACAGAAATGAAAATGGTGTTATAAATAAAGGCACAAGAGCCTACTGACTTAATCCACTGAGACTGCTGTACCATGTGCTAGCATTCAGCTAAATCCTGAGGGCTGCTTTTAGCAACAGGGAGGCAGGAACTTCAGTTTAACCAAGTACTGCTTCTGAGGAAAGTAGTGAAAGCAGCACAAATGCTCAGGTCAGGAAGAAAAGGGATGCTAGAAAAATTTCTGTCCAAGCTCAGTGAGGTATGACCTAGTGCAACAGTTCAGTCTTGAAGAATGAGATCCAGGGAAAATTCAACTTTCCTGTAGACTAGACATTTGAATATATTTCTGAAACATTGCAGTGACCTTTACTAAGTGAAATTTTATATAAGCATTTCTATATAAATAGACACTAATAAAATGCATATGCACATAAACATAACAAAATTCGAAGAATGTGTTCTCTTACAACAAAATGCTGTTTTCAAGCTCAAAGTTGCAACATCTACTTACATTTTGAAAAGAACTTTTTGTTAAAAAACAAAATAAACCAAAACAAAAAGCCCCAAACCAAACAAAACCAGAAGAAAAAAAAAAATAAAACTTTTCAAATTCTCCAGAGAAACTATATTTTCAAATGTGATGACAGGAATCAGTGTATGTAAATGTTACAACTTGTTTCTACTTCTGTGCACTTCGGGCATTACTAAGAAAACAATATGCTGGATAGAGAGAAAAAAAAAAGAAAAGCATTATTTGTCACGTTGAGACCAGGATGTTCCTGGAAAATGTTTTTTTTTCACTTTTCACAGTGTCATTTCCAACATCAGCTACACTTGCACCGTCTGAGGATGCACTACTGATACAGAAATCAGAGGAAATGTTTAGACATACCAAATCTGTTCTGGTCCAAAGCAGCTGAATACTTAAGTGTCTGTCAGTTTAGAATTGCCATGGCCCAGAAGAAGCTTGAATGCAAAAAGAGCCCTGGTCCATACAAGCAATATGGTCAGCACAGCTGTGTGGTCCTCTACTCCACTGTTCCACTACACTTGAGGAGATTCTCAGCTTATCAATGACAGTGTTTGTGCAAGCAATTAGTGCTGCATTTTGCACATGTTCTGTCTTGTCTAGGCTGTTTCCTACTATACTCCATTACTCTGAAATTGAATAACATAATCCTTGTATATAAGTGTAGTTAAGGCCATTGTAATTTCTTGAGAAAACAAATCCACCCTTATGCTTGATGAGAACTCCATATTCCCAGTTACATTGTCTTGGTCATAGAGGCATCTAAATACACATTTCCTGTACACCACAAGTAAAACTTCATTCTGTCCTAAACCAGGATGAGAAAACACAGAAGAGGAGCCAGACTCCACTGTTAGACTACCAAAGTTTAGCAGAACACAAATGTTAAAATTTGTCTTCTTATGTGTTAAAGAGACCTAAAGAGCAGCTTGATTGAAGGCTTACCATGTTTTCTGTCACTGGGCTTGTGAAGGGTTTGAAGTCATTATGTTAATCTCCTTGCAAAGAGCATGGCTTACTACTTCTCTGGCCCCTTTGGATTAAGATTTCATGAATGCCAAGCTCCTTAGATCTTGTTTTTTCCACTGGAAGGAATTCAGGGCTCTAAAGTTTCACCACTCTTCTCCAAATAGATCATACAGAACTTGTAGTAACTTGTTCAGTTTTCATTTTTATTTTCATGTTTTCATATGAAATCATAATGTCTAAAGTTAAATTTTCTACTTGCTTGCTATGAAGGACATTCCTTGAACATGCTTCATGTACAAAAATGCAACATCACTTTTCCAAGAACAAGTATTTCCAAAGAAGCATGAAATTTCCCCAGAATTACCAGTGACTCACCAATGTAAATTAGCACAGCAGTAATAAATGAGGTTATGCCATCTACATCAGCTGAAGATGTATCTGACTGTACAACACTGATCAATTTGATGAAGGCATACCCATTTTATGATGTTACTAATGGATCATATGGTCTACTACTGACGTGCTTTTGTTACTCTTTCCTTTGTGAGTTTACTTGAGAGCTGAAGCATCTGTGGGCCACGAACAGAAGACCACAAGACTGGAGCCCTTCTCTGTTAGCTGCTTTGTAGATGATTATAAGCCAGAGCAGAACACCTTTGAAGAAATGTGCATTAAAATCATGAGGGTGTCCAGTCTGAAAACAATGACATGTTCTGGACCAAGTCTCTTTCCAGAAATTAAGCAGTAAGTTACAAAATAGGCTAGTTCTCAAGCATTTTGGAATGACAACAGTTCAAGATTTTTGTGGTGAGAGCATAACCTTTGAAACTGTTATTTCATGAACAAATGGCAAGCTCTGTCCTTCTTCACACAAACATAAGATTTGATTGCATCTGTAAAAACTGCCCCCAAAGCATTTCCTTTGGCTGATGTGGAATGCTGACTATTCATTAAAACAGACACAGAAAGACATTTTTTTTTGGCCCTTATGAACTTCTGAAGCTTTGGGGGCTAACAGCCTGCTTATCTTGTGAACAAAATTTCCTGTTCGTATCCTTCCAGCCTATTTGTTCATTAGAAGCACAACAAATGTCAACAAAAATAACACACTGTGTTCCAATTTTTAAAGACAATTGAGAAATATCAGATGTTTTACGCTTCCCAAATAGACTCGTGTTCTATTAATGAATGTGCTAGTATGGCCTTGCTCAGATGTCATTTAGTTCTGGCAACTGTTAGTTGCACTGAAATTGCAAAGATGTTGAGGGACTGACTATAAACACCATGTTCTTGTAACGTACAATGCACTTCCCATAGCAGCACTAGCAATCATTTGAGAAAGACTGAATACATTTAATTGCAAAAAAAATTTAAAAAGGGACTTTTCTTGATATGACAGCAAATTCTGAGTAATTCTGTTGTTCTGACTCCCTTTAAGTTAGCTAATAAGTAGTGATTTTGTCTGACAAAATGAGATATTTCCCAGTCTCTCTACCCTGTGGAAAGTTGTACTGCCTCCAGAGCTATCTCCCTCAGCTAATTCCAATTACAGTATCAGTTGAGGATCTGTGGACTAATCCATTCTGAACATCAGACTATTAGAGCGTGTCCAGAGGAGGGCAACCAAGATGGTAAAAGGCCTTGAGGGCAAGATTTATGAGAAGCTGTTGAGGTCACTTGAGAAGATGAGGCTTCTTCCTGGAGAAGAGGAGGCTGAGGGGTGACCTCATCATAGTCTATACCTTCCTCAAGGTAGGCATCAGAAGGGGAGGTGCTAATGTTCTCTCTCTGGTGACCAGTAACAGGACACGGAGAGATAAAGTTGAGTCAGGGGAAGTTCAGCCTGGACATTATGAAAAGGTTCTTCATTGAGAGGGTGGCTGGTCACTGGAACAGGCTCCCCAGGAAAGTGGTGACAGCACTAAGCCTGTCAAACTTCAAGGGGTATCTGGATAACATTCTTAGTCACATGGTGTAGTTTTAGGCAGTCCTGCAAGGAGCAGGGAGTTAGACTCAATGATCCCTATGGGTCCTTCCAACTTGAGAAATTCTATGATTCTATGATTCTTGGGAGGAAAGGCAGCAACTGTTCTGTGGCATATACTGATCTTACAAATTATGCACTACAGCTTCCATTTGGCCAAGAAATAGAAGATGGGAACTGTTGCTTAATTCCTGTGTGTGGAAGATTGAGTGGGCAGGACAATGATTTTCCAGGATTCCCACTCCAAGATAAGGTAGGGTAAGGTTAGGCATGGCAGCAGCCCAGGACAAGTATGCAATATTCATCATTTGTTCTGTACTTCTGTAGTACTTTCAAAACGAGGAGTTAGAATTAACTATCAGATCCTGCTCTAGGAGCATAGGACCACTGCTTATCCCAGAAGGAAGCCTGGGATGTTTGAATTACTTGAGAGATGGTTTTGGCCCCACTTGCATGACCTTAAAATAGAAAACAGAAGGTATCAGATTCAAACAGAAGGAAATTTGGAATCAGTAACTGCTATTTTTGTAGGACCCAAGGATAAACATGCTTCTCCTCCGAAAGTTCATTCAGACTGCAAATAGCTGAAATGAGACATTCCTTTCTGGTCAAAACTGGCTCTGATGGGATTCTTCTTGATTTTTGGTTTGGTAAATGAGCAGAAGCATGAGGCTTTCTGATAACACCACTTCTAGCAATGCCTGCTGCATAGAACAGGCTGCTGTGCTGCTGCACCAATATACTCTCTCCATGGGTACTTGTAACCAAGATTAAATCATCTGGTGGCTCCCCAGTTTCCACTGGAGTGGGACACACAAGCGCAGCAAACAGTGCTGCTCTGCTTACTCCCAGGGAGGTAACCTGAAAGCTATGCCTGCTTTCTCAAAGATGGGACCAAACACATGACAAATCATTTATTTTGCTTCTGCAGAGTGTTCACACACTGCAGAAAGCCAAGAGTCTAAGAAGACCACCTACCATTCTGGACCCAGAACTCCATTGCCTTGAACTCCTTTGACAGCACTGAGTGATGCTTGCAGCACACAAGTTTGCAATGCTTTGTGATCCCACCCGAAAGGCAGGAGCCAGTTGGGAAGCTATGAGAATTATGCACTACAGAGCTTCACAGTGCTTGAAGGAAGTGATCATCCTGCTGGCCTTGCTAGATTAACAATATCAAGAGAAACGGCTTTGTGCAAGAAAACAAGGAACTCTGTGAGCAATTGAAGTTACTGTAACAAGTGGAAGTTTGTTTTCCAGATCCCTGTAGCTGATGTTCCCTGTCTACCACACACATGTTATGCTGCATGTGCACACAGCAACTGCAAAGCACGTGTGTAGAAAATCAAACCATTCAACATCTGTGCAGCACATCTGGTCTCCTTTATGTGAGATGTTGACTTGCTATGTACATGTGCCACAAGAGAGACCTTCTTAACATGCCCTTAATCACTTTTTGCCTCCTGGCTTCACTCTCTACCTAAAGGTGCGTCCAAAGTTTTTCCTAAACTTGAGGCATTCCGGATCCTTTCTGACGTTCCCGGGCTGCAAGCTCATGTTGCAACCTTTCCCTGAAGTGCAGCAGAAATGGATTCCCTCTAGAAAAGTGGGTAATTTCTTTAATAAACACAAGCTTTTCAAGTGAGATCTCTATCACTGTTTGATAAAACTGCCCAATACATTCAAAGATATGGAAGTGGCAGGGGAAAGTTTAGACTTTGAATTTCTGCTTGTAAACACTATTTTCCATACAAACCTTGCTACATATAAAGCATCAACAGTGGCACTGTCAACATTGTCCTGGACGCTGGAGTCCAGAAAACTCTTTTTCTTGTCACAGTATGAATTCATGGGCTTGTCAGCAAATAGTAAATGCAGAAAACATGCATCATCCACAGTTGTAATTTACCCTAAGACTGAGACAAAAAATCCAAAGTAATCTAAAATGTATTTTTATTGACAATAGTGATCCTCCTTTTCAGAGGATATCTGCTTATTCACACATGTATTTGTACCTTTTCCACTATAATTCTGCATTCCTATTTGCACTGGTGTGGAAACCAGACGCTGTTCAAGATTGTGGCATCACAAATTCAAGAGGCCACATACAATCTGACTTACATTTTATTACATGGAATACAAATATAATTTTCCTTGCTTATAGCTGAAACACACTTTAAATTCACTGCTTTATAAATAATCAAGCATATAACAAAATCCACAGCTCAAACCTAATGTGTTTTCCATGTGATGGGGGACAGTCAGCCTTTCCTAAGGATGCTTTCCCTTTACTGAGTGCATAGCAATGTCCTGGGCTATGAAGAATTGATTCATTGTGTTCCTTAGCATTTCAAAAGCATTTAGCTTGGCTGGAGTGCTAAAAGATTGCTGTGAAATGTATTGCTATATGTATATAGGCACTACTGAATACAATAGGAAATAGGATATATTTACATTTTTATGAGAATTTCCTGAGTTCAAGGAATGTGCTTATTTCTTTGAAGTCGAAAGCAAGTTCTCTTTCCACTCTTCCTCAGCCTGAATGGTCATGTGTGCAGCACTGCTGTACTATTACAGTGCAGGTGAAGATATTGCTTGTCCGAATCATTCCTGTATTTTGCACAAGTGCAAACATAGGCATGGGTAGAATACTGGAACTGAGTGCTGGTGTTTGTCTGGTGGCTCATTTCACACCTTGTCTGTGCTTGTGAGCCATGTCACAGGGAACAGCTATGTTGTCCCCTTTCAGATCACAACTTTATCTACTGTTTGCAGTAGGGTGAGGAGGAAAGCTCCTAGATTTCTTCTCCCTCAAAAGTATGAAACAACATTAACACATTAGGTTTTGCATAACTGCTATGAAGAGCAAGTGGAAAATCCAGTCATGGTCAGTAGCTTGGGTTGCAGTAACCATAGGATGATTGATCTGAAGGAAGGAAAGCGGAAGGGTTAGGACTCTGGGTTTCAGGAGAGCACATTTTGACTTATTTTTAGGGAATTGCTAGGCAGAGTGCCCTGGGAAGCAGCCATGAAGGAGAAAGGTGCCCAGGAAAGCTGGCAGAAAGAAAACTTCTTGAGAGCTGAGGAACAAACCATCTTGTTGTACAGAAAGACTGGTAAATCTGGCAGAAGGATGACTTGGTTAGGCACACAAAAAAGGAGTATACAAGAAGCGAAAACAAAGAGAGGCAATGAAAGAAAAGTATAACAATATTGTTTGGCAATGCTTACGGACAAATGCTGTAGGGACGAAATCAAGTTGGTCAAAACAGAAGGTGATTCTGGAGCTAAAACTGGCCAGGGACACAAAGGGCGCTAAGAGATGTTACAGGAATGTTAACTGGAAAAGGAAATTCAGTGAAAAGGTAGGTCAGTGGATGAATGAGGAGACAGTATAGTAACAAACATGGAAATGACTGAAGTACTGAAGTCCTTTTTTCCTTCTGTCTTCACGGGAAAACCCTGTTCTCAGAGCTCTGTGTGTACCAGCACATATCTGGAAGGAGGTGATGCGTAGGGGGCACAACATTTGATGGGCTACTTAAGGAATCTGGAAGTATTCAGTCTGTGGGAAGAGGTGCGTGCTGACAGAGATGACTGCTGTGACTGTGATGCTTCTATCCATGCTTCTTCCACTGAGAATCTGAGAAGTTTGGCCTTGAGTAGGGTAGAAATTTAGGCTCAAAGGGTAGAAATGAATGGCTTAAGGAGTAAATAGCTGTCCTGGGTTTGGCTAGGATAGGGTTAATTTTCACTAGAAGTTGGGATGGGCCCACATCCAGAATAGACAACTAAACCAGTCAATGGATTATTCAATACTGTAGTGATGTAATGCCCACTATATAAGGGTGGGCTGGGAAAAGCTCAGGCTTTTGGTGGGGCCACAGGGATCAGCTCCGGGCAGGTTTGTTCTATAGCACTCATTTTTTGTATTGTCTCATTGCTATTACTGTTGTTGCTAATCCTCCTTTTGTGTTGTATTAAATTCTCCTTACCTCAACCCATGGGGTTTTATATTTTTCTCCCTCTTCTCCTTCCCATTTTGGGGTGAGGGGGCAATAAGCGAGTGGCCACGTGGTGCTCAGCTCCCATCTGGTCCAAACCACAACAGTAGTGGAGCCCCTCAGAGGGTAACACTACAGTCCATATTATCCAGTGTTTTATCCACAGTCCTGATGATGAGGCAGAACACACTCTCCACAAATTTATGGATGATGCTAAATTAGAGGAGGTGACTGACACAGCAAATGGCAGAACTTTAGCTCACAGCAACCTGAGAAACTCAGGGACTGGGGCAACATAAAATTCATGGGATTCAGTAAGGAAAACTACACCTGGGGCAGAATAACCCCATGCATCTGTACTAGCTGGGAACTGGCTGGCAGAGTAGCAGCCTCACTGGAAAGGACCTGGGATTATAGCTGTTACTTCGTGTGACAGTGGATGCCAAGTTCAACATGTGCCAACACATCATGAATAAAGCAAACAGCTAAGGGTTACCTTACGGGGAGCATGCCCAGCAGATCAAGGAAGGTTATTCCATGCTTATTCTGCTGCTGAGGAGGCCATAGCTGGACTACTGTGTTGGGTTCTGCATGCCCTGACACACTTCAGGAAGGATGTTAAAGCCTGGAGATGGTCCTGCAGAGGGCCATCAAGATGACCAGGGACACAGAGCACATGAGCTATGAGGAAAAACTGAGGGAGCTGGGCTTGTTTAGTCTGGTGAAGAAAGGCTGAAGGGGAGATCGAGTAGCTTATGACTACATGAAGTGAAGTTACAAAGATTCAGACTTCACAGTAGCAAGCACAAAGGGACATATGCGGTGACTTGGGAGGTTCAGGTAAGACATTCAGAAGATATTCTTCACAAAGATGGTAGCACAGCACTGGTAGAAGCTATGAGAGATGCTGTTGAGTCTCTGTCCTTGGAAGTTTTCAAGAGAGATGAAGCCATTATGTGCCTAATTTGGTGTTAATGGTTGTCTTGATTTAAGCAGAAAATGAAACTACATACCTCCCAAGGTTCTCTCAGAACAGCTCTTGTAATATGCTATTACATTTCTCTAATCCAACCTGAAATCTTGCATTTTAAGAAGTTATTTTGCTCACGTGCTATATATCGGTGAAGGATATACAACTCAGATTGTCAGGGAAAACTTCCGTCTAAGGAACTAATTTCAGTTTATGGTCTATTTTCCCCCTCTGTGTCAAAGCAGATATATTTTAAGTTGTTTATTTGGAGAGAGAAATATTGTATTCAGGCACTATATTTTAAAAGGTCTTGGTAATCAATAAAATTGGATTGCACATAAATCCAGAAACTGATAATTAAGCAATTGAATGGAAAGCAATCTCAAGTCAAACTGCTGATGTTTATTTTTTGTTTACAGTATTAACTCTAATATACCCTGGTAAAAGTGGTCTGGTTCAGCCTTTCAGTCATAATGGTACAGCAGCTTCAGTATGTTCTTTCTATTGTTCCTTACATTCAGACTACCTTGTGGTGGACTCAATGTTCCTGTTATTTGCTGAGTAACAAAGGTAAACCTTGTTATAGTTTGTTTGTTTGTTTGTTTGTTTGGGGGTTTTTTTGGTATGAGAAGCCTGAAAGAAGTGGAAGCAAATCTTCAGTATCTGTCATTCATCACATGGTATCGGGGATGAGCCGTTTGAGTTTATGATGAAAGCAGCTTTGCAAATGTTGAAGATTAGAGGCAACAGGAGGAGAAGACAGACTTTCTTCAAGCATTCTGTTTCTTTATCCAGTTGGGGCACCTAGTGGCTCTTGTGACTAAATTGCTTCATAGTTGTAAAATAAATTGTTGGCTACAGGTTAGTTCGCCCATGAGAAATGCCTGCCCACCACTGGTAATTTTGTCAAAGATTTTCAAAATTCTGCTATAGAAAAGGCTAGAAAGTGCTTGCTTTTATAGATAGGAGATAGTGTTAAAGAAAGCAACATGGGAAAGTTTATGCTTTTGTCCTCTAATACTGCATTTCATTTGTGCTTAGAGACTTAATTATTCAGGTCAGAATATACAGTAACTTTAACTTAAAAACAGTCTTAAAAACATATAAAGAAAGAGGGCGACAAGATTTGCTTTAAGCTATGTTACTATCATTTACAAAGAGAAGGAGCAGACATTGAGTGTGTCAGAACAAGAAAACCAGTTGTAGATTGTAGACTGAACAAGACTGAGGCTTCAGACCATGCACCTGGCTACGCATTGTGTTCATGACATACCACTGCAAGTTCACCAGGAAATTCTCAAATATAAGTCTATTGCATCTGTTTCAGAAAAGCAGTATTTACTCAGAATATGACTGCTTCAGCAGGCTCTGGTCAGCTTTTCTTTCTAAATGCAACAGTAAGAGGGTTTATTGGTAGTATTGATGGCTCCCGTGCCAAAAATTGGGTGTAGGTAAACTTCTTCCTGAACTGATCTAATAGTCCTTCCAACATCCTTCTTCTCTTTCTGCAAGGAGGCAATCAGCTGTTCAGGTGCAGTTGTGGCAGCAGTATATCCTCCCTGATGCAGAGTTTTGATCACACTGGCTATGTTGGGACAGGCAGCGGGAGGTGTCTGAGCCAACCATACCATCATTAGCTACCAACACAACCGAGGGGAACAACCCCCACAAAATCCAGCCCTGTTGCCTCTTAGGCTCTTTTATTCCCACTACTGGGACGTCACTCATTCTTATGCTTTTTATGAGCCTTCCATTGCACAGGAGCCTAGCCAGGATCAGGATCTACTGGACTTGGCTAGGACCTACAACACATGGGTGCATATGAGCAGGAAACATTTCTTCCTTGGCTCAAAGACCTAGCACCGGAACAGGACAGACTGTGCAGATGAAATCACATGAAAGACTGAAAAGCAAGGCAACTGTGGTGGGTTTGAGTTTTGATTATGACTTGAATTTACTTACGTTATGAATTCCTGCAGATCCCTTACATTCCCTTTGCACTGGTGAAAGATGATATAAACTTCCCTTGCCATGCTGAGTACTACAGCTTCTCTGGCAACAAGACTGGTTTGTAAGGGAAGGAGGGGGAGAGGGTGAACAGGGAGAGTAAAAAGAAGAGATGAAGCATCCCTTAAACTCTGAAAAATTCATCATTTAGCTAACTGGCAACTTTTTTGTACATTTGCCATTGCCCAATTTATTTTCTCAGTTCAAGGAAATACCTGCTTGAAAGACCTTCTGCTAATGTGGTGGCTACCACAGTTAGGAAAAAAAAATTAAAATGTTAATGATGTGGCTTGTAATCTTTGCTTATTAATAGCTCAGCCTCAGGCTTATAGAGCTCATGGAATTCAGGATTCACTAAACTGTGACTTTCCTCCAGGTGTGGTATTAGCCTTGTTTTCCTGACTGGTGAATTAAAACACCCAAGTTTGCTTGAGACTACAGAGCAGATGAGGTCATACAACATGGCATCTATGAACCCCACTGATCAGAAGTAAAACCATATACATTTTCACAGAAGTCCTATTGGACAATGCATTGAGGACATCTAGGCTGTAAGGTCACACTGTGACCTGTTGGTCATGGCTCTTCTGGAAGGTGCTAGAGGCTTTGACCATCTTGGAAAGTATGATGCTCCAGAAACAGTTGGAAAGTATTCCTTATAGGAAGTTACAACTTTCCAGTGAAACTGTCTGCTTGTCCTGTGAGCTTTGTGCCAAACCTACCAGAAGTGGGGCCTCCTTCAGTGATTTTGAGGAGAAAAAATGATGCCTTCCTTGTCCCATTGGAAAATTGCTTCGCAAGTTTTAAACTCACTAAATAGAAAACTGGAGGTGCTGTTCATATGGCCAGATGTTGTTACCACAATGAAGTGCTCTTCACTAAAGGACAGACTGGTGATGTGGTGATAATAGCAGCCCGTGCCTGTCACCAAGGCTGTTACCTGCCTCTAAACAAACATGAGCTGCTGGGCAAGCAAAAGCAGCACCTGTCTCCACTACATGAAGCCATTCAGTTATACCAGTTAATGAACTGCAGCTGATAAAGCAGGGAATGTCTGATACTTCTGTGCTGGGGCACAATCAGTTACCAATTTGTAGATCTCCACAGATCCCACTGGCTTTTATCTTTTTCTTTCAGAAGTTTTTCAGTAAAGCTTGAACCATTTTGTGTGCGTAAGTGTTTGATTTATGCACTGTAACAATCTTGATCCTACCACATGTCAGGCCTTCCCATATGTTCTTTCATTCATAATATCCACAAAATTCACCCAATAAAGGCAAAAGGTGCAGCTTGGATACAGATCCTCTGTCATTCAACTACAAACAGCTGGTAGTGCACATTACAAGGCTTATTTAAAGCTCAAGTACTTTCACCCACCCTCTCTGATAACTACACTTGGCACGTAAAAACATGAAAACAAAAATATCAAAGTAGTGTAGCATTTCAAAGGAGCATTCTGGAAGCAGACAGCATGTCTTGCTCCAACATGGAGAATCCTATAGCTGAATGCATGGTGCATACTTTGAGAATGTACTCATCTCTGGTATGGAAAGGACAGGTCATCTAGGTGTGGCCACATAACTTACTACGTAGCTGCTCACACTTGCCTTTGCTAGTCTGAAGCACTGGGTCCTTTCTGTGATGATCTACTGCTAACAGTTCAATTTCAGAGAAGTCTCCACAACTGGCCCTTGATTGGAAGCAGAGGGGTGTCCTCATACATGGGAGTGGGCTCAATTGACATGTCTGGTGTTGAGTTGAGAAAGAATGGTTTTGAGGAGTGAGTATTACCTGTCTCTCGTTCCCTGGGAGAGCCGCTTCCATCTCAACGTTTACCAATATCTTCAGCTTTAACCACCTCAAATGTGGTTATTTGACTCTCCACAAGTCATTTGCAGATGGTGCTTGGCACAAAGAGCACGGTAAATTACAAGAGGCAGACATCTTTAAAAGTAGTGCCTCCAAGCCGAAGGAATAAAGGGGACTAAGAAAGGTGGCTGTACAGGACTACAGCTGCTGTAATTTAAGCACATTTAAACTCCTCCATAACCACTTCAATCACCAGAGATCCTCAGAACACCTCATTTCAATCAGTTCCTGACCTAGAAATGCCTTTCTTTGGGAGAAGGTGGAAAAGGACAGGCAAGGTATATAAATTAGTGTTGCAACCTAGAGCCATACAAAGGCAACCAAACGATCCTACAAATTTGTGCAATGAACCCACAGGCTTTCCCGCAGTCAGCTTCCGGGACAGGAGCTGGCAGCAACAACAGAGAAGTGTCAGGAATATTTGCCCGTTAGACAAATTTGAGGTGGGTGTCCATCTTGTCCCTTCTCTGCTTTGGCTCTGTGGTGACACTGGCACCATTAGGAGAGTTTAAATTAAAAGACTAAGCCTGCAAAAGTACATATTCAGGTGCTCCTGAAGTGGCCACATGACACATTTTGAATCTGAAAGCAGAGCAGTGGTACTGATGTCATGAGTGCTTTCATCAAGGAGCAATGTGCCAGGTAAACTCGATGTGTAAGTTGGGATTACCTCAAGGAACTGCATTTTGTGCTGCCTTTACACAATTAATCAGGCTGCCAGGAGGTACCTGTGACAAACTGGATATTGGGGAGCAGCAAGTGCAGGATTGCTCCATAAGGGAGGAGGAGCTGAGAGCTGAGGTGGGAAAGATGAGGTATCTGGAGTCCATCCAGGAGGTTCAGTCAGAAGCAGAAGATAGGGTCAGAAACAGGGATGGGATCAAGCACAACTGTGTCACTGCTGGGGCAGGGACTGATGGTCCGGCCTGAACTGAAATAGGGTCCATCCTGGGCCACAGGCAGGGATGGGGGGAGGCCCAGGGGAGGTTTGGCAGGGACAGTCAGGGCTAACAGTGCCCTCAGGGCCATGGTCCTGGCATTCACAGCCAGAAATTCCCTCAAGGTAGGAATCAAGTTCTGTTTCAAACAGAACGATGTTCTAGTCCATTAAGTAAAGTATATAAGCAGCCTTCATTGCAGAGATCAGAACACCAAGTACTGGAGCAGAGAATCATGTTTTTCTTCTCTCAGGGTATTTGACACTCTTTTCTGTGCACCTCACTTCTCCTACCTTGCAGGAATTACACCGTAGCTGTCACATTAGCTAGATCATCCAGTCAGTCATGCATTTGATCCTGCATTACTGACATACTTGTAGTTGAATGAGAACAGAAGAAAATACTACATGAGAAGCCAATTCTGATCATTATCAAGCTATTGATATAGTCACACCAGCTGTTAACTGAAAGACATTTTTATGGCCATGGAAGCCAAACAGTGGATATCTTATTCAGCTGTTGCTTCCATGAAACTTGCAAGTGAAAATGAAGCAGAGTCTGAGATCTAATCTATAGATGGTCACAGAGAAGCTTGGCATACATAAATCATAAAAAGAAGCTTATAGTAGTAGAGCATATTTGCTTCTTTTGTACATAACTAACTCATAACTCTTTAGGGTAGTTTGGGGAAGAGACAGAAATAACCCAGATAATTGTACTTTCGGAAGAGCAACTATATCCATCTTTGGGAAAACTTGCATACATACTTCTGTGGAGCAGGGAAGCCTTTTAAAATCAATGGCTAGGGTAGGACCTCCTGGGAGGCACATATGCATTGCGTTATAGATTGAGCTGAAGCCAAGAACGCTGGGGTACTGCAGGGTTCACAACCCACATCTCCTTACCTGGCTATAGGCACGAAGGGCCACTTTTTATGGTATAAACAGAAACACCCACTCTGGTAAAAGTAGACTTAGCTATGCCTACCACCAGACAACTTTGGGTCATTACAATTAACATTGGTATCAGAGACTCACATCCGTCTTCATGTCAGGACTTAAATTTGGATTGAGGTGTTCCAACAGAGATTTATCAGAGTTATTATTTTAGGATTTTATCAAAGCTGTTTATTTTACATGCTCTGCCCACAAATCAATGAAAAAGCACCTTGTGTCTGCCTACGCTATCGCAATCAATTTTTTAAATTCATGTATCTGGTATTTACATTTATGAGGAGAATGATATCCACTGCAAATAGAAAATTTTACATGAGCCTTACACTGACATCTATTATTTTCTCAGAATAAATGACTCTATAACCAGGTGAATCAACAGGGAATTAGACCCTTAATTACATTTTCGATATCCATTATAAAATTCACCGTAAATAAATAATACTCCTATGAAATGTTAAAAGAAGGAAATTGCATTGCAAGATAAAAGAAAAAAAAAAAAGGTACTACGAAAATGCTCACGGGGTAAACGGGCTGAGGACAACCTCTACATGCGGGAAGCTGGGTTTCTTCTCCTCGCCTTGAGAAGGGAAAGCGGGGTCTGTCAATAACCTGAGCCGAACGCTCCCCCTGGTGGGAACCAGAGCAGCAGCAGCGGCAGCAGCAGCAGCGGGCTCGGGGCGCAGGGCGCTCCCGCAGACGCAGCTGAAGGTGGGCAGGTTTGGAAAGCCCTGGGCTGCAAGGGCCCTGCGTTTGCGTTTGCTTTTGCTTTTGCTTTTCCTTTGTTGTGGCGGTAAGCGCGAGGGAGGGAGGAGGCTTTTCTCCTGCTAGGCTGAAAGAGGAGCACAGGTGGGATATTTAACTTGGTGATTTTTTCTTTTTTACTATTTTTTTTTCTTGCTGGCTGGTCATTTCTCTCTTCTACTGAGTAAAATGGAAAGGCCCAACTTCCCCAGAGCAGTTCTCCTTATTGATACTAGCTTCTCCTAAGGAAAAAGGACCAAAAAGCAATAATCAGAGACAGAAGTGGAGGTGCCGGGTGACAGGGATGGAGGGATGTTGACAAGGTGGGAGAAGAAGAGGGGAGGTGGCCTTGTGAGTACTTCAGACTTGTGCTGTGACAATGCTGCGCTCAGAGCCATGGCTTGTGACTCTGTTGTCATAAGCACAGAATAACGATTATGATTATAATGATTATTTATCAGAAGAACAAACTGAATAGAAATTAAAGAGAGGGAAAAACCCCCACCATATTTAGGATTGGATATGTTCCCTAATGGGGAAGGTGGAAATATTACAGCGGGTGAGACCTGGAAGACAGACGGGGGCTGAACAGAACTGGGTCTGAAAGGTTGGAGCTGGAGGGAAACACACCGAGATGGAGTAACTGGCAAGAGGAAAGAAGAGGAGCTGGCTAAGAAGAGCGAGGTAGCTTGGGTGTTTGTCACAGCAGAGTAACAGCGTGTGTTTCAGAAAAGCAGTGACCTGTTAGATGACACAGAAGGGCCTATGCGTACCTCCATCTCCACAACAGAGCTGGCTCTCCATTTTTTTGCATGTGTCTGTTCAGTGCTTTTTATTCTTCATGACACCAACTTTTTCTTTCAATTCCTTCAACATACGAGGAAAAGGTGGGGATACTTTACACACCCTTATTTATGACAAAGATGTTCAAAGCGTGCTTAGAAGATAAAGGTACCTCATTTATCAAATAAGCCATCCAGATATGTATGAGATCTTGATGCAGCAACTAAAGGGAGCATTTGCTGAATTCAGAATCTGGGGGGTTGTTCAGACGCACATAACTTAGCATGTAGCCATATTTAAAAGAATACTAGCTGGTAAACCACAGTTATCTTCTCAGCCCTCTAGCTGGTCAAAGCAGCCGAAGGACCAAAACCTCTCTCAAACTGGTAGCAGCAGTGACTGTTTCCGTGCCACTTTTGGTTGTCCAAGCAAAGGATTCAGTACATGCTCAGGATTTTTACTTCCTTGATATACTGGGAACCCTGTGTAAGTTGTCTTTCCCCTGTCAAGTCAGATAGTGCTTGACTCCACGCAGGTGAACATTCACGGCCTAAGCCCACCTTCAAATACAGGTGTAAATACTGGCTTTTTTTTCTTTCCCTTTATTATGTTATTTCACACTGGGTTTGTAGTGGTTGGGCAATTTTACAGGAGAACCTCGAAATGTCATAGGCACCGTTAGCCTTGACTGTCTGCACCAACCCTACCCTAGGGTTTCCCCCGACCCCCTCCCCAGGGCACAGCCCAGCCGAGCACACTGGTGCCCAGCACGCTCTGCCTCCAGGCACCAGCAGCTCTCCCCTCCAGCCACCACTAAGGGCTTTCTCTGCTCCAGTGGAAGTCAGTTCTGAAAAACGACGGGTATAAAAACAACAACAACAAAAAAAGTATTTCCATTGATTAACCAGTAACAAGGAAGAGCCAATCAGAAGCAGGGAGGAGGACTTTGTTAGATTAGCCTGCTGGTTAATTAATCAGCCTTTAACGATGCCAATGACCTGTGAATGTCAGGACACACTGAGAAGAGCAGTGAGTGGTCTACAGCACAGCTGAGCTGTAGGCCAAAGCAGTCATGGACCCTTCGGTAGAACTGACATCAGCAGGGTCCCCACCAGACTGACAGTTCTATCAAGAACTGTAAAATTGCTGGACCATGGTAATGCAGTAGATACCATGTTTCAGAGGCGTTGTTTAATGCTGCTTTATGCCATCTGGGTTGCATGATTTTAATTAATCAAAATTGTCATGGATATGCCACCATCAAACCAGCTGAGGGCTGAAGAAGAGAGAGGAGTGACAATAAAAATGTCAATGACATGATTGGAGGAATAAAGGTGGGTGGCATCTGGGGGCAATGAAACAGCAAAGATATTAAAAGGAAATAAGATGACACTAATAAAGTTTGCATCCTAAATATGCAGGATGTTATACCATCGAGCCTATACTATTGTGAGTTATACACAGAATCCCAGAACCCCAGCACAGTGGGGTGGGCAGGGCCCTTTGGAGGTGCTCTGGTGTCCCCCCCCTGCCCCATCCAGCAGGGTCACCCAGAGCAGGGGGCCCAGCAGCGCAGTGTCCAGCCGGGCTGGGAATCTCTCCAGACAAGG
>WUAM01000107.1:16200457-16242575 GCA_024336885.1 Actenoides hombroni
TTCGGGAGACTGCATTGAAAAGGGGGAGTAGTAGGGGGGCCGTCTACAGCAGCGCGGGTACGGCAGGGCCGTTTGTGAGCCCTTCGGGTTCAAAGAGGGCGAGGTGGGTGCAAAGAACGTGCCCCCCGAGGAGGCAGCCACGCCACGGGGCCGTGCTCGCTGCCGGGCTCCGTGCGAGGGGAGGCACCGGGGCTCTGCGTGTTCGGGCGGTCCCCTGAAGCATCTCCCTCTGCCGAGGGCAAGCAAATCTTTCGCCAGGAAGATTTTCGTCTGTGTGTGTGCGCGGGTGTGTGTGTGTGTGTGTGCGCGCCTTGGTGCGACATCTTGAGATCTCTTTTGTTCGAATTGTTGCATCTCGACGCTGGCATCGGTGCTCGTTCCTCCTCCACCCCTTTGCCTTCCTAGCAGATGCTCTTGTCAGAAATGAAGGCACACGTTTCTCTGTAGGGTGAGCGTGCTTAAGGCTGTTGGAAATGGGTAATTTTGTAAGCTGATGAATGTTAGTTTCTGAACAGAGACAACTGGTGCTGGCGTGAAAGACGACAAAAGAGTATTGCGAAGGGGGCTTCTAAACAGAGGCCGGTGGTGGGTTTTACCGCTTCCCTTCTCGGGTGATGAACACTGGCTGGAGAGTGTAGACCCCTAGGACCCTCACATGGTGATTACTTGGTATTTCCAGTGTTTTCAGTTAAGATCCCTTCTGAAAAAAAAGCACTGCCATCAGAGTCCTAAAATCTGTCTTAATGTCCCCTTGCTGCTTGGCAGCTGCTTGCCAGGCACCACCTAGACTGGTGCCCAGACTTCAAACGCCGAAGGGTTTTTTCCAGTGTAGCTGTTCCCCATGAAGTACGGGAGCAGTAGGAGGGTGGGGTGGGAGTGCCATACCGGGGGAAGATGCGGCATCTGCTGCTACTGCTGTCTCCAGTGGAGATATCTTGACTGGCACAATCCTTTTGTATTCTGTGTGTTTCGGAGCATTTTGGGCAGACCCTCCAAGCTTTAGGGGGCAAGGGAAGAAGTAAGGGTATGCCCAAAGGTTTTTGCACTTGCTATCTCTACTCATTGTCTCACGGAACTTCATATGAGGAGAAGCTTTGTTTTGTGGTCTTCTTGCCTACTGGATCGTATGCAGTGAATATTTTCTTTTTGTCTGCTTGTTTTAGTTTCACTGGAGAGCACCAGCTCTGGTCTGTGGACAGAATAAACCCAAAGTGCTGGGAAATTTATGGTGACCCTCTCTATTCTTGTATGCTTCATGTATGAAATGGCTGATTGTGTAATTCAGGGAAATTGCACGTAGCTGCCAAAAAGCAATCATGCAGCAGATTTTTCTGTTGATATGAACCTCTGCGTATATCATATCCAGTTAAAATAAAATCAGCATTAAAAGGTAAAACTGGTAAAATTACTGTTTCAGTTACTGCATGAAGCAGTGATGAGGTACTTCCTCTCCCCCTTCCACGCTGCTTTGTGTTTGAGATGCAACACCCACTGAAGCAACTGGGTGATAAAAGATTGATTTATTTCAGCAAGTGGCGTACCTTCGGAGCATGCCCCTTCCCTGAGATTATAGAGTGTGCACACTCCATAATTTCAGAACCATCTCTAGGTCTTAAGTATTCACGTTCTTTGATCTTTAAATATGAAGTCTCTGGAATAAATGATATTTTCCAAGTGAAGCTTCTTGTGTTCGTGCTGTGTTCCACTGGTAGCCTTGCCCCATGAAGTGAACCTTGAAGTCTTTCAGCAGAGCCTCCTGTGTACAGGACAGCTTCCATCTGAACAATGCTAAATTCTTCCCTTGTGCAGGCATCCACTCGTGCCCTGATCAGATACGCTGAGGGACATTAGCTGGTTGCAGGACAGAAACAGCCCTTCCATGAAATCTTGAAGACTTCTGTGTAACTACATTTTCAGACATTCAGCTACCATTGAGCTACTAATTATTTAGAAACTTGCCACTGAAAGCTGATTTTGCACTAATTTTGGGAAGAGGAATTTCAGAATTCTTTTTTTTGTTCATTTCTGTCTGCAAGAAGAGGATGCTACACTCGTACGGACACATTTAAGTATAAAGCCCAGGCCTTGATTTAGGTCTGTAGGTGCAAATGTAGTGTTCTTGTGCGCACTGTGAATTTAGTGGCTAAAATCTGAGCTCTTCAAGTAAGAAAAATGGATGCTATTCAAATAAATTGAAGAGTTATCAACCAATATTTGAGGCCCTACCTTCTTTCCTACAAGGGTAGTGAAGGCAGCCCACTTTGAAGTACAATACAGACGCACTGAGACAGCTTCATAACTAAAGAAAGAAAACTTAGAAGGGGCTTGCATTGCTTCTTCTGTGTCAAGCGGGAATGACAAGAATGAGGTAACAACTAAAGAAATCAAAGAAATTCGTGAAAACATTAGAGACTTGCAAATACAAACCATATTCAGTGTAGCAGGGGTTTCATGCATTAGTAGGAAATGCTTTCAAAATTTAAAGAAATGCAGAGGGAAGAAGGGGGGAAACACCTCATGCAGAATGGAATGGACTTTAGGGTCTTCGCTACAGCATCTTGTATTGCCCAGCTGTCTTAAAAGTGTGATACCAGCTAAGCTTCTTCCTTCAAGATGGAGAGATGTGGCTAGTTTAAAAATGTAGCTCTCAGTTACTTGATATGAAAATTCGTAAGTTTAAAATAGAAACTGATTGATAGCAACATGATTCCTCAAACATGAAAGACTTCTGACTTGCCAGAATCTGAAAATAAAATCCTTTGACTTTCTTCAGCACACCAGTAATCGTAAAGAGATCCTGATTTGGAACACATGTGGAATGGTCAGGCTTTGCCTGGGAGCAAGATGTGTAGTAATTCCCTCTTAAGTATGGTTAGTGGAATTTAACTCTGGGGAAACAGTTTTATTAATAAAAACCTTCTGTCTTAGGATATAAATCAGAGGCTGATCTCTTTTGATGTGTTTGGTATTGTATTCTGCAGAACAGAAATGAAGTAGGCTGTATAGTTGATCTGACTTGTGGGGGTATAGGCTGCCAAGTACCTCACCAGTGCTGTAGTGTTGGGAAAGCCACATACTTTTTAGTCACATGTTGCATAGTTTAGATTTTAGCCTGGTGAGTAGTGCCATATGTGATTATGATCTGCTGATCTAGGGATTTTTTTAATATTGTTTTTATTTTTTTTTTACCCTGTAGGAATGTCAATGTCTTTTCAAAAGATTAATTTTATGTACACTGCCCTAGCAGTTGTTCAGAGCAGCAGGCACTTGGTGCTTAATGTAAACCATAGGACTATGGTAGGAGCTTCATTTTAATTAGAGGCTTGCTGTCCTTACAAAGGATACGACACTGAATGTGTAACAAGATTAGGCCTTAAACACCTACCTTTTGCTACTTACAAAGGTATGTTGATGGATGCTTGCTAGTGATGTCATGATGGTGGTTATAGTACCAATCACTGGCATGAAGAGAATGTAAATGTCGTGTTGAAGCATAATCTTTTACTCCAGGCAAAAGCCTAGTAACTCCAATGGCAAAGCTTCCCATAGAATTAATTTTAATGGCAAAAATCTATGCCATCGTGACTTCACATGATAAATGGAAGCCAATTCTGTACAAGTAGTAAAATCAGGGGGCTGCTGTCCATCTCCTGTTTCAGTAGTCCTTAAATACTTGATAGGATGTAGGGCATAACCCCTGCAAAAGGACAGAGTCTGATTTTAGTTTGCAAGTGTATTTTTACTGTTTTACTTATGTGATTGGTTGGTGAAGGAGGGGGCTCATATTCAAATTACAGCTTGACATTATTAACCATTTTAGGATGAAGTGGAAGATGGTCACATAGCAGTATGCTGTAGATGTGCCTCTGCTAGACAAATTTAAGATGATTACTGAACTATGAAGAAGAAATGAAGCAAAATTAGACAAAACAAAGAATGGATCAACAATACTAGAACCGATACACATTTCTCTCATCCAGCTACCTTACAAAAGCACACACAAAACAAGTGCAGATCAGGATGTAGAAAGCAGTGAAAACCCAGTTGGAAGCACATAGTCAACATGGGAGAGTAAAACTGTGAGAAACACTTTGGTATGTCTGTTTGTCCGAGATAGACTGGAGCCAGAGAATTGCTACATCAGCTTCCTGTAATCATTCTTCAAAGCAGTGAAGCACATCATTCTGGGAGAAGGAAAGCAAAACCAAAACCAGACTAGAGGTGGCATGAAAGTGGGAGTCTGGAAAAGGTTAGGGTGAAACCTCTCACCACTGGAAGCAGTGCTCAGATGGTTTTGGCACTCACCATTCACACACAGAAGTTTCCTGTTGCTTATATTTTAGCCAGCACTGGTAAGTGCATGATTGACTTCTGCTACTAATTGTGCTGAGGTGGTGGGAGGAAGCAAATTCAGCAAGCTCTGAGGTGGTGAAAACAGCTCTTCTGGGTTTCTTGCCATCACCACAGAAGCAAATGGGGAAGATTTGTTAGCTGCTCTAACCAACAGGTTTCTAAACCAGACGGGCTGAGGGAGTGGGGCTTGTTCTTCTCTGGCAGCATTGCTCAGCCCTGTGTGCAAACTCAGCACCAGTGATTGTACAGCCTGGGATGGGAATAGCTGGTCTCACTGAAGAACGGGTGAAAGTTGCCTGTTGACTCTTGCTTTCCTTTTCAGATTTACAAGCTGTGTGAAGCAAGGGAGACAATGGCTCTCCAGAGTGTAGAAATGAAAATTTGGCTAGATTTTCCATTCCATTCCATTCTCTGGTTGAGATGGAGTAGTATATACTGCTGGTTTGTAACTTTGTTTCACTAGGAGCTTTTGCTAGGGGCATGTGAGGCCACTGTGGAGTACCTGAGTGCTCAGAAGAGCCTCGTAGCCTGTGACTCAAGTGCCTCAATTAGCAGACTAAAGCAAGCATGGAAATATGGGTACTCTTTTTCTGTTTGCAGTCCATACATGCTCTGCATAACTCCAGCATTCATAGTGAAGAGCATCCTGATGCCTCCAGAAAGCTGCATGTAGATAGTGAGAGTTCAAGAGGAATGACAAGTTGTACATGCAGACAGATTTTTTTTCCTGGTAGATCTGGTATCACTCACAGGGAAGAATTGTGGTAAAGAGTCTTTATCCATTGCTGTATGTTGTTGCCTTTTCTCATTTCCAACCCTCAGAGATCTTTACCTTGAAGAAAACCATTCCACGGTGCAGAGGTACCAGCAGAACCCCTTTTAAGCCGCTTGTGGCCATCAACATTCCACCAGTATTGTACATTTTAATGATTTTCTCAGTGCTAGTTTCCTTAAGTGATACTTAGAGGAACATTCAGCTTTTTGCATTGTGGGCCATACTTTACATCCAATTGTCTTGAAACAATGACATTGTCTTAATGAGTAATAGTTGTAGAACCAAACTAAGTGAGAGCTGCCGTGTACTGTGAAATATGATAGCTCACCCATGTGTACCCATTTCTTGTGCGTGTAATGTTGAACAAAAGCTTCAACAGAGCTCAAGAAAACTAATATTACAGTAGCTTTTTTATAAGCACTGGAACAATTATTAGGTTCACTGGAAGTTCATCTGTCATCCTCTTCTACGGATGAGTCAGTGACTGACAGTTTCGTGAACAAATTATTGATGGTGATGGCAAGAGCAATGTGGCACTTATGGTGTCTCAGTCCTGACTGAACAATGCATTATATTGGCAATCCATGATGGTACAACCAATGTCTTGAAAGTGGCCCTCAGTGCTGAGGTAGCTTCTGTTACCAAGGGTTCAAACTGTACTGCAAACCACCTACTGGTGTTTTTGTAAACATCCCTTGAAATGATGCTGTCACCAAGGCATTATGGAGGAAAGCAAACGTATCAGTCAACAAATGACAAATATAATGGGTCCTCCTTGCTTGAAGCAGGATAAATATTGTGGGTTTTATTTTATTTAAATACTTGCAAACTCTTGGACTCAATACATGGAGGATAGTGTTGAGGAAAGTGACATCCAAGTCCCTTACTACCTACAACACAGAGGTGATAGGGAGTGAAGGAAGTTCTGCACTGACAGATTTGTGTTTTTAGAAAAAGAGTCTACAGGAGTTTGCTGTGAAACAGTGGCAGTAAATTTACAATCTGATAATATAAAAATATTTAGCTCAGTAGCTTTTTCTTCCTTTCTACTTCGAAACCAAAGTTCTTTGGCACATTTGCTACTTATTCAAGAAGCCATTCAGTACACTTCTGGATATAATCTTTGTATTCTAGTATGTTTGGAAATACCTATTACCTCTGCACATATTTGTAAATGCATCACAGTAAAAAAAAATAAATGTCGTGTCTTCAAGCTAGGACTTACTCATTTTTCAGCTAACTCTGACTGTCCTTTCTTGCCATGTCCCTGTAAATGATTTATCTTTAATTAAATTATCACAACTGGTTATGTTGCCCTTAGGTATCCTCTCTAGAAGTCTGTATTTTCAGCTGTGAACTACCTCAAGAACACCTTGTTAACCACAGGTTAACATGTAGTATGTGTATTAGCAGGTATTCAGAACACAGTAAGATCTGTGTGATAAGCTGAAGTGTGTACTGTCATTTCTGCGTAACACTAAGCAAGGTTATGAGAATAGAACCACTTACTGCAAAATTTTAATTCCAAACTCTTAAGTTAGTGTTACTGGACCTCAACTGTTTGCATTGATCTGGCTCTCGAATCTAGAAGTTCACTAGAGTGAGATCACATCAACATGAGAACTTGATCTTAAAAGGTTTATGCAAATTCTGTAACAATATGGTCATCTTGGAGCTCTGCCAGCCAAAAGCTTTCAATGCTTTTATCTTCTTATCACTTAAGAAATATTAATTTCTCCTGCTGACTGAAAGGGAATAGAATTTTTTCCTTTTTACATGGTGTTTTAGTTTTAAGCAAAAATGTCACTTGACTAAATGGAAAAAAGAAAAACCCAGACAACCAAAGCCCTGTATGTGATAGCTTGCACTGTCAGCATTATTTTCAAGAAGAACTAGTTTTGATTCCTGTAGGACATCAAACAAATTGCTGCAAGATTAAACTAGATTAGTGAGCGAAACCTTCCAAAACACAGTTTTAGGGGAAACATTTGCTATTATAATAGACAAAGCTTGTCTGTCAAGCTGTGGCTTTGCTGGGCTGCATATTGCATAAAGGCCATGAGCTGTCGCAGTCATACTGGCCTGAGTTGCTTTCATAGAGAAACGCTTCTTTGGATCCACTTCTAATTGCTTGAGATTTTCATTGTGTCCAAATAAAGCACAACATCTATAAATGATGGAGACAACAACGTGATTGCTGTGCAAATTCATTATGAATGCTGTCAAGATGAGTGCCCTGTTGAGGCCAAATGAGTTCATGATGGCAAATATATATGCCTTTCTTCTGAAGTATGAGTTTGTGGCTACAGATAGAGTGAGGACACAAAATAGCCTTTGGTTGCTGTGGAGGGTCCCCATGTAGGGGGCCAGAGAACTGCCTTGATTTAGATCATCTCCTGTACATTGAACTCACAAAGAAGACAAAAAAACTCAAAGGAAATGCTTTTCATTAGAATTACAACTTGTCATCTCAGTTAACTGACTCCTTAAATAGAGAAAACTTACAGCAATGAACTGAAATAATAGATAAAAGGTCTATTCACAGCCTGATCTCTGCCCATAAGCCATGAGCAAGTTTCAAATACTAATGTTGGTGTCAAGTATGCAGTGTTTTTATGCATTGCAGCGAATTTCCCCAGTTCTCCCTGGTCCTGAACTTCCATTCCAACACCTTTGGGGTCTGACTGTGCATCTGCTACATGCTCCTTGCAGCATTTTTCCAGTTTTGTTTCTAGGCTGCAGATTGTCAGCTTGAATCTCTTACCTGTCTCACCCTTCCATCTCCAGAAACCTCCTCTTCTCTGAGCAGCCTCAGGGTCTTCTCCAGGAAAAGAGCTCCTCTGACCACTCGGTCTTCTTAGAACAAACAAATAAAATGAGACTGTCCTCCAGAGCCTTCTGTGCTGTCTTGCAAGCACAGTGGCTTTGGTGGGACTGCATTCATGGAGCATCCATGGTCTGAAGTGCCAGTCATGGGCTGCTGTGCTAACAGTGTTCATTGACTCCCTGAGCTGGGAAGGAGACCAAATAGCTAACTTAATTATTACAAATGCCCTGTTTTATCTTAATTAATCTAGCCATATGATTCTGGATCCCTCATCTAATTATCTAGGGAGATAGTTAAATATAACTTCATGTATCTAGGCACATTTAGCTGTTTGTGGTTAAATATGCTCACAGTTCCTAAGAGACTGTATTTCAAAGTTACGGAGCCACAGCCGGGAATACTGAATACCTCCCAGCTGCTCTTCATCTGAAATAAAAAACACAGACTTCAACTTAATTAACATGGAGGAATAATTTTTTACGTTAACAATACACTTTGTAATTTACAACCACGTTAAAGCCTTTCATGGAAACAAGGAGGAATCTTTCTCTGCCCTGACACTACAGACTAGCAAGTAACTGTGGTGGGATTTCCGCTGTTTGAGTAGATAACCATAACTTTAGACTGTATGTGGAAAATATTTGCCCTTTGCTCTGTAACAGATGGAAGATGTTCAGGAACCTGAGTTAAAATAATTGGAATCATTTGAAATGAATAAATCATAGTAAAAATTCCTTGTCCATGGAGGCATTTCTAATAGACTAGATATGGTAACCATACAGAATCAGAATTACCGTAAAGATTTTCTTGACCTGAAAGGATCAACAGGAATAAGAGAGGTCCATTCCTGGTTGTGCTAAGCGTTTGCTACCAAAATAGAAGAAATTGCCTTTTAACTGTCCTAAAATGGACATCTAAGAATTTCCTTTCGTGTCATATGCCACATAAAGGAGAGATACCATTCAAGTGGATACATAAGTAAACAATAAAAGTGATCAAACAGTACCTATCAAAGGGAAAAAATGAATTGGTTTTGTGCAGTGTAAAGAAGAGAATGATTATTTTAAGAAAAGGTAAAACCAGTGAGAGATCACTTAATGTATCACATTCTGCCTTGGAGCAAGAAGAGGGACTATCAAGACTTCTCTTGAGGTCCCTTCCAGCCCTATGGTTTGTGGGACCAGGCATACAGAGGACCTTTGAAGTGAGCTTGTTTTTTAGTGCAGAGAAATTAGTTTGGTTGAAACAAGATCATTCCCAAGTGTACTAATTTATTGGCAGTATGTCTGAGCTCTGTTAAAATAGAGATCAAAAGATAAATCCTCTGCTAATATGCTTTATAAACATGGTATATGCTGGAAAGAGATATACGAGTAAGGCTTTCCTAGATTTAATTTACTGATGCTGAACAGCAGAGCTTGTTAAACAGAAATTTCTGATGGCACTTTTGACAGAATTCCTGAAACGTGCTGTAACTTTGAGGCCATTCTTCAAATTGGAGCTGATGTACAAGAAGGGGAATAAAGCTTATAAAAATGATTGCAGCTCTTCAGTTTCTACATTTTGTATCGAGACAGTGATATGTAGTCATGTGGGTACCTTTGAAAATTGTACTCTGTAAGCCCAGGATGAAAGTTTGTGACTGTGTAATACTGATTGGTATGACTCTAGGGTGTCTTTTGTTACTTAATCTATAGGCTGCAGAGATGTGTGTTGGGTGGTTCCACAGATGAGCGGAGAGTTAAGTGCATAACAAAGGCTCCACACACGGTTTCAATACATGGTTGCTCAATGACATAATCACAATAGCTTTGAAGGTTAAGCCTAATATAAATTAGGCTGATTTCTAAAGAAATCCTTGGTGCGTGTTCATAAATGGTTTTGAATAGACTTCGTGTTTAGCTGAACAAATATCTGTGCAGTCTACCTTTTGTGTGCAGGTGGGCAGTTCCTGGTTCAATCCCAGGGGCTATCTGTGCTGCGGCTACTTTGGAGTACGTGTTTGAAATCAGTCAGCCTTTTTGGACCCGAGGGCAAACTGAGGTTTATGTCATTTCTATATATGCTTACTGGGAAATAGCGTGCTCGTAAGGAGCACTTGCAGGATTTGTACGTGTATTTCTGTGTAATGAGCCAGAGTCTTGGCTAGCTGCCCGTATCTTACTGTTGTTAGAGTCGGGGAAATGCTCACCTTCGTTTAGCTGCTAATTGTTAGATTATTCATCTCCATATGGATATTGAGCTGAATGCAACAGTGTATCGGCATTCTCTGAAGTGAACCTCTCAATAAGGGAGGCATGTTTGGGGAGCAGGACTGGAGTTGAGGGCTTGGTTCTGGTTTTATCTATCTTGTTGATCAGTAAGCATTTGCTTTGGGTCTAATTGAGCTGTACTAATAAAGGCAGAGCTGTGAGCTTCTAGAATTCGATGGTGATTTGCATGGTTTGGTGGGTAGCACTGACCGGGTCTGATGCTCTTATGGGATGTAACGGTGCTTTCGTTGCAATCGTAATACATGAGCACTTGATGAAACATCAAATCCCAGTGTTCTGTCATCTGTTTGCTTTTCTTCCCGTCTTCCTTCTTGGTTCCTTTAAGAAAGCAATGGTAGGTTAATTTGGATAGTGTGGATGTTGAAGGTGAGTTTCCTACTGCCTGAAGAAGAGAAAGGATTATCTTTTTACTCTGTAGAAGGTAAGTGTGTGCGGCAGTACAGTTTTCATGTTGAGTAGGTAGGCGAGAAAAAAATACACCTTAGTTTAGGATTATTTAGGCAAAATCCCTGGCATTAGGACTTATTAATATTACTAAGGTCATATAAACTGGCACAAAGGGCTGCAAAATAATCTGTAGAGCAGAGAAATTTTTTTTTTCCAGTACATTGGCATGTACATGAGAAACAGCAGACTGTGAATTACAGCAGGGAGGGAAGGGAATGTGTCCTAAATATACCAGGCTATGCCAGCGCATACTACTGTGCAGTAATATATACAAGGGCAGGTAGGGAGCGTACACTTGGGAATACACGGGCAGTGCTCTCTTAGTTCTTTGCAGTAGGTTGCTGTGTGGAAGCTATTGAACCGAGGGTGGTGGGTTAGGGTGGGTGGGGGGCTTTCACTGCTTGTCCTGGGTTTGAGTGAACACCCTGCCTCGGAACTGGCCTTGGCCATGTTTTGGTGGTGAATCTGCTTTTGGTAAAAACTGAAGCAACCAAGCCTGTATCATCAGCTGCCTTATGGAGCTCTGCGGCACAGGCGATGGGTAAGCAAGATGAAGTGCTACAAATGACCATGCTGGAACTTCATTCAAGGGCTGATGTGCCCTAGAAAATACTTTTTATCTTCAGGTATGTGCATGCCAATGTTTAAACTCCCAAGCTGGGTTTGTCATAGAGAAATATCTGACGTGTAAAAACCAGATATGGCTGGCATAATTAGTATGCTTCTACAAAAGCTTTTCTACTTAAGAGACAGGCCAATGAAAATAAACATGAACTTTAAAATCAACCCTCAAGTTTGTATTTCAGGATTAAAGTATGCTTTTGAGACTACTGTCTGCACCAGTAGGATAGCAAAACCATTTCCATTTTCTACCATAAGGTAACTAGATATTTTAAAAAGAGTATAGTTCATAGAGTTTCGAGGTTTAATACCTAAAGCATGCAATAGGCTACAAAGCATATGGACTAATGAGTGTTAATTAAAGTATATATCACATGGCTGTTGGTAAAGCACCCTGAGGATGTGCAGCAATAAGAAAACTTGGGTGCAAAAAACTACAGTGTGAATTATTTGAAATTGAATATATTTTCATGCATTTTGTAGCTTCTTCTGCAGTACCACATCGTTTGCATTTTTTCACCAAATGGGAAGTGAAATACTGATAGGAGGAAAGTTTAAATAAAATCCTGTCAACGGTTTCTAGTCAAGTGAAGAGTACTTTCTGACTTCATAATTTTTATTTTCTTTTAATTTTTGAAAAGATTGCCATAAAAAGGTTTGAGGTTTGGCCATGACAGTGGGGCTGGCTGGGAATCTCTCAATTGAATGTTCTCTTCTGGAAAGTGTTTGAGTGTAGGAATTCTGTGGGAATAATCATACATTTAATCATTTCATTTCTATCTGAAACAAAGGACAGACTTACCCCCTTTGAGCTAGCTAATCGTTTAATGCATAAAACCCCATATGGACAGCCGAGATTCACATTTTTGCTCTTGCTGATTCCAGATGGGGGATGAGATGTGTTTTCTACAAAGCAAGTGAGTAACATATTCAGTAGACTATCGTGCAGTTTTGGTTGGGTCAGTCCCCTCCTCTACTGATGGAGCTTGCTACACCATGCTATATAAACTACCAATTGGCAAGAGAATGTCTCTGGTCAGAGCACTCACCAAGGTGTTGAAAGCTGAGGTTCAGGTCTGAACTGGACAGAGAAGAGCTGTAGCATGGTCTGTTTTAGATGAAGTGACTCTTTAAGCAAAGGGTTTAAACTTGTGGCTAATTTTTTGTTTGCCTGACCGAGAAAGCTCTTGTAAAAATGCTATAAATACCGATCTTCTGGGGACTGGACAGCTCTTTGCCATGTAGCTCCAGTATACAGCCAGTGTCTTTATTTGGATTCATAAATTAAATATCTATCCCTTCTGCCGTTTTGCAGTATTTTATTTGTAGGAGTTTCTGGGAAGAAGTTCAAGCCCTGACTGCCAATTAAGTGCCTGGCACGAATCTTAACCATGGAGCTGGTGCTGCTACTTTATGTTAAAGGCAAATTACATAGCATGAAAATTTGAAATTTATGTTAAAATGCATGAGAAGTAATCCCATCTGTGGTGTTGGATACTTCCCACCGCAAGGGTGCAGGTAGGCCAGCTGAACTGAATCAGCAGCTCTTTAGGGTGGGCTGGCTGCTTGCTCTCCCCTCTTTGCTTTGTTTTTTCTGGCTGGGCTTTTTCTCCCAGCTCAGTGAGCTGAATCACCTTGCCCAGGGCTCAGCGAAGAGCCAGACCAGCTGCAAGGGAAGGGGAGTGGGCAGTGGGCCCATCCCTCTTGAAACAGCAAGCTATTTAATTTGGCTTAGCTGGATCGCTTAACTATACCTTCATTTCAATATTTTAATGATTTTTTTAATGTTATTCCTCCAAGCATGTTTTTATTCTAAACCCACATGTTTAAGACTATCCATTTTACGACAAGAATATGGAAATATCACATTATGGAATTTAAAAAACAAAAATGCACAAACTTTTGCAGATTAAAGCCAATTGTGAAATCTTCCAATAAAATGATCTTTGGCTTAAAATCTGGTAGGTGAATTACCTCAGTGCCAATGGGCTACATCTGCCCAAAGACAACTGTACGTCTGAACTGACAAGGGAGTTCCAATGTGGGACATCAGAAGTGAGTTAAGTCAGACTGTGGCCTCTAATGACCATCAACATCTCTTACATCCATATCTATTTTGCGTAAATGAAGAATGACTCAAATCTTCCACTTCCTTTTTTTTTTTTGTGTCTTTTCAAGTTGCTCAGATTCCTGTAAGAGCAAGCAGTAACCCTTATGGTTTATGATACGATCTTTTTGTTTACACCTGAATGAAGACTGATGTGTAGAGCTCAGGTGTGAGTAAAGTGGTATGATGAGTAAAGGGATGCCTCGCAGCATCCGACACTTCTCTGCCTTGGGCAGGAACCAGAGCCCTCAAGTGATATTGTGATCCTGGCACTGCAAGAGTGCTGCAGAAGGCTCACTAAAATTCTTACTTTAATGTTGTCTTTTGATTTGAATATTAAAAATAAAGAGTAGATTGTTACGATAAAGCTATTAGACTGGACTGGAAACTTGGGTTCCTACTTTCAAGTATTTCTTAATGTTTGTTTAATGCTGACGGCGGGGGAGTTGGGGGGATTTCCATTAGTTTTAATCAAGAGTACTACATTTTAATTCCTAATACATATTTATAATCTCTTCAAAGTAGTTCTTATTTTTTTTCTGTTGGTATGAGAGTCAGTCATAGTTTGCTTCAAAAGATAAAGAATATTTTAGCTTGACTGTTTCTTCTGTAATTCCCGATTCCCACTACAAAACAGCTCCTTGAGTCTACAGGTTATAGTCGGTGACAGAATTACATCTGTAAAGCAGCAATCAATATGTGTTGCACTTCACAAATTGCTACATTGGTGCTGGTTTAAGAAATCCTTTATATTGCAAACAGGAACTTAGCACTTTTTATGAAATGTCTCATCCTGTAGATAGCTGCTCAGCATAATTTACGAATGTGTAGTTTTCTCAGTGGATTTAGGAGATGACTGTAAACCTGAGCTTTATTTTGCACAAGGTTTTGTATTTTTGTCCACCGTAGCAGCCATTTGGCTGCAGGAAACTGGTACCACTTGCTTGTGGGAGGTCAAGTTAGGACTGTTAGCCAAACATGAGGCAGTTTGTCAGGACATTGAGGTAAGTGCAGTGTTCTTGTCTAAAGCTGTATTTTATGAGGTGAACCCAGCTGTCTTACTGTCTTTTCATACAATAACTCATTGGGTACTTCGGGCCTACCAAAAACTCTCTGAGAAGTCTTTTCTACCATGTCCTGAGGCAATGCAGTAAAAAGCAAGGATTACTGATGGGATTTTTGAGAAACCAAGTGCAAGTAAATTTCTTTTCTGATTTTATCTGGAAGAGGAGAACAGTTGAACTAGTCCTAATCCATCAGATCTACCCACAATATTCTGCGTGTTTATATTGCAGCCATAAAAGTGGGAATATGTCTGTAGTGCACTTGGTCGCTGTAGAAGTGTGGGAGTTCATTCTGTTCCCAGCAGCACCATAGCCATGTTCATGATGATGCTCTGTGGGAGCTAATGTTATCCTTCTGAGAATGTTTAGCCACCTCCTGTAGGATTTCACATGTATTTTACCATACTGCTTCCACTAATGTGGACATCAGTCTGTTATACTGTTCTGTGCCCCATAGTTCTGCATTCCAACTGAGTGTCTTCTGTACTACTTTCAGTGTTGCATTGCTTGCAGTAGTTAAGTATCCTTGTTCCATTCCTTTCAATTGAATTAAATTGAATAAAACCAACATTTTAAAAATGAGTGTTAAATATAATCTTTCATTATAAAGCTTTCTCGTGCACATAGCTCTTCGGAAATACTTCTAAAATCTAACAGTCCCTCTTAACTTCAACCTTAAATAACTGAGTAATTGCAAAATGGCAGTGTGAGAGATGACTGTACTGATGAGGACCCCACTATCTTATATTTGCACACGTCTGTAAATTAATGGCACTATAGAGACTGAATCCATCAAACAAATGTTAATGGGTCCAGTGTCATCCCTTCAGCACAGAGGGTCACCATAAATGGCATTTATAGCAAGCTAGCGTTCCCTTTTATATGGGGAACAGGACACCCACGCCAGGCAAGCTGCACAACTGTACTGCTGGATTGAAAGCTGCTTCCTTCTCCTTCTGCCTGTGAATTTAGGCACGTCTACATTGCTGGTGCAGCTGCAATGGCTCTGTAATGCACCACTAGTTCTGAGTTAGCTCAAGGCTTGTGCTAGATTTGCATGGCAACATGGAGCTCAGCAACCTGCAGAACCCATGCAAGCAGCAGTGTGAATACATAAATAGTTATTAGCCTGCACTGCACCCTGGGGTAGCCCCATGACTACCAGCACCTGCTGTAACTGGTGTTAAAGCTAGGCAGCATGCATCTGCCCTGCAGATGGTCTTGTATGAACCTATGCCTGATGAGGTGTTGGAGCCCTCCAGCTTCTCACCTAACAGGGGTCTGATTGAAATCCATTTGTTAAAAAGGCCAGTGTCTATAAAGGCTGCTGCCTCCAAGAGGAGGAAAGGTGACTCTGTTAGAAGAACTTCCCATCCGTGGAAGTTTTGAAGAGTAGGCTGGATGGGGCTTTGAGCAACCTGCTCTAGTGGGAGGTGTCCCTACCCATGGCAGGGGCGTTGGAACCAGATGATATTTAAGGTCCTTTCCAACCCTGACGATTCTATGATTCTTAAGACGAGGAAGAAACTCCATTCATTTAGAGCTGAAACTCAAGTGCTAATGATACCTAATCACTGCAGAAACCTAATCTGAATATTAACAGCGCCCTGTGCTTTTTTGCAAGGACAAACATTTCTTTCTTAATCTCAACAAAGCAAGCTTCTAATGTGGGTCAGATGGAAATCCTGTTTATTAAAAAGCTGCTAAAGACAACTAGATTTTTAATTTCAGTGGAAGAGGCTTCTCTGTGACCCTTGAAGGCATGCCAGTGGACTCTTCCAGGACATGCCTCAATAAACAACAAATGAATCACTGAGGTGCTCTAACAAGGATTGATGTGTCCACCCAATTAGAGGGATATAAAGAGTGCTCCCTTGAAATTCTGAGTTCATTTGGGTTGCTCTGCTATTTCCGCAATCTAGTGGGGAAGCATTGCTTCAGGGGTATTGTTGGCCTCAACGACTAGCTTGTGTGCATTGTCCTAGCTAACAAGTACAAATTTTGCACAAATATTTCTCATATGAAGTAAAGCATAAGTGAAGTAAAAAAATAAATCTGAATATCAAAGTCAAATTAGTCACTAGTGCCTGTTTAATCGAAGGGCAGGATCTTCTCCAAACTTAACTCTGCTACAAGCATGACTGATAGGACTATTTAAACACCTGTTTTCAGGGGCTTACAAATTCTCAGTTTTACATGGGTTGAATTTTCTCATGCCTAAAATACATGCAGTTTTGGAAGGTGAGAAGGTGGAATAGAAATGGAATGGAAATGCGTGAAAAATTCATTAAGTATTTTGAGACTGTTTCATCTTTCTTTTGGAACAACGTTTCTGTTTTCCATTTGGACTGTACATGTAACTTGCACTGCTTCAGAAAAAACTTCCTAATGTCATCTTAAAAGAAAATTCAAAATTAGACATTTTCTCACTATACAGAATATTTCTATTCCCAGAAAAATGGTGCAATTGTTTGCACAAAACATCACATAAACTAGCCAAAGAAGGACATCATGCAGATAACAATAAAGCAAAGATCAGAGTATGTTTTGTTTTTCAACCAGCTGCTGCTTCAACAATTGTGGAGCACTTCAAGACTTCAGAGGGTATCTCGCAGGTACTATGTAAGGATTCACTTGGACAAAGTGTGGTGACAAACTGAATTCCCTAACCGTGCTTCCAGGAAAACAGTATCGTGTTATTATGTCTTAGACACTGGCATCTGGAATTTAATTTCCTAGACTACAAATGAAACCCTGACTTTTTTTAGCAAGTTCCTAGGCCAAGCAATAAATCATTACAAACCAGCTGATTAAGATACTCATCTGACTGTTACAGAGAATGCTTTAAATCCTCCCTTCTTGCTGCTCCTTTTATGCTTTCAGTGTGACCTGGGTCTTAGTAGGAGATTGTAGCTTAGCTGTTGTTAGTAGCTATTTGAATTTGACTGCAATTATATGCTGGAGTTACATGGTGGTTTGAAGCCTTAGTTCATCATATGTGAAGGACCTTAAAAGGGCTTGTAGTGCTCTGAAACACATCATTATTATGTAAAAGATCTTGCTCGGTTCTGTATGTTTTATAAACACTGAAAATGTAGTGTTGCCATTTGCACTGAGTAGCTTAAGAAACAAACTTAGATGCCTAAATTAGAAGCTTTGATATTTACCATTGGTGGAGAAAGTCAAGCTCCTCAGTGCTCCTAATTATCCAGTAAAGATAATCAGCTGACCATATTTGGATATCATGCTTCAGATACGACAGAGATGAAAACAATCTGAGAACTTCTTTGAAGCAAAGTAAAGATGAGAAGTGTGATCTAGAAACAGGTTCTGTAAGGTACTGCCTTTCCTCTTTGTATGGCCAGAATCGTAATATACCATGTGTTCAGTGAAGCCGTGCATGGTATTTCAAAAGGTTGTAGGTATTGAAGATTGATTGAAGCCAAATTTACTCAAGCCAGTACCTTCAAACTCAGGTCTGTGCTCTTTTTTTTTAGCTAGGGAACCTTCCTAACTTGTCTTTTGCCAATTCCTCATTTTTCATACCCAACAAGACTTTATTAATATATTGCCTGTGTTGGGAAGGATTTGATATCTTATTTCCACTGTTTATGTAATCAAGTCACTGACCCACTGTGGAAATTCAGTAGCAGGCAGCTGTGATACAGAATATATATACCTTATGTCACTGGCCTTCATGTCTATGAACTTAAAAGCTTCTGCCTGGACATGACTCTGCTTGCCAAATCTGCCTGCTTGCCAAGTCCTTGAGGATATAAAAGAATTGATGCGTTTTATTAAAGTTAAGGCTTATTTTTTTTGGTGAGGCTTTCCCATCAGAGTGGAAAAAAAAAAAAAAAGAAAAAAAGTATCACAGTAAAACCATTCTGGAATAACTTCAAAAAATATCCCACTACAGTAGTGAGTGAGACCTTTATATTTAAAATAACCTTAATAGAATTAAATACTGGAGTGGATGGAAAAACAGGTGAACCCTGTGCTTGTATTAAATCCATTGCTGTCTGCCAATATGTGTGGGGTTTTTCAGCACTGCAGGCTGTCTCACCTCTGTTCCTCTTGGGCAGCTGCTTTGGGACTGGACCAGCATGATGGACAATTCTTCATTAGCTGGAAAGGAAAAAACATATATGAGGAAGGCTTGGTAGAGAGAAGTTTGATTGTACAAAACTCCTTGATTTTAACTCTTGTTCAGTGCCAGACTTAATATAGCTGCTCCAAGCCCTTTTGTCAGCCTTTTGGGAGGCAGCATGCAGGCGCAGACACTTGCTTTTGCTTGCTGTGGAGATTAGAACGAAGACCAAAATCTGACTGTATGAATTAAGGATTTCCTTGCTGCCTCTTTCCTCTTTTATGTTCCTCCCCCCTGAGCCCCTCCACCCCCCAAACTCCAAACCAAAATAAGGTAGCAAAGATCATTTCCAGCCAGGAGCTCCCAACCCAGCATGTCATCCCTTCCAGTTCTCAACAGGGTGATTTCCTCCTGTCTGGCACTTCTGTGTTCCTGCTTTGGGTATGTTGCCCTTGCAGTTTGGCACAATTGTCCTGTCCCTTATCACAGCAACAGCCTCTTTCAAAGATGGTGATTTAATGTGCAGAGCCTTCTCTAGTTAATTATTAGCACAGATATCTCTGCCATTAGGAATCCCTTGTGCAGTTTCCTCACCCTTCTCTGGAATCCTTTATGTCTTTGGATCTCAGGCCTTTCTTTTTGCAGATAGTTCCCATCCCAGTCCTACTTGTGCTCCCATGTGGTGCGAGATAGTCCCAGGCCCCTGCCTGACCATAGGCTCCCCTGTGTGCTCAGTTCTTCTCCTTCGTCCCCTCTCCCTGAGTTTGCTCCTGCCTGGGCACAGCTTAGGTGTGAGCCTCCCTGGTGCTGCCAGGGCTCACGGGAAATATACTTCCAAATAGATGCAGCCAAAGTTTTCCAAACCTTGCACCAGGGCACTGGATCGTTTGTTCTGGTAGGCGATCTGCCCCGCAGCCTGCCAGCTGGCAGTGAGTCTTTTGTGTACTTGTAGTATCTCCAAAAACACTGGCCCTTCCTTGCTTTGGCTTTATTTTAAATTCTTGCTTGCGTGTCCTAAATTTTATTGCATCACTTTTTCCATGAAGTGCCGTAGGAATGCCTGGAGCCCAGCAGGCACACACTAAGTGCCATAACAAGTGCAGCACATCCCTGAGCAAGGAGCTCCCTTTATTCATTGACCATGAGCCACTTCTTCAGTTACACTGAACTGAAATTCTCTCATGGGTTAAGAAATTGCCTGACATAGTTCACCCCCCTACCCCAGACAGTTGAGTGTTTTGCAAACAAGTACCTCAAAGCAGAAGTCTCACTCCCTGGATTACCTCCTTTGCTGGAGAAAATAATTGATTTTAACTGGAAAACTCATGTAAATACTTAGAAAATTTCCTGTGTGCTTGGGATGTTGGAAGTAGTGACTAATTGAGGTATGGAAAATGGGAAGAACTTGAATAACAAGAGTTTCACAGGCCTGTGGGGAGTTCTGAATTCGCTCAATCCTGCTCTGTTGCATGAAGCTCTGAAGTTTTTACCTTGCAAATACAGTTGAAAAAATAGAAAGTGTATTAGACCAGTCATCTCTTATCAGCTTCTAGATCTGTAACCAACTTTTCCCACTGTCATTTCTTAGGACATTTTTCAGTCTAAAATGAACATTTTCAGCTATCACTTTTGCATCTTGTCTTTTGGGATACATTAGAAATTAATGACTACACCCATATTAGGAACTCCTAATTCTTTTTCCTTCCCATTCCTTGATCACTGTCAATGTCGAGTAATCGTGAGATTTCCTGCAGTCACTCCAGACCACTCACTGTAACAGCTTCTATTTGCACCCATCTGATTCTTCAAGGACTTCCTATTCTAATCTGTCAGTGCACGCAAGCAAAAGAATAAAAACAATGCAGCTGTCTGAATAAAGTTCTTTTCTTGTCATGAAACCATGGCTGATTCATTTGAAATAACACTGGTTAAGTATTGTCCACATCGCTATTGTACTTTTTTGTTTGGTTGTTTTTGTTTTGTTTTGTTTTAATTTTATTGTTCTTTATTGAAAACACAATAAAGCTGAATCACTTAAAATTGCAAACCTCTTTTAAAGTATGTCACAGCTACTGACATGAGTGTCTCTGGGATGATCTTCCACGCTGCCTCTCTCATTTGCAGGTTCCTTACCAGAATACTGGCTAAAACTAATTCTCTGGCTGAGTGCTACTTAATAGATACATGCCACGTGCTGCTGTTTATACCTAAATCTTTGTTAACCATCCATGTAAGCTTCATTTTTGAAACAGTGATCACAGGATGACAGTTGCTTGCTTGAAAAACGCTAAAAAGAAGTATCCAATAATGCCATGGCACTGATGTTCTTGCATGTAAAACACCTTCTTTCTCCTAGTGCAGGTGGACTAGAATAAGTTATTACATTGCTTACAACAACTGCAGGATGGAAGTCGTATGGTTGACTCTGTCTGTGAGGTGTTACCTTCTCTCTCTTTCAGGTTGTTGTGCCGAGTCTCTTGTTGCTGCAATTGCATTACTGGAAGAACGCTCTGCTTATGCTGAATGCACCAGAATGTGCAATTCAGATGGGCAGGAGGCCTTCTTCAAGTTATGTCAGAGATCAGAGTGTAAAATTTAAGGAGTAAATTTAATGAAGAATGGAGGAAATGTAATACTGGATCTGGCATTTTTATTGTGTACAGTGGAGTAAACACCGTAACTGTTTTTAATAGTAAGACTAGTGGCTCTACAGTACATTATTTTAAATTCTCTTGAACTTTGAGGATTTCTTTTTCTAATTATGTTTTATATTTCACAGAATTAATATTTTGGAAGTGTTGAGTTTTGAGGATACTCACAGTTTTTTACTCATTTCCTATTGTTTGTCTTTGGACTACTTTTCTGGCACTGGAATCCAATTCAGTAAGGTGATTTCAATCTCTCCTTCAGGAAGAAGTAACAATGGCATTCCCTTCTCTTAGCATGCCTGGGGCAAACCCACAGCAAATTGTTTTCCAGCTTTGTACTTCGCTCTTACAGGGTTCATCACTAATATTGAAATGGCTGTATTCATTTGGTGTTCCTGTCTATCCTTTTGCAATGGCCATCATGCAGGAAGGAAGTTTAGCTTTCTCTGGAATCATGGCTTGTTTTCTGTCATATGAGGCCACTTTGTTCCAAAGTCTTTTCAAATCAATAGAGCAAGCTAAATCCAGATGAGGTAGGCCCAATTTATTCTAATGATTAGTTGCTGATTTCACAAAATGGACACAGTTTGAAGAAGAGGCAGTTCTGGTCCCACAGGTCATTCATTCTTACAAAATCTGATGTTAAAATTGAGGTGGAACCAGCTTGCGTTTAGGTTTGGAAGAAACAGAGTACATGCATGCCCTCTGAATCCCCTTTTCTTCTTGCTTAGGCTTGTATCAGACATGTTTCACACTACCCTGGTATGCAGGTGGAATCTCATATGTTGAAACATAAAATATTGATGATCTTCTACTCCTACTGTTACTTGCACAGTGATGACAAGCATTTCTGTTCAGCCTTTATGTGAAGCCATTCTTGGTTCTCACTGAAATTCCAACAGTGCCTGTGTGGCTGCTTATATAGAGGACATGTTTGGAGCAGTCTGTCCTTTTCTGCTGTTAGTTCTTTCAGAATTGCCTGCAGTCATCCCTAGTGTACAGATACTGAGGACTCTAGCAGTGCAGCCTGCTAGCTGGCCTTAGATGTTTAAATGCCTTCTGCTGCAGTACTTCAAAGATACACCGCCAGGGTTGATGATGACCTGGTGATCTACCAGAGATACATGTTTTTAGATTAAAAAAAAATATATTTAAAATTGCTTTAAAAAACTTAATGCACATGAAATATCAACCATCACGTGATTTCAATTAGAAAGGGCCAGATTAGAAGCCCATAAATTCTTTACTATGCATTTTTCTGTCTCTCACTACATAGCACGAACCTGATCAGCTCTACTTGTCTTCCGCTTTTCAGCCAGGTTGTGTCTATATTCAGGTCTATATTTGAAAACTTGTGAAATTACAGTAGTTTCACTTCCTGCACCATTTCTGTTGTCCCAGGCTGGCATGTGGTACGTTTGCCTGCTCGGCCGACGTCATGTTGTGAAACTTTCCTCTTTCAGAAGCTGTGCCCCGGGGAGAGGGAAAGGTATGTCATAATGCCATCAAGGGGGGGAAAAACCAACAAACAAGCCTCATTTCTCAGAACCTGAGTGGTTATCTTCTCCCTCTGAAAAAGGTAGAACCTGGGCTGTGTTTGTATTCTTTTTTCACTTCTTTTTTAATGGAAAACTGTTGACTAATGACACTTGCTGATGGAGTAACTTTGCATATGTGCTACCTGTGCTGTACCTTTCCCAGACAGGAAAAAAAAATTGTCCCAGCATTAACCAAATGTCTCTGTGAGCCGTAGCAATTCTGATCCGACAGAAAGATGGGGTCTGGAAAAACAATCCTCTGCAGTATTTACTTGAGCCTTCCTTCTGTCCACACAAACCAAAATTAGCAATGTCAGTGCAGGCATTGGGTAGTTATGCCACCCATGGATTTATGAGCTTGCATAAACATCTTGTTATTAAAATGTTAAATATTTACACTGAGATTCTACAGCCTTCTGGACTCTTGTGAGATTATTTCTCAGCACTGAGGTTGGGATTTTAAAATTAAGAATATTCTAGGGTTGACTTTTTAACATAAAACTGCTTCAGTGCTTTTCTACTCAATGGTTACAGATTAATTTATGCAATATCAAGACTTAACTGTTGCTTAATCCTTCTATAGTTCTAGCAAAGATGACCATTTGAGTAAGATTATGTAGCTTTAAAAAAAAAGCAGTTTTAAATAGGACACTGAAGCAAAAATAAGTAGAGCTCAAGGGGCTGACTTTTGCTGGTATCTCCACATTTGGATTCTGCAAGGATAGGGCATATTTCTGTGTAGAGCCCCTAGGAAATCGACTTGTGGTGACTCTTCCCATTAAGGACCCAGTATAAATTCCCCTAAGTGAGACTCTTATTGTTTTTGTTGAGACTTAATTCTGTTTAGCTGTATATACATGTAAGAAAACACGCCCTCGGCTTGCCAAACATTATCCCCTTGGCAATCACATGGCAAACACCATGCTGAAGATTAAAAGACTCTGTGCTTTAAACAACACTTTCCATTCTTGATGCAGTATTTCCCTTTTAATTATGTAGGGAGCTGGCACTGTTAAGTGGAGACAAAAAAAATGCCCTGAAAATGCACAGATTTTCTGAGTAGAAGTATTTGTTCAAAACAGTAGTGGGGTAGAAGTGGTGGGTGGTGAGAGATGAGAAACAACCACATATACCTGATGGAAGGACTGGCTCCCAGGTGGGCCCTAGAGGAGCTGCAGACTCCCAAGCATCACTCATTGAGAAACACAATGCCAGCTTTTTAAAGCAATGGCCCCAGTCAGTGTGGAGGGGGGAATTGTGTGAGGAGGTAATTTGTGCCAGGGAAGCAGATTATAGCTCCAGTTGTCTGCAGTGGGTCTTTTAATTTTGATATTTTTAGCACAATTTTAATTCATTCAAAGAACAAGCTAACCCTATTTTTTTTTCCTCTTTTAGAAGTTTGGAGGGAGGTAAAAGAAAGATTAAGTCATGACTTAGGAATTTTACATTGAACATGGATGTTGGCTCTCTGTTGCTGTAGCTACATCACTCATCTCAACATACAGTAGCTATGGGAACAGAACTATTGGACCTTGCAGAAGGAATGCAAACATTTCACTGCTGGTTTGCCATTTGTTAGAGTCCTTTTGTCAGAAGTCTTAACATAATTTCCATTCTGGTATTAGTTTGTTCAAGCCTAAAACTCTTAACTGTGACATCTACCTCCTATAGAGTCAGTCTCAAGGCAAATAGGTCTCTTTTCGCCATATTCTTACAGGTCTTTGTATGAAATTCTGCTTTTTTTGACATAGTTTTCTCAGGGTTTCTTCCTGAACTGAGCAAGGACAGCGAGTAAAATATAGCTGCGCACAACAGAGGAAACCCAGTGGGCATGGAATTGCCTCTCTAGCATCACAAGTAGCTTCACTGCTTGGGACACACTTGTGGTTGGGCAGCTTAGTTACAGAATCAGGTGGGTAAGCCCAGATGCTCTGTTCATCCTGGATCTTAGGGAATATGGTGGTGCTGAGCAATTTAAAAACACAGGATAGAATAGCTTATTAAAATAAATAGCAACAATAAACTTACTGTATTTCAGAAAATGGAGCAATCAGCTGCAAGGCATAAGGGGCATTAAGCAGCTAATCCAAGAAGAAGCTTTGTAGACAGGGAGTGCTCATACTTAGTGAAGCCTATATATGTGTGTATATATATACGTATGTATATTCATATATATTTATAGGTATGCAAATTATTAAAAATACTGTAATTTGAATATAGATATGAATGGAAGTTGCAATTGTTTAGTGCTCCTTTCTGGTTATTAGTCTGACATATGCAAGATTCTTGCCCTTTCCTGGCTGAAGAATTGACAAAATTAAGTATATGTGTATTATGTTACTTGAGCAGTATTAAACATCGGGGCCTTTGGGGAGGAACAGAAATGCCATAAATATTGCTCTTTCAGAAAGCTACAGGAAAAGAAACAGGGCAGTTGAAATAAGATACTTATGCTGATGAAACTAATGTTCACAGTATGACTCTGTCAAAACTTGGCTTAATACATTATAAGCAATTTTCCAAAAAGGAATGGTATATTCAAGATAAAGGCAGCCACAGTGTCCTGGTTTCTGAGAGCAGAATATAGTTGAGTTTCAATCTCAAGAACTTGATCCAGGCTTGCAATTTTTGGCTTCAAATCAAACCAGTAACATCCTACTTCCTAGGAGATGAACTAAAATAAATCATCCATGAAGCCTGATTCTGTTTCTTGCTTCTATCTGTTCTACAGCAAGTGAGATTTCTTATTAAAATCACCATGGATACATGATCCTTATAATCCTGTGAGTCTTTTTCTGATTGTCTGCTTAGCTGCAGAAAGTTAACTAATGCTGTGCCTAAGAGAAATGAGCTGCTGCTCCCCTCCCAAAACCCCAAATCAAAGCAGCTCACTTTTGAATCAGCAGCGGGCATTTTGACCCAGTTCCACCATGGCAGATGCAGTCAACAGTGCTTCACGTCCATCCCAGTGGGATCTGGGGTGTGTGCTCTGTGCTGTGTGGCATTTTGCAGTAGCAGAGGTATAAAACATGGTGTGGGAAGTTGCTTAGGCATCTTTGGAAATACTGGTGTAGCAGTTCAGCAGCAATAGCCCTGGCACAGAGCTCTTTTACAGAGGCCCGTGCATACTTCAGGAAAAAAAAAAAAAAAAGGCCTTTATTCAACAACCAGTGATTGCAGTGGGCCACTTTGTTATTGCTGCTTAACTGGTAAAATCAGTACTCTGGTTTTTATCAGCACGTTCCTGCTGTGGAAATAGGAATATGTAGTCTCTGCTTTTCTACGCTGACTTATAGACATGCTTTCAACTCCCTTACACTTGGTGACAGAAAATACCTTGGGCAATGCAGTCATCATTGAGAGCACCTCCCGGGCTGTCCACAGCTGGCTGCTGGACAGGCAATGGTCAGAAAGGAAGCACAAGGATTAAGGATCTTGATGTAAGGAACGAGAGCAGTATTTTGTTCATCACCATACTGCCATCATTGCCTTCTACCGGTATGGGCTTTCAGTAAAAGATGGCACAAATGACTTGCTCTGTCTGTGTCCATTCTGGTTTCCTCCTTGGCAGCACAGATGCAGTGTCATTATGTGCTTCTCAGTGGAAGAGGCTGTATTAAAAATTACTTCTGGTACTGTTTAATGTACTGCAACAAATGCTGCGTAGATCTGTAAATCAAGACATTTGTTCTTCATTTTTAGCAATGCCCTTTCCCTGAACTCATTTAATGAGACAAAGTTGTAAGATGCTTGTATGTTATCCAGCTGGACTGAGTGCCTGAATCTTGAACTCTAACTCTTACTCCATTCCCATTTTAAAGTCTCCTGTGTCAATAGATAGTGGCAGCTATACTCTTAAAGCGGCCTTGTTTCACATAATACTGCTCTAATGTTGTAAGCAGTATAGTAGACAGGAAAATGCCTCAGACTGGCAGGCTTTGGGAATTTCTTTGTTACTGAAGCCCTTGACAGCTGTGTTTCATAAAAGTGAAAGGGCACTGTAAGTGAAGGGGGAGGGTAATTTATGAAAGTGTATGAACTAAAATGTGATATACAGCAGAAGGCGACAGTGAAGAACAGAAGACTCTGTGGTTTATTATTCCTGTTTGTCACAGAAAACATACACAGAAACTAGTTCCAACATATAAATGCAGTTTGTGTAGCTATAACAATATAAACAGTTATAAAAGTAGTTATAGAGGCATGGATTGCCTCTAATTTCAGGTATCTGTTAAAATAAAAAAAAAAAATTATGTTGCTGAGTAACCAAACTGTATTCTATCTGCTCTAGATTAAACTCAAGGTGATTATTTTTTAAACCCATTTAAGAATTTTTATGCCTCCTTTCTAATGAATGTTGTGGCAAATGTAGATTGCTCAGATTCCTAACAGTAATGGTCAGTAATGCATCTCAACCCAACTACACTGAATAACTGTTTACCAAGAATGAGCTAAGTATACTCTTTTTTTGTGTGTACACTTTGATGTTAAATTTCATTTCATGTCTTGCTGAGCCTAGTGGCGTGCATTCGACTGTGCCACTGCCTCAGTGCCACCAGGCACTTGGGGCAAGCCAGGCTTGTGTCCAAACAGATGTAGAGCTCCAGCGCTGGAGTTGCTGCTACTCGTCTGAGAGAGCTTTTGTTGTTTGCTGTTTTGTTTTGGTGTTTTGCTAATGCTGTACCTTTCTGATCTAGTCCAGGACAGCATCTTAGACCAGTGTACGACAGCTAGTGTAATGGGACATTCTCTGAATTAAACCTATGGATGGGGAGTAACTTTTTGTTTGCAAGGACCCCATGGAAAAGGAGGTGAAGGCTGGTCTTGTGGCAGCATATTCTTGCTATTTTTGAACATGAGAAGGATATATTTCCTATATATCCTTTTACCTAGTTTTCTATTTTCACTTCTGTCCTTCTCCTTCCTCTCAAGTGTAAAAGTGAATCTCCTTCTCTCTGTGTTTTCATCTAGTAACTCCAGGTTCTTTCGTGGGGTCTTTTGCTTTATGCCAGTGCAGAGGAGTCAGGAAGATCACTCTAATTGGTGCCAGGAAAAGGAGAACAGGGCACTTCCCATGCTGATCATGCATAGGACAGCTTGGAGCTGAGGTGCTTTGTCATGGTAATAGAGAGCTAAGCAGCAATAGAGACCATACTGACCCTGTATATAAATTGCTTTGGCTTCTTGGCTAGAGCAGAGGATGTCTGTCTCCTCTGTGTGACGCTCCACGCTACCCTGCACAATAGGATAAGTTACTGGATATTCCTTCAGTGAGGAACATGGTAAAAACAGAGGAAAGACAGTGGGAAGGAGGTGATCTGTCATGCTCCAGTAACCACTGTAGAAGCAGATAAGAGACATCCTTTCTTTAGAAATGTTCTGAAGGAAAAGGGTTGCCCTTTCGTCCTTTCCCCTTCTCTTGCAAAGTCCATTGGACATAAAAGCAGTTTCACTCTTTAATATTTATACAGATTGACCTCAGAAATAATCAGTGGCATCCTAAAATGACTGCTAATCCTGGAGGCTGCAAAGATGTCTACCATTTGTCTGATACTTACACAACATTTCAATAATCATAAAAGCACAAGGACCAACTTAGTAACCTTTTGCTGGCATTGCTTGCTACACATTTGCTGTTAGACCCATGGTTAGTATGGACAATAGCAGTGAGTAACTTAATTTTTTGAATTACAGTAATTCCTTACACTTCAGTAGCCCATGTTCAGACTAGTAGTCTTAGTTTGAATCTGTGTTTTAATTTTCCTTGGTACCTTCAACTTTCAGATTCTACGCATGAGCTTTTCTTGGCAGCTATGGTTGTAATATCCAGATTGGTTCCCTAATGCCTTAATATTTTTGGGATCTAAAACACTGCTGTAGAAAAGAATTAAAGCCTAGAATGAAAGAACTATTTAAAAATGCTTATGCCCCTTTTCCATGGAATGTTCTAGCAAGTATAGGTGTATATAATACATATTAGCAGATTCCTAGCTCTGCTATACATTGTGACCCAATGATGTCAAATAGTTACTTAGAGCTGACATGCAAAATCCTGCAGCTTCTCAGGGAAAAAGAAAGGTAGGAGTGCTTAATTGCTTGCCTTTTTTTTTTTTTTCTTTTTACATTTAAAGTAGAATTGAAACCTCTTGGGACGATTTAGATGGACAGGAATAGTAAACCCCATGAATCTATTGTACCAAATTTATGCTAGTATCTGATCAGAGAGTGAGTCTTACTAGTGCTACAGAAACTTCCCAGTAATATTATGCTCCAGAAACAAAAGTGCAGCTTGGAGATGTTCATATAGTATTTGTATAGAAGTGTCTTCGTTTAGATAACATGTTTCAGGCTGTGCCTGGTTGTTCAGACCACAGTACCTATAAATCTGCATAGTGCCCTTGAGTGCTGGTGGTCTCTCAAGTCTTTGCAAGATCAGCAATGGAGCATGGAGCTTTTCAGAGGTGCAAGATGGCTGATTTTTCCAGGTGGGGTGTTAAATGGAAAATAAACAGCCCTGTAACGCATTCCTATTTTCTGTGGATAATCATTGACTGAAAATAAGCACAGATTGACAGGCTTAATGAAGTCTTCACATCTGAATGGGAATTTAGACTGACACTCTCTCCCCCCCCCGCTTTATTCTGTGCCTTTTCAGTACCAAACAGGGGGAAACAACACTTTTCCCTCTTTTTCTTATTACCTTTCTACAGACTCCATTTGTTTCCAGGTAAATGTAGTTGTATTCATGGTCTAATGTCTCTCTTTTTAACATAAGAATGTGTAGGTGCACAGAGTTGCTCTGGTGTTGCTCTCTTCTCCCAGTCTATTGATTAACAGAACCATCAACTACTTGCGAGTGTCACATGAGGGAAGACAGAGCTTTGTATTTTCTCAGACATTACTTCAAGGTAGAGTTAAAGAGTGCTAATGGAAAGTTGGGCTTTTAATTTCATCCTGCTGTAGTCAAATATTTAATTAATTGTTGCATGTTTTTGCAGCTGAACATGAAGACTTTTGTTCTGCATGCTTAATGATGTGTACTGAATCTTCATAAGCCCAGGGGTGCATTCTGCTCCACAGCATTGTGCTGAGGTGCTAGTCAAGGGGAGGCTGTAAATGTCATCAATTTACATCTGGGAAATAGTATTGTACGTTGCAGATATAAAGAATATGCATTAAACAACCTTCTAAACAATGTTTTAAAGTCATTAAAACAGTCCAAGGAGGGTGACACTCAGTTGAGAAGGGAGTTACCAATCTATATAGACAGGTGGCCATGTACAACTGTAATACTTCTTTCCTCTGGCTCCTAACTTGCAGATACTGATATCTGTCCTGTTTTACCATTGATACTAATAATTTCCAGCTGCTGCTTGCTAATATGAGCATATTCATGGTAACTGAAGATCATATTTGAGTAACTGTAGGCAGTTGGGCTGCACGTGAAACACTTGATTTTTGAAAACAAATCGTTGACTGTGAGGTTCAACAAAGCCAACTGGCGTTAGGGCCTGTGGTTCAGTATTCTTTGATCCAGCTTCTAACTTCATTCTTAGGGCAGAAAGACAGAAGTCTTTCTGTCTCTCTTTTTCTTGTTTTTGATTGAAAGAGAATTGTACAGACAAATGTACAAATGCTAGAGATGTGATCAAAAATCCCAGTTAAATTTCACTCCCCTAAATATAAAACTTGGTATTTTAATAGTAATTTTTAAGTCCTGAATTATAGACAGTTATTGCAGACTTTCGTTTAACATGCCTAAGCATTACTTTGTAGTTCTTTGAGTGAAATTTTTTCTTAATGATGATAACATTTTGTAAATACTGAGTTCTTGCTTTGTACTGTTATCTGTAGTTACCTTTGAGGAAAAGATCATAATGAAAAACTCTCAAGAGCATTTAAACGAATTATGAAAATTTAACATCAAAATAAAATTTGAAACTTAAAAATAAGAGAGAAAACTCCAATCTGAATTTCAGCAATACTGAAATTGCACATTGATATGTATCTGAATTACTTGATATAGCAGATACTATCACCACATTACTCTGAAGGAGATTTAGAACTGCTTTTATTTTAATTTGCCTGATCGGAAGTAGTTATTTGCCACTCACTAAAAATAAGATTAAGATAGGAAAAAAGATGGTCAAAAATATCCAGGCAAAACAGGCATCCAGTTTCAAATTGCCATGTTTTCATTTGTGGATTAATTCTATGCTATAAATAACATTATTAAAATAAAATGATTGTTATAGTGCTCCAGCTGGAAAGCCACTCAGAGCACCAAAAATATCAGCTAAGTGCAAATGAGCATAGGAATTTATGTCAAAACACTCCCAACAGCTCAGTAGACAGCAAGCTAATAGCAGAGATCATCTTGCACTGATGATGCACTGTAGCTGGCCTGTAGACAACAGAATTGTTCTCAGCTTTTTCATTTTAAAGTTAGTTTAATTTTTTAGGACGATTTTGGATTCTTCATATAGGTTTGAAATAGAAACATTGCTGGGAGTGCCTCTTTTTATTACCTGTACTGATTTTGACAGACTCCCATCTCTGCACTCCTGACATAGCAGTTACCAGAGACTCAGTTCTCTTAATTTCACAGAATCACAGAATTACTGAGGCTGGAAAAGACCTCTGAGATCATCAAGTCCAGCCTATGACCCAGTACTGCCACATTGGCTAGACCATGGCACTAAGTGCCACATCTAGCCTTTCCTTAAACACATTCCATCCACAACTCTTTTGTCTTCCCTGTGGCCTTGTGATATAGTCCTTTATCGGATTTATTTGAAGTGATGCAAGATGTCTGGACTCCTGAACATGCGAGGTTAACTTGTCAGAGCAAAGCATGCTAAGGAAAATCACACATATTTAAAATCAACTTAAAGAACTCTTGTGTTTCTTGAATGTATCTGAATAACAGGCTAAAAGGTATGAATGACTGAAATAAATTGACATTATTCTTCTTTTTTTAATGAATAATTCACATACATTTCCCTCCTTGCAAACATGCAGTGTTCCCAGCCTTAAGCATTTAAAATGAATAATGTTGCAAGAAACCATGAGACAAAAAAAATGCCTGCTGTGTTTAGGACTCTTTGAGGACTTTTCTTGCTAAAATGAGGATTGAAAATGAAAGCTTAGATTATTTTTTGTAATAAATAGTAGAGCTGATACTTTAAAAAAAAATCCAAACACTTTGAGGCTATGGTAAAATTATGAGCTGACAATTTACAAATATAGTTCATATATAGTTCACAGAGCTCATAGAAGTTGAGCCAATTTCATACCGAGTGTCATATGGTTATAATGCCATATTGTTCAGTTATTTTAACCTCACTTATTTCTCAGGCTAGGATCTTTAACATTTTTTGACACACATAGACATTTTTCCTTACTAGCCTCTGACACATATGATATTGAAATCAGTTTTATTTTCAGTTTAAAAGAAAATCTTTGTTAATCTTTGTTTTGTCCTCTGTAACATTTATTTGAACCTACATGGAAATTTTGCTTATTTTTTAAATTAATCAAAAAACTTTTTAAGATAAATTTGTTTTCTAATCAGTGACTACAAAATAGGTTTTGAACCTTCTCAACAGACACTGAAAAGAGATTTTTTCAAAAGCCTCCTTTTTATGTAATTGCCATGATGTAACCTGCATGGAATCAGAAGTCTCTGCATCAACACATGTATGTCCTTCATCTACTCATGATGAAAAAACAATTATATCAAAATGTACGTGAAAAAATTTACTTTAAAGTCAACAGGTACCAAGCTAGAGAGGTTCACAAATTCAGTCTGTGACTTTGAGCCTGCAGTGCAGCCCTTTGTAGCCACTTGGTGCAAGTGCTGAGAACTGAGGCCTACATGACATTCTTCATTCCCCTGATATTATTTAACTGGCCACGTTTGCACTGCTGATCTTAATTTACTTACCAAGGCTTCTGAAACTTTAGAATACAGACTAGCTTGAGTAGACAGTGTGAAAATGCTGCTACTGGGGGGAATTTACCCTTCAGACCCTTAATTCCTGACATTCCTTGCAGATGATCCTTCCGCCTCCTGGTCTGATCAGCATCGTCTCCAGCAGCGCCATGTTGCCACTAGTTGATACTTAATCGCACCTCAAAGGGAGGCACTTACAAATTTTCAGCACTTTTGATGACAGTAATAATGTAGTTGCATCAGCTCAGATCTGTAGGTAGGGAAGGCAGCTTCTGCAGTACATAACAAATATAACTCTGAACTTTCAAACTTGTGAAATCTTTAAAAAGGTCTTGGAAAGTTAGTGAACCAGTTTAGAGCTTCCTCTTGCGTCTGTTCAAATTTGAGTAATTACTCCTAAAAAGGATGTCCTTTTAACAAAGACATGCGTCTCATTAATAAACAGAATAAACATAGCACTGACCATGATGCGTCAGTCCAACACCTGAAAACCTAATGAAAGCAGGTTAAAAGGGGTTTATTGTAGTTTTCCAAGCATTCAGTGTTCTTTTTAAGCAAAATTACTTTGTTTTCTTACATCTGCCTTTAATAAAGCCCTAAGATGGCTGTCAAGCAGTAGCTTCATCTCTATCCAGCTGGATACACCTGAGCTTTCTTAGATTAAGAAAAAATCCTTCTCCTCAAGTGAACCAAAACTGAGTAAAATGTGTGTATTTGGAACTATAAATCAAACTGTCCATGTACAGATGTTCTCAAGCCTAAAGGCATAAATGCGAAGGAGCTTGGTTCCTGAAGGAGCTTTCAGCAATACCCAAAAATGCTTAGAGATGCTTTACAGCTCTGGATTCCAGTAATAGCACAGTACTGTAAAATTTAGATGAGTGACTTGTTCATTATGCTATTCTAATGTGTGCCATATAATGGTAAGCTTCAGAGACAGTAATTCAGTACAGTGCCAATATGCAGAAAAGCAGTCTTCTTTAACAGAGATTTGGGATGAAGAAGTCATATGGAATAAGCTTGCTTTTTAAAACAAGGAAAAATACATCTGACCCTTTATAGCACCTGTTGGCATCAGGCAGAGTCTGATGGGGGGATGAAAAGTGATACCTCATTTTGCAAATGGGGAAGTTGGGATGCATATGAAGTGGCCTTCCACACAACAACAACTGGAAGAGACTGAGTAGGTTTTGGGCTCTCGCCTCCTCTGACCCCAGACTGCTGTGGACCCCGAGAACAGGGAGTTAGAGATATTATCAAGACTTTTTACTTTATTGCATTTTTATTGCAGTAATTGTGTCTAGGTTTGGACTTGGGAAGGGAAGATCTTGTCTGTCATTTTTACCATGGTGTGCTTCATACTATGACAGCTCCCAGAAGCTTAAACCAAGGGATGTTGTCTCACTGCTCTACGATGGCAATTTCACCTTGAGAAGATGACTCCTTCTCCAGATGGGCATGTTGTGGTTTTAGGGATAGGAGGTGTGTTCTTTAGACTTGCAGAAAGATATAAAGCTGGGACAGGCTTCACATGAGAAGCTAAGTGTGAATGGCAGGGTATGACAAAATGTAATGGTAGTTTTGCATTATTTATCTAATTTGTCCTGAATAAAGACAATAATTCCTTCTGTGTTTGATTTCTATGTTTGAATTAAGTGGCTCATATCAGATTCTGTCAGGAGATGTGTGTGACATGAGACAAGTTTGCAGTAACTGGTAACTAGCATAAAAGGACCTCTTTTTTTAGTGCCATATATTCACACAGCATCAACTTTGAAAATAACCCTTTTTTTAATCATTCCTTTGCAAAAGCTAATAAATTCTTAAATTGAAGACTTGCCCTTTTATAGTGAAGAATTGCTGAGCTGGAAGTAGGCAGTGAAATTGGCCATTTATGGGAGAAAGGGTTTTATTCTGTTTTATGTATAAATCATAGAATAAGCTTAAGTGTGGTATTGCTTACTGGTTACCTGGGATTAAAAATAGAAGAAATACAAGAGAGTAAGAGATTGTGGTAGGTAAGAGATTTAAATGAAGATCTGGGGTTGCAAATACTCTTAAAATAGTTCTGTGTTTCTTGAGACATATTTCTCGATACTGGCTCACTTAGCATTTTCTGAAATAGCATGAGACCTTTGAAAGTAATATTTCCAAATATGGATATGAGACGTCTATGCACTTGAATCATATTTAGAACCGGCCTCCTTGTTTGGGATGTGTGAATTTAGTGCTCAACTTGTGCATGTGGGGGGATTACCCAGAAAACTGCTGTGAGCAGAACTGTGTACATGATTTCTGCAGAGCTGAATGCCTCTTGGCTTGTGGCGGCCAACATCTTGAAGTTTATGAAGCACAGCTCCCTCTCCCCAGCCCCAGGCAAATGAATTGCCAAACCCTAGGAGCCAGAGCTGAGGCAGCAGGCCAGAGGCACTCACGTTGTTCCCATTCCTTGTTGAGATCTCATAGGAGAATGTGGGGGCCCTGTCCCACCAGCTAAAGTGCTAGTGCAGGAAGGAAAAAAAAACAACCCCAAATTGAAGTGCTGCTCAGTCTGACCATTGCTACCTCACCAGCCACGAGAACTGATTACAAAAAAACCTCTCTGGAACCAGTTACTGTTGGGAGTCTTGGCAGCTGTGTTCTGTTAACAACATTAAAATGAACTGATATCTTCTTACTTGTTCTAAAACATGGACATCTTGGATCATGGATAGATTCCACGTATGTGCCACTATAGTGGACAGCAAAGTGGGACCCCAGTGCTGTTTTGAAACATGGCCTACTACTGAAGTATCGTAGTGCTGAAAGAGCTAACAGATCCTTTCTAGTGGTATTTTTATTTATGGCTCTGTCTTGAAAAATGGAAACCAATTTTCCATATTTCTCAAGTCTGCATTGCTTTGATAGATTTCTTTCATTTTAATCCTGAAATAGCTCAGTTATACTTGATATTGATGTCTGCCTGCCTTCTTTGGTTAGAATAAATATTTTCTCAAATAGCCGTGGGCTGAAAGGTCTTTAAACTTAAGGAGTGACTTTAAAGAATTCTCTATAAATAGCTTTCTGTACAGCATGTGGGCCTTGGAAAGTAAGCTCTTTTCAGTTATATGGTCTGAGTTGACCAAAATTGCAAATTACATATAGCCTTGATGGAGGGCTAGTCTACACGAAGAGCAATATAATCTAAGGCAATTGATGTGCCTTCTGAATGGCAGAAATTGAATTGTGGCCATATTAGGAATTAATTACATTAATTGACACAAAATGCAAGTCATTGCTCAGGTGAGGGGGGGGGGAGGGACTGCATCCAACTCCACAGCTATCCCTGCAAAGTTATTTTTCTTTTGCTTTCGTTTAGTGAGTGTAAATTTGATAGCTCTAAGATGGACAGATTTCCTACTGATACTTAAACGGAGAAGAAAACGCACCTCATCATCTTTCCAGCTTCTAACTTTCATTTCATTCCTGATGCATTGTTTGTTCTTCTCATTTTTGGGTTGCTGCTACCTCGGAATGGTTCTAGCTGAGTAATTATTAAATCAGTTTCCTGCCCTGCCTGGTTTGAGTATAAATCTCTTAGCGCAGTTCATGGATTTTGCTAGCTGCTCACTTTACATCTTGCCAAATGGACTTGTTAGCCTCCAGTCTTATGTAACCTTCCCTCTAGCAGAGCTGATCAGCCATCCCTATGTAACCTGAACTAAAACCTAGTAAAAAAAAAGAAAAAGTACAGTCAGTGAAGATGTCAGAAAGAAACATAGGCAGTCAATCTAGATCTATGAATCTGGAATCCAATGTGACAGGTCTAACAGCTTAACACATGACATGGTATGGCTTATTGCCTAGCTTAGCTTTGGGATTATTAGAAACACTTTACATTTTCAAAGTGGATTTCTCAAAGCAAACCATTATCTTGTTGGGACACAAGACAAAACTCTGTAATAGAGGTTGCTTTTATTCTGTGCCCCCCTCTATCAGCTTGCATCACTGAAACTGAAAAGCAAACTCTGCTTCTTTCTTCTCAACCATCTATGGCACTTTCTGAATATGTATTAGTTCATTACCAAAATGTGACACTGAAGGAGAGCAATAGGCTCCACATGACAGCATTCGTTGATGCATGCCTATGGTTCGTTATCTGGGTCAAGAAATACAAGTCTCATTTCTCAAGTTTCGGAGAATATTGCCAGTTTTAATAAAAGATTGCCCAAGACATCTTGGTATTTTGAATAGCCATTAGAGGAGTCTGAATGACTAGCGATGAAAAAAACGGAGAGAGATATTTCTAAGACACAAACAGAAATCAGCTGCTTAATGGTTTTTGCTTGCCAGTGATTGTCATGTACTGGTTCCATGTTCTTTTGATAATCTTTCCCCAGTGACTGAAGTGAAACTGGTAAGCTTGGTAGTTTGAATGTAATGCTTTGTTCAAAAATGGAGGGGGGAAGTGAAAAAAAAGTGAAAATCCAGTATAAACATGCATTCTAAATCAGATCAAAAAAGAAAGTCTGGAACATGCGATTTTCTTTTGTGTTGAACGTATGCAGTTTAAAAAACCCCACTTATTGTGCTAGTGTGAGAACCAGGAAGTGAGAATGACCAAAGTGACAAAATTAATATAACAGACCAAGCTACAGCCTGGTAGAAAATGTATACGGCCCAAACTAGTGTCTAGGAGCATAAATGTAAAATGTTTTCCAAGATGTTGAGAATTCAGCTTGCATTTCTCGTTTCTTTTGAGCATGTCTTCACTACAAGACACTATTACAACAGAGCTGTGATAATGTAAGAGCTGATAAGGTGCTGACACTGATACTGTGTCACGAGGAGGAATTTTTTTCTTAACAGCATGAAAAATACTTGTAATTCAGCCCAAAGTCTTGCAGGGTTTAATTACAGGTAGATTTGACGTTACGCAAAACATGACTTGACTTGTATACATTGACTTCATACAGCATTTTTTGTTTAAAATGAAATTTTGCACACAGGATTGTAAGTCAAAAGTTTTTATTTCAAGAAGAAAGGCAGCAGATCTTCAGAAATTCAGTGTAAAATACTCAGTAGGTGCTGCTGAAGTGGTAAGTAGTTTTGTGTTAGTTGCTCACAGGAGGTTAAATTCCACCAGAATACTGTCCTAAAGACCTAAGTGTACGCAGCTTTCTAGTACAATGTTAAACTTGCAGGTGTTTTCAGAGTAACATTCCAATTACTCATTTAACTGTCATTAGCAGTCGTGTTTTAACTGGTTAAATTGGTTTATTTCTGTGACTCTTGCATATACCTTCATTTCAGAGGAATGCCGTTGCGGTGCTCAGGGCCAAGGTTATTGGGAAGGTGGGCACATCACCAGTAACTGAGGCAGCTGCATGGTCTGTGATGAAGGTTTTGGAGAAGAGAACTGTGGCTGTTTTTTTTTTAAATCAACCAAGCCCTTCAATGTCTAAACCTGAAGCTGTGGTACCTCCTGGAACAGCATCAAGTGGATATGCAATCGTTTCCTTTTGAGGAAAAATAGAGAAAAGCTATTGCTTCAGCTTCATATAGAGCTGAAACAGATAAAAGCAGATAAAAAGAATGCGTTAACTAGAGCCTAAATCTTAAAATACTTTAATAGTTAGGTAATAGAATAAATGAGTCAACAATAAATACCTACTTAAATTGCTAATCTTTTGTTTTGCTGAGAAAACTAGATACTGTGTATCTTGGAAGGAAGTGCTTGCAAAGTTCTCATGAATACCATGACATGCACCACAGTGGAGAGAGGGCTGTGTTGGGTGGCTGGTGGCTGGTCTTCCTTCCCTGTTTTCCTCCTTGCTGTGGTGCAACTGGGGAGTCATGTGCTGCAGTCAGAAATGGTGTGCTGCAGTCCCTGTGGCTTGTATTTAAAAGAGCAAAACAAAACTGAGAATGAGATTTGGTTCATAATTATATACGTGTTTTCATTGCCCGTAGTGAGGGTGTCATGCAAACAGAAGAAGAGAAATGCATGGTCTAAGCATTGCCATTATTTGTTGTAGGTCTGAGCTGTCTGTTAAGAGTCCTGTATATCTAGGTATAGGATGTTGTCTTTCATCCGGGACATATGCCCAGTGCATTTTCGAGTGAGCAGCACCATGGGCAGACTACAGATCGGAAAGAAGAATGCTGAAGAATTTAGCAGTTACTTGGAGAATCCGTTTGCAAAACAAAACTGGTAGTTCCAAGTTTTCAAAGTTAATGTATACATTTCCTATAGCATACTGTAATTTATATTCTAAGACCTGCCTCAAGTTTGAGTAAAACTAGCTTGACCAGTTAAATGGGCATTAAGGTAATACAGATTTTTGAGTGTGGAATGTTAAACAGATACGGTGTAAATGTAGATCCCTGTAAATCATTGTCTCCAGTGACAGTTCCCTGTTTAAAGACACTAAGGCCTTTTTCAAAAACTGAACATGTGTCTCTGTGTCCTTGTTAAGGAAATGGCAAGTAAGTTTACTATTCATGCAAGCAGCAACTGAGGAAATTAGCTATAGAAAAAAAACATACGGAAAATACGTACATGAGGATTGTATAAATTTGTTATTATTTTTTTTATAGAAAGCATGAATTTGAAATCTCTTCATGTGTCTCCTACTGTATGTTCTTTGCTCAGAATGAGGATAGAGAAATATAAGCTATAGGTGTTAAGCTTGAAAAAATTCCCTTTCCCAGTGTACAGTCCCTCCTGGAATGAGGTCTTCCCACATTTACTCTTCTCTAGGATTGCAGTGTGGAGGAGGATGATAATGCTTGCATTGCTTACAAGCATCTGACATACATTCCAAGACAGCTCAGGGGTCTGCAAGCCAAGCATGGTTTTAAGATCCATGATAGAGGTAGCACTGGAGGGACAAAATTCCAGCAAAATGTGAATCAGAAGGAAACCATCCCATTATCTAGACTTTTATCACCTTGCATGTTTGTGTAATTAGATGTGGTGGTATCTTAAGTATTTGAGGGAGGCAAAAAGTGACTGGCCATAATTGGAATAATACGTGTGGAATGTCACCTTTCCCTCAGCCCTGCATGTTCCTGAGACCTGAACTGTTTGAAAGAGGTGAGTAATAACCATCATTTCCTATTTAGGAACTTAATTCTAACTTTGGCTAGTGTAAAATATGTATTAAATTGCTTCCTGGGGAGTCATGCACAAACCTCAAAGTGATCTGGCAACTTCAAAAGACTAAGGAGAAGGCACATGCTTATATTTTTGGCTTAGTCTTTCAGGTTATTTGGAAGCCTGCAAACTGTTTTTACCAAGAGATATTCTTATAAAATTAATGTCAGTCTCTGCAAAACAGGTGTTTACAGCAGAGTTTCCCCTTCCAGTGGTGTGCCTAACAATAGTGTGATTAAGATCTCGGTCTGGGACAGGCTGACCTTTGGCTGCATGTGTGTACCTGCATGAGCATGGCTGCAAGCTGCTTTTATTATTCAACACAAAGGACATATGCAGTTAATTCGAATATAGGAGAAATGCTTCAAACATGAGCTAGGTCTCCAGTCTGTAGGAAGACCTGTAGGCTGAATGGGGCAGAGAAGGCAAATGGAAATGGATGGCAGCATTTTTAATTTAAGCAATCCGAGCATTAGATGAACTGAATGCAAGGCTGAGCAACACATACACTGCACTGTAAAAATAACCTATTTTATGCTGCTTCTGTGTTGCTCAGTTTTTAATATGGCTTGTGTTTCTGTTATAAACAAGGCAAAACAGCCTTGCAGGAGCTGCCAGGGATGAAACTGGAGGCACTAGCAGTTGTATCTGTGCTGCTGGGCAGTGTAGTGTTGCGTTGCATCACTGAAAAAAAAAGTTATGGGAAACCAGTGTGATTCTGGTTTGAAACCAGCAGTAGGAAAGCATTAAATAATGCTAGCACCAGAATGGGTCAGCTGTAGACAATCGTGTAAGCAGAACTGGGGGGATGTTATTTCTATCTACATTAGCTGGTCCAATGAAAGAGGTTATCTCTGCCTATAAAGCACAGCCCTCATCTAGGCTGAGTGGGGAGTTCACACACCACAGATCATTTCGTCCATGCTGCTCGTTGACTCAGCAAGGCAAGACTGGTCCATGTTGTGCTGATGTTTTCTTCAAGATGGCTTTGTAGCTGGAGAAGCTGAGGGTGTATCAGCTTAAAGAAACGAGGTGTTACATTCAGCAGCATGTACAGTCCTACAGAGCAGCTCTGCAGCACACGGGTCAGTATGTCACTAGAGTGGCTTTAATAGGGTGACACAGACAGAGACTGCGTAAGGCAGTACCTTGATGTATTTATTCCTGCAGACTCTCCTACAGCTAAAGTAACGCTGATGTCTGACCAGAGTCACACTTGGTAGTGGATTTTCAGTCACTATGTGTCTCCAGGTTCTTCAGCTGTACAGTCCTCTAAGTCTGGAGGATGCAAGTCCAGAGTCTTCAATGGTTGCTTTCAATATAACCCACAAACTCTTCATCACTCTTTGATCAAAAAATGGATAAATTTTAGTTCTATTCAGGAATTCTGCCCAGCTATCTAGCTAGCTTTTTTTCCACACAGGGTGTAAAGACAAATCACACTTGTGGTTTCAGGTTGATGCTAAATGAATTGATACTTTTGGTAAAACCTTTGCATGTCTGGCTGCTGGTCTTAGTCCTGTTCTGTTCTTAGAAAAATGGGTTCCTAATTGATGAATTAATACATACCTCAGAGCTCAAGTATTTCACTTGAATCTTAGTAATCTCTCAGGTACAACTTTTTCATTTGTTCTCAAAATCAATGTCATGCTGAGTGTAGGAGAAAAAAATGATCTGTGGTCCGTGAAGAAAACGGTACAAGTGCCAAGCTGAGATGTTCCCAGTTTATTATCATGTGTCTCACAGCGATAAACACACCAAATTGTTCAGTGTTAAGGACTTGGCTTGAACAGCTAGGGCACATGGAGGCCACAGGCAATGTTTTGTTGTGTGCATCTAATGAACTAGTGTCTTGTTACCCTCGGATACATGCAGCTGCCGTGTGAAGGCAGTATGCTGCTCACAGCCCTGCAGATGTGGCGGTGCATGAGGTGCCCGGCCCCATGGGGCACAGCTGTGTGCCACCCCCTGTCATCTCTTCACAAGGGACAAGCGGTCATGTGTGTGCTTCCTGCTGCCTCTCTCACACCAGCACCACAACATGTCTGACTATAGGAGAGCTGTGTTTCCATCAGTGCTCTGATACACAGGGAACACAGAACAAGAAGGTAGGGTACTGGAGGGTAGGGTAGGGTAGGGTAGGGTAGGAGAAAGGAAAAAAGGGAAAGGGGAAAGAAAAAGGAGAAGGGAAAAGAGAAAAGAGAGAAAGAGAAGAGAAAAGAGAAGAGAAGAGAAGAGAAGAGAAGAGAAGAGAAGAGAAGAGAAGAGAAGAGAAGAGAAGA
>WUAM01000107.1:16245409-16273011 GCA_024336885.1 Actenoides hombroni
GTGAAAACAGACTCCTAACTTCAGACAAGTGCAGTTAGTTAGAAGAACTGAGCTGAAAAGTAAAATCACTGAACAGAATGAGTTCTGTTCTCGCTCAAGCCAGGACAACACCATATGGATACATACCTCAGTGAATCAATGTGCTTTGCTGCGTGTTTCACTTGGGAGACATTTCACTGAGATTCACTTTCATGTAGCACCAGGCAGGATTATCCCTACAGGAATGTCCAGCACAGTCACAGAGTTGTTTAAGTGGCTTGGTCTACGTGCTGCTTTTTTGTCCATGTGTAACTGGTTGTCATTTAGAAATACTTTTAAAGATCTGCGTTCTGTTTGCTGCACCCTGAGGCTCTTTGCACTGGCCAATTCAGAACTGTGCTTCAAGCACAGTTAAGGTGGGACAGGGACTAGATCAGCATCTGTTTGAGGTGGTGGAGCATGTGGAGGCACACGTTTCTGGAGAATGTGACAAGGGAGCCCAGTTACTGTGAGTCTGGGGGGAAGAGGCATAGTATTTATAATTTAGATATAGGGGGAAAGAAACATAGCCTTGCTATCTGTAGGGCTGGGCAAGGGCCCTGATGGTTGCTGTGCTTTTGCATGATAAACTGGCATGGCTATTATGATGATGATCTAGGCTGCTTTTAAATAGGGAGACGTAAGATGTCACAAAGAGTGAAGGTATTCTGTTATAAAGTAGTTGAAACTATGCTGGAAGGTGGAAGTCCATTTGTAACTGCAAATATTTACCAACAGAGCATGATAGTCTCTGAACCTCTTCCTTACCTTCTGCTCCAGTATCTTGAGTCAGCTGGCTGTGATGAAAATTGAGACACAGCGATTTCCCAGTACACCTCTGAGCAAAGGCAGTGCATGTTTCTTTTCATAGCTTGGGAGCACATTTCTGATAGGCATGCTTCTCTGCTTATTAAAGGTCTTTCGGCATACACATTCTATAGCCAGCTCTACCTCAGGTGAAAAGCTTTTCTTGGAAGAAAAGAGAAATTGTCATGAATTACTACTATCCATGACAGCAAAATTTGGAAAAATACAGAAGCTGGAGCAAATTAAATCAGGCTCACAGTACCTGGGCTTTGCTGGGAAAGAAATAGAGGCTTAATTAGGAACTGCAAATCAGGATACAGACGTGACTTCACTATAAAACTCTTATCCTGTTGACTTGCAAGACCCCTTTCAAATTATTTCATTGTAACTGTGCATAAAAAATAAGCTGGAGCAATTTTTACGGGGTATCAAGAAGCCTGTAAATTTGTCAGATAACAAACTAATGTCCATAGCCTGCCCTAAATACCTAAAAAGCTGGTATCTCTGCCATGGAGGCAGAGATTAGATTGCTCAACTGTCGCTCTGTGGAAGTTAATCCTTTTATTGCTGTTTCTCAGAACCTTTCAGACAGCAAAGAAGGGTTTCGGGAACATTACATGAGAATTCTTCCGGGCTGTTTGCTAACACTTCCAACAGTATTTGCAAGTTGTTCTTTTTGAGAGCTGAAATCAGAAAGGTCTCTGCTGACCATAATATCTCACTTTTTCCCAAGACACGTGGGAAGTCTGCTGTTGGGACATGCCTGGGCCTTCTATCTGTGTTAGCAGAAAATCTACTGAGCGGCAGCTAGTTCTTAGTGGTATTTAAAATGATTTCATATTCAGCCTCCTATTAGCACTCTTAGGAATTTCTACTGCTTTGTATTCACGATTTTTAAAGTGTGTGAAAAATACAGGGCCTGTAAGTCTATCTACCTTTGCAAACCAGAAAATTAGAATGACGTATCTCCTTTGGGGAAGCTCATAAATTAAACATTTGTTTGCTAGTGGTTTGAAAAAAAATCACCTTCTCCTGTTTTCAGATAGTAGGAAACTAGGAATTTTTTTTTCTTAACCACCTTTCATCGAGATGAATGATGTATTTGTTTTAATACCAGAAGTGTATTTTTTTAGCCAATCATAGATGTTTCTCATGGTCTTTAATGACTCAGTGTATCTGTGAGTGTCTCCTGTTTTAATGGACAAAGTACGCTTTGAAGTGTTGTGAAAGATTTGGTATAGTCTTAGTTAAGACTCCCACATGAAGGGTATATAAATACTGATACGGTTACACACATGCTTAACTTTTTCTAAACAATTGAACTGTTTACCTGGTCGCTTGTCATGCTTGAAAACTGGGAGCAGAGTCTACAAAGCGTGCACCCCTCTTCTTCCTCACGTCACATCCCCCATGTAAGCTTGTAGTCAGAAGAGCCCTTATTTGCTTCTGTTGTCTTACGGAGCAGTCGTAGGCTTGTTGTGTTTCAGGCTCTGTGTTTCCCATCCCACTGCGGGGGGCTGTGAGGTGCTGCTCTGTGTGGGAACATGGGGCTCCCAGTGTGCAATCCCTGCAGGAGCTGAGGGATGGGAAGGGCGTGGCTGGGGCTCTGTGTGCGGGGACACCCCTGCTCAGGAGCTGCTCTTGCTTCTGGGGTTGCTGGATGGTGGTGCTCACACCTCTCTGGGTGAGGGAAGCATGTGCTCCTGGCTGCTGGGTACCATCAGCCCTGCACATGGGCTGTATCCACGGTGGGAGCTGGCTGTGTGGGTAACAGGTGGTGAGAGTGGAATGAGTAGATGCAGTCTTCTGTCCTATGGAGAACGTCGGCCTTCTCGCTGACTTGAGGCTTGCTTTGATTTTTCCATACCTTAATGAAAAGCTTGTTTCTAGCCTTTGCTAGAGTGATAGTGGCCTTTGTGTTAACCAGGGTTGGATGCCAAGACTGATAGTCAAATTCAGTTTGTGCCCAACCTGAATATAAACATGACTTTTATCTACTTCCACACTTTATACCCTTTCTCAAGACACAAGAGATCTTGATGTATGTTAGATCCCCATCCTCTTCCTACTCCCACCCCTCTTTCTCCTTTGATGTTAATCAGGGTTAGAGGGGTTTGGAGGACTCTTCATAGGGGAATGTGACAGAAAGGAGTTTGCTGACTGAAGTGCTGCAGAGCTGAGCGGGATGTAAGCTCAGCAGCAGTGGTGCTCAGCAGTGTCGATATGTTCAGGTGGTAATGTCTGACCAAACCTAATGTAGTTTCCTTTCCAGCAACCAGCATCAATTTTAGTCTTGCACCTCAATTGATTTGATTTTGATTGTCTCAGTGATAAATTCTGGGCTTTGGGTAACCACCTCCTTCTCTTTTCTGTTACAGAGCTCCAACATGGGAGGCAAACTGAGCAAGAAGAAGAAGGGGTACAGTGTCAATGATGAAAAAGCTAAAGACAAAGACAAGAAGGCTGAAGGAGCAGCAACTGAGGAAGAGGAGACTCCAAAGGAGGCTGAGGATGCCCAGCAAACCACGGAGACCACAGAAGTGAAGGAGAACAACAAGGAGGAGAAGGGCGAAAAGGATACTCAGGTTGCTGCTAATAAGACGGAAGAAAAGGAAGGGGAGAAGGAGAAAACAGCGACCCAGGAAGAAACGCAGAAACCAGAACCAGAGAAGTCAGAGTCTGTTGTCGATGCGAAAGTAGAGCCACAGAAGAGCAATGAGCAGGCACCCAAGCAAGAGGAGCCGACTGCAGCCTCTGCTCCCGCTGCCAGTAGCGAAGCACCCAAATCTTCTGAGCCTAGCAATGATGCAAAAGCTTCCCAGCCTTCAGAAGCCACAGCTCCCAGTAAAGCAGATGACAAGAGCAAAGAGGAAGGGGAAGCCAAAAAGACTGAGGCTCCCGCAGCGCCTGCAACCCAAGAAACTAAAAGCGAAGTGGCCCCAGCTTCAGACTCAAAACCTAGCAGCAGCGAGGCTGCGCCTTCTTCCAAGGAGACCGCGGCAACAGCAGCACCTAGTTCCACTGCTAAGGCCTCGGACCCTGCAGCCCCACCAGAGGAAGCGAAACCTTCTGAAGTTCCAGCGACTAATTCGGATCAAACCATAGCGGTGCAAGATTAAATTGGACAGCCTGTTGAAACAACCACTTAAAACAACCTGTGTCTTTTTTTTATTTTTTCAGCTATACTAACTCGTTTCAGATCTGAGATAACAAATATGTATTGCCCAGAAAAAAAAAAAGGAATAAAAAAAAAAAAGGAAAAGATGAAAAGGATGGCCCATCAAGTTGGGAGGGAGGGAGGGGGGAGAATCCAAATAGTATTTTTGTGGGGAAATATCTAATATACTTTCTGCCAACTTGACACAAGTCCTGGATTAAAAAAAAAAAAAAAAGTAAAATAAATGGATGTCTGAAAGTACAGCACATCTTTTGTATCTGAACTGCTGTAAATGCACTTCACCAATGTATCAAAATCTTCTTTTTGTTCTGTAATGGGGTTTGGGAGTGATGCGTTTGATTCTGCCCACTAGGTTTGTGCCAAGGCAATCAGATCTTTATGAAAGCAGTATTTTCTGTGGTTTTTTTATTTACAGCCTTTCTTATTTTGATATTTTTTTTATGCAGTGGATGAATGCCAACTTTCAGACAAAACCCACTTAGCTGTCCACATATTTCTCAATGCCAATCCTCCAATTCTTCCTCTCCAAATATTTTTTGGGAGTAAAAAGCATTCTCATCCTACTTAGCCTACCTAGATTTCTCATGACGAGTTAATGCATGTCCGTGGTTGGGTGCACCTGTAGTTCTGTTTATTGGTCAGTGGAAATGAAAAAGTCTGCGTTCATTGCAGTTCCAGTTTCTCTTCCATTCTGTGTCACAGACACCAACACACACTCATTGGAAAACAAATAAAAGAAAAAAAAAACAAAACAAAATGTACAATGGATGCATTGAAATTATATGTAATTGTATAAATGGTGCAACAGTAATAAAAGTTAAATAATTTAAAAAATAGAAAAGTGTAAAGACTCATTAAATCTTCACTTTTACCTCTTGGGAACTACATGAATGAGATTCTTACACTTGGAGAAGAAGCGTTACGTCCGGGGCTGTTTACTTTCCTATTTATAGTGTAGTAGAAGCAAAGAAAGAACCATCATGATCCTAGAAACATGCTGCCATGAACTCCTATTTCAACAGCCACAAGCACTCACAGATGAGATGGGAAGAAGTGATGAATGAATAGCCCATCTCACAGATGTTTTATCCCCAGCAAAGCAGAACTGGTTTTTCCCTGCCTTAACGTGTGAAAAAAAAAACCCTCACTTGCTATTTTAAAGAGCCAGAGGCATGCTGACTGGGTTTTAACTGGGACTAAGACAGTGGATTGGATAAACTAATGTTTAAAATGAGACCACTAAATTTAATCCTAGTCCTATCAAAATATTGCTAGTGCTGATACATGTTCTTTTCCCCACTGCCGCTGTGCCGGAGAGGAACCACAGCTGCCACAAAAGGCCAGTTCTGTGCGTTTCAAATATGGGCAACCTTGTGTAGCTGAGCAGTTTAGTATAAATAACATTCTTCCATAGTTTTGCCTGTTTGCCCCATTTTTATTCAGCAGAACTGCTGGATAATTGCAGTTTCTGCTGAGTGGTGTCATTGCTGGATACAGACAACCATTTCAGTGCAGAGCCCAGGATTCACAAAACTCTCTGAAGAAGCATATTTGATCTGCCCATTAATAAGCTTTTAGGCTGAGCAGAAGTTCTGAAAGGTGGGTAATGGTAAATAAAAACTTCTACACATACCAAAGGGATGGACTTGTATTTAGTAAATAAGAGAAATGGTGTTCTAAAATTTTCTAAGTTGTTTCACATACTCTCTCTCCATGCAGTGAGGATGATTCACTCTACAGACTTCCATAATTCTTACCCTTTATTTTATTCAGAAATGCAAGGTTCCTGTACTGTGCCCCAGCACAGATACTGATGTGAGGTTGTGCACCCATGGAAAGCTTCCTGGAACAGGCAGGATTTGTTGTGTTGGATTTAGATCAGGTCATTCACTTACATGAATCTTTCACCACCATCAAGCTTTTGCATTGTTAATGTGAAGGAGTTGATTTCATGCATAGCATGCCAAAATAAAGTGAATTCTTTTTCACAGGGAAAGGTCGGCTAAGTGCTCTGGCTTAAAAAGAAGGCAGGCATTTTAAGACTAAATAGCTGAAGCAGAGCAAGGGGCCAGGCAGATAACACATTTGCAGTATTTTACCAAGTTTTGTGCATATATAGCTGTCACAAGCTACAGCATTTTTATTTGGCCAAGTCTGTGGCTATCCTGCAAATCTGTGAGAGCCTTCTACCATCGTTTCCCATTGTAAATGTGTCCTAGAAAGGGAGAACCTCTGTCCAGAAGCCCCCCATGAGTTTTCACGAGTCCAGGATTGAGAGGAGGAGTGCAGGGGTCCTTCAGTACCTTGTGGTGACATAGTACTGAATTGACTTGAAGCTGATGCAACTAAATCTGTGCTCTACCTTTGGGCTGGAAGTGGCTGCTGATGGACAGTAGGTATGTAACTTGTTTACAGGGATGGTATGGGATTGTACTTACTGACAATATCACACCTTGGCTGGTATCACATCCATTCACTTTCAATATAATCAAAATTACTAAAATAGTTTGACAGTCAACACGTGCCTTGTTTTCCCCTGAGCTTTCCTCATTTGACATACTTGAAGCTGGTGAGAAGATCTTGAACAAAGTCTTATTTTAATTCTTGGAGGCAATTAAAACTACCCCTGTGCTCCACAGCTATATCCAAAGCCAGCAGCCTCTGCAAACTCGTAACATACATGCTGCAGTTCTCACAACCTGCTTACTGACAGTCATTTCTCCCCAACAGTGTTGATGGTGCAAGGGAATGTTTGGCCCCATGGGGCTGGAAGTAAGTAGCATATTGGCAAAGAAATATGCACTTGTGTTTGGGAAGCTGAGAGGCCAAAGATCAATATGCTTATTTAAGTGCTCATTATTATAAAAAAAAAAAACCAAAAAACCCCCCAAAAAATTGTCATATAATGCTTTTAATTCTTTTATTAATAGAGGGGCTGCAAAATTGGCCTTGTCGTACTAGATAAAATGCTTAGTGTCTAAGTGGCAGCGCCAAGGCATTCTAGCTTAGACCATTGCTTGACAGGGCTGCTATTCTATGTCCACATATGCAAGCCAGGAAATAATCTCTGTTCAAAGATCTTACCAACTACGTGCATATAGTTAATAGAAATGTGAAGCATGTTGCTTGCCTGAAGTGGCATAAGAAGAGGTTGGAGCCTAGGGCCCTGCTTTTCTTCACCTCAGTCCAGTATGTCATCTCCAAGATCCTCTTTTTCTGAGTTATAATCACTCTTTAATAACAGTAAAAGGATGCTAAGTGTACAGAGCTAACAGGCACGTTAATGCTTTCAGCATAAGCACATTGCAGATAACCTCAAAGGACCTCGCCCTTTTGTGAAAGCGTGCCAAAGGAATAGAGAAATTCTACGCTGGGAAAGAACCTTAGATACTGTTCAGAGCCCCTACAGAGAGATATTTGCAAGGTCTCCCTTGTTTTGCCTTGGAGACTGTCAAGAATCTGTTGCTCTCCCGTTGACAGTAGGAAGGTCAGAGCCGTTGACTTTGCTCACGCTTTGCTTGCGCTTTCCGAGCAAGGAAAAATGCAGCAGCTGTTAGGTAAATGTACTGCAACTAAACCTGGCCTTTTTTTTTTTTTTTACTGTACTTGAAATGTGCCTGCTGGTACTTTTAGAATGACATTTTGAGGTGGAAAACTAACTAAAGTAATGTTAAAGTATTCATAATGAATTAGCTTCCTAGGAGCAAGCCTTACCACTTCCCCTGGAGCTGGTTTCTGTACACGTACTGATGTGTCTGTACAGGATAGACTTTCACATGAAGAAACAGTGAAACAAAATGTTATAGGATGTGTTGGTGTCTTGTGTGACGGCACTTCTAGTCATGTGACTGTGTGACTACCAGTATCTAAACAGTCGGTGACTCCAAAATTTCTGCTGGTGCTTGGTCCCAGCAGTTAACTAGGAGGTCTATCCATTCTCTGTCTCACCTAACAATTGCCTTCTCTGGATCAGCTAGAACTTCAGTTTGGTTATAGTGTACTGAACTGAGCTTGAAGCAGTGGGTAAATCAAGCCCTCAGTCTTTCTTCAGGAGCTTCTTATTGCTTCTATGTTGCATATCTGTGAATTTATCCTGATTATTATGAGATACCACCTGGATGGAGTACTACATCCCACTCCGGAGCCCCCAACACAAGAAGGGCATGGATCTGTTGGAGAGGGTCTGGAGGAGAGCCACAAAAATGATCAGAGGGCTGAAGCATCTCTCCTACAAAGATAGGCTGAGAGAGTTGGGGTTGTTTGGCCTGGAGAAGGTGCTGGGGAGATCTTATTGTGGCCTTCCAGTATCTGAAGGGGGCCTACAAGAAAGCTGGGGAGGGACGTTTTACAAGGGTTTGTAGTGATAGGACAAGGGGTAATGGCTTCAGACTGGGAGAGGGTAGATTTAGAATAGAAATTAGGGAGAAGTTCTTCCCTATGAAGGTGGTGAGACACTGGAACAGGTTGCCCAAGGAAACTGGATGCTCCATCACTGTGTGTGTTCAAGACCAGGTTGGGTGGGGCTATGAGCAACCTCATCTAGTGGGAGATATCCTTGCCCACAGGAGGGGGCTAGATGGTCTTTAAGATCCCTTCTACCCAAAACCATTCTATGATTCTATAATTTAGCCAAACTGGGGAGATTGTCAAAGAAATACCTCAGATTTGTTGCAAGTGCTGAAGAAGCCATTTTCTTACAGTACATTTCGCTAGCATATCTACTGCTGCACTTTCATTGTTGTCTTCTTGTACAAAATTTATTGTCTTTAAGGCTCTTTAAAAACATTTTTTAAATGCTAATCACTTGGTTTGCTCTTTTTTTTTTTTTCAGGGTTACATAATTTTTTTCTGCACCAAACTCTCCCCATTTATCCTGAATCTGATTTAGTTGACTTTCTGCTTTTTACTTACTTCTTGGGTGTTGGTTTGGTTTTTTTTTTGGTTTTTTGGTTTGGTTTTGTTTTGCTTTGTTTTGTTAGTTTGTGGTGGGGGTTTTTTTGTTGGTTTTTTCGTGGGGGGGAGGGTGGGTTTTTTTGTTGTTTATTTGATTGTTTGTTTTATTGGTTTTGTTTGTTTGTATTTTTGTTACATCCTGTTATATATTTAACCTCCCCACCACTTCATGCAGTACGAATGCACATCAACTGCTAAGCAGTCAGCTTTGGAAACCATGGCCTTCCAGTCACAGGAAAGACACAGCATGAGGAACAGCAGCATACATGTATTTTCCTACACTGCTACGAAAGAGTATTCTCCAAGACTAGCACAGCTTTGCTTACTGCATTTATCATGGTGGTCTCAAGATCTGGCCATAGAATCAGGTAAGCAGAAGAAGGTATTTTTAGGGTATTTTTGCTGGGAGGAAAGAAGACTGGGTGTTTCAAAATGCGGTCACAGGAGTTGGGACACAGGGCATATGACACAATCTTTTTGTTTCCTGGAGACAACACTATTGTATGTTAACCAGCCACCATAGGGTCACCAGGCCCCTCTCACTTGTCAGGATATTTGTCTCTCTTTTAGCATATTTGCTTGTGTAGGCAATTAATTCCAGCTCTTAGTGACATGGCTGTTTAAATATATTGCCTCCATCTGTAGATTGTCTTCCCTCCGCAATTTAAGTCTTACATCTCTGAGAATCTCCTGTTGCATCAGGAGGCTGACTGAGGCTTTATTGGCTTTCTACCAGTTTTAGGTTTCTATGTGTTAGTAAGAATAGTGTACTAAAATGACAGACCATACTGATGCATCATTAACAGCATTCTTCTGACTTGTTGGGTTTTGTTGGGTTTTTTTAGAGTTCTGACATTACTTGCAGGGTTCTGGACTGGGTCCATAGAAACGTACATGTTTACTAAGTAGGATATGAATTGACCTGGTGGAAAGGAGAAGCTGAAAAAATAATTATATCCTTGGAAATTGGTGCAAGCCTGAAAAAGCAAACCCTTTATTCTGCAATGGTCCAGGATTCTGAAATGGCTCACTGTAAGCTAAAAGACCCTATGGAGATTTCAAAAGATACCACATGTCAGTATGCTGAATACATTGTTGGTTTAAGCTCTGCTGCTCTGTCCAATTATCTGAACTTTGTCACCTACACTTCCTTTTTTTTTTTTTTAAATTTAATTTTTAAATAAAAGACAGCACTCTCAAACTAGCATTTTTGTTTCAAGGAGTGAAAATAGCTAATAATGAGTATGTTGGAAAGGAAAATTTCAATCCCATTAAACCCTGAATAACCTTTCCCAGTAGAAGCAGCTCTAACACTACTTAGAGATCTTTTCAAACTTCTATTTCAAAGTTTCCTGATAGCCTGTTTTTCAAGGACGTATTCATAAAAGCATATTTTTACAGCATAACTGTTGATGATAAGCTAAATGGACAATCTAATGGAGTCTGGCCACACATGACAGGCTAAGGAAAGGAAATCTGGAACATGGAAGACCAGTTCATCAGCTAGAAAAATTATTGATTCAGGTCCACTGAACTGTATAATAATAGTTTTATTTGCAGTTATTCCATATAGATCTAAAAAAAAAAAATTAGCAATAGAATGTCACTTTATAGTAGGTATCATTGTTTGGTTAGATATGAGAGAATTAAGCTGTTAACCTTAGTGATAACCTAATTACGGACAGATTTGGATTTGAATTGAAGCAGTGTATAAAAACTAATTAGGAACTTAGCGTAAGTTCTGAACTAGTAAATTTAAAGGATTTATTCAGGACTAAATAATCAGGATTTATGAATGTTTCACGGTGTTTCTGTGAGACAAGAGGGGGACAAAATAAAGATCAGCATATTTCTACGTATGCATGTAAAAGTGAAACAGAAGAAAAATGAATGATAAGAGGGAAGAGGGCTATACACGTTCCAACAGGTGTTAAATTTAAACTGATACATCATGCTGCACTGAAATATCTTGGGCTTGATTTTTACCTTGCCCCATATTTTGGTGTTCTAGCTTAGCTGTATCACGCATGTGTTGGACCAGAATTTTGGATTGGATTGGAACAGCAGCTTGGTTTTCACTGCACTGCCACTGTTTTTGTAGACATACCTGACCTAATTTTATACCATTTTTATTCTAGTTTAATTTGCCAGGAGCAACGTGCCTACATTACTGGGGTTCTGAATAGGTGATGACCCAAATTTCAGGTGGGCCTTACCATCCAGACTGAGCTCTGTGCTACTGTGTTGCACCTGAGCTCGTTACCCTGGCTTTGATGTGTCCATACCAATGTCAGGGACAGGGAAAAGCTGTCAGTGGGTGTTAATGTGTGTTGGGTGCCCCACATCTCACTGACTCCCTCACTTCCCTGTGCTCAAAAATTAAGGTTGGCTGATACATTCTAGCATGTTGAGCTGGAGAGGGCTTCTCTGGGTCTCAGCTGAAAGGCTGAAAACTTGAAAAAAAGCAATACAGTTCCTTGGGCAAGATAAGCAGAGAATGTAAAGAAAAGTTTGAAAGTATGACAGCTGGCATGAAAGTGGTATTTAACTTCATGATAGACTTAAGGTGGCAAAGACATAGCCTGCATGCTGAGGAGAGCAGTGCCTTACAAATTGGATGCCATGTAGTATTATAGAGCAGGAAGCTGGGTACAAAAATGTAGCTACCACAAGAACAAATATTAATTTTAGGTAAAAGCAAAACATGTGATGGCTGGAGGGACATCTAGTTTGGCAGCAGGACATGTCCACTGTTGCAGTCATTTTTAGAGACAGGATCATACATGAAAGCTATTTGGAGGTCTTTTTGTGTGATGCCTATGTTTCTGAGACTTAATTTAGATTACAAATACAAGAAAGTACATTTTGGTATACTCAATGAAATTTTACAACAGCATAAGCAAAACCTTTCTACAGCAGGATGTAGGAGTGTAAAAAGAAATGAACCGTGGTGTCAGTGAAGTACAAGTTCTTAGCTAGTGCCCCAAATACAGGCAATGTTTCTAATAAAAATGAGAGGATGAGATGGAAGCTGTGGCCACAGTCCTACGTGGTGATCAGAGCTCACTCACAGTGAATGAAAAGTCCTGTGCTAGTGATGGTATCATGAGATACTGTCAGATCCAATGATACTATCAGTCAGATCCAGCTGCAATCAATGCTAGTCATAATGCTTCAGTATAGATATGATGTTTTGAAGAAGCAACTTTTATGTGAATGGCTGTTTCCATTGATTTTATAACCTTGCTGTCCAGCTTGAAAGTTATGGATTTAGTTTGAAAGTAAGAATCAATCTATCTGTTGCAAGTTAATGACAGGGTAGGCATAGATCGAGATGAAGACTAAGACGACACTACAAGGTCAGAGAAACATTCAGGAAGGAGTCAGTCACAGGGGGAATGTTACGAGAAGATTGCAGCTAGTGTGCAAGGCCAGGATAATGATTTTCAGAGTGCCACTTCAAATGAGTATGGAGACAAGACACAAGCTGAGAGCCTGGGCTAGGTAGAATGGGTTGCAGGCTAGCGATGTTATACAACAACAAAGTACAGGGTCTTTGCTTGCATGTGAAGTCACAGAGAGAGTCACACATTGCTATTATTTTTCCTTTCACTCCAGCTCTCCCACATTCATACTTACTTCCTCCTGCAGGCTTAACCATTCCCCCAGGGATCTCTTTCTTGTCCCCAAGATAAGCTTTAGCCAGCAAGCAAGATGTTTCTAAAGTAGCTAAAGCACCTATTTAAAAGGAACATGACATATACAACATATCTTCTAGAGAGCTCCTGTGCTTCTGGAGAGGCTTCATGTACATCCATGCCCTTTAAAGCATCTTGTATGAAACAAAGATGTACCAGCTCACCTGGTATCTGAACCCATCTCATGCCTTACTCTGTTACCACATAGATTTTTCTCCACTGTTGTTTCACTATGCAGATACAGGTGGGTTTGTAGTGTTCTAGTACTTGCCTGAAACAACAATGGACCAGTTAACCCAGAAAGATCATTTTATGAGCAACTTCTCCTGCTGCCATGTGTACTGTTAAGCCTGGACTGATTGTGCAGGCAAGGAGAGCTGCTCACCTTTAGCTCACCGGGGCTGCCTGAAGTTGGCTGTAGGCAGGCTGCCTCTCCCTGCCTTCCAGCTGCTTCTCTTTCTCCCTGGCATGCACCTGCACCAGTATCCTGCTGAAGAGACTTGGAGGAGAATAAATTACCTGGGTAGGTTATGAAACCTCCTTGGGAGAGCTTAAGGATGGGGAGGAGAACTATTTGTCAGGAATTGTGTGGATATGGTTGCATCTCCCTTAGGGCAGAGTAATGGGAAGCCATAAAAGCCTTTGAAAGTCAACATCTTTTAGTTTTCTATGGTTCTGTGACAACCAAAGATTGTCCCAGTGAAAACTGTTCTCCTTCACCTGAATTAGAGCTAGACTCTATCTGCTTTCATGGTATAATAACTCACTCTACATTGCCTTCAGCAGGACTAAGGGCAGTACAAGGTATTGTTCAGTCTTAAATAAATCCCACAGTGCTGTACTTCAATAGCTGCAGACTGTTACTCTGGGAAACTGAGTTTCCCCTTTTTAAATGTATTTTTGAAGTGTTGTCTGAGTGCCCAGAATGAAATGTTTCTCAATTTTACTTTACTTTTTTCCCCCTCTCTTACATGATTTGATTCCAGCCTTTCTTTTGTCCACCAGGCCATCAATAGGCTAAACTGTTTACTTTTTCCTGTGTACATCAATCAATCCACAAATGAGCATGGGTTTTGGTCGCAACCTTCCCTTGCATATATATTTTGTAGCACTTCAGTTCATGTCTCAGCCTGCTATAGACAAGAACCATATTCTTATTTCAACTGGGCAAAATTATCAGTTGTTAAAAATTGATTTGGGGATATGCAGATATCTGGCAGTGGTGAGAATTTTCTAATCTTTGTGTGCTTTATTTAAAAGTGCAATTCACAGTGGAGCTCTGATGAAAAGTGCTAGTAACCCTGCGAACTCTTAGAGTGCTGCCTGTGCAAAACTGGACAAGGCTTTCTTTTAAGAAGTACTTCTGCTGATTTGGCAGAATTGGACCAGCAAATTGTAGTGATGAACTGGATAAAAATGACCTGGAAAATCCCTGCCTCATGTACAGTGCTGACTGCTGAGCAATCATTGCTGTTCTGCGCTTTTTCCTTTATGCTGGCCTGTGCACAGATATACTAGTACTGAGTTAATTCAGAGCTGGGGTAGGCACAGGGGAAACCACAAAATTTTAAACTCCTTTTTTTCATCCTGAAAAGAAAATTATTTTCTAAGCCTTTCACTTTTGTTGTGGGGAGAGAGCAACAAGATTAGAAACAACGGAAGCTAAGTCAGACTTTCTCAAGTCCTTGTGCATCTCCCCACAACCACGTTTGGTCACCACGTTGGTGACTCGGCCATATGTGCAAGATCCATTTGAAACTCAGGAACTAACAATTTTGAGGATTCTTTCAAACTCTTTCCAGTTGAAAACTCCATGGGCTTGTCTTCCTCTGTACTCTGTCTTGACTCCTGGCATCTACTAACACCTAAACCTCAGAGCAAAATATCTGCAAAACCTGCCAGTTTCTATATCAAAAGTCTTGTAAACCACCAGTTTTCATGCTTGTCCCACCCCTTCCATGTTAGTTTGGCCAAATTCATCCAAATTTCACTAATTTAAGAACCAGACTGCATGTACAGCTTCCCGTGAGTTTACCCAGGGAAATTATGCTGACAAAATAATCATAAAAGACATTAAAATGAAGGAGAAAAGAAAATGAAAGTTGGTTCAACTGGAGCAAGAGCATGTAGGCAAGATGCTTGAGCATCTTTCTGGTAATAAAAACTGGAACTGCTGAGTAATCAGCCATGCCCTTTCACAAAATCTGGACTGTTTTTTCATAGGTGTGTCCCAAAGATTCAGCTCACCTGATATCTGAAAGTAATGGATGTCTTACCTTGTTACCATGTAGATTTTCTCCACTCTTTTGTCACTATGCAGATACAGGTGGGTGTGCAGTGTTTTAGTACTTGCCTGCCTCTATTTATAATACTCCCACAAAGCCCCTAATCTCTATTGAACAGCTTTATCTTTTTCAAATATGAAACATGAGTTTCTTACAGAGTGCACAATTGGACCTGTCATAAGTTACTGAATAACTAAGGGGAGAGCTGTGTTCCTTGAGCCTTTGTGTCAAACCTAAACACAGTAATAAAAAGAAGAGGGCTCCTCCTTTTTCTCTTCTTGATGTGGTTAACAAAGATCTAAGAGAGATGAAATAGCAGTGTGGTTTATTTTTTTTTTTTTCACTCTGGAAAGTTACTATATTTTCAGTTCTTGTAATTTTCTTTTAGGGAAAAATTACGAACTTCTGTATGTAAAGTATTTGGCATTACAATGATTACAACTGCACTTAATACTCATCTGCACTCATTGTGCAGATTTGATGCTGTTTTAAATAATCAAATTAATGGAACTATATAATATGGCAACTTCAACTCATGGGATACAAGATTTGTTTGATTACCTGATTTCACTATGGAAGATGAATGGCAGTATATAGGCCTCTAGTACATATAGCTGTTATAGTGGGTCTTGGCATTTTGTATAGCGTGTGCAGCTGTAATCCAGTGGTGCCATGTAGTAAGAGATACCACTCCTGCGATGTCTGATAAGCCAGACAATCACAGATATCACTATCCTGAGTTTATGTTTAGTGATATAATTTTCTGCCTTGGGACAAAGACAAAACAATTTTTCAAAACTTGCTTCTCTGGATTTGCTTAGTTTTAAAGTAATTGCCTAAGACGATAGTCAGAAGAGCTCCCAAGAGATGTTGGAGGCTTGAAGGCAGGGAGTAGAAGTTAGGAAGAAAAAAGTGTGGGGTTGTTGGTTTTTTTTAAATTTACTTCTTATTGTGCAATATTTGGCAGTTTGTTCACTAACACACACTTTTTAGGAAATCACTTTTTTAAATTTTTAGAGCCAGAAGCTTTCTGTAGATGATCTTAAATGTGTGATCTACTCTTTATGAAGGGCAAGATAACTTAGAATGTTAAAAAAAAATGCCCTCATTCTAAAACAAAGCTCCAAATTAGTCTGAAACAGTTACACCTAGTTTGAGCTTCAGGTGCATATTGGTAAAGCAGCAGTGTGCATCACAGAGTGACAGTCTAACTCACTTTGGTTTTGGAAAGCCACAATGAAAACAACACAGCCTTGTCCTGGGCAAGGTATCTACGCTGTTCATTAGTAACTGCTGTTTTGAAATCAGGCGTATGCTAGTTACCCACATAGCCCACTGTTCCCTTCACCTTCCCTGTCTGTGAGAATCCTGGGGAGTTCTTGGTTTGCAGCCAAGCATTGTGATCTGCCCAGGCAGTGTCATCTGTGGGAGAAAAAAAATGTAATGTGGTTGCTCTGGTGTAACCATTAGTATAGCTGCTGATAAAACAAGGAGAGAAACAATGCTGGTGAGATGCAAAGCTTAAAAGCTTATGTTTTCATGTGTTTGTAATAATACCAACTCTATTAAATTATCTGGAAGTATACAGATTTATTAAACCTCTGTGTAAAATGCTGTTCCAACTGGGTATTTTGGTAAGCTGCCTTTATGTAGATCGTATTTAATACAACATAAGCTAATGCTGCGCTAAGAAAGAAAATGTTTGGGATTATCTTGGAATGATGAAGAGGCATTGTGTGAACTACAGTAATATAAATTGCTGTCTTTTGGTTTAAATTAGTCTACAGTGTGGCTAGCTTGCCAGAGAAGCACAGGGAAAACAATCAGTGAGAGGATTTAAAAATATTAGCTAAACTTAAGAGATCAGGGAATTACGAAGGGTGGAGGCTTTCTCTGCTTTCTCGATTCGTTTTCTCTTTCCACTGGTATGCTCAGCAGGTTTTGGCACTTCTCCATTTGTAATATTTCTATGATTCTCTGCTGGTGGACACTGTTGACATCTTTTAGGCATAGAGTCTCCGTTGTGCACCTTCTCTTTACTCTGTAGCTTTCCTGACCAGCAATTCTTTTTAAGAACCTATTGTGGTATCCAAAAAAAAAAAAAATCTCTACATTTTTCCTCTCGCTTACCAGCCTCCCACTTTGCCCACTTCTCCAGGTACTACAGTAGTGATCTGAGAGAGAGATGTCTCTAGGTTTTTGTTTGGTTTTAAGGCTTTCTTCTTTCTCTGTCTTTTTTTTTTTTTTTCTTCAAAATTTTGATGGAGGAAATATGACCACTTTCCCTTTGGGGAACAAAGATCCCAATTAATCTGTTATTTTTCCTCATGGAATAAAAGTAGTCACTGAATTTACATGCTCCATATGCTTATATGCTCTCTAGTTTGTCCATGTTTATTCTAGGAAGTATTGCTTCACCTGGTAAAAAAAAAATAAAAATAAAAAAATATCCTAATCATTTTCTGAATGAAATTGAGGGAAGTTTTGCTTTAACTGGTAATGACTGAAGGACAAGGTCTTTGCAAAACAAGGATTACGTCACCCCTGAATTTAGTGTAGGAGAGCACAAGTTCAAAGTAATATCAACAGGTGATTTTTCAAATAATCATTTCTTCTGAATACCTCTTTGACTTGGAAGAGCCACTGCTGTGAACATACAGGCAGAGAAGATGGAGGAGGAAAAATTGTTTGAAGGAGATAATTGACAATGATTTTTAATTTTTCTCTTCACAGGACAAACACACTTTGAATCCTTGTTATCATGGAAGGCCAATCTAAAGCCAGTACAGTGACTAACCAAGCACAGAAATAGAGACTTAAATTCCCATGAAGAAAGTTCAGTCCCCTCATCTTTCACATGCAGCTCACTGTATAAATATAGCCTTTCTTTTTTATTGCTACCTTTCTCTCTCACTTTATTTTTTGTTTTCTTTCTGCCACTAGGCTTTATGTAAAATTCCGGGTGTGGAAAGCATTTCATAATTCAGCTGTCACTTGAAATCAACACAGTCCTTCATATATGCATTTGTAAACATGTGCAGAGGGCTTCTTATGGAAATAACTGAAAAGAAATATTTGAATCCTTCGCTTGTGAGGGTGGTGGTGTAAAAACAGGATGAACTCCAGAGAGCCAAGGTATTTCAGGGGAAGCAGTGCTGAGATGCCAAGCTCCATACCAAACCAGGACTACCCTATGAGTTAATACTAGCTACTATAGGCATGGATCCAGTAAGGGCAATGCCCTTGCTCCCACGCACTTGGCATTTTGATGTATCCTTGGGAACAGAAAGGCTAATGCAGCTAGGAGCAGCGGCTTTACTGGTGCCTTGCTGCTCTCTCAAAGGCTTCTGGAGATGGGTGCAAGCAGCCTCTTAGTCCCTGTGCTCTATATGTGCTTGGATCTGAAAGACATGACATGCCCTGTGTACTCTGATGGCCTGGTGACTGAAATCTCCAAGTGATAAATGTAAATTGCGGTCCAGTTTTGTCCTGCTGCCTCTAGCAGGTATATCCTATGACTCAAACTGTTCGAGAAGCTCAGAATTCCTCCTGCACCTTCTTGGGTGCCAGCTCCCCACCTCTACCATCTAAACATCAAGCACCTTTCTAAGAGCTTTAGTATTGAAACACTTTGCTTTTGACAAAAGTACATTTAAAACAGTGTTGAAAAACTCTCCTGGCCTTTCACTGAGGCCTTAAAAATTTTATGTTTCTCTGTTGAGAGGAAACAGTGTAAAAAAACCCAAAAGAACACATGTCAGAGCAAGAACTGAAGTTTGGCAGGAGAAGTGCTGAACTTCACACACTCAGTACCTCCCAGGAATCGGCTGGGAGCCCACTGAATTCAATGGGAATTTTTGACTGGCTTCGGTGTGGATTGGATCAAACCCAAAAGAGCTCTATTCAGCAAAATACTTAGGTGGATTTTACTTCAGGCATGAGCTTAATGAGACTTTAGCAAGTACTTAAAAGCCATACATACTTGCATTGTTCTGAATGCAAGCTATTTTTTTTTTTTTTTTAATTCATTAAGATCTGTGTGAATTATTGGAATATAATAACAAGAAGAAACTTGGAGCAGTGGTCTTTAGTTGTCTAAGTACACAGATGAAAGTTCAAGACATGCTGGGCTACACTTCTCAACGGAACCACAAAAAAGACTATTTCAGAATGGGAAGTGAGAAAAAGCAGATGTTATAACCAGGGGATTTTCCAAGTTTTAAATATGAGGCCAAATTTACACTGTGGTAGGACTGAAAGATCAAAGCCAAAGGCGGTATATATTGGCATATCAATCACTCAGATTAAAGGTTCAGTTCATAGTGTTCCCGCCCTGGAAGGGAAAATAAATGTGAAAGCACATTTAATAAAATTTTTGTTTCTGGATTCTAGTCACTCAAAAACAATAGAGCTACAGTAGAGCTACCTGTAAGTGAGGAATAGATTTTTTTTAATTTTATTTTTTATTTTAAAAATTGAAGCAGAAATACTTAAATACTTTTCATGTGTCTCAATAAATTGGGACCCTTAAGGTTGCTATATTTGCACTTCTGGTTTTATTTTAGCTATTTTACAGTGTTTCAGTTGCATAGACCTGACTTACTCTTCTGATGTAGTCAAGTTTCACATGCAGTAAAAACACAAATATATACTAGGTTCTCTTAATATCACATTAGAGAGTCCTGTGAGTGTAGTCACCAGGTTACCATCCTCATTATCTGGTAACCAAAACATTTGTGCAATTTTGTCACAGCACTGGAAGTGAATCACTGGCCACCCCCAGAGGATGCTTCCATCAGATGCATTGTCATTTTCTGGAATGACAATCCAGCAGTGTGAAACATGAGAAACAATAAACCCCTAAAAACAGTAATCAGAAAGCCCAGCCCTTGCAGGCCCATGTTCTGAGGTCAGGTGACTCATGTAAAAGCAATCCAGCCTGGTCATGAGACAAAGTTTTTGTACCCACATCAGCTTTCCAGCATTTACTGCAGCTCCCAAGTCTGGCTTGTGCTCAGTGTGTTGTTCATCAGATTTATTAATGCATTGTTCTGAGTTTTAAATTACAGCCCCTAGTGATCTTAGGCAGCAGAGAAGTCCTAGGAGCAGAAATGAGCCTATATTCTCTGCTCTCTGCAGGATGCCGCTCACTTAAACCCCCTCTATTTTAAGATTAAAATTCTCTGTGAAGTTAGCTAGTTTCTCCCTTTCATTTTCCATTTCACAAGCCCGTACTGCAGTTCTGGCATGTGTCTTCTACCCTCAGGAAACAACCTGCCAGACCGCTGTGGGGATTGAGACATTCTTCCAGGCTGGGTTTTGGCCTTGCTTGCTTTTACCTCAAACCATTTCCTAAACTTGAATGTTCTTGTTGAAACGTTTAGCTCTAAAGTGTGAGCCTAGTTATTTACCTCAGGGATTCCAAATCAGGAATTTTAATCATGTTGATTACACAAGATTTCTTTTAGGAAGAGCACTGGATCTTACTTCTTACTCCTGAATTTGACTATGGCACCTTAAAACATGACTGGTTTCATCTGCCCATGCTTCTTCTCTGCTCTCTCTTTTGTCCTCTTCTCCTGCTTGTGGTAGCAAGGGAAGCATGACTAGTTGTGTGTTAGATGGTGACTTTACCACTCTCAGTCACAATCCTGTGTGTTTAAATTGTTGAGTAAGCTGTGTGTACAGTGTGAAGCTGGGAAAGGTTGGACATGTGTAATTCGCCTCCTGTTCCTTTTCTGGGGGACCATAGTGACTTGCATTGCTGCAGATGAATCACCACTGCTTGATGCTCAGAAATCTTTGAACTATATTTAAAGAGGTGGAATAAAACTAAGGGTATCAATAGTTCCCCCAGGAAAAAAAACTATAAGCAATAATAAATAACCAACACCCGTTCCTCTCCTTAGGTCATAGACATAAATCCACACACTGTCAGTGGAAGTACTGCATCAGATTAAGAGTGAGTGGCCTGTGGACTTTTGTACCGAAAATAAATTAGTTTGCAGATGTCCCCTGGTGACACAGAATGGTTTGGGCATAATTAGGACAGCTACTTCTCTGTCCTTCACGTACAACAGAGCATGGCAGCTACCGTCACAGGGTGCTGTGACTGAGGCCACTGAACCAACCTCTCAGCCGTGGCCGGGCTTTCCCGAACAACCCCAAAGCATCAGGAAGTGAAAGGAGAAAGGAGATTTTCATCTCCGGGACCATGGAGTGGCAAATTTTGAAAGCACAGAAGTTACTAGTACTAGTTACTAGTACTTACTTTAATTAAGAAATGAATAATGGTCAAAGAAAAGCAGGAAAGGAAGCAGCATTCATAGCTGAACTGATGTGCTGTGTCTTTCAGATAGTTATTATGCTGGACTTCTTCATCCCACAGAAATGTGACTTGGAAACTTTACAAAACCTCCTAATTGGTGCATTTTTGGGAAGTAATGCTTCAACTGGGCACAGAATAGAAAGAAAGAATGAGGAGGCTCTCCGTGACAACTCTTCTCAAGAAAACCTTTACTGAATTTTACCAGATTCATTAGCTCTGAGACATGAGGTACGGGAAAGTTTTCCATCTACTAGAAGCAGGCTTTTTGTGATCAAGACATTTTCATTTCACATGCTAAATTTAAATTGTAAAAGATGCCACTGTTACAGATGGTTATGTGTTTACAAGGAGTACCTGAGATGTTTTTTTAGAGACTAAATCTGGATCTGTACTTCCTTGGTTCATCTGTAGATTAAACCACTTCTCTCATATATCTGTGAGTTGTATCTTTTACGGTTTAGGCTTTCTATGCAAAAATAAGATTTTGACCTGGAATGGAAGACTAACGTCTGGATTTAGCTTAGGTAACACTAAACCAGTCACAATAATCATAGTCCTAAATAAAGCGTCCAAGACATTCAGTATTTTGGCTGCTGAGTGGGCTCTGAGGGCACTGATAGTCCTCATTATCCTCGCCCAGCCTACCCTGGGGCTTTTCCCATGCTAAGAAATGATGGTCCAGGGCCCCATTTTAGCTCCTTCCTGAGCTATGTCACAGGTGACCATTTCAAACTGTTTGGATTTCACAGGGTGATCCCTGACCTTACTCAACTCATTCCCCTGCCTACATTAGGCGATCACTAGAGAGTCAACGGGACCTGTCTCTGGTTGCTAGCCCAGCCTTTCTCAGGTAACACAGGCTGGTTCTTCCTTGGCAATGGCATGGCCAGTGTTGGGGTAACATGCAATTCCTGTCTTGTCCCCCTCTCCCTGCTCCCAGAAGGTCTCACTTTGTGAAGCCATCTAGCTTTGGGTTATCAAAGAGTTTTCTGTGCTCAGTGATACTCTCTATCAGTCTCCACAAAACTGAGTGGGCCTCACATTGAGATTTTGACAAGAGCACCTTTATGATTATGAGCAGAAAGGCACAGATTTTGTTTAGTTCCACATGGTTCACTGATATTTGTATCTTTTTAGCTCAAGAAGGAAACAGAAAGTAGTGCAGAGTGTGATCTCAAAAATGAAATGTGAGTTTAGAACATGTCATTTCCTACTAAACACAGAATCTGTATCTATAATGAACTACATTTAAGCATGTTTTCCAAGCACAGGATTCTCTGTCCTAATTGTGGTCATACTACAGTACCCTTTCAAAATCTGAAACCATCCTCAAAAGACTTCAGTCTTAGGAGTTTTGCACACACTTGGTATGTGACTTTGAAAAAGCACTTTCATAACCTTTCAGCTGAGGTTATAATGTTCAAGAAAAGAGATAAAAGAACAGTTGTGCTTCAAAGGCAATTTGAAAAACAATCACCCTGCAAGCTCTATAGCAACACTTAGATGAAAACTGAGGAAAGCCCTTTCAGACGTTTCCTTCAGCATGCTTAACAACATGGTTAAATATGGGATTGCCAAAACTAAATTAAGGAGTCTTGATGGTACTTATCTCACAAGGAACAGCTTGAAATTCACAGCACCTGGAGGCTGTTGTTTTCATGCTGTTTTGTAAATGACACCATGGGAAAATGTTAAGCTACCTTCTAGAAATGGAGTTGTGGTAAGGAACTATTTGGAATTAGTTTGAAAAAATGTTATCAGCAGTAGGTGACTGGTTAATCAACTTTTTTTTTTTTTTCCCTCAGAGTTGTGTAACTTGGACTATACCTGTGCTGCAGTCACAACACAAACTGCTATCCAACAGTTAAATACCCTAGCTAGTGCTAGAAATTTAGAGCTGGGATCAATCTATCTGTAACCCATCTGTGGGCTAACTGTAGTTGCCTTTTTGGCAGGTCGGTTACCCAGCCCAGTGTTGCCATAGACTGCTTATTACCTGCTCCTAAAGCACTGAATTTAAATGCTGCTTCTTTGTCAGAATCATTTTGTGATTGCAGTCCTTGCTGTCCTTGGCCCAAATTTGGTTCTCAAACGTAGAAGTGCAACTCTACAATACATTAGCTGAAATCAATTAAGTATCTCTCAATTTATTGCAACTGAAAGCTGAGTTTCACCAATATACTCTGCTGACCCTTTAAATGCCCATATCTTTACTGATCAAATGCAGTGCTGCTGTGCTAGTTTGAGATGAAAGAGAATGCAGCTGCGTATGAAACAAATCAATTAAGTGAAGCCTTCAAATAATCTGAGCTAACCTCTCAGCTTGCCAAGCACATGGTAACATACATCAATACTATTATAATAACCATGATAAAGTATGAAAGTGGATCTGAAGCCACATCTGCTGTATAGGTACAGTATTACTTTGGGAATAGAGAGAAATCTCTGTATAAGACAACATTCTTCTAAACAAATTAATTTAACTCCAGGGACTATCATATGAGAGAGATCTACCACACTGTGACGTGCCTTCCTGATGTGAGAGTTTTGAGACCCTGGATTAATCAGACCTATTTGACTTCTTTTTGCTGAATGATTAATATACAACACAGAAATATTTAGATATCTGAGAATATAGGAATAGAGACATATAGGAATAGGAACATGTAGGTCTTCCTGGGAAGGAGGAATATGGATACTCCCATTTTACAGATGGCCAACATCTCGACAGAGGCAGATGTCTCACGATAAGGGGAAAGTCAGGGAGTATAAGAATCTGTTCAGATTTAAATTAGGAGTAGTTGTAATGAAATGTAAAATCATTAAGTGCAATATTAAGCTCAGAATCTATGATTACCTCACACCGTCACGCAAAGGTATCTTATTCAGTAAAGCCCATTGCAATCTTTGTATTGCTTTCAGCTAGCAGCTTCCATCTTTAACTCACATGCTAATTGGCGGTCTTCTCATAATGAAGCTTATATTATTTTCTTCTTACTAGGACTAAAAGAGGAAAAGTGTTTTTACTTTGGAGAGTGAGTGACAATACTGCTTTTGTTGATTGTATGGTGTTTCAGGAAGGTGTTGATAAAGCCTTGAGAGGCTTTTGCTATAGTGCTTCCTGAGGTTAGATTTACTGTATTCTTCTGATTGCAGTGATATAATTAGATACATCTTTATTATATAGAGACACAAGCAACCCCCAAATTCAACTAAATAAAGTCTTTTGCTAGTCAGTGCCTGTCTCATCATCTGTTTATTAGTTACCTGCCTGGAATTCTGCTTATCCAAATGACTGTTTGCAACTAAACTGTCTCTTAGGGTCCAGAGAGTAAGGATGGTGTAGGACAAAGGTGGCTCACTTGGGTGGCTGAGGTTCTGGGCAAAGGTCTTATGGTGGAATCTAGAGGTCTCTATGTAATTTCTGTAGCAAAATGCTGCCAACTCAAACATGGATATCCAGTGATTCATTCTTTTCCTCTTCCCTCCTGACAGGATTACAGTCCCAGCTGATGAGTGACAGTTATGTACATAACTAGATCTTCATATGTACCCTTTTTCTATGGCCAGTTTTTGTATCTCATGAAGTCAAAGGGGAAGTTTCCACTGAATTCATTGATGCAGAATAAAGCCTTAACTGGAGGTTTTTTTGTGGTGGGTATTTGTTGGGTTTTTTAAAAATATACATAGCAGAGAGGTCGGTCTTCATATGTGCCAAGTCAGAGCAAGGTTCCCCTTTTTTTGTTTCCTGAAGTGCTACAACCAAGCTGACAAGTTGAAGAGTATTTTCTTCCAGAACATCCAGGCAAATCAGACTGTAAAGGATATGAACTAGAAAATTGTTATAGAAATGAGTAAACTGATAACATGATTGTAGCATACACTTCTCAAAGGAAAACAGCTGGTGAGTTTCATACAGAGTCTCATCCATGCTGTGAAATAGCAAAACAACACATTCCAACAGGAAGATAAAGCTAAAGACTTTCAGGATGGCAGCCCATTTAATGTATTCAAAGGAGCTTGCTGTTGATTCAGAAAATCCTGTGTGATGAAAATCTTCCTCTCTCCCTTCTGGTTGTAATTTAAAACTTTCTAAGAGCAAATCACATGGTACCAAGATTTGTGAAGAAGATAGAGAAGAATATATAGCAGACATGGAGACCAGTCCTGAGTAAAGTCTAGGCCATTTGACAGATGGAACAGAGGGACACTTCTCACTTTTTTAGAAAAAAACACCAAAGAAGGATATTTAGATTTTTAGTTCCCAGCAACATCAATTCTGTGAAAGTTAGGCATCTAAATTCCTATAAACTGTAGGTCAGAAGAACTGTGCTGTTCTCTGAAAGTGTGCAGCCTGGGATATCTGTGGCCTCCTTTAGATACTCTCCTGAAAGCAGCTCCTCTGCTCAGAGCAGAGCTCTCCTGGCCCTTAGTCAGCATAAAGTGCTTAGCAGTCCTGCAGATCAAAGCCTGGGAGCAGAGAATCAAGTGAGTTTGAGAACTGATATTTAAATCACTCTGTGCCCTGATCATCTGTTGTGGAAAAAAAAGTTTGTCTCAGTGGTATATTCAGTGTCACAGAAAACATAGAGCAGAGGGACAATCTTGCTTTAATCTCTCCTTTCTTCAATTCCTTGTTGCTCCTTTACTTTCTTATCACAGCATCCCACACCTCCAGCATCTGTGCTGATTTTGGATCTCAGTTTCTGCTTTTCTTACTTGCTCCTAAACAGTCTGCTTCTTTTTCCATCTATCTGTTGTCTGGGTCTTGTTAGAGCAGCCACTAAGTTGTTCTGTCACTGCAGCAGGTACTACGTCATGGCAGATGCAATTCCAGGGAAAGCCCCATTCATCCCTCAGGCTCTGTGGATATCTGACCAGAGAAAATAGAGTTTTCTAAGAGTTTTGCTATAAAACCAGTGGGCAAGATACAGACTGAAATATTCAGAGGCCTATAAAGTAGTTTGAGTGGATGTTAATCATGACAAAAAAGATAGTACTGGGTTGATCCATCTGCCAAATCTGAAGCTCCTCCTCAAAAGCACAGAGGAGCCCTAGCAAATACCTTTAGAGTGTGCTAACATGGTCATTCCTCTATATTGTTTTATTTCTGAGGAAATTGCTCATTTACTTCTGAAAAGGAAGAATGTGAAGTGCTTCAATCTAAACAGGTAAAGTTTAGAAAACATGTACAGAATTGTAGGAAAGCCTTAAGTAGAAAGGGTAGGAAAAATGCTTCAGTCCTTGCTTTGCAGAGAGGAAAATCTCCAGACTATTGCATTTTCATATTTCCAGAAGTTTTCCTGGTTTTAGAATTTTTTTTCTTCAATTTTTTCTTTAATTTTCTTTAATTAAATTAAGAAAACAGAGTACGAGGACACCTGCCACCCAGTTCACAGATACATACATACACATATCTGTATATATTGAAGTAATTTCTGTGCAAGGTGTAGTTGCTTGGGATAGTGTTCTGCACCAAATCGCCTTACCAGAAGGAAACTCATTTGTATTACCTCTGTCTACAGACAGCAGTCTTAATGAAGTGAATGTATCTCTCACAACAGATTAAAGTCAAATATGATGCTCAAGAGTCTCATTCTCTGCTAGCTGTTAAGCATTCCAATGTGAGGCAATTTCCACAATGCTGACATATACAGTAGACTCCTTCTTTGAAGTTACCTAATGTTTTAGCTCTAATTGGACATCAGACCATTATGACTATTTTGCGGTTTAAATGTTTTCATTGATATGTTGACTCTGACAGGGAAAATAATGCTGGTGAAATTGGAATACTCTATCAGCCTGAAAAATACCAATACATCCCTGCTTTGGACAAAGAGCAAAGGAACATCTGAAATACACAGATCATTATGTTATTTTTTCCAGCTTTCTTCACCATTTCCTACAGTTCTGGTTTTGCTGTTGTTTTCTCACAGGGTATTAACAAACAGAACAAGACATTTAATTGTGTTTATAGCTTTTGGAACAGCTCTATATAACTCTATTTGCTAGTCTATCTGTGATGAAGTATCTGAAAGCGAATGCAAAGTAGGCCTCGATTTCATGGTTATCTGTGTTTTATAAGAACTCTTCAGACTAGCGGTCAGCTCAAAAGCTTTTCCAAACTTTCAAGGGACTGTTGGGACAGTCTCTGCTGATGTCTTACTCAGCCCGAGCCAGAAAGTTCACCTGGTGTTAGGTGCACACCTGAGGGCTTTCCTGAGGTGTCCCCGTGTGCGGGCAGGGCCCGGGGAGCACAGACCCGCCACGGGCCGGCAGCTCCGGCGGGAGAGGCCGGCGGGGCGGGGGCGTTGCCAGGGCAACGGCCGCCACCC
>WUAM01000107.1:16273111-16307465 GCA_024336885.1 Actenoides hombroni
TTCTCTGGAGACATTCAAAACCTGCCTGGATGTGTTCCTGTGTGACCTGATCTAGGTGATCCTGCTCTAGCAGGGGGGTCGGACTAGCTGATCTTTCAAGATCCCTTCCAACCCCTAACATTCTGTGATTCTGTGATTCCTGCCTTTAGCTAGCAAAAAGGTAGGCCTGTACTCTGAGCTAGCTGTAAGGTTCCCCCTAAAACCCTTAGGAAGAAACTGGTGCCTCCAGGACAGTTACCTCATCCGGACAGAGCTGTCTATTAACTTTCAGGCCAGTGTAAGCAAGTAGTTTAGAGGACATGCATAACTTCAGTCTGCCTGCAGTTAAGAGATGAATTCAACTGTAGGTCTCTGTTGCCTTTTTTTCAGAGTGGTTCTGTCCTAGGAGATTTTCTGTTTTCATTACCATGGATATTATGATATGAGAATACAGGAGGCAAAATACTACATATTTGGCTTGTGTGAAGTCCTGCTGTTTTGAGAGATAGGTGAGGTTGCTCTGTGAGCACTCAACAAGATATTTGAACACATGTTCATCTTTGCTCTGGAAGATTTGTTACCAGACTCTTTCCACCCCCTTGCCCTGAAACCAGGGCAGAGCAGTCCCTTAGCTTTCTGTTTTACATTTCCTTCTTATGGAAAGATATCCATTCTTCTAGCTGGCTGAAGACCTCATGCTCTGACTTAATTGCTATTTATTTCATAGCGTGAGGCTGCTCTGCATAGCTTGGTAAGCACATACCTGTCTTGTGTACCATGCATCAAATACACAGTGTTGCAGATTGAGTCATGGGCAGCAGCCCTTAAAAATGCTCTGTAGTGATGTGTATTTAATTTCTGCCTAAACAGTTCCCTCTTCTTGAACACACAGCTTGAGCTATTCCCACCTGAGTGGTACTGAGCCCCCACTGGACTTTCACCAGTAGAGGTAAATAAAATAGGCCTTAAAGGGTATCTTCATATAGCTGAACTGTTCTCCTGCTCCTTCCCATTCCTCCTGAGTGGGGTTGCCTGTGCTGTCAGCGAGGAACACTGACCCTCTGGCTTGCATCCTTCCCAAAAGGGTAGCTGGGCTACGTCAGGGAGATGGCACATTGCCACAGAGGCTTCCTGGCAGCTCAACAGTTGGGCTCTTGTGTGCCAGGGCTCAAGCCTTTGTCCACACTCTGTTTAACCTGCTACTATGGAAAGTCTCTGTCTTTAGTGGGTACCTGGATGCAGGAGCTGTAACTTCTTTTCTTTGCCTGAATGGTGTCCCAAGCACATTACCAGTGTCAAGGTATTGAGGGGGCTGGTGGCTTCCTAGGGCTGAGCATTAAGAGTGTTATGGGCTCCCTGTCACTGGCAGGACCTGGCAGCCAGGGTCCGTTGTGCCCCCCAGCCAGGAGCAGGGCAGCTGGGGCAGCACTGGGGCAGCCCCACGCCCAGTATCAGGCACCTCCCAGGGGACAAGGATGGATGGAAACTGGGCAGAGAAGGCCCTCAGGTTGTCGTGGCTTGGCGAGGCCCATGGCCGAGCAGGACAGGACTTTCTTCTCATACTAGCTCAACCCTTTCAGTCTGAGACTGGGACTCTCGGAGACAGAGACTCCTCTGCTGTGGGATTATCTCTTTGCCCTGGGGTACTTTACTGTCTCCTGCTCATTCCTGGATGCTTTCTGAGCTTCCAAGTTAAAGAGCACAATGGATTCACTGTATAATGTGCACTTATCGTTGTCTATGGTGGTAACAGCAGAACAGACTTTTACTGCATAGAATTATCAGGGTAGATATTCTCACTTGGTAATATCTATTGCTTTTGTTTTTTTTAAGGAAGAGTTATATTTTAGTATATCAGGTAATGGTTCTTTAATTGTCATCGGTTAAATGTAAAGTTATTTAATTATTATTTTAATTTTATTTTTTCATGTCTGTGATTGGGTTCCTGATACCTATCCTATGCTGCTTTCTGAAGTTGTGCCATATAGTATGTGATACTAAAAGCAAATAAAAAAAGATATTACCATTTTTCAATTGTTTTCAGAGTGGGCACTTGATCATGTTTTGTCTGAAAATCTCAGCTTATTATTCTCTTGCCTTAAAAGTCCAGTCCTTCAGTGCATGGATGCAGCAATGCCCTGACCACACAGGGTAAGGGTTTTTTTTGTGTCTCTCATCGGAATGATCTGTAATTTAGGTTTAATGTGCTGGGGTTAATAACTCTCTTCTTTTTACTGAATGTCTCTCTAACATTTTTACTACCTGAACTTTTACTCTGTCGTCTTCTTACTTGAAATTCCGGCCTTTATTTACTTGCCTCATGGTACTGTGGTTATATTACCAGAGAATTTAAAATTTGGTTTGATTTTATTATCAGAGAATTTAAAATTTGTTTCTGCTATTTTCTTTTCTCCTCATGCACACTTGTGAAGAGGTCTTTGTGCCTTTCACACACATTGATGGGCACTGTTCATTTGCATTCCGTTTCTTACTGTGTTCTGCTGCCTTGTCTTTGCATCTGGTGCTAGTCTGAACTTCACAGTCCATTTATTTTTTGCTGTTTGGCACTGCACTGATGTCACATACATGCAAACATCTCTGAGTCACTGCTTACTTTCTCAATATGGGGCATTTTTTCTTGTCTGCAATCCTTTGCATAATGACTTGTCAGAACTTTTGCATGTGACCTGATGTAAAGGGCATTTCATTATTATCTTTCTTCTTTTTCCACAATAGCCATAGATCTTTGGATTTTGTTCAGCTCTTCTGCTTTGTATTTTTATGCCTGCCTTTGTCAAGTTTTCAGCAAATTTTCATGCCTTCCTTGCTCTGCCTTCTGAAATACCTTTGTGACAGCTGAGCTTATATTATCTATTAGGATGGGAGTTTATTCACTAGCTGTGCACATGTCTTCAGTTCCCTGTAGAGTTAATGGGATCTCCAGGCATTCTCATTTGAGTGCCTGGATTTTTGTTCTGTCATTATTTTATCACAAATGAGTTCAGCCTGTAGAGTTTGGTAATTGCACGAATCGGTCATCTTTGTGTAGTTTGCCAAAGCTCTGACCCATTGTCCTGCAGGTTCTTGCTTGGTGGAAAAAGGAGTCTTTCACGTAACGGGATTTTTTAATGAATTAAAATGCTCGGAAACATTAAGACTTCTCCTGCCTGCTGCTGACGTAGTGGGATGTCACTGAAGTATAAGATATCCTTTGCCTCTTAATAACTGTAACAGTTTGCTCCTCTTTTTTTGTTTCCTGTTTTCTAGTGCCACGTTGCAATCTGTTTTCTTTGTGTCTGTGTAGTTTCGTGTATTCTCTCTTTAAATGCACATCTGCTCAGGCACTAGGCTGTATTTCCCCTTAGCTTATGATTTTTGTTGGCTGGAAGATCGCATTGAATTTTGACCCGGAATTGTCCGTAAGCACAAGCAAAGATAGCCAAAACAGGACCACATTCATGTTTTGGTCCTTCCTTCACACGTAAGGTCTTCATCACTCCCACAAACTTGAGCGTTTTGTATTTGGGAAGATCTCTACAACACTGTTCTGACAACGTTACTCTCGCCTTTCTCTGCCTTCCATCTCTTGACTCCGTGTCAGGCCTCATCGTCACTTGTTCTTTATCCCCCCGGCTCTGTTCTGAATCTCTCACAGTTTTGTGTTCTGGTATCTTTGCTCAGTCAGCTCCATGCCAACACACTTCATCAAATCTGTCTCACCTATCTCTTAGGGCATTTTTCACTCTTTTGCAGGTTCGGCGCTTTTAGCCACCTTTTTGCTACTCCTCTTGACACCTCTTCTTTCCACGTCTACTTGCTTATCCCATCTTTTATCCTTCCTTTGGGTAGGAGCCAGGTAGATTCCTGTTCCTTACTTAAGATCCGGCACTCGTGATGGAAATCTGGTGTGACAAAAAAGGTGTTTCTTTATCCCTGGAAAATGTGAATGGAACAGCAGTTTTAACTTTGAAACCCTAGTTAATCTCTGCTGTACATATTGGATGATTTACCCAGCACTACAAGGCTTGTAGGACAATCCATTTTGAATACATACTTGCAAAGTATTTTTTCCTGATACCTTGTCCCTTTGTAGTTTCTGCTGCAAAGCATGTAGCTTTCAAAGAAAAGATCACCAGTTTTAATATTGAAAAAAAAAACCCATTATTTTCTTTCTCTAGTCTTTCAAAACTGACTGATCTATGGTAAATGGAAAAAACAGGCTGAGCCAGCAGCAACAGAGAAAATTCTATCTCCAAAACTTAGTGGGTCAAGGTCACAGATTAAACAGAGGAATGCATAAGACAACTATAATAACAATTGGTGATAATAAATTTATTCAAAGAAAACTTCAGTCTGAGTTTAGGAAAACATTAATGTAAAGGATCCATTATTCCAGCTGTGGTTGAAATGAGAAGAGTTGTATGGGAGCAATAGTTTCATTTAAATCCACTGAATCAATATGCAAGGAAAAAAGTCACGTTGGTAAGAAAGAATTCATTACTTAAGGAGACAATCTTTCCTCATTAGTGAGGGAAACTATGTGAGCTGGTTGTGCATGTGAAGAAAAGAAATAGTACCAGCACCTGCCGTGGCTAACCTTAAGATGCTAAATCAAAGGAGTCAATAAAAACTTTCTGTGTCTCAAGAGCATTTTATTCTGTATCTCTTTTAGAATAAACAGATTTGTTCCAGATGAGATCACTGTAATTCATAGGTGCAAATCTTTCTTATGAGCTCAAATTGTGTTGGGATGTAGTTCTACTACAGGAGTCTGAATCTGATTTGCCAGAGACCAAAAAGTGTGAGGAAAGTCATTTTTACGATACCTGACAGTGCACTTTTGGGTAAAACAAAGCTTACTTCTAAATATCATGTGACTTTAATAACCTATTTCCAATCTATGCACTAATGGGATAACCATTAAATGAACAGCTCAATATTTAACCTCTAGTGTAATGATACCTTCAGTGCCTTCCAAGCACCATTTTTATTAACCTTGTCAGACTGTTTCTGTTTCATAGCCTGCCTCTGTCACTCCCAAGTCCCCTGTGCAGACCAGGTCCAGATGCTGTTTGGTCCTAGGACATCTGTTTTGTTTGGTAGCAGTGCTGCACAAACTTAAAAGAGAGTACAAATTGTGACCAGGGTCCCTGTGTATGAAAATGGGGTGAGAACATGTTGTGAGCACTGACTCACTAAGAAGTCACAGATAAAAAGGTGCTACCTAAACCAAATACAATCTTGAAATGTTGTCCCCTGCACTATTGCTCTGTTCTGTTCCATTCCCCTTGAAATATTCAGCTCTTCAAAGCAAATGTAGGGCCTATTTGATAAAATCAAACTCCTTTCCATCAGATGAAATAAATGGGGAGTGTTTGGGAAATGGATGCTTTGAACATTTAAAAACCCCATACTTTTTCAAGGTGGCCTAAGCTGCTTGCAGGTGTTCAATAACAAATAAGAACTTTGTTTTGGACTTTGTAAAAGTCTCAAGGATAAATGGCCTGAATAGGTTTTTTTAATATTATTATTTTTGTTTGTTTGTTTCTCCCCTTACGCCCCATCTTACTTTCATTGGAAGTATTGCTCAGGGGCAAAGCAACAGAAGCCCTTTGAGGAAAGAGAGTTTTTTGCATCAGGCAGAATATTCTTTTCTTAAGCCATGACATGGATGTGGTCATTTGACGTTTCTGTTATTAAATCACATACAATTTGATGGATCTTCAGAAACTATGAGCAGAAGAGGGCCAAGAGTGCGTGTCCTTCCCACCTATCTGTTCAGGTTTCATTGGTTTTTCTCATATAACCTCAGTTTTTGCTGGAGTGTTCTGGGCTTGCACATATTTGTGACATTTATCTCTGCAAACACTTTTAGACTCTGCAGCAAAGGGTCTGATGACTTCTACCAGGGAAGCTGCATTTCAGGACAGGGCTGACAATACTTGAAAAAGCAGGGAGTCGATGAATGTGTGTAAAGATATCTGAAATAGAATAAAAGATGCAATTGTAATACTTTTTGCAGCCCCCTTGTCTGCCCCTTGCAACTAGTTATGTTTATAGAAGGTTCTTGGTAAGCTACCGCTGCTGACTGACTATTGTTATAGTGTTGGTAAGGTATCAGAGGGTGACAAACTGTGACAGATACTTTAAGCTGGGGTTTTGTGCTGAAAGGTCACAGACAGGTGTAAAACAGTGAGTTTTAGTTCCTGATATGTTGTCAGTGCTCACCCCCTGCTCAAGCTGACTGGGCTGAGAGGGCAGAGACCTTTCAGAAGCTACTGCTTCAGCAGAAAACCACTGTGATTTTGATAGCAGCATTAGATGGCCAGGTTTCTACAGCTAGTTATCTGTGTTGTCACTTCTGGTCTGAGCATAAGCCTGTGGAATTTTCCAGAGAGCACCTTGTTTTCTCACCTGGGCTTACTGCCTGATATTGCTATTGCCTGTGATACCAGTTTTGCATGGTTTATGTGCTTCACAAAGTTAATCTGGTAGTTTGTTTCTGGAGATCAACACCACCCTTTGCTCACTTCGCTTGTTACCTACCTGCTTTGTCCGTACTCATAGGCTGGCTCTTGTTCAGACTTTCCTCATCCAGCAAGAAAACTGTTCTCTAGGAGACACGTAATCTTCTGCCTCCTTTCTAAGCATAGGGCTGCCTTTATGTCTCACCTTTTCCTGCTCAAAAAACCTGCAGGTTTTCAAAATGGAAAAACTCGCTCCGCGTTTGTACTGAGCCCAAATGATGGATCAGGGATGCCTATCCACTTTCACTTGGGCAGAAAGGAGAAGAGAGGTTGCAGAGCAAACTGTTCTTTCTCACCACGTTCAAAAAAGCAGAATTGTCCCTTGCAACCCTTTGCACAAATAGGTGGAAATTAAAGACTGATGCCAGCTGTCAGAACTTGAGAGAATACAGGATTTATACTTACTGGAATTGGAGGCTGGGGTGGAAAAGGCAAAGAGCAGCACGTATTTTAGCTGAGGAATATTGCAAGTGGAAGAATAAAGGGGTGGAAATGCAGGAGTTAGGAAACAAAAACAGACTGAAGAGTAATCTTTCAGAAACAGCCATTGGGATAAAAAAATCCTTTTGTGATTTGACCCAACTGTTCAAAGGATCCCATATATTTGAGTGGCATAGGACTTTTGCAGAAGCAGTTTGAACAGGTTTCTTAAGATCTTGTAGGAGATTTTGAACACTCAAAAAAAGAGAAACACTCAAAAAAAAAAAAAAAAGAGAGAAACCGTAGGTGAGGTACTGAATACAACAGGGTTCTGAGGTAGGTTTTTTTGTTGTGGTTTTTGTTGTTCTTGATGGGTTGGTGGTTTTTGTTTGGGTTTTTTTTAACAACTTCAAGTATTTTTAAAGGTTTTGGGTCAGGTCTTCAAAATGTTCTATTACTGTGTTTGAGCCCTTTTGAAAATTTGGCCATAAACCAAAATGGAAGAAGAGATTGGGAGGTGGGAAAGTTCCAGATCTACATAAAACCTCAGTTGCCTGTTGTAATTTTCATAGCAAGTCTGGTACTTGAGAAGTTTCTGACTTCCCAGAATGGCTTGTGGCCCATACTTGTAAAATAGTAGAAAAGTCACTAAATAGGAAGTCAGCAAACTTGCTGTAATATATTATGCACAGATGTATCTTCTGGTCAACATCCTCTTTAATTTACTGGCTGTTATGTAGGACAAATGTTTCTTGTCCAAAAGGTAATTAATTCTAAAGCCAAAAGGGGAGTTGTTTACTTACAATAGTCTGCAAAAGTACAGGAAGGGCTTATTGTTTTTAGAAAGAGCCAACAGCAAATAAAGATGTTACAAATATAAAAATAAACCTATGAAGGACTGCATACAAAGTAAATAGCCAGAATAAATTCTTTTTGAGCATACAGAGTCAAATTATGTCATGCATGTGAGTTCCCTCTTCCCTACTTGAAATCCAAGCAAAAATTCAAGATGCTGAAGTAGAAGAACTAGTTTTTGTTGGCCTGATTCAAGGCTGCTCTATGACAATAGACCTGATTTTGTGCCTTCAGTCTAGATGCTTATGCTCTGTTATTTCTACAAAGCAAACTTTCTTCCTTGACACCTAGTAGTATAAAGCAAAGAGGGTTGAGTAGCTTCGATACCAACAAAATCCCCTAATGTGTGGTTGGTCAGTCAGAGAAGTCATAACCTATAAATACAACCATCTGTACACATTACATACATTTTCAGTTCCTGATTCAGTATGGGAAATCCCAGTAAACTTAATGGAGATCTGTGTAGGTGGATTCTGCCCACTCTTGTTAGGCTGTATCTGAAGCTGGGGTTTGCTAATGGTAAAGGTGGGGAAGAATAGCTATAGGGCAGTACAGAGAAGCAAGCTCGCTCTGCCATTTGAAGTTGCTGCCCTTTCCTTTAGTGAAAACATGATTAAATCATCTGATGTAGCTGTTCTGGCAGAACACAATCACACAGAGAAAATCTGATTGTAAGGGGTCTAGGGTTGTGATTTTTCAACCTTTTTAGTGAGCAGGAAAAAAGTCCTGGAGTGGACCCCTGGATCATAAGCTGATTAGCTTTCCGTAATAATCTTCAGGCCTCTACAGCTCAGGGGTAATGCTGCAGATTAAGCAGAGCCATTTCTTCTCTGGACTTCTGTAACATGTTCCACAGACCATCAGTCCACTGAACCTTCTCAGCTGATCACTTACAAGATAACAAGCCTGCCTGAAATAAAGCAGGGTCAATTTGCATCACAGCAATTCTTTCTTAAAGATCATTTTCCTCACAGAATTGACTTGCCTTTGCTAGAGGAGGATACAGAGACGTGTAAATTGAATAGATCTTCTACATCCTCATCAAATTCCCTTCTGCCACGATACCTTACAGAAGCCTGATCGGCTTCACGGTGGGTTTGTGGAAGTGGAATGCCATTCCTTTAGAAACATTGAGAACGTGGGTGCAGTAGGAGTGAAGCACAAGCAAAGCTTAAAAGGTGAATTTCTCTGGGGATTGTTGCAGTTGGATGAAAGTATGCAGGTGTAAGGGACAAAGTTTGAGCTGAGAGAGAAATGGTTCCTACTTGTTCAAGCATGAGTATAGGAAAGCCTGATGATAGGAATATGGTTTCCTATGCTTTGCATTAAAAGTTTTACATTTGTCAAATAAAAGTGCAGAGAATATATTAGGCTTTAAAGTAAACACAGCATTGTAGTTGTCAGCTTAGTTTTCTGTGGTTACAAGCTCTGTCTCATAGTTTGACAGGGTAATCCCTTAATCACGTGAGCAGGTTTTTAATGCAATCCCTTGTAAAAGTAGTGGATGGTTTCAACATGAAGTGATCCTTGCAGTCTATCTGGAACTGCTCTGGCAACGCAGTGGTCATGATGTTCTCTGCTGGTCCATCATAAACCACGCAGGCATTTTCTGCTTGCCATTGAGTGCATTTGTGAAAGTGGGAAAGAATGTATTTTCTGAAGCAGCCCTATTCCTTCAGTTTTGTTGTTTGTGGCACACTTTTCTCAGATATACAAAGCCGAGAATATTGATGGCTAATTTCTGTGAGAGTTCCCTCGGTGATTTCCCATGTTCTTCAAATAGCATAGCCAGAAAGTCACCGGAATTTTCTGCAAAATTTCTGGGGCTGAGAAAACGCCAGGAGATTTCTGTCATTGTGCTGTGCATGAAAGAATAACCAAATGAAGTACAAAAGAAAACAAAGTCTCATTACAATGAGACATGTTACATCTCTCACACTGTTTTCAAGGTTATATGCATGCTTGATGAGAGATGAAGGTGCAATGTGGTGTCACATAAGGCTCACAGACTGCTGTGTTTTTTTGCTTCAGTTACGCAAGGGGCATGTTTGTAAGTCAGCAGGTTCAGGAAGCTTTGGGGCTGTGCTCTCTGCTCTGGCAGTGCCACAGCTGCTGGTGGGGAGAGGTGAGGCCGAGCGGGGAAGGAAAGGACTTGTGATGGCTGAAGCTGTGCTGGGAGGAACGTGACAGCCTGGGAAAGGCAGGAGCAAGTGAGAAGGCAGTTACAGTAGCTGTAAGAGGAGAAGGAAAGAGGTGGAGGAGGACTGAGAAAGGAGTGTAATCATTTGTGTGGGGTGGCAGGAAATGAAGCAAGAACAGATGGGAGGATGCAAATGAGAGAAAGAAGGCAGCAGCAGCAGCCAGGCTCAGCTGCAGACATTGAAACTGCCACCCAGTTTTGATAGAATTCTCTGTTTCAGAACAGAGGTATCTGGTATGTGGTTTATGGAATGATTTGGGATGTATCTTTTTATGTGGCAATTGACATCTCTCCTGCAGCAGCTGCCTCAAGCCCTCCAGCCCAGACAGTATGAGCTATGCAAATTGGTGAGAAGTGAAGGAACTGCTCCTCCTCTCTATCTGTCTCACACCCTCTCTCTGGATCAGTTAGCCAAGGAACTGACATATTGACGGGGCTTCAGCATCTTGCCAACAGTACCTAGGAAGCAGAAGGGCACTGGAACCGTAAATCTAAAAGTCTTAAACCCCCAAATCTGTGGTTATATACACAAAAATCAATACTCCACACAGAAGGCTATAAATGGAAATGCACTATTTTCTCTCCTGCTAGAGAAAGTAGCTATCGATTAAAAAATTTTGGAGAAAGGATGCCATTATGTATTAAATTATTTAAGATAAATGTGTAGTGAACTTTATTGGCTTAGTCACCATCACATTCTATTGGATTTTTTTCCACAGGTAGTTTATGTATATATTGGAGCCACAGTAAACTGTGTGCCTGCTTTCCATTTTTAGAGTGTTGTTATAGCTTGATTCTCCTCAGGGAAAAAATAGAGACCACTGCAGTTGATTTCAATACAGTCAAAACTAGCTCAGTGTGAGAAGCACTGACCACATCATTCTCCTTTTACTAAAAGCTTATAGTTCTTGGAATGCACTGCCAAAAGTTACATGAGCTATAGCCTCTTAAAATACACTTCATACCTGTTCCTTGAACTGACATAACAGAAACACTGTGCTTGCTCTAAGCGATTGTACAAAAAGAATCTTGCACTGTTTTGAACTTTGAGTCAACGGACATAAATATTTTGAAACGAGTTGTTGGCTTACAAATGTGGCTCCAGCTGAGACTTTAAACATCAAAGAGACATGTTGATGGAGATCAGTAAGAATTTATAAAGCTGTATGACTTAGAACATGTCAGCCAGAGATGAAAAGGAGACTGAAGTCCTGTGATCCTTACTTTCCCATAGTAAGTTGCCTTTTCCTGGGGATGCTCAGTTGCTGTTAAAGACAAAATAGTACCCTAAGTGTTGATTTTCAGTTCTGTGTAATATCAACTTACAAATAACAATATCAAATTACAAATAACAATATCAAATAATAATAATATCAAATTATGCTCAGAGAGAGATGAGTCATTGGCAATATTTTTGTTCTTATGTAATGTTTAAGCAAGACCATTTATCCTTTTTCAGACATCAACAGAATTTCCTGTATACTACAGTTATTAGATATTGGACAAGCCCGCATCGGGACAGCAGGGGCAGGTAAAAGAAATCAGAATGAGAGCCCTGCAGGTAAATGAGCATACTTCATCAGAAGTCTTACAGAAAATTTAGTGCATTCTTCCTCTTGCTGAGGAGGAGTAGGGGAAAGGAGGTGCTGTGCAAGGAGCAGATTCCTGGGCAGTTGCAATTCATCTTTTCAGTGGATGGTAGTGGCAGCAAGACCTGTGTGCCCTTTATGAGGAAAGCACCTTCCAGAGTGTCTACTTAACTTTTGTATGTGCTTGCAGAGAATTTCAGAGATTTTTAATATATATATTTATTTTTTGTTTTTTTAATTGTTCAGAGTAGAAAATCTTGATTTCCTCCTCCCCACCGTGCTCTCCACTTTGTATAATTCTATATTAACTTATTGCTGGCAAAAAAAAAAGCAAGTTTAGAAAGCCACCACATCATATTCTGGTAACATCTCTTGGTGCCTGAAGAAAAAGGCAGCAGAAAATTAAACTCCTCTTTTCCACCACATACAGTTCATTCTGCCTGTAATTACACCTGGCAGTGAGTGGTTCTATAACTCACTTGTAGGCATTTAAGGTCAGTTATTCTTCACACTAATTGACACCAGAGCTTGTACTCCTTTTTCTAGGAAAGGATTGCATCCTTTTATCTTTTGCTTTAAAAAGGGCCAGACCTGGTCCCTTGTGGGACATGGCTTATGTCTGCACTGCAGCCATTCCGGGGGTGCCAGAGTCAGCCTTCTCACAACATAGAAATGCATCGTGCTGGGAAACCTATGGTGAGACTCAATCTGATTTCTTCACTGAGGAAATATATATAAGCGACCAACCTTGTGAACATGCCCACATGCTATCTGAGCTTCACACCAGGATTTTAGGAGCAATTTCTTTTTAGTTCCCTCTTATTCTTTCCGAAGTGAAGGTAGCAGTCTATATGGACCTTTTCATGGGTCTCAATCTGCATTTTCAAAAATGGACATACAAGCAGAGCATCTTCCAAAAGCTAAAAGGTTTTTTAGGTTAAAAAGCCCCAAACCTCTACCAATAGTAATTTCAGGAAGGAAAAAAAAGTAGGAAACATTTAAGAATATTCTTGTCATTTTTTTTTTTCTCAGAAGCCTCAAAACTTGATTTAATTGTCTAGTGGGTTTTTAGTTCTTGGGCATTATATATGCCTACACTTGTAAAGAAAAGAGTATATATGTGGATCCCTATTCAAGAAAACATAGGGTTTATTTCACTTTGAAAAGTGAAGTCCCAAACATTTTGAAAAGGACACATTTCAGCTTATTGATGCACTTTCTTCCAGCTGCCAGAAAGAGCTCCTAATATTGTTCAGATGGGTAGATTGTCCAAATGCTCACCTCAGGTTGGCAACCTCCATCAGTTCTGAAGGTGTCAAAACTGTCTCCCTCCTTTTCTTAACCTTTCTTTACCATTTCAAACCCTAGTGGATCATCCAATGGATCACAACAAAGATAACCTAGTGAACTGAGAATTAGGAAAAAAATTCTATACCATACCTATTCTGATGGAAGAAGGATGAAACCTTAGTCATGCTGAGTCAGTGGCCTAACGTTCCCTTTTAGTCCAAAGGGTTAATTGTCAACTAATCTCAAATTGGTTAGACTTCAGGTGGTATAGTCTGGTTCTGACATCAGCCATGGTTACTGGCGAGCAACATGGATTGGCCTCATATTCTTCATGAAGGTATTTGCTGACTATGGCATGAATGAGCCTGATAAGGATTTTTCAGTGTGCTTCACCTTCTGACCAGGGATGAAAGCTGAGCACTGAAATAAAGTCTAAAAGGCTAAAATGTTACAAGAGATCTTCTGCCTCCATTTGAAATTTTGCTTTAATTCTAGTACTTCTTCAACTCTTCTTATCCATATTTAGATTTTGCTCCACCGTGCCAATACCTATATATTGGACAAAGATACAGAATCAGAAAGACACACTGAGCATAGCATGCCCACACAAGCACTCCACAGGACTTGCTCTGGATGATGTTTCTGTACAGCATGCATAGTCTGATTCCGTGGAAGTGGCTGTTTTTATGTGTCTTGTTTGTTATTGAGGGCAGCACCACAGCCACCAGAGTCAGGTGATAAATGTTCACTTTATAGTTATTGGCTTGTCCTCTCACCTTGCAATAAGGCTTCATTGTTATGATCGTGGAAACAAACCAAGTTTCTTATGAGAGATGGTGTTACAATTTTTGAGGCTAAGTTTTTGCGTTGTTTGGTTTTTTTCCTGGTATTTGACATTCCATATGCAAAAGAGTTGCGGGACTGGACGAGTTAGCCAGCAAAGCTTTAAAATAGTGCTATGTAAGCAGTGATAAAAAGGAAGCCAGGAAATTCATGAATCTGCTGCACACTCTGACACCTGAGAATCTTCACACAGTCTGCTTCCTTCTAATATTATTTATGTTCCTTTAAAAATAATAATTCTGCCTGCATTAATTGCAGCCTTTGGCAGTCATTTGATTTCCCTCAGCCTTCATTACCTTGTGAAAATGGCAAAAAGAATATTTGTTAGTGTTTCTTCCTCCTCCTCTGTTCTAATGTTTTGGTCATCCATTTACATCTGGAATCTGCAAGATGAAGAGATTACTAAATTTTCACCTGAGAGTATGTTCTCCACCTGACGACTTTTGACTTTAAATTATTGTATTACACTTCTCCTTTTTCAGCTAATGTTTGCAGTTTGGTATTCATACCTACCATCACTACTAGGACTCTGGGTTTTATTTTTACAGGTGGAAAGTACATCTTTTGGGAGTAACACTCCTGTTCGAAGTACTTGCCCCTCTTCTCTCTTTTTTCCTTTCTCACATTATTTTGTTTGATTGAAGAATTAAGCTACATGTCAGCTTTCCACCTTTTATGTCCCCTACTTTGACATTTACACAGCTCTGAAACTGCATTTTGGCTATTACTCAAACTAGTCCCTGTAATTTCCTTCCTGTCTCTATTTCTTGCTTTTGTTTTATACAAGGAAGCCTTTTGTTGATGTGTGTACAAACACCTCTCTTTCTTTCTGTAGTCTTTGCAAATACCCATTCCCATTTCTTTAGCTGATATTTCCAATAGTATGTGCCTACTGATGAGTTCCACCTCACTTTCATCCAGCACCTTTATTATTTTGATACATTGCTGTACCCTTGAGTATAGAGATTTTAGAATAAAATCCTATTGCACCATTTTTTAGGCTGGATTCTGCTCAGTTTTTGTCAGGTTCTCCCTCCTTCTAAAGAAAATTGCTGCTGTTATAATACTAGGATAAGGTCTCCTAGTTATATCTTCAAAACTGGCATCATGCTGAGTTCCAAACTCTTTTGCTTAAGGAAAAAATTCTACCTTACTTGTTCTTCCTGTATATGCTGAACCACCGAGCCATGGTAATTTGGATTCCCTCTATAGCACGTCCTTGCTGGTTCCCTTATTTTGCAATTGGGTTTTCTCTGTTTACGTGCAAGTGCAATGCAAATGACAAGTGGTTCATTTTATTGCCGAGTTGAAAAAAGGGAAAAGAGAGCATAACCACGTTCCTCTGAATTAGAATGATAGCCTCCCCAGGAGGAAATGCTTTCCCTGCCCATACTTCAGATCCTTTTGTTAACTTCTTCATTTGTGCATTTTTCATCTCTGTATTGTTTCACCCCTCCCATTGCCCTGTTCTTAACTTTAACAATTTGGGGTTTTCTCCTTTAGTATTTGTCCCCTTTCACCTCAGTGACCTGTGTCAGCTCTGCTTCCCTGAATTTTACATTTCCTCTATACAAAATTAATGTATTTCAAACTAAAATACTTCATCTGCTGGTCTAACTCTATCCTCATGATGATACCCCTGTTTAATGTCCCTTTTTTAATAGGGCACCGGGTAGCCTCAAGCCTAGCCAAGGAACCTAGATGATGAGGGTCTGTGGGGAGAAGCTGCTACCTTTTTGCCTCATCAGCACAGCACAGTGAAGAAAGGTCGTGCCATATTCTGCTTGAATTTAATGGTGTAAAAAAATTAAACATATTATCTTAGGATGTATCTGAGGACTCAGCTAGCTAGCAGTGGCTGGTAAAATGAGGGATTTACATGAAATTCAATTCCACTCTTATGCTCAGGTCTTCATGATGAAGCAAGTTCAGCTTCACAAAAATGCTGGAACCTAAAAAATCTTTATTTCTAGTCAACGGAGAATGAGTTTGAGTACAAGCTAAGCTCTAGCTGAAAGATTTGCCTTCTGCAGCTAAAGTTAGCTCGTGAAAGTAGCTGCTTCTGCAGAGCAGTTCTCTGCTGTGTGTTATTTTCTAAATATGGTGTTTTTACACAACTTTCAGCCTTAATCAAGGCTGTCAGATGAGGCATTTTTTATATGGGGAAGTACATACTGATAGCTGTTTACCTTTGTTTCATATACTAGTACAGAACTGCCTCTGCATTGCATGTACATTCCCAAATACCAGTTTATAAACTCTGCTGAAGTGGCATCATTGTCACTTAACTTTTCACTGCTTGTTAAATCCAAAACAAGCTTACGCATGCACGAGTGTGTTTCCATTGCATCCAAGTAGATTTGTGGGGCTTATTTGTGGATCAATGATAAAACAGAGTCTCACAGGCTAAAAACGCAGGTCTTCGAAGGCACATCGACCACTTACAAGTTTTCATGACTTAATGGGAACGTAGGTAGTGCAAAGAATTCAAGTTTTACTCTTGCAACGAAAAAAATTCCTTTTGTGTTAGCTTCTTGATGGCTTCCTTTTAATAACCTCATAGTAGGTATGTCCAGCATCTTGTGAAAACACCCCAAAATAGCCATGTGTGTTGGTTTCTTTTGGGGTGTGTGTCTGCATGCTTCATTGGTTCTTCGGAGTTGAAAATGCCTGTTTAATTAAGGCTTGGTTCAATCCCTGTTAAGTGACATTGAGAGATGTCCATTTAGACCTCTTGTCCATTACAACAAAGTTGTCACTACAGGCACTAGCAAAAGCTAACACCTTTAAATCCTCCTATACTTAAGCTACATAAATGTTTGTACTTGTTGCTATTCAGCATCTCCCAGGTAATAATGTGATTGCTGACAATTTATTAACCAATCAGGGCAAGTTAACAAGTATTGAAGGTAAATACTTGAGTTTTCTGAGTTTCATTGTAACTTCTTGGAGTTTCAGATTATAAAATATACCAAAGTGTGCTCACAGATGTCATTACCAGTGGTGTGTGCACACAGTTGTAGTAAGAATGGAAGGACTGATGGAGGAGGGATCAGGGAGTCATTCTTGGAATTTTTGCAGTTGACTATCTGCATTTTTACTTAAATACAGGGAAAAGAAAAAAGGTGAATGCTCTATAAAGACACTGGGAAGAGTTGAGAGATGTTCAGATTTGTGTGTGAAAGAGATCAGAGTAAGAAGACATAAAAGATAAGAATAATCTTACATTTTAATATTATGAAACTTCAGGTGTTTCATTAAGAGGTATTTTTAATAACGAAAAAAGATTACTGTCTCTGCTGAGACTATTCTGACATGAATTTAAAGGCAAAATACTTTCAAGAACTTTGCTTCCAACCCCCAGCCCTTCTCTTGGATGTCTACATCCTGAGCACGTGACCTTTGTAGCTGATCACGAATGTGCAGCTACGCTGTCTTTGAACAAGTTGTTTGACTTCAGGCTACAGTGCCCAAAAGCCAGGAGCTGCTGAGAAAGGTTGCAACAACAAGGGAAACAGCCTGTCCACCAACTCCATGTGATTGGGAACTCGGATTTCAAATTGAAAGATCCTGTGTACACACAAACATTCCCCTGGTGAAGGAGTGGAAAATGCAGGAATTGGTATAGCTAACTTTTGTGCAAGTTTGTTCAGTGCTTTGCTGTGTTTGGCCAAGCCCACGTAGGGACCTAAGACTTTCGGGCTAGCTTGCAGCCTATTTGTACCACAGTAAGCTGTCTGAATACTCAGTGGAAAGAATTAGGGCTCATTTGCCTTATTGAGAATAAATCTATGTTCTTTATGCAGTAATTTGTTTAGATTTAAATCGCAAAACTGTTTCTGGATTTTAAGAGAAATGATGTGCTCTGTGATAAAACAGAGTTACATTGGAGATCTGTCATCTTTTCTCATACCAAGCATTTTCATGTGACTTTGTTTATGTTTAGTATTACACTGTATGGACATAAACACAATGTTCCAATTTAATCTAAACACTCAGAGTCTTCATTTCTGAAAAGCTGTGAGAAAGTCTGACAAGGGAGGTTCAAGGGAAAGCATGTAAAACCAGCCCTGGAATCTCCCAACATATCTAAACTTGTCAGTAATTAAAATCAGAAACTGCTGGAATCCTTCAGAAGTTGAGTAGTTGGGGGAATATTTAATTTTTCTCCCTTAGTGGATTGATTACTATGGTATTTCTGTTACTTCTGAAGAAATCAGCACCTATGTAAATCAGCCAAAATGTTCTTAGGGCTTCTTTGGAAAGAAACCTTCAGTCTTGTAGGTATATTTTTTATCAGAGAGACACTATTGGAGGGCATAATATTTAGGTTATGGCATTGTAAATGTGAAGTCAGGTTATCTGAATTTCTCCTGGATGGGAGATGACAAGGTAAGCTTCGTTGCTGCATATCTTTCACAGGTTTGCTCACAAGACTTTAAGCCTATCTTTCTTTTGCAACTCAAGAGGCAGGGTGAAGGAAAGTGCCAAATATCACCTAGTAACATAAGACAGAATGCCTACCTTCCCCAAAAATTTACTAATACAGGTTAACTCACATTTAAATGTAGCTGGAAAGAAAGCTGTGTTCCTCATCTGGGTTAGCAGCAGCAGCAGCTTTTCCTGAGCCCAGGCATGTCTCAGTTCTGGTCTGTAACAATGTCTGAAGGAGAGAGAGGTCTACTAATACAAACCTTAGTTTTTCCTTTTGTGTAATCTATCATAATTACATACATACATATATTTCAGAAAGCTTTACCTGATATCTCATTCTGGTTGTGACAGAACTCAAGTAAACTTCATTTGAATGTAAACACCAGATACTGAAATTCAGCTTATCCTGAATTTAGTCTTTTTCTCCAGTTCTTTTCCTAATAGTCACTTTTTTTTTTTTCCCCTTGAATACAAAAGACATTTTTGAGTGAAGTGGGAACTGCTCGTGTTCTATTTTTAATTTTAGTTTTTATAATATATGAATACCTGACTTAACAAAATTCATATTTCAGAGTGGTTGTAAAGGAAAAAATTGTTTGAATTCTAGACTCATCTACTCAATGCTAACAAGTTTTACTGAGGCAGAAAAAGACCTCATTTTTTTCAGACACTGAAGTCAATAGGTCATCAGCAAAACTGGCAGTAACTTCAGCAGAACATCAGTGAGCCTGTCACTCTAGACCATCAGAAATATCGTTACATTGTGAACAAAACAATATTCATTATGCATGGTAAGATATAATTAAGTAAATGAGCAAAATGGATGGGGAAAGTAAGAAAGGTGGAGTGTCTGGTCATGCACATGTAACTGGTATCCTATTGCTCTTTTTGCTGTTTTGACTAATTTTATGGGAATTCTAGTTTTAAGAGGAGAAGTTTTGGTAGGCAGTATCAGAAGACTTCTACTGTTTCCATCATTGAACTGTGTTGATTCAAAACTGTAGAACTTTCAGAGCTAAAAAGACAAGTCCTCACAGCGGTAACGCTTGCCAACTCTTAGAGCTTTCTTGCTAATTTTTGAATGTTTAATGTTCTGCTTGTAAAAGCTCAGTTCCTGGAATCAGCTGACTAAAAGAGTTAAGATTCCCATGTTAAAACTAAAATGGAAAATTTTTATCTTCTTGACTATGGAAAGAATCAAAGAAATGAACTCTCTAGGTATACAAACCAGAATGAAGGGTAAAACATTTTGAAACCTGTAGTACTTTAAAATTTAATGCAATACATTATTTAAGGAAATATCTAACAGCCAAGGAAATGTCAGTTGAGGGTTGGTTTTTTTTCCCCTTTCTCTTTCTTTTCTTGGCTTTCAGTGTACTTTTACACTTGTGTTCAGAGCCAGAGCTTTGCAATTTTGCCTTCCTACAAGAGCAGACTGTGAGTTATTTCTCACAGTGCTTCTTGCAGAGACAGGAATGGGGAACATTGTTCTAAAAGCACAGTAAAGAAGAGAACAGCCTGTATTTAGCCTTCTTTTCCACTTTTCCTGTATACTAACTTTGGACATAAGTCTCCTGTGATAAAGGGCTTCATATATTTTAGCTGCCAATTCCAAAAGGAAGTGTTGTATTATGCAACAGAATTTTGCAGTAGAAATCCCTCTATAAAAGAAGCTCTTCTGAATGACAGTGTGCTAGGAGATACTTTGCCTTTTAAAGACAAAAGATGCTGTTGCAGGCATCCTGGATATTCAGATTCCTCATGTTCTGTCGATGTATTTTTTCTGATCCAGGGTGGATATTAGCAGAAGATACTGATCAAACTTCTGCACCGCTGCTCTGTGTCAGGGTCCAGCGTGGGCCACGGGATATGGGAGGGGATTGGGAGGTGCGTGACTGCACCCAGCCAGGGTAGGTGCCCACAGGCTGTCCTGGCTGGGCCATCTCTGGCTGGTTGCAGTCCCAACCATGCCCCGACAAGCAGGGCTGAGGCCAAGGCCAAGGGACAGCTGGCGACCACTGATCACCGGGTCAAGTGACGTTGACAAGACGGGCCCGAAGGTGCATGGGGCAGTCAGTCTGTGGGTCAGAGTCAGGAGTCCCCGAGCAGTGGGGTCCGTGGCCAGGTGTGGGCATGGCTATAACACAACTGCAGCATAGCCCAGGCAGAGGCCAAAGGCAACAGTCACAGCTAAAAGCAGCTCCCAAGGGAAGGAGGGGCACTGTCTGCTGAGGCTTCTAGTTTTCTTCTCAGCAGCTTTCAGTCAGCAGCTGTGCTCTCTCTAAGCTGGCCCTGAGCCCAGGCAGCCAAATCCCCAGGAGCAGGGGGATGTGCTTTAAGCTCTGACACTGCCTGTTTTCATGATGCCATAAAAACAGAGGTCAGATCAAATAAAATATTGGTAGCAGGTCAGACTAAAGTTGCCTCTAGCTCAGTTTGCTATTGCCAGTAATAGATGTCTACTGCTAAGAATATAAGGACAGGACAGGAATGTAACGATTGTTCTCCAGGGACTTGTCTGATCTCCCTTTGACCTCATAGAAAATTTTAGTATACCCAGAGTTCATTATTTTTTTCAATTTATTTTAATCATAAATCCAGATTTCTAATATCCTTGCCCCAGTCCTAGAGCATTATATATAGCAAAATCTCCATGCTCCTGCTGCTCACCAAACACATTTTTTTGGCTGGTGCTGATCTCTGGAGAGACATCTCAGACAAATCTGTCTACTACCAACTTCCAGGTTGGCTGACAGAGGTGGGAGGAAGGGACTCTTACTCCTTGAATATCCAGGAGAAGACATGAGCTGGATGTGGTTTCTGGACAGATAGTAATTCTTGAGGGATTTCCCTTGCATGAACTTGAATAATATCGTTTTCAAACCAGGTAAACTTTGGCCGCACAGATTTCTCTGTCAAGGAATTCCAGTAGTTAAGAACACTTGAGTGAAGCACTACATCTGTTCTGAAGCCTGGTCCTTCAAGGCTTTTCAATGACATTTAGTTCTTAAGTTAAAAGAGAAGATGACTGGTTGATCTCTATGTACCTTCTCCCGGCTGCCTGTGGTTTTAGAGACCCTTATCTTAATTCCTGAGGATTCCCTCTGAGCCAGATGAGTCTTACTCCACTCAGCATCACCGCTGTTGAAGCTGTTTCACACTTGCAATTACCCTTCCATGCATTTATTCCAGTTAAATGGGGAGACAGAATTACACAGCTTCATATGTAGGGAACCCTGATTCTCTGTGATGGCATGAAGATACTCTGGTTTGTTCTCAATTTCATTCCTAATAATTATTCATGCTTCATCTGTTGCAGCCCCTGTGGTCTTTTTCCTGGGTGCCAATGGTCAGCTCAGAGCCCATGATTCTGTATATGAAGTTACACACGGGGAAGAACAATCCTATTTCTTTACATTAATCTCTACTGAATTGCATCTGCCTTTTTGCAGTTTCTCACCACCAGTTGCTCCTGTTCCTACTCAATCTACATTCATATTATCAGCAGATGTTCTCAACTTGCTGCTCATGTCCTTTTCAGGTTGATCAGCACTGTATTGAGCAGCACATGCTCCTGACACAGACTTTTCTGGATCTTGATGAGCTTGTTCTGTTCTGTTTTCACCCTGCTTTCTGTTTCCTGGCTTTTAACCAAGTATTTGCTATGCAATGCCATGACTAATCAGTTTCCTGAAAAGGTACCAGAGAGGGACTTTTAAAAAACCCTCCCTTTGGCAAGCCAGGTAGGTTGTATCATCTGGATATACTTACTGACCCTGTGAAGAACTCCCACACATTTGCCAGGCAGGATCAGGGAAAAACTGTGGGTTTCTTTCCCCAGATATATAATTTTTATCCACATGTCCACTAATTCCGATCTTTATTATAGTTTCTACTAATTTTCTCAGCACATATATGGCCAAAGGTAGAAGCCTGCAGTTCTCTTGTGAGATTTCTTTGAAAAACTGACATCCCATTTGCTACCTCTCTGTTCTCAGCTGTGAGTGCTAATAAAAGAGATTAGAAACTACATTTTTTTTTTTTTTTTGGCTGTATGCTTGAGTTCCTTTGTCATTTTGCAGCGAATATGATCTTAATCCTGGTCAATTCTTACTGGTGATATTGTTAGCTTGTTCAAATGTAGCTTCTTCTGTTGTCCCTTATTTAAGACACATCCTCTGAGTTGCTTACAAAAAGTCATGGTCTCTCCATTTCTTTCTGCAAGCAGCCATTCCTTTGGTTGTTTGAGATTCATTTGGGTAGAATAGTGTCAGCTGATGAAATCTGTCAACGTTCTAATTAGGTCCAGGAAATAGTCTTTGAAATTTCTCATGTGGATTATGACCTGACACTAATTCACACAATGGCTATCATTGCAATACAAGTTTCTGCTCAGTAGTCTAAATATTGTGTTTAACCTTTTGTGCAGTCTGTACAAACCAGTCAGCCTGCTGTTGCGTTTTACAGAATCAGATAAAATGAGAGCTGAATGATTTTCCTTACAACAGCCATGCTGGAAGGCAAGACATTTTGCTTAATAATTAGCTAATCATTCCTGATGCCTAATTAGATCATAAGAAGAGACTGTGGTATTTTGCAATTATATCAGTTCACAGAAACATACAGTTTGGATGTTGTAGAATTGTTGTCCAGAAAGGCAGCATTTTGCCTTTAAAAAGTACTGGGTAAAATGTGAACAACTGGTGAGGAAGAAAAGGATATCAAAAATGGTTATTTCCTTACTCTCTTTTGCACTTAAGCAGTGAGTGGCATTCAGTCTTTTTCTGTCTGGAACTTCAAAGAAATTATTATTTCCCCCCTTGGCTATCTCAGGTCCTTCAGTGGATACAAAAAAAATCCTTTCACAAGGTCGACAGCAGAATGGAAGTGAAACCAGTTGCTGCCTGAGCACGCTGGTGAATCCTCAGATTATGCTTCTCGGGCTCTGTAGTCCAGGGCTACCAAACACCCAGCTTGTGAAGTATCACGTTGAGGTTGATGTTTGCCCAAGCAGCAGTGACAGCCATTTCTGGCTTCATTTGTTCACTGCAGGAGGAATTTCCAGTGTGCTGATTTCTTTGTTAGGGCATAACGCACTACTAGTGACAGGCAGACTGAGCTGGGGACTCCCAGTTGCAGGAGTTCTTTTCCTGCTTTTTGCCCTCATTATTTTTAATTTTTTGATCTCTTTTATAAGGACAGAAAGTAATCTTTTAATATTTTTGGAATATAATGAGACTGTATTCAAAATTGTTGTTTTCTACCCTTTTTAATGGGCTGCACTTAGTTTACAAAAAGCAAACTCTATCAAGAAATACAAACAATAAAAGCTGATGTTATCAAATCATAGCAATCAGGCTGTTAAACTTGGATGGATTTGGGTCTGATTCTTCCTGCCACCTGGAGCTCACTTATAGAAAGCGTGTTCTGTTAGCAGTTCCAAAAATTGCTTGGTTAGTTAGCTCTGAAGGGAGGCTGATGTCATTTTTAAAAGCAGATGTAACAGCAGCAGCAGTGCTCGATTCCTCACACTCCTTGTCATCATAGCTGTTTCCAGCCTGGAAGTTTGGCAGGGCTACTTAACTGCTGTTCTCATTAGAGTTAGCATGAAACTGGGAAAGAGGAATGGAAAATAATTGCCTTTCCGGTTTGCTTGCTTGTTTTGTATCCCCCTAACCTGGTGTTCTCCCCTAATTTTTCCCTCAGGCACTAACATATTTTTGTTTGCTGTTTCTAAGCTCTTGTGTCGCTCTTGAGATTCTCAAATGGTTGGCTGTGTTCAGTGTTAATTATGCAAATACAGGATTGCATGAAAATGGAATATGACTATCTGGCACTTGTGGGGCTTTTCTGCAAAAGGGTGTCTGCAAGTTTTGGACTAGTAGTCGACAGCCTGTGTGATCATACCCAATTAGAATTAATTGAATTTGCAAAATATGTTTCATAAGTATTTATGGTATTGCATCTAAAGCTATATTTTCAAAATAAAAATTACTTGTAACTAAAAAAAAATTAGAACAAAGCCTCTATTTGGTCCAGACTTGATCCCTGCATAAATACAGTATAGCATAATTTTGAATTAATAATCAGTTAGTATTTCCCCCCTCTGATTTCTGCCTCAGCGCACGAGATGGTGAGGAAATGGCCCTATTTTTTCTCCTTTACCACTAGCCTTCTCTCTTCAGTGTCCTTTGTTTGCTATACCTCCAGAGCCAAGCCTATTCTGAGTAAATAATTATTAATTTATGTGTGGGCTCTGCTGCTGATAATAACATTTCTGTGTACTTCCAAAATATTATTTAAGTTACTGTCCCATGACCTTTGGGAGATTGAGATATATAACTGCAGTTTTACACATAGGGTATTAAGTCACAGAATGCTTCAGACTCTGTTTGTGTGGACAGATACCCGGGCTCTCTGTGTGACTGCTTTGAAAGCAGCTGGAGTGTACTGGAAAGCTACGTGTCGATTGCAGAGGCAGCTCACTTTGGGACTGGGAGAACAGTGATGCTTCCTTAGTAACCTGCAGCCTGGGTTTATGGGCCATGACGTGGGAAAAGTCTACGCAAGTGCTTGCACAATGTCCTCTGCATCTCCACCCTCATCAGCATCGAGACCTAGGTGCACAGAAACGAGAAATTCTAAATACCTCCCTGAGTACAAACACTTCAATTGCTTTACGACATGACACTGGTCTCCGAAAGAAAGACATGCTGAAGGCCTTTCAGGAGTTTGTACAGTGTGGACTAAGGTGCAGGGCTGTTTGAGTGGGGGAATATGGAGTCAGAGAGAGAAAAGAATAACAAAAAACCCAACCAGCCCCCAAAACACAAAACCCAAGGAAAAAAAACCAAACCCCAAAACTAAGCAGAGACACAGATGGCCGGGTACAGCCAGGCACTTGGAGCAGTTCCCCGAGAGAGATCCCCTCTGTGGAGAGCTCGTTGGCTGGAAGATTGGGAGCTGGGAGCTGGGAGCTGGGAGCCGGTCTCCAGCTCTTTGATTTTTCTGGTGTTGAAGGAAGCAGGATATTGCACATTCCTGTGCCGTATCTGGCCTGCATCAAAGACACCTGACCCCCACCCACACATTATCCTTTTGAAGGGGCAGTTTGCAGACTCTTGGTTTTGTTTCATCTGATTTGACAGAGATGCTTAGTTTTCAAAGACTAACATGTTTAGCCGTGCTACCACTGACCTCAGATGTGCACTGAGAATGCTCAGCACTCTTCCAAATTGGATTTTGATGGCCTCAACTAGCATACAAATAGTTTTTGGATGCAGTTGCTCTGATGGTGCTTTCTGGACTTTCCCCCCACCCAAATGCACTCATAGGGAATCATCCTTACCTGGCAAAACTGGATCCTCTAGAGACGCAGCACAGATCTTTTCCCACTCATGATAACAGACTGTTTCCTAAGGGTTTGAACAGTCACCAGAGCTGGGACAGCTGCATCATTTGTAGTTACTGGGTTGCTGCACTGGTCACTCCGAGCTCAGCAGACGACTTTGCTCAGGTGGTACCCAGCTCTGCCTCATTTCTCCCACCTTCCTCATTTCCCAGCCTGAGCCCTTTTGCTCATTCTGTGCTCTGTCTCTCCTTTCCACGCTAGTGTTTTAGTTTGCGTTAAGAAGGCACTTTTCAGGTCACTCTTTCATGAATCTCCTCTTAATATAGTTTGTTTGCACTGCAGATATATTTGGAGTATACAGACTAAATTCCTTCTGGAGGACATTAAAGTGGCAGATGTGCTCCAAATGCCTACCGCATCAGTGCGCATTCAGGCGACAGGACTAGGCCAGAGGTGATATGAAGAATTATCTTCTTCCTCTCCAGCAGTCCTTCCTTTTCTGTTGCACCAAGCTATTTGCCAACTCCTTGTCCTGTTTGCCTTATTATAACATATATTGTAGTTCTGTCTTCCATTATCAGCTTCCTATCTTCCCGCAAAATCTGGAAGACTGGACTGTCAACATTATGCTCCTATTGATTGGAAGACACAACCAATCCATCAACTTGGTATTAACACAGCAATGGTGTTTGCATCCTGTGAAATTAGTGCTACTGCACAGAGTAGGACTAGCCTCTGGACTGCTGGTGATTGCATATCCAGGCTGAATAAATAAACTAAGAATTGTGGTCTCGGTAAAAAGGCTTTTATAGCAACAAAACCGTGGAAATCTGACTGTAAGTATATAGATTGTTTTGACTTTGATAAGTAGGATCTGCAATTTCTCATGCGAGAATTTTCTAAATTGTGAAGGAAGCCTTTAGAGGGACAGCTGGTTGGTCAGCCTGGGGCAGGAGGTGTGTAAGATTTTTGCTTATGCAATTAATTAAAGCCCTCCCCCCACTCTTCTTTACCTTGTTCTAATACAATTGTATTCTTTGCTTTTACCTTCCTTTCTCGGTTTGCATTCTTTTGCCCCTGAGGGTTGACTGTTTTATTTCCTATTCTTCCTTTCTCTCTGTCCCTGAGAAGCAGCTTTTTATTGTGCTGTCCTTGGATACCTCTTATGTTCTGTTTGTTTGATTATGGAATTCTTTTAAAGTTTAATTTGAAACAGAGCATGCATATCGTCCTTGAAGCTGTGTCAAGCAGGTAATCTGGCTTCTCATTCCCTGATGGTTCGGCAGTTTTACCTTTCAAAACCATACCGAATCTGGCAGCCTGAGAAATCCCTCATAGAGCAGACAAATACAAGTTCTGAAAGACAAAACCAGGCACATTTTAATCTAATGTGTACTCTATATAAGGTATGCATACCGTATGTATTGTAGTTTTTACTGTGAGTCATTTCTAATCAGACAGCACCTTCAGTTTATTTACTAGTGGGGTTTCAAAAATGACTGTTTCATTGCAGAAGATACCAGTGTAGCTACATCTGATTGAGAAACTGATCCTCTCTCTGACAAACTCTTTTTCTGTGTTGATTTCTAGAGATTAACTACTTCTGATTTGTTTTAAGAGGAGCAATACCACTTGCAAGCTTTAAAAGTGTCAATGAGAGAAAGTGATAGTCTTATCTCATCTTTGGGCTGTTAGGCTATTTGGGATTTTAGTGTCTGATCCATTCATAAAATGAGCCAGAATGTGTTTTATAGTCTCTGGTGAGCATATGGAAGCTTACATCTCGCTGGCCGAGGGGCCAAATTTCTTATTCCCATTTGGACTATCAAGGGGAATTAAAAAAAATATGTAGACATTAATTTTAAAATGTGACATATTAGTAAAGATCAGAATTCCATTTCATGGAATGTTGAATTCAGTGCTAGCAAAAAAAAAATATTGGAAATATCTATATTCTAAATCATAGAAACATAGAATACCAGGTTGGAAAGGACCTCAAGGATCATCTAGTCTAACCTCTAAAGTTTATATATATATATAAAAAAAATATTTATTTATTTATTTATTTTAAATGAGATGGTCCAGCACGCTGTCAAGCTGAGTCTTAAAACTGCCCAGTGTAGGTGAATCCACCACCTCCCTTGGGAGATTATTCCAATGTCTAATTGTTCTCAGGGTGAAACATTTTCTTCTGGAGTCCAATCGGAGCCTCCCCAGGAGTAACTTGTACCCATTACCCCTTGTCTTTTCCATGTGACTTCTTGTAAAAAGGCAGTCTCCATCTTCTTGGTAGCCACCTTTTATGTACTGGTACATGGTAATAAGGTCTCCCCTAAGCTTTCTCTTCTCAAGGCTGAACAAACTCAGTTTTCTCAGCCTTTCTTCATATGGTAGGCCTTCCAGTCCTCTGACCATCCTCTTGACCCTTCTCTGGACCCTCTCCAGCCTGTCTGCATCTTTTTTGTATAATGGGGACCAAAACTGAAGACAGTAGTCAAGGTGCAGTCTGAGCAGCACTGAGTAGAGTGGGATAAGGACATTATCTCTGCTGGTGATGCCCTTGTTGATGCAACCCAGGCTTCTTTTATCTAGTCTTGTGAAACCTGCGGGTTTCAGGCTGCTTTTTATCAAGGCTGTATACAAAATCGTGTGGGGCATGCTTTCACAATGCCTTTTTCAAAGTGAAAATTTAACTTGAGAGACTGCAAATGAGATTCTTAAGACTGGAATATATAAATATAATTCAAGACACTACATTTATGTGGACTGTGTCCCACTCAGTAATGTAATGTACTGTCATACAATTTAAATAGTGCCAACAAAATCAAGAGAACTACATTATATTATTATTCCGTCCCCTATTCCATTCCCTGTACTTGGGTGTATCTCAGCTATATTTGATTAAATTTTTAGCACCAAACAATGCTGAAGAGGGTTTTCTTCTTCTTAGATTAAGAAGGTGAAGAAGCAGAGTTCAGTCAGAACTTAAATGCCCCCTATCTTCCATCCATAGCTGTGGTTATTCACCGATTTGAAATTTGTGTATTTCTGTAGTGAAAGAGAACTTGAGTGAAGAGATTTCTGTTAATAATAAACTGATCCAGATTCAAATAGTTTGAATTAGTCATGGTATCTCTGTCTATTTGTGGCAATATCACGAATGACAATAACTCGTAATTTTCTCATTTGATTTGCACAATTCTTTCCATTAACAGACTGCAGTTATTTCTTTTTTTCTGTTACTCACCCCTGTATTCAATTAAAAAAAGGAGTCAAAACTGGGGATACATTTATTTACATTATAGGCAATAAACTGAGAAAATGTTTAAAAATAATTATTTTCTTGTTTTCCTCAGCCTAGGGATTCTGTACATTTGATTGAGTTCTTCCTAAGGTAAAGAATCATATTCCTTGTTCATTACAATTTGAACTTAAAGCAGTGCAAGATATTGATCTGTTTTGTGGGCAGGATTCTTCATTACAATGCAGCTTTAGGGAATTAAATATGGATTTGAAAGAGATGTCCAGCTGCTCAAACCATTTGGCAGAAGCTGTCTGAACTGTTAAAGTGAGGGATTAATGCAGATATTCTGAGTTTTTCTAACCTCTTCTTGACTAGACATCTCTCTCTATTATGAATCCCTTGGGCCAGATCCTCACTGAGGTAAATTGGCACAGTTTCCTTAGGCTCACTGCTTCTGTGCTGACCTACACCAGCTGGGCCTTAGATTATTTTCTCATTAAGTGGACAAAAGTAACCAAAGCATGTCTGCAGCACTCGGAACTGAAGGGCATTTCTGTAAGTACTGCCTTGCTTTCGTAGCAGCCCTAATGCAGTGAAGGTCCCCTGGTACCCTCTGTAGACACACTCACAGGGGAGAGAGTGAATCAGAGTAATGTACCCACAGCTGCCAACTGTGGTCCACTTGAACCAGAGAGAACTAGCTGTGCCCAATGAAGCAGAGGGACAATGAACCATACTGGCTAATCCTGGCCCTGCTTCACAGCAGCACCAATGCCCACACTGTTCTGCACACACTCTTTCCTGCTAATAATACCCTGGCTTCCTCATCCTCTTTTCCCACCTGCCCGGTGCAGAAGCTGTGGAAAGGTTTCTGCAGAAGAGAATTGTGGTTTACAGGGTGTTATACCTCGTGTGAAGTTTAGTGTGCCTCTCCCTCATCTTCTCCAAAACCTGCAGAAGCCAGGAACACTGAACAAGGGTGGTATTATAGATACGGTCTGAGGAGTTGTGCTTGTGTGACTGGGATAACATTCCCTCTGAAAGGGAAGAGGTGACGTTTTTGATGCCTGTGACATGCTGTCTCATCTGAGGTGGGAATCGGGCGAGTAAAACACAGGACATTTTCGCAAAGGATCTCAGATTTTCTGCTCTTTTAATGCAGTGTGAAAAAAATGGGTTGGTGCCTAATCCATATTAAATACTACTAAGTTCCTGGACACAGTCCTAACACCACCAAGGCAGGCTATCAGCTTGTTCCAACCTATCTGGAAGAGTTAGAAAGACTGTTGCTTCTGAAGGATTTAAAATTATCTTTACAAGCCATGCTCCTTCTTTGTCCTGTACGTGCTGCATGTAGGGAGGCATGTACAGGCTATATTATGGTAGAACCTTGGCACCCCCTTCAACTAGGAAACTGGGATGTTTCTGAGGCCTGCAAATCTGGAAAAAGAGTGGAATCAAATGGTATGAGGTGTCTAATATATGTTGCATTTAGCTTGGGTAATGACTGTGTACTTGATACACACGTGCAATATCCTATTTAATTGTGAATGAATGAATGTTCTCTTAAAAAATGAAAAGAAATGTTTCATAAATGGTACAAAGGCCTGTTAACTAGTTTAAAAGAGTTTCATTGTCAGGGAAAAAAAAAAAAAGCAACACGGTGTTTAGAAATGCTGCCTGATTTTATTGGCTGATGGCTCAAAACACGAGCAGCACGATACTCTTTGTATTTGCTGAGTGGCCATTTCAAACTTGTCTCTGCTGACTGCATTGGGCGTGGTTTCAAATCTCTCTTAATCCTGCAATGAACCTTTAATAAAGCTGGATTGACTTTAAATCAGTACTTAGAAACATTAATTAAAATAAAGCAGGAGGAACCAAAAGATCAAATGATCCATTGTGGCGGTGGTGGTGGTGTTTAAATCAAAGCTTGCTTCTCCACCCCTCTCCAGAAAAAAAAGCAAGCCTTTGAAGGCTGCAGCTGTATGACTTCCAACATGTTTTTTTTTTAACTGGCCGTAGGTTTTAATTACTTCTGCTGGTTTTGGTTGGCATTTTCTACATTTTGGAATAGCTTTTTGGGGCACTTCTTTTTATCCTTCCCCTCAGAAAAGCAGAGGATAAACCAGGCAAGATTGCCATGAATAGCGTGACAGGGCCCAGCAAGCCCACTCAGCCCAGTCTGTCCTATGTTCTAGAAAGCAGGCTCCTGAAAAGGCTGGCAAGGGCCCTGGAGAGTTCTCGTCGCCTGAGCCAAGCTGTAATAGCTAGCATCCCCAGTGCTGCAGCCCTGGCGTTTTTATGGTAGTTTTTTATTTCCGAGCTCGCAGTGTGCTTCTGCAGGCAGTGTCTGGTAACAGCACCGCGCTCCCTGTTCTGCTCTGCAACGATGTTAGCCTCTCTGAGGGCTGATATTAATTACCCGGCATGGTTACACTTCAGGAGCTAGTGCAGGGTCACCTGATCCTTGCTGTCAAGCCTGCTATTTCATAAGTGAATGATCTCATCGGTTCTCAAAACACTTGATCCTTATTCTTTGGGTTGTTTTTCGGTTTCTGCGCTCCCTTACTATGCGTCAGGTTGCTGTAGCAGTTTTCCTGGACTGCTTTTCTTTTTAAATGGAGTTAAGTATGTGAGAAACCTATCAGCTGTGGGAGAGGGAACCTAATAATCGGCAGCTAAAGCTTTGCCTCAAGTGTCTTTCATCTGCTGAAACTGGAGACTTCTGAATATTTGATAGTATTACTGAAAGGGAAGTGGAGAAAAAGGGGTTGTGTAATTTCCTCCAGCTTCAGCTAGGTAGGAACTCACGGATCTGTCTCCCAAGGCTGTCTTTCAGGAGGGTAATGTAAAGCTGATATAAAATGTGTGACTTCAGACATAGGTAAGGGGGTCCTCTGAGGAGGGAAGATGAAAGACGTTTAACTTACAGCTGCTGTATTTGGGTTGCCTCTGAGCTGCGTAACCTGAAGCCCTTCAGGCGTTCACTCACCATCTATCTCCCTCCTCCCCAAGGAGCAGAGTTCCAGCCTTCAGGAAACCTAGGACAAACTCTGAAGGCCTCTAGTGATTTCTCAGTATTACCACAATAACAGACACCACTGCAGCTAGAAGAAATCACATCGAAATGAGCGCTGTTGTAAACTAGGCATGCATGTGGCCTGTGTTGGACCACTTGCTAAGTAACACTGCTTTTAGCCAATCTTATAGTCTAAAGTAGCTGCCGAGAGGAATTGTCAAGTGGATCTATCTGGGATGTTCATTTTATGCTGGGGAGAAACTGGGGGTGGTGGGGAGGGGATAGGTAGGAGGTGAGAAGTGCTTTCATATCAAGCCAGACACCAGTGTCACTGGAGTGCATAGGAGTGCTGTTGTTCTTTTTTAGAACAGTGGATATTCTGCTTTTGTCCTTTATTAAATCTCAGGTTTAGGGCTTCCCGGGGAGAAGGAAAGGGAGAAAGGTTAGACAGACAAGAAAATATGCAGCTACCCGTATTCATGGTGTAAGTGCAATGCTCTCTCCACTGCATCACTTTGTACTGGGCTGAGTAGGAGGGACAAAGTTGTCAAAAATAATTACAGAAAAAAGGAAGCAGAAAACTAAAAAGAAAAATCCTGAGAGCAGCTGCGAGCTTAAAAATGTGAGTTCAAAGTGAATTACTTCTTATATAGTAATGTCTTAGCTTCTCTGGTGGGCAAAGTGCTCTTCTTGATACAGTCACACAGCATTAGTCATATACACTCTTGCTAGGCATCAATCTGTTGGGTCTCCTGTTATGGCAGTTAATTGCTTTTTCAGCTAACGCATACAAATAGAGTTAGTTAATCTCTCTCTCTGCCCTCTCTAACCCGTTTGAAGTGTCATCAGCATTATGAAAACTTCCTGAAAATACTTCTGACTTTAAGTCTTACAAGCCCAAAAGAGGTGATAAGAGGATAGGAGCGTAGCGGGAGAGGGGAAAAATGATGCAGAGGGGGATTAAACCCTCCCCACCAGCACTTTCTCAGCAGATCAATGTAAGACAAATGACCTGAAAGGAATGTTGCAGATTTATACATATGGAAAATGTGACTAATTGCCTCGTTTCAGTTTACTGTATGGTGTGATTTTAGCTTATTTAGATGATTTTTAACATGCTGTCACAATCCCAGAATCGGTGACGACAGAGTTATATGTGACTTGTGGATGAAAAAACCAAATAAAAATACATGCTTTTAATAATATTTTTTTTTAAATCACCTTTTTCTTTCTTGTTCATTTTTTTTTAATACTTCATATTGAAATTAAATTAATAGAGTGATTTTTAGCAAATTAGACATAAATCTTCTCATTATTATTATAGGAAGGTAGGTGGTAACTGATGGGCAGAGAATGTGTGGGAATGGAAAGTTACTTCAAGAGCAAAATTTAAAAAAGTAATTAAAGGGACAAAGCAATAAGAACAAACATGGCACACTATGTACAGCATATATAGAGATTTCTATGAGATTTTGCCATTTTAGTTTTCAAGGGCTTTGTTTGACAGGTATTATTTTACATTTATTGAGAACTGTTTGATTTAATGATGAAAGGACTGAAAGTAAACTTGGCCAAACCCAGGTAACTCTGTTTTTAACTGAGCATACTCAAAAATCATGTTTCACACAGTGTTTGACATCCTATATTTAATAATTATTAATTTCAACTTCATATTTGTGAGTAAAATCCCAGATGGATATTGGAGTGCCATTGCCTTGCCAGTGCAGATACTCCGAGTTACTCAGTCTATGGTCAAATGTGTATGTTCTTGTCTGAAAAATCTCACCACCTAAGGAGGTGCCCATAAGACAGCCTTTCCAAGGTAACTTTAAAGCTAACTCATGTACTGCTCTCAGTGTATTCATGGTGCTCAACACAGATGATGAATCCCACCTGAGAATCTAAGTAAACTTTTTAGCTACTTAGGACCATTTGAGATTTCTGATGTGGCTGCTTCCCTGCTTACAGACTCTGATCTAAGTATTTTGAAGCTGCTTCTGAAATATTTTTCTGGACAGCAAGGACTGGGGTGAAAACATTTTTTGAATGAGAAGTCATAGTCTCAGTTGCTCAAAATGGCCTCTAGGCTCAACAGCAGATGGTTCAGCCACCCATGCTGGTTTATTCCTGGGTTTCTTTAAAACGTGGGCAAGTTATAAGGTCTCAATGAAACGGCTGAATCTGGAGGAATAATTTATTCTCTGTGACTTTGCCTGTTCCCGGCAGATTTATTCATTAGGAACAAATTGTGCTACTGAACACTTGTCTTTGGCTGACCCTTAGCCAATGGGAGCGCCAATGGGAGTCGTGGTGAAGGTAGGCTAGATAGAAGGAAAAAGTCTTTTACAGTGAGGGTGGTGAAACGCAGGAACAGAGAGGTGGTAGATGCCCCATCCCTGGAAAAATTCAAGGTCAGGTTGGATGGGGCTCTCAGCAATCTGATCTAGTTGAAGATGTCCCTGATCAATGCAGGGAGGCTTGGACTAGATGACCTTTAAAGGTCCCTTCCAACTCAAACTGTTCCAAAGCTAGTAAAGGGTTTGGAGCATGTCTCTTATGAGGAAAGGCTGAAGGATCTGGGGCTGTTTAGCCTTGAGAAA
>WUAM01000107.1:16308124-16319559 GCA_024336885.1 Actenoides hombroni
AGCATTTCTTTCCAGAAAGGGTTGTCAGGCATTGGAATGGCCTGCCCAGGGAGGTGGTGGAGTCACCATCCCTGGAATTGTTTAAGAGGCAGTTGGATGTTGTGCTTAGGGACATGGTTTAGGGGTTTTTAGTAGGGATAGGAGTAAGGCTGGACTTGATGATCTTGAAGGTCTCTTCCAGACGAAACTATTCTATGATTCTGTGGGCATCATTGCATTAATCTGGTCTCTTATTTTCAATAAGAATTGAAACAATCTGATTCTCATTTATTTGCACTGCTATTAGTGTAATTTTTTACAATCAAAAGACGTGCACTGGGGATTATTTATGGAAGACTTTGTTATCTGATAAGCAAAAAAATCTTTATGAACATTCTACTGACAGCTTTTCACAAATCTATGAAAAGGAAGTAGACAAAACCAAAATATGATTTATGCCCTCAAAGTAGTTTAGTGAACCATTTGTAGCATTGGCTTGGTAAAAAGTGAAAGAACGGTTTTGCTTGTTTTCCCTTTTGTTCCAAGTACTACATGGAAAAATATTATTTTACAAACCAAGTTAGTTTAATGTATTCTATGGAGCATAGATGGAAACAATTTTGATGTAGCACAGGCCAATTACTACTACTATTTATTTTCAGAACCTGCCAAAATCTGTCATCAAGTTGAGCAGCTCAAATTATTAGCAGGCTAAGTTAACACTTTTCCCATACCTCCCCTCACCCACACACCTAGGGGCATCGTCAGCGTCCTGGTTCAGTGAGAAGAAAGCATAGCTGGAGGAAGAAGACAAGGAGATCAAAGCTGGACTGACTGTCAGAGTTACCTGAATGGGTGTAGCTTTTGGGTTAGTTCTGTGATACAAGTTGTCAAATGTATCGTGACATTTTTCTCCCATGTGTTTGAAAACCTCTGTGTCCGAAATCCTTTTTGCTGACCAACTCTCTGAGAGGCTGGCGTGCTGTATGGAGAGCTCTGACAGCAGAGGATCACTGGAGTGCAGTGGGCAGGAGGGAGTGCCGAACTGTGCCCAGGAAGAAGAGCACAGGTATCTCGGTTTTACATGAAGAACCATTTCTGTAAAGTTCTTAAACCAGTCTGATCGGTGTATTGTACACACTGGTTACAGTAGGTTTAAACAACAAAAAAAAAAAAAAAAAAAAAAAGAAAAAAGAAAAAGTAAAAAAAGGCATAGGTGGTTTTCTGTTCTTTGATTTGATACCTGTTACCTTGCAGAGTTTTAGCCCAATTCTTTGCTTTCTGGGTAGGGCCTGAGTAATACACTCTTGAATCAGGTCTGAGAATGTCACTATATTTCACTAAATTTGAGTACAAGCCATCTCAAAGTGAAACTGCTAAATGTTCTCTGGCCACCTGTGGCAAACAGGTAATCTGTGGCAGCTACACTGAACCCAAAAGGCAAAGCTTTACAGTGTTTTCCACTTTTCCTTGAGACCCTGTAGCAAGCCTGACCAGTTTTCTGCTTTTCTCCCTCACTCTGCCTTATGCCTGGCCTTCATATGGGTGTTTCTGCTGTTTCCGCTCTCATAACTGACAAAAATGAGGTTTATGGGAACCTCCCTGAGGAAATGCTCCTGCCACCTTTTTCTGTAACCTTCAAGAATCCTTTCATTGTTTTGTAAAACAAAAGGCAGCAATGTAAATAGTGCTTTTTCTTGCTTTTGGTTTGTTTGTTCTAGTAAATAGTTTTAAAATACATAGCACCAAGTTAGCAGAGTAGCTTTCAAGCTGTAAAAATGCAGGCTCAGAAACACTCGATGACACAGAGATCCAGCTGTCTGAAGCATTTAGTGCAAGTGAACGAGCAGCCAGAAATGTGAATTAGAAATATCCAGCTTTAGTTAAAATCCTTGCCTTCTAATTCTGGTCCTGTTTGTTTAACAAGAATCTCTTTCTTCCCAGGTGCTGTGAATGCCGTTCCTTACCAGGCCGAGATGCTCCTGAGTGCAAATAGCCATTACATAGCATCACTCAGACCCTGGGTGAGTACACTGCAGCTGATCAAAGGGAGCAGAGAAGAATTTGGGCTAGGGTACCTCCATTGATGGGCATTAGTTTTTGTTTTCATGAAGCAAGTGAGACAGGACTATAATTCTGTGCTGGGTTAGTGTTCACAGAAGAGGAAGGTCAACCCTCTTCTCTGCCTTTTTTCTTTTGTTGTTGTTGTTGTTTCATGGGGGAAATAAAGAGCCCCTTCCTGCTGCCTACATTTATTTATTAACCTCTGATTTTTGAAGGTTTTTTTTCTGAATCAGGAAATACCTCTCTACTGCAATCCACAGTCTATCACATTAACAAGTTAAGTCTGAAGAAACCAGGGCTCTGATTACCCAGGAAGCCTGTGGTTTTAAACACACACCCACTCTAATCCCCAAACCTGTGGCTTTTTACTTTCTGTAATTTCTTTGTTTTGTTTTGTTTTCATTTGGTTTGGTTTGGTTTGGTTTGGTTTTCCCCCCTTACAAAATGGGCATCCGAGTAAACTGCTACATGAGATCAGGTTCAGGCAAGGGATATGTGAACCAGTTAACCCAAGGCAAATAGAGCTGTCCTGATTCTTGACAAGCAGCAAAGCCATCATGTGACTTCAGTACAGCTTGGAGCTGTCCCAAAGCTGTCCCTTGGATGAGTCAGGGCTGTGTTTCTTGCTTGATCAAATGTCTTTCAGCATGCAGCTTGCTTCTTTCATGGTCTGCTGCTTTCTCAGGAGCTGCCATAGTAACTTTCTCCTGGTCCAAGTGTATTACCTCCAGCATGGCCTTTTTGATCATGTAGCCAGAGCCTCAGCTAAGAGTCCCTGTGATTGCCATGGCAGGACTTCTGCAGCTTTCAACCAAAAAGACTGAAACCAGCAGCATCCAGGAAGAGCACAACTGATGTATTTTACAGTCTTTTTGTTAGCAGTCATTTGATCAACATTAGCTATTTTTTCTCAAAGAAAGTGGGGGTCTGCTTTTGACTCTCCTTACTCATGCAGTGAGCTTAAAGGTCCACCACAGCAGGCCAGTCAGAGGAAGAGGACTGTTCCCTTCTACCAGTGGGAAAGCTGCAGCACAGAAAATAAAAATATTTGCCCAAAGTCATGTAGGAGAACCTGAACACTAATCATGAGATTGTGCTTTCTCTTAGTGTTATTTTCTTGTGCTGGTCAGGAGCTTGGGAACTTTCCAGGTAACCTAGGGAACTTTCCAGATAACCTAGGGAATTTTCCAGGCTATTGCAGGTAAGTACCTGGAGTAGGTCTGGAAGTGATAGCAGGTTACATCAGGCACCACCATTTTGTAGCAATAGCTTGGTCCTCTGAATTTTGAAAACTCAATGATGTTTTTGTGTTTTGCTTGCAAAGAAAACCTCAGAAACTTGAATCCCAGGGGGGCAGAGCAAAGAGCTTGCAGCAGTAGTTCTGAGAGGTCCGAATGGTCCATTCGTTTCAGCAAGATAACTCAGTAATGGTAATTTAAATGTCAGACTTGTTAGCAGTTTCATTCCTAATGAAAGACCTGGCTTTACAGATAGCTTTACTGGATAACTTTCCCAATAAAACCTTACTAATAGAATCACAGTTATACTAGGAAAAAAGTGCTGGGGCTAGCATAGTTTATAGCGATTCAGTGTGTGAAATGAGCTATACTGACAAAAGCACTTTTGGACAATATAACTGCTTCTACAGTATCTAGCAGATTTGTGGCAATGGATTAAAACTAGACGGTTGAAGGGGTTATTGCCCACAACTTCTATTTAGGCCTGTTTCACTGCCTAACAGCATCTGTCAGGAAGGTGCAGAGGGACACCTGGGTCATCTACTTTTAATCTGTTACAGTTGTGTCAGAACACCAAGCCAGGACTTGAGGGAGCATTAGCATGATTTTTACAAATCGGGTACACACCTTTGGATTTAACCAGTATAATTAATCCAGCTCAAAAATTCTTACATAATGTAGGGAGGAATCCACAAGTTTGCATAATATACTGGCATATGGTCATGTCAGCGGCATGTTTGCTTGATGTCAGAAGTGGTATTATTTTTTCCTGATAAAGAAGGAGCCAAGAAACCCAGCAGAGCTACTGAATACGTTGGAACTGCACTCTATCAACTGCTTTATCAACACAGTTGTAATCTGAACATTTGTGTAGTGCGTTGCATATAGCATCTCAAGTAGGCAAATTACATGGCTTCTGCCTGCACTGTATATGGAAGGCCTTGCATCTCCATTGACATTTAAATTCTCCTCAGATAGTCTGATTATTTGCCTGACATTGGCTAGATCTACCTGAAACTTTGAGTTAAAATGCAGAGGAGAAACTTAGTAGCAAGGGTGGCTTGCATTTTCTGGCTTGCTGAAAGCCGTGTGAAACCTAACATTTCTGAATTTGATTTTCCAAGGTGAGTGTTTGGATTTACATATCCATAGAGCTGAAAGAAATCTACCTTGACATTCTCTGTACTGAGTTTGCTCTTGAAGCTACTTTTCAAAGAAAGCAAATTTTCTATCTTCTGTGAGGGAAAATAATTTGGTGTGTGCCTATACTTTATGACTGAAGTTTGAATATTTTACCCCTCATTCCCAGTGTGTCCTGCTGCATGTATTGTATGTACTAACCCAAATCTGTTTTTCCTCCTCTGCATCGGAGCAATGATTGCATCTAAATGATTGCATCTCTCCTTTCATCCTAACTGTTCCACTCTGCAAGTCCAGAGGTAAAGCATGAATACAGTATCCTTAGGCTGAAACTGAAAGTCCTCAGTACAGCTCTGCCTTTTCCCAAGCTTCTGCCAGCATGACTTCAGGGGGACCGTTTAGAAATAAACGCCAACACCCTCCAGGAATGAGCAGCAGAGTCACTCCGAGTAAATGGCTAAGGCCGCGTTGCCAGGATGTCATCCAGTTTCTCCACAGAGGTGTAAACAGTAGTCCTGGGCACATGATTCATCTCAGACAGAGCTTCCACTGTCTAGAGCAGCACTCGCGTATTAGTCTTTGTTATTCACCTTCAGGGAGGCATCTGTAACCTTCCTTCTCTTATGGTAAAACAGTAGTTTTCTCTGAGTTGGCTTCCAACCTTACCTACCATCACAGCAGCATGGGCACAAAAGAAAACAGTGTGGTGTATCTGCTAATGCATAGACCTGGGATTTGAGAGCTATAAATTCCCAGCCTGGTTTTGCCACAGGCTTGGTAGGTGAACTGACAACATAACAGTAAATTGAACACTGTGCTTGTTGTCTGAGAAAGAGGAAATACTACAAATGGCCTTATGGTTTCTAAAGCCTGTCTTTGGACATTGATTATATGTTTGGCAGAGTGTTAAGCAGTTAGCTTTTGTCAAAAATGATAATAGAAAAACAAATTTCTTGCTCAAGCACCCACTGAATTTAAATATAGTTTAATTTACAAAAAAAGTATGATTTTAAGGACAACCACTGTATTTTGTACAAGTTTCACCAAGCATTGATCTTTTCTTTAATATTATTTTGTAAAGCAGTCGTGCATGAATTACAAAATACCTTTCTGAAACTGAAAATACAGGACTGCAGTGTGCATATGTTTGAAAGGCATGACTTTCATTAGGAATTTTGTTTAGTGGAGTGAAATACTGTGTTAAAATCAGCAGGGCTTTTGCTATTTGTTCCATCAGGCTATTAAATTTTCAACTGAGAATAGTTTACCAGACTGGGTGCAACCTTTTCAGCTTCTTTGTGGTTTTAGAAATTATGTCCAGGCAGAACTGTCTAGATGGAGCATGACTTTTAACTATGTGTTTGAAAACGCTTTCTAATTTCCCTAGCAGTTGTTGTGCATGAATTAATGTTTATTCCCATTTGAGGGGTAGCAGAATGGAATAAAACCCCTGAGTTGTCCAAGATTACACAGAAAGAGTCACAAATCGAGAGACAAAACTCCGACCAGTTGCAAACTTTGGCTGTCACAGTTCTTCTTGACTCAAGAACTGAAAGGAAGGATTCATGCCTTTTAGTGCTAGAGAGGCTGGAATCTGCCTGCAACCCTCAGAAGATATGAATAGCACATTGAAACATGGCATACATTTCTTTTTAGTGCTAATTTCTTTCCTAGTTTGCATCGTCCCTTTTCGTTCTGTCTCAGCTCTATATACTGTTTCTTTGATGCCCATGCTACTCCTTTTAGAGCTCTTTCAGGGATTTAGAGAGCATTGAAAAATCTACAGAAACTTGTTATGCAGGAGGCATAAGTGATGGATTTGAAAAACAGAAAGGTTAGATAACTATAACGCCGCATATATATAAATAAAACCTGTGAGCAATAGAGGGTTGTTTGCCCTCTGCCCTTGGAAGTGGGATGGAGGTGGCTGCAAATCAAAACAATAGAAATTAAAGGTTAAACTGGACAGAAAATACATTGTTTCAAATCCACTTTTAGCAGAAAGACCAAAAAGCTGCTTTTATTTTTTTTTTTTGATTTGACTTTTTTGTTTTTCTTCTTCAAGCCTTTCTGAAGGATCCATTTACCCTCCAGCCTTCTAATGCATAATGCACGAGTCTCAGAAGGTCACAGCTGGGTGGGGATACTGTGTTTTCCTTTGTTGCTTTGAGAGAGTTTGTAGCTCCTGCTATATCTGACTCTTGTAGGAAGAACAGCTATTTAGAAAGCCTCCAGAGCCAAGGCTTTGAAGCTGAAAGCATTGCTGAGGGCTCCCAATTTTCAGAGTAGAATGATGCCTTGACAACTGTCGTCTCAGTATTTTTTGTTGGTATGTTATATGAGGCTGGCTGACACAGCTTTTTGAAAAGCAGAATCTTAAACAAAGCTTCTTTAGTTAGGATCTATTGTCTGCAAGGCTCATCAGTATGGAAACACTTTTTGTTCATTGGTCTATAACAAAATCTCCTACTCGTGGTAGTGGCCATGGATTTAGAAAGTGGTGCTGGAACTACAATTCCTGTTAAAAAAGATAGCTCAATCCCTGAGTGTAGCATTAGGAGGCTTATGATGGAAATGTGCTCCTTACAGTAAGTTTACATTTTTTTCCCCTTAGTAAATCATAGGTTTCTGAGCCAAAAAGGGAAGAGGGAGAATTGCAAAGATATAACTAAGGGTAAATAAAAGCAGATCCATATGATTAATCTGTCAGCTATTGCTTTCCCCTCCCATCTGGTAATAATCAATACTGGGCATAATGTAAATAGCCCGCACCATATTTTGTGAGCATGCATGTGTGCATGTGCACATGTGTATGTCCTGTACTTCTGTTCTGTTTTGAAACCACATCTGTGCTTTGTTAGGGTGTTGCTTGGACACGTTTGTTACCAGCACTCCAAACTTGCAGCGTTGCTCTGCTCCATGATGATAAATATTTAACGTGTTCGACTGTGTGCATGCAGAATAAAAGGCTGTGCCAGAAATACGGCCAAATCACTCAAGCCTATAGAGACCATCACATGCAGGGGAACACAAGCCTGAGCACGCACACACACAAACAGGATCACCTTCTGCCTCTCATTCAGTCACTGGATTTAATGTTTATTATCACGGGGAACACTCTTATCCTATTTAAGCCTGTCTAGATGGCTCTAGAATTTCAGATGAATGCTCTGACTGAGAAAATGTAATCCAATAGTGCTTTGTTTTAGGGAGCTGTTGAACGGGGTGTAGCAAACTAGTTCTGCTTTAGCTATCACCTTTTCCCTGTTCATTGTGCTGATAGCTTTTCCCTTCTTCGATAGCTGTCCTTGTTCCCTTTCACACTCTTGCTGCAGTGACAGAGCTCTGTGGTTTAGGTGGGCAATTAATTTAAGTAATACCTTCTGAACCTAGATGTGCATCAATAGGGATCATGGTGCATTTAACTTCAGTTGCTTTGTCAGATTAAGAAAGGACTAGCAGAAAATGTAGAGAAGGTGAAATACTCCTTTTGAATCCCTGTTGTGGAATTGTTCCAGACATTTGAGTTACTCCATGATTGCATCCATAAATAATAAATTTTTGAAGGGAGCATACCAGGAATAGCTGAACTGTGTGGTGATGAATTTATGGCGAGCTAAACAACTTGTCTGGGAGAGAACTGAGAACTAAATTAACGTAACCTTTACTTCTCTCCTCCCCTCCCACCTGCATGCAATACTCCAGGAAAAGAACCATTATTTTGTTTGACAACAGCGCACACAATATGTCAGGTATTTGCTTGACAGAGAATAAAGAAACGTGTGCTGCTGTAAGGCAATTGAATATATGTTGCAAAACATGATAGATTTGAAGGTCAATGGATCCAGCATTCAATCTAGCAAACAATCTATCCAGCTTGATTTATCTGTCAGTATTTAGAACTAGTCAATATTTTCTTTTATGAAGGAACATTTGTACTTAAAAATGTTGTTTAACTAAATTAATTTCACTTGCAGAATAAAAATACTTGGCAAAAAATCAAATGCTCTGATTTTGTGCTGAAAAGCTAATTCACTTCATACCCTATTATGAGTACCTTACTATGGGCTACGATGCATCCAACTTTTTACTATTTTAGTACAAAAGTCAGAAAAAAGTATATAATTTTTTCCCTGAAAACAAAAATTCAGAAGTCAAGCCATTTTATCCATTTTGTAATAGAGCAAAGAATGCAAGAAACATCAAAATACCAAAGCTTTAGGACCTAAACTTTCAGCTTCAAGAAAATGCTTTTAACATCTGCATCAGATAAATTCATCAGCAATTATAAATTATTAGTAAGGTTGTAAGTTATCTTTATGTGCTATCCAAGTAAAACCTATCGCCCCCTGTGATTTGATTATAGGCTGATAAACAGGTAAGCCTTGGCTCCTCTCATCTTTCTATTCCAGATGGGAAGAAGTCTTCTCATGAGGATTACATTTATCAAGTGACCAGAACACTAAGCTTTTTCCCCCATACACTATCCTGTTTAGCTCTTTTCAGGCACTAACTGTGCATAAAGGACACATAAACGTGGGGAAAATAATGAGCAAAAAGACTATGTATGTTGTGTGATGCTAAATGTGATCGTCAGGAAGAGGTGCCCTGAGTTCATGATGACTGCACTTGAATTAGTACAGTGAGTCCTGAGGTGTACTTGGTAACGCAAACTGGTTGAAACTGTTTTCTTCAGTGCAAAGAGGACAACTAGGATGCAATAAAGCTGAAAAAGGACATGCACTCAGTAATATATAGAGGAGAAAAGACAGTCATTGTTGAGCTCTGAGCATGTATGTTAGTGTGCACAGATTAAATACAGTACTGGAATTGTTGATTTGTAATCTGAAATGGCAAAGGAATGCATTACTTATCCACTCTTAGTTTGGTATGGTCAGCGACTGGAGTGATAATGGATCTCAATCTTTGTATGAAAGGTTCATTCCTTAAAATAAACATTGAAATGGTGCCCTTCTTCCTCTGCTTCTCTTAGCACACAGGGAAAATAACACTTCAAACCTCTTGAAGTTCTTTTTCTGAAAGCATTTATCTTATTACTGGAAATAAATCTCAGTCAATAATTCATGGAAAATACACTCGTAGTTCACATACTGACTTTCCATTTTAGTAACAGATCTTCCTCTAACACTCCCAGGGCCAGAACGAATTGTCCTGTCTGGTGCACAGGATAGAAGCCTTCCACCACAGCAAAGGGACCTTCAGTATGTGTTATGTCTGTTACTTGAATTGTGTATCAGAATTAGCATAAGGCTTTATATTAAAGAAATAACATTGTGCGTTCTTTAGGCACTTTTGAAAGTAAAATTGAAGACATGACCAGGTAGGTCCTTTGTGTAAATTTTTGTCTGTTGAGATGTGTTTAAAGTCCTGCTTCTTTGAACAAGGTAGGAAGAATCCTGTTAGTCTGCAGCACATGCTAATGTGGACAGAGCCAGCAAGTCCTTTGTGCGTCTTATTTAATGTGAGTTGATGCATCCTTGTATGCCTTACTGCGCTGGCATAGCTGGAGAAATGAATCTCCAGTAACTACAGCCTTATACAGTTGCTTCTGTTCATCTCAGACAGTGGCACATCCTGAAATTGCAGGGATATTTGTGAGCTGCAAAAAATACAAGAGACTTTTTATTTTTTGTTTTCAGGAGTGTTTCAGGTCTTGTGTGGAGGGTCTCAGCCAGTGGAGTATGGGGGTCCCACTCCTGGTAGGTGGAACTGTTTGTCTCCCTGGCTGTTCCAACGTTCAGGTTGCAGAGCTTTGGAAGGGTAAAGCAGTACGGGGACCTTGTAGGCAAGGGCTTTTGTCATCTTAAGGAACACGAACATTCAATTAGTGCTTCCTTGAATGTCAACTGTCATCAAACTTTGAGATGCAGGTGATGGTACACAAGATCAAATGCTTCTATTTCATTTCAAAGCTAGAAAACATTTGTAAATGTTGGCTGCTCAACAAGATACATCTAAAGATTCTATTTCTTGCTCTTACAGGTGTCTGGTAAACGTGCTTACCTCTTGCATAAAGTACGCTAAAAGCCTCAAACAACTCAAATCTGCCAGGGATTCTTTTCCAGGCAGTGTTTAGGTAACCTGATAACTACTTGTTACTCAGTATCTAAAATAGTTACAAAATATTGAGTCACTGCTGTTTATAAAAGAAACAAAGCCATTGTGGAACATAAAAACACTAGCTTTAAGTGTGTCAGTTCTGATTTAAAGTGGTACTGCTTTGTTGAGGTCAAAGGACTTCAGCAGTTTCTCTTAGCTCTATAGCTATAAAATACGTACTTTGATGATGTAACATGATGAAGGGGTGATAGAATTTTATGTTTATGGTGAAATAATTTTCAAGAACCAGAGCATTATTCTGTAATATGCTGATATTGGTGTTATTCAGTAACATGTTGCTTTAGCAGGACAATCATTGCAGGTGATTTCCTGCTTCCCCACCCCACAAAAAAAAATTATACTCCAGATGTGCAATTACTTTAAATAAATGTCAGGGCAAAAATTGATGTTAATTCCATTCTTACACACCTGTTGTGTTATAGCAGTTTTTTATATATATATATATCCAACCATTAATAAAGCCATAGAGAATTAACAATGCAGAGGGAAACACAACTGTGGCATGAGATTCCCATCTTACCTGCATATCCTATAGCAACATGAATATTTACATGCAAAAGGTTGTCCATAATTGTTAAAATGATGGGTTGGTTTTTTTTGTGAGGTTTTGTTGTTGTTTTCTTTAGGGTTTTTTGTTTGTTTGTTTGTTTTTGGTTTGGTCTTTCTGTTTGTTTGGGTTTGGTTTGTTTGTTTTGGTTTGTTTTGTTTGTCCTGAGTTAGTAAAATCCAAGTCATGAAATTACTCTATTCTCTATTGGGCAGTGGGGTGGGGTGTCAGGAAACACCATGCAATGACACTCTGGGCTCCTGCAGTTGGAATGGGTCTCTGTGCCACTTAACCTCTGAGATATATGTATTCTTGGCATAACATAT
>WUAM01000107.1:16320917-16352200 GCA_024336885.1 Actenoides hombroni
GGGGCTCTTATGAACGGTTACAAATCTCTGCAGGGTGGGTGTCCAGGAGAAGGGGCCAGGCTCTTGTCAGTCGTGCCCTGGGATAGGACGAGAGGCACTGGTAGCAAGGGGAGACCCAGGAAGTGCCACTTCAACAGGAGGAAAAACTTCTTCCCTGTGAGAGTGACAGAGCCTGTGTCAGGGTTTAGGGTCAGGGTGGCCCCTCAGACCTTTAACAGCCACTCTCTGTTAACCCCCCTCCCTCCCCAGAGGGGAACAGAAAGGGAATGAAGGCGAGAGACTCAGACATTAGAGAAGGGAACAGAAACAGCTTGAATGACAAGGAGAATAATAATAATAGAATGGAATATACACAAATACATACAAAACCAGTATGGAACCCAGCCCCCTGATGGTAATTCCATCACCCTCACCACTGATGCTGTTGAGCAGGCACTGGGAGAGTCCCAGCCTGGGCCCCGCAGCAGATGGGAGCTGTGTTGAGGAGCTGGATTCTGGTACTGGGTTCGGGAACACACAGATGGATCGAAGGCAGAATGGACAGAGGCCTTCTGGGATGCTCTGAGGAAGGAACCAAAAGAGGACCTGAGCCAAGCCAAGCAGAGCTGGCCAAGTGGTCCAAGAGGGAAGAAGTGGCACAGGCCCTCCAGATCCCTCAGCTCTATACCAAATATGCTGTCTGTGGGCTGGAATCCCTCGCTGGGCAGTTTGGGGTCCCCTGTCCTATCCCCTCCTCCCTGCAGGTGCAGCCTTTCACTTTCTGCACCCCCCCAATGTGGTGCACAAGATCCAGCAGTGGCCTTGGTCTGCACCCCAACCCTTGGTAGTAACTCTGCCCATGGGGTGTTATCACTGCTGGAAGCAGACACTGCCTGGGAAAACAGGCTGCTGACTGCAGACAGTGCAGTTAGTTAGAAGAACTGGGCTGGAAATTAAAATCACTGAACAGAATTAGTTCTGTTCTCACCCAAACCAGGACAGTCATTGATAGCCCTGTTTTGTACATTACAGCAGAAAGTCATAAAATGATCTTCAAACAGGGCTAATGGTCACTGCATTGCAAATACAGACAGTTCCTAAGGTAAAGAGGAGTGATTAAGCATCTCACAGCTCCAAATGAAGTTCTCTGCTATCAAAGAGTGATCACATCTAAGTAGGTGGCAAGGTGCAAAGGCAAGCTTGCAGATTGCTTGGATTCTCTTATGTAGTGTTTGGTATTGTCCATTGCTGAGGCAAGACACTGAGCTGGTGCACACTCAGATGCTCTTTCACCCCATAAGATTATCATGCTGCTGCTGCGCATTGTGACTTCCTTTGCTGGATCTGTGTCAGTGACACAGGCTGAGGGCAAGCAGCTGGGAGCCTGTGTGGTAGGCTTGGGAGGACACCACTGAATAGCATCATAGCCCTGTTAGTATAGCTAATGATGTTTTTTTCTCTTTAATGATTTTTTCTTTTCTTTTTGAGATACCTCTAATTCAGTTTCTTGTAGTGCCATTGTAGGTAAGCTACTCAGTAACCTCTGGATTCAGGTGCTCAGGTTTTTTCAGTATCTCATCTGTTATCCTGTATTAGTGAAGAATTAAGATATTTGGTATTAAGACTATTTCCTTCTTCAAAGTTGGCAAAGATATTCTTGCACTTCCTGTAGCTTTCCATTAGACTCAAGTTCTTTTCCAATGTTCTCTCCCAAAAGGACATTTTTTTCTGTGCTAAAACAATGTGCCTGAAGTATTCTCTGGAGAACTCCTTTGTCAAAACTTTGACAAAGACGCAGAGCTAATGGAAGGGGCAATGTCACCAAATAAGTCTTACATCATGAAGAGAAGGCAGACTACAATTCCTCTGGCATTTTCTCAAGTCCCACTGTTTCTAATGACCCAGTGTTCCCTACTTTATATTACAAAGAATTCAGAGCTATTTCTAATTTCCAGTCTAGTGCACAAGCCATTTTGAGGATCTTCAGATGTAATCTTATTCGTAGCCAGACCTCTGTGAAATTACCATCTATTTTAAAATGAGAAACAGTAAGTGTTGTCTTTGCAGAAATTATGAATGTTGTCTATCAAATAAAAAGAAAGAGGTGAAGTAGAGATTAATTTGATTTTGGTATATGTGAAAACATGTTTCACTGGTAATGAAAAGGATCCCTTGTCGTTTTACATGTTGTCATATTTTTTTTTATTTTTCGGTTTCTTTAATAAGTGAATTGATTTGGCATGACAAAGCTTCACTTGGCTTACTGGCTAGTCTCTCTGGCTATTAGTAAACAGTCCTTAGGGACAGTTCAGTCGGTAGAGATGAGGGAATACCACCCTCATTTCATCACGCAACAAGTTACATATTCTTTGAAAGTTTGTCAGACTCTCTGATTGAGATATTCTGGTTTTCCACAAAAAATAATGGCCTGAAATGAGGAATTATTCAATGGTACTTGAAGGCTAATTCACAAAATTGAAGTCTTTGTAAAATGAGAAGAAACAGTAGCTGAAACTGAAACTGAAGTTTCAGTAGACTGTGTGAGCTTTTGGAGGTATTATGAATATGAGTTCCAGGGCTTCCTAGAGACAACAGTGGCATTAGCATCAGCCTGAACCCCAGCTCACTGATAACAGTAGTTCCTATAGGAACTCTTAACTAACTCTTTTCTATCTTAAGAGATCAGTTCTGAAGCATTAGGGCATGTTTTGTAACTTCAGGTTAGTAGTGGACCTATCCACTACTTTTGGAATTGGCCTTTCCAAAATGTTTCATGGTTATTGGTAACAAGCTCATCTGTATAAGGCACTTTTTTACTGTTTATTTTGAGTAGTAGATTTGTCTCCTAAATCCATGGGAAGTTTTTGATTTCTTTTGTGGATTGGATAGCTGTAGAAATGGTAAGCTCTTTGAAAAATTACTGTAAGACAAATGTCTGATGATTGTATTTGGATCGTTCAACACTTGCTAGTTGTGTCTAAATACCCAAAATCAATTTCATGTACAATAGTAAGAATGTCTGTTTGCATAGAAGATTTTCATTAGATTTCAAATTATTCCTTTTAAAATTCAGCAGTTGAATACTATTCATGAGAAGCTTGCTCATCCCATGTCTTATGTTAGTTAAGTACCATGAGTCTCTGAGGGCAGAATGCAAGTGTAGTAATGCATCGAGAACTTCCATTTCTATTGGGAAGGTCTAATTTAGCACTGCAATGCCTCTGAAATGATTGCCCGTAATCAATCATATCTGTTAAATGAGGGTTGACAGATTGACAGATGAATGCTCTTAAAAAAACTTTGATGCTATTCTGTTATGTGCTGTAAAAAACCTGAAGAATAAGGGGAAAAAAAACCAGTCAGCAAAACTGTAAGACGTTAAGTCTGGTCAGGGTTATATCATGTGTTATTAAAGAAAGGCAGGGGATGAGAGGATGTGGCCTGTTCTGCAGGCAAGAGAAAATGGAAAATAGAAAATGGAATCCTCATCTGGAAATGTTGTCTGCTTCTGAGTCTCTGCAGGTGAGCTACCTGTCTATTTAAGTGGGTTGCTTGAAGGTGTTGTTTCAGCCTTACCTCTTTAATGCATCCGTTCCCTGCGCACCCCCTGCCCTGCATTCATGGCATTAAGCTGTCCTCTTCTGTTGCAGGATGCACCTCTACCTAACTGTCAGGCTCATTGGCTGCTAAGAAAAGACCAGACTCCATGCAAAGGCATCTAACTGGGTTAGTGAGTAGTGATCAAGGGGTATAGTGTAACAGTCATTCATCAAGCCCTTTCTTCAGTAGTGTTGGTAAGGGGCACCCACTCTGTTGCCTCATAGTAATTATCTTCTTCACTGCATTCTAGGGTTTATGGATCTGTATCTATCTTATTCATCTCTGCCATCCTATTGACACTGGTTTGTGATGATCTTCCACCTCCTCCACAAATAAAAGAAAAGGGAAAGGCAGGTAAAATTAAACACTGTGTGTAACAGAGCAGACTAAACTGTCTCTGTCTTCTATTGCAGTCATCAACTCAGGAAAACTGCAAGCCTTTAAAAGAACTTAAAAAAACCAAACCAACCAACCAAACAAAAAAGCAATACTTTCCAAATCTCTGCTTTCTGTCAGTATAACTACTCTGTAAGTTGCAGGCCATTTTGGTACATCTGTGATCCCAGTGTGGATGCTAGTGCAGAAAAGTGTAAGAGTATCCCAGCCAGCTTCAATCTAAATGTCTAAAGGACCAGTATCTGATTATGTATGATAACCCAGAGCAGAGGGTAAGCATGGAACAACTATTCACTTCCTTTTCCAGTACATAAACCAAGTAACATTAATCTATCAGGTGGCAAGATCAAGCCAAACAAAAAAGACAAAGCCTTAGAAAGCACACAGTAAAGCTGTGGAAACCTGTGCTGTGGGATGATAGGCGTGTTAAAACTGCACATGGGGGCAAAATTTGGAAACGCATATTTTGTGGAAGAGAAGGCCATTGTGGGCTCTTACACACAAAGGTAACAACTCTGACTCAGGAAGTCTCTAGTCTAGAAATCGATAGCGACTTGGTAAATATTTAGGGCATTACTACATACCTTCCCAGTTTCTCCAATCTTTTTTAGGCATCCGCATTTAACCACTCTTGGAATAAGTGGAATAAGAAAATGTGCTGGAAAAAATCTGTCCTTTGTGGGAATCATAGGCAAGGAGGCAGGGATCAGAGGGACTTAGGCTGCAGTGGGGCAGAAACTAGCATTTGTGGCCATATCCTGGTGAGTTAAAGGCTGCTAGAGACAACAGTGTGGGATGAAAAGAGAACCAGGGGCCACAGAGCACAGCTATGAACAGGCAGTCTTCAAAAAAGCCCTGAACAAGGCTGGCCATGGAGCTCAAAGTCTCAAGACAAACAGATGGGAAAATGAGTCCTGAAGGCTACTGCTGTGATCTGGGACCTATCATGAAATGAAATGGCCGTCTGGGATTATACTACCATTTTATAGGAAACTTACATTAAATTGCTCAGCTGGGACCTGAAACCTGTCACCTCACTGGTAGGACTTTAATGAAATTGCAGGGGAGGACTGAGAATGTTTTCTTGAAAAATATTTTTAGAAGTCCCTGCAGCTGAAGTTACATGAATATTATTATATGCAGTATTACTCTCAAGTACAGGCAACAAGTGGAATGATCAGTGGTTTACCATGAAAGAGTTTTACTGCACTGAAGTGCTCAGTTCCTGATGAGGTCAGTGCTTTTGCTACCAAGATGATAATTTTTAAGGCCAGGCTGCTCTTTGGAAAAAGTACTGTCTGAAGCCAGCACGTGTACTGTATTAGAGAGGGGATGGGATGCTCACCCCAAGCACTTCTAAACAAGGAGCTGAGTTAGACTGAGGATCTCATGACCCTTGGTATCTGACTTTTCGCTCCTGTGTCATGGCCCCAGGGCACTGTTAACCCTGACTGTCCCTGTCTAGCCCCACTGGGGCTGTTCCCCTCCACAAACCCCATGGTTCAGGACCTCATGTCAGCCCTCCAGGGTGATGCTGCAGCAGAGCTGGTCTCTAGCTCCCCACAGCTCTTCCTTTTCCAGACATGGACCCTGCCAAGCCAGGCCCACCTGTGGGCTCACATCCCAGCTGAACCTTGTCCCATCCCTGTCCCCAGAACGGTGCCCAGTGCCCAGGGTTGGGACTACCCCAGTGCCCCCCAGCTGCCCTACTCCTGTCTGGGAGCATCCCCATGTCATGGGGACATGGGATGAGGCCTGGCTGCCAGGTCCTGTTGTGGCTGATCCTGGGGAGCTCATGACACTCCTGGTGCCTCCACTGCTTTCAAATGAGTTTGACCATGCACTTCCTCCTGCAGGTAGAACTTTGGGGTGTAGCAGATCAAGAAAACCTGTTATTGAAAGCTGGGACCTTTGGTTAAGAAAGCCAAAAAGTCAGGGGCTTAGGATCTAGATAATTTTAAAAGCACGTATGGTCATTTAATTTATTGCTAGTGTTAGCTTTACTTTTATTTGGTTTATTATTTTATCCAGGCAGAAGTGTGCCAGAAGTACATAGGAACCTCATCATTCATGTAATGTTTTAATATGTAGTTAAAGAAAAACTGACACAGCTCTTAGATCCTCAAATGCCCATGACACTGCAAATATTGATGAGAGAGAGCATAACAGAAAATGACAGTGTAACTTGAAATTCTTCTATAACTTCATCACATGCAAAAATGAAGACCCTCTACCTCTGTGTTTGTCATAGATCCAACCAATTTCCATGGGTTTGTGCAAATCTGTACCATCTGATGACCTGGCCTGTGGTTTTTGAGTGGCAGTGGTTTTGGAGAATGTGAGACTGTCATGTGTGATCAGGTAATCTTGTGTAAACAGCTCCAGTGTTTTCAGTGGAGTAAGGCCTGGAAATGAAGCTTTACTTCGTGAATGTAGTCTTCACTTTATGAGGAATAAACTCCTGTAAATGTAATCCTCTCCCTTAGCATTTCTGCCTCTTGTTCTAAAACTAATAAAGAGCTATTTAAATATCTGCGAGGAAGGGCTTGAGAGGAAAACATCTTCAAAGAGCTTTGAGATTGTCACAAGAAAGTGCATTGAGTTTATTACTACTACAAGAGCACAAGGCTAACTGGAACGTTACATTTTGTTGTGATCAGTAAATTCACTATTGCTACAAAATGATTAACAGTCTTACCATCTGTTACAAGTGTAATGATAACTGACAGTTTTATGCATATCTAGCATTGACACGATCTGTCTTTTCTATCCTGTGTTTGCCATTTAATTTTGTTATTTTCTTAAAGCAACAGCAATATATTCCATTTTACTGAAATAACACATTTACTGATTAAACTTACTATTTCTTTTTTTTTTGTTTTCCTTTCTTGTTTATTACCCTCAATGATGACCCTAAAGACTTTAAAATAACTCAGATATGCCACTAAATGCAAAAAATGCACTCATTTTCAAAGATTTTTTTCTTCCAAAGCAACATGTCATGTAGGCTGAGACAAAAGGTCTATTTAGCTTTCTGTCTCCTATTTTGATGGTAGCTCATAGATGGTGCTTAGAGGGAGAACAAGAATCGGGGCAGGCGCAGAACAAGACTCCTTTGAAACCTCCCAGTTTAAGGCATTTAAAACAGGGCAAACTTTCTGAGCCAGAGGCTGTTATTTGTCCATTGTGTTTAAGAGCCTCTAGTGGACCTGTCGCCTGTGATTTTTGTCCAGTTCTTTTTTGAACGCGTTCAGACTTTTGGCCTCAACAGCTTACTGTGTCCATGAATTGCACAGTTTATTATGTAACGTGGTTTTAAATTTGGTACATGGAAATTTCACTGGATGCCCTTCAGTTTCTGGATTGTGAGAAAATATATGTTGAATTCTCTTGTCTTCGTTTTCTGTGGCTGCCGTCAAAATCACTGGGAAGCAAGGGTTCCTCCAGGGTTTCAATGAGAACCGTAATGTAACTAAATAAAGAAAGCATCCAATTTTGTTTGTTAACAAAAAACATTTGCAGAAATCACTGATCCCAAGAAATACGGTGCAAATATTTTTTGTCCTGGGATACAGTTCTGTAGTCAGAATGGGGTCAAAACTGTAATGCCTCAAACAGCTGATTGCTGGGCAAAGAATGATGATGGTGACTTAAATATCTTTCCCACAAAATAGGTGTCTCTAGCGTGTCTTATGCAGATAGCCTACTTTAAATTCATGAAAAGATAAGAATGAAGTGATACAACAGTAGAGAATGAAAGAAACCCATGAGAAATGAGCTTATGTTAGAAATAGTTCTAGTCTGTTAGTTGCAGAATATATGAAAATGTATTCATAAAGAAATGAGGCTGATTTACCATCGTGCTGTTTTCTATTTGTAAGAATTTGGATGAGTCCTTGTTATTCATAAAATGTGTTCTTTCCCTGACTCCAGAGTAGAGATGGCTGTGGATGGCAGTTAATGGGTCTCATACTCCTAAATCTTCTAAACATTTTTGTTGCAAAATACTGATGGATTTCTTGGATGTTTCTGGTATTTTTCCCGGATTTCCCAAATTTGGCTAAGCTGTGTCTTCACATGCTGAGAAGAAGCTTTCTCCAGTTTAATAGCCTTTTACTGTGATGTCAAATTCCCTAATTGCTCCTAACATTGCATGAACTGCCTAAGTACACCTTAAAGAGAGAAACCAAGAGTGCTCTGGCAAGGGACTACAGAGGGAAAGCTACACATTCCCTGTGATGAGTCTTGGCAAGAGAGTTTGAGCTGTAAGGTGTGGCAGTCCAAAACCATAGTGAGCCCCTCTCCCTTCCCATTTTTCTCCTTCCACCTAGACAATGTTTGATCTTGAAACAAAGGGATTGAAAGACAGAAAATTATAAACACTGAGGAAGACAGTTTTGGTAAAAAGACTGGCTGGACTGGGAAGAGAAGTTTTGTCCCTTCCTGTGACTGCACCAAACCACAATGTGTTTGAGATGCTTTCTGTCAGGAGTAAGCTGGGCTGTTGCACAAGGACGAGGACTGTGGCAGTGCTTGCCTGCCTGTCCAGCGGGGCCATGCCCTCCCCAGTGTGGTGCAGTCCAGTAGTTCTCAAAGAGCATGACAGGTCTGGCAAAAATAAAGTCAGAGGTGTTCCAGATTGATGGGCAGGTCCAAAATTGTGGTGTTGGTCAGGTTGGTCAAACCATGAGTTGGGCTCAGGGTTCCTACTCACTGGGCCACGTGGCCAGGCACAGGCATGAGTACCACACAGCTGAGTTGTAACCCAAGTGGAGTTGAGTGGTGAGATTCACAGCTAAAAGCAGTGCCCAAAGGAAGGGGGGAGCCCTTGCTGAGGCCTTCCCACAAAGCTTTTTGTTCACAATGGCTTTTGTCAGTGGCTGGCTGTGCATAGCCAGCTATACTCCTAGAAGTGAGAGTGTGCTCAAGGCCCTGACACACTATCAGCAAGTGTATGAGTAGGTCATTGCTAAAACACATTATCCTAATTTTCCCTTACAATTAGAACTATAAAGTTGGTCTCAATTAAGAGATATTTGACAGCTCTAGGTGTCTGTTTGCTCAGACAGAGATTTATGCTGTTAAAGATAAAAGCCTCACTGATGGATGATTCAATGTCACTGTGTTACCACATAATTAAATACATTTTATGCTTTTAAATTTCATGAAACATCACCATTTTAACTTGAATTTGTTCATACCGTCTCACATTTTATCATATAGTTATACATTTTTTTTCTGTTAGGCTCTACTTTACTCAGATACTTTATGGAAGGCTCTGTGGAAGGATAGTTGCTGCAAAGAAAAGATGCTTTACCCTTTCATTTTTGTACATCATTATGAAACACATAAAGGAAGAAGATTTTGATTGGCATTTATAATTTATTATTTACTATCTTTATATATGGACTAGGCTTCATTTCTTGCTGCAGAAGTTCGTTGTTGCTTCACTGAACATGGAGGACACCCAGAGAATGAGGGAAAGGCTCACAGGAATAAAAAGGGTATTGTTAGATTAAAGCAGTTGGCTTCTGCGTAGAATTCTCTCTGTCGTGACGAGTTTAACTTCTGTTAACTATAAGCCAGAGTTTCAAAGAAAGTGCTAAACATACACAGCTGCTACCAAATCCATCAGAAACTGAGACTTGGGCACAGAAATAGCTATAAGAATGATAAGTACTCTGAAAAAAACCAGATGCTACTCATCTCTGGGTAGCATTCCTGTAAATGTTTTGCTTGCCAATCTCTAAATTGGGCTAAGTCCTGCTGCCTTTCAAATTTTAGGCCTCTTCCCTCTTCCTGACAGAAGAAATGTGAAGATAAATTCTATTTTTCTCAAGCATTCAGATACTGTAATGGGCAACACCATAAAAAACCCCCAAACTATAATGTAGCTAATAATTTTGTATTTAGAGCGTGTTCATCTATTTTCTGCATGTACTATAACAGTGGGGACTGAGTATTCTTTTTGCAGCCCCTTGCGTAGCCTGATAATTTGTTGCCAGTGGAGATCACACCACGAATCACCCAAAGAGCCTTTAGGTCTTTGTTAAAGCGCTGAAGAGAACACCTGCTTCTGTCTTCTGGCAAAATCAATTAGCACATTTTGTTTTCCTTTAGTGGACATAACAGAATTAGTCTTCTTCCATTCTCCTAGCCTGACCTTTTGTGTAACACACTTGCCATTCAGAACATGTTTCCCCTGTCCCAACTAATGAGCAGAAGCAGAGCACTGGTTGGAATCTTCAAAAGCAAGCTTCTGATAAGGTGTACATTATTGCCTGAATTCACATCAACAGCTTGTAGAAGTCCTAGATTTTTAGGATCAGTATGCTTTGAACTCAGGCTTTGACAACACAAGTTTGGTTTGACTGACTCTGACCTTGTCTGTATTTGGCTGAAATGTCCTTGAGATTTCTGTTATCAAACTTGTTCAGGCTTTACCTTCAGTTTGTAGATTTCATGATGACAACAAATATTGGGAGGAAATCAAGTTTGTGTTGAGCACAGAGAATAGTGTCGTTATCTTCTTTAAGGCTTGCCTGTAGCATGGAAACTGAATTTTCATCTGTTTGACATTATGCACTACTTTAAATTAGATCTAACAGGACTTTCTGTATCTTCCTTAAACTGTGTACAGCTGTATCTGGACACATATGATGTTCGTGCAGGATTCTATTGCTATACTGGACGAATCCTTTCAGGATGAGTTTGGCTCCTTAAAGCTTTTTGAAAATAATTTATTTTTCTTGATGTAATTTTTGGCTCATTAATTATTCTTTGATAAGATGCTGGGCCGTAACTTGAAAAATATTCAGTTCCTGAGGAACGCAGTTGCCTCTTCTGCTTCTGCCTGTCCAAAAGCGGACTTTGGAAGTCAAGTTCAAATTAAGGTGTACTGTCAAAGGTGGACACGTCATGTTGCTTGACTTTATTAGGTGAGATTGCAAGTGTGGTAATTTAGGGGTCGAGATTTAAAACTCCGTTCTCATACATAAGGCTGGATTATAAAAAGTATTTTAAAATTTCCATGGAAGTTAGGAAACCTGTATAAAATTGCTTTAATGAAATATCAAGAGAGCATACAGCAGAGGGTTGTGTATTTGCCTGATAGTCATTGAATGTTATTGATGAGATTTTAAAAGACCAAACAAATACAAAACTGTAACCCAAACATTTCAATGCCTCTAATGTACTGTATCGCTCTATACCTGCAGAAATTCTGATTGGGACCTCTGAACCTAAGCTTGTTAGTTTTGTGCAACCTGTCCTGGACTTTCCTTAATTGATAGGTCACTCTTTTATCAGGGTTAGAAAACCATTACCTTAATTTCATTCCTTTCTGGGTGTAACTGTCTATAGTCCTTTATGGACACTCCTGAGAGCTGACTGTTCGGCTTCATACTTGCGCTTGAATGTTGATCATTTCAAAGTTCAGTTTCTGAGCTTTTTAGTTTATTTTGCTGTGGCTTGTGCCAGGAGGTCAAATCCCTTCATACATGCTGCTGAGAAACTGGAGTCCTTTGAAGATCACTGTCAAACAGTGAAAAAGAGAAGTCTGTAGGCCAAGGTATGCACATGGGCAGAAAATGTGTTATACATAGGTTATGTAGGCAATGGAGGCAGGGCTTGGGCAACACTCTAATTTATTGCCAATAATCAGTGTTTCATTCTTGACAGAGAGATTTTGCTCACGACTTTTCCGTCTATACTTTGTGAGGGAAAGCAAACACTGTTAAGTACTGACTGTCACTATGGCTTTGAATCATATCGTGACTTTCCCTTCTGACTCCCAGGTAATGTCTTGTCATGTTTTGTATGACTTTAAGGGCTGTTTCAACCTGTTTCTTCATGAGTGGGGTTGAAAACAGATTTGGGTGGCCTTCTATGCAGTATAAGCTTTAACTGTGGCTCAGATTTTGGCATATTTCTTGACTTGCCCATTTCTGTCGATTATTGATCTTTAGAGTCTTGGCTTCCACCTGATAAATATTTTTTTAACTTTATATTTAATATTTATTATTCTGATTTAAAAGATGGCAATTTGTGGTTTTTCCTGGGTTTGAAAATTAATCCTGACCAGGTAACTGAATTATGCCTGTTAGGTACATTAGTGACATGAATAAGTTGACAATAAAACTGAATGAACATAAAAATCAAAGCCATTAACTATTTACCCTCCTAGCTTTTTAGGAAAAGCAGGTCAGTTAACTTACTTGCCTGCAATTCCTCTTCTTTTTCTGTGCTAATCAAGCTGTCACACTGCAAAACTTCCTAACAAGAATTAGAATTCTTCACAACAAAGTTTTACTGCATAACTAAAAATAAAATAATTTAATTACATTACCAGGAGTTAAGTCCATTTTGAATTATTCACAGGTGGTTTTCAAAGCTGAGGCCTTTGCTATAGTAAGGCAGTCACAGTAAGATCAGAGGCATTTACATCCTTTGGTACCATGCCTCTGGAGTATCTTGTGCCCTTTTTCTTCCCATGGAGCTATGATCCAGGATATAAACTTTCACAGCTTTGCATACTTTCTCCTCCTCCTGTGGCCATAAAAGTCCCGCCCGTGAATATCTGAGGACTAATGACTGAGTCTGCACCATAGAACTGAAATCATGACTAAGAGGTCTTAAGTGCTCAGTGCCCATCCAGAGATTGAATAGCCCTAAAATTTGCCAATGTGAACGTAGTTAACTATTTCACTGAGAGCCATTTGAGCTAAAACCCCTCTAATTGCTTTTGATCTTATAACTCTCCACTGCCCCATTACTTTTCTGAATGACTTAAATGTCCCCCTGCCTTCTCCAATATCTTCTAAGCATGCAGCTGGCTAAAATAGTTATTCTTTTACACCACAGACAATTTCATACTTTCAGACTAGAGAGGGAGAGTGCGATGAAGCCTGATGACTTGCTGGTTTCTAGAGATGCTGTTCCACTTACTTCTGTGTAACTGCAGCACCTGTGGGGGATGCATGGTTTGCTATCAGTGGCAAAAATCACAAGGAATGCTCACTGTAGTGTTTGTGTAGATAGTAATTTACTAAAATAGGTCTTGGGCCTTGTGGGAGAATGTTTTATTCAAAGCTCAATATTAGATCTTTGCCTGAGGGCTTATCTGTAGTGATGAATCTGGTCAGGCTACCAAGCGGGAGGAGAAACTCATTGGTAAGAGAAACAACTCTGTAAGATAGCATCTCAGGCCCAAAGGATTTCTCTGGACAGTTTCATGTACTGATTTTTAGAAGTGTATGCTTATGAAACGGGAACTAGTGCAGTCTGTGACAAAGTCTGAGTTTAATTGGAGTGTGTACAATCACTTTAAAAGTTTAAAAGATTAGGATTAAGTAGATGTTTCTGATGGCTAGATTGTAATAATTGTATGTATAGTTAATGCAATTTAATTTAAACAAGGGTAGGAAAATGGAAAAACACACTGCTAGACAAAATAACATCAGTAACTGACCAAGAAAAGCCTCATTTTTGAAATAGCTTTAAAAACCTGTCTGCAACTATTATTTTGGTTTAAGGTATTTTTAGTTACAGGAAGATTTGAAAAAAACCCCAAAAATGGAGGGGGCTTCCCATGATCCCATGCAATGACACAATAGAAGTATGGAGAATCACTTTGTTCAACTACTTCTGGGCATAACCTACCTTATTTATAGGCAGCGACAAGCTGACGTTAAACAATCAGAAATAGCTAAATGTCTTTTCTGAGCTAGATGGTGAACTTTCACCATGTGCTAGAAATAAACCCCAGAAATGCATTCTGGCTCTTCTGACTCTATGCTGTGTTGTTATTTCTTCAGTATTTCAAGTGTATCAAAACCTATTAACACATAGAAAAAATAATTTTTCTCTTCAAGTAATCATTTGACTCTCCTGCAGAGTGTTCCATGGTCACCTCATAAGTTTAGAAAGCTCACAATATTGTATTCTTTGTAAACATATAAATAAAAACACGGTGAAGGGTGTATGTTCTCAGCTTCATTTTTGCAGAGACTTATTTATCTCTTGCAAATAAAACTAAGCCCCATCTGTTTTCATTCATGATATTTTTAAAGATAAAAGAAAGAAAGTTTCTGCAGTGTTATCAGTAGGAAGTTGTTGCAAATGCGGGTTGAGGTACAGCAATGAGAACATCTTATTGCTTTAAGTGAGATGGGGTTTTTAAAATGATATTCTATATGTCATTATTTGGTAAGAAAGTCATGGGAATAAAGATCAACCAGTCCAAGGCTAAGAGAGAAATTATGGCTCCGGGTCAAAAACATTAAGGAATTTAGGCTGCGTGGCTTATTGGCCAGATTTGCAATATACTTAGAGACAAAAATATGTAAGTAGGCTCTTTAATCCCTCATAGAAATAAACTGAAATAGACTTCCAGGAATATTTGAAAACTCCCATAGGTGTCATTGCCTTGTCTTGAAAAACCTAGGTGGTTGAGTTCTTTTTCAGAATTACTCAGGCAGTTAACAGTCCTAACACTTGGCCCACTTTCTCCTAGATATATAGCAAAATATCTTGAGGTATAGGTGAGCCACTTTGAAAGGTAAGATGGTTATTTTTGTAACACTCACGGGCTATGTTCAGTAGAGGAGAGGCTGGATTATTTTAAGAAATGCGAGCCTTAGCATAAGAGCAGGAACATGTTTAAGGAGTTACTCACCAGAACAGGCTTAAATCAGTTTCCCCGCAAAGAGAAGAAACTTGGAAAACAGGGAATACTATTTCATCAGCTGTAAATGAGTTAAGACTCTCAGGTATGCCATGCTCATAGGCCTAATCAGTTTTTGGATGCAAACTGCAAGCAGCAAAGGTAATAAAGATCTGTGTACTATGTAGATTAGTGAAACTGCCAGGCTGCCAGCTGATAATACTCTGCGTGATACCTTATCAGTTATTAGTCTTAAGGCATTATTTCACTTTATACAACAGGTTTGTGCATGGTCATTGTGAACGGTCTGTGTGAGGAAGAGTGAATTATTAAGGGGATTAATATAAAACAAATTAAATCCCACGCAGTAGGAACTGATTAATTTAGTCAATAATTAAAAGCAAAATGTTGGTGCTGCCTCGGTCCCCTTGGGGAATTTTGTTTCTATTTACAGAGTATGTAATCTAACTATAGTAGGTATTGTCTCCAAGCAGAAACCAGACTAAACTGTGTAAATAGTGAGTTGCCAAATAGTTGATAGCAGAAAATGCACCAGGCTTGCCCAGAACATTCATTAGGCTGTACCTTTGGAAAGGAATTCCTTATCTAGCACTTTGGAGGTGGGTTGTTTAGACTGAAAGGGTGGTTGCACAAATACACAATGACTTGGCTGGTCATTTTAAAGCCAGCTGGGAGGGATTGGGTTTTTCTACATACCTTTTAATCTGAAATAGTTAGATTAGGAAAACATCAAAAACATTTCACCTGGAAGTTTTGCCTATTCTGAGGTCTTTTGCACAGAAGAGAAATATATTGGTAAACTGAAAGAAAGAGGAATGCAGCCCTCTAGTCTGTAGAAAGAAAAGAAATGGCTAAGAAATTCAGAATTTTTTCCTGATTATTATTTTACCATGAATGAGGCTGATTCCTTTGATCCTGGAAGAGTGAACAACACTGTTAGAATTTCTTAAAAGGTGTTTAAGTGTTGTTTTTCACCATAGTGGAATTCAGCAGAGCACAACTAATGCAAGGGTGAGATCAACCGTTGTGTCCCCTCCAATAGGCAAGGACAGTGGAAATGCAAAATGCAGGTCTATGTAGATATCCAGCAAGGGACCCTGTGGGAAGAAAGGTGATGAGGAAGAGATCATTTGTAAACAGTGACTAGAAGAGTTCTCAATATTTTCTTTAAGTTTTTCAGAATATTGAAAATGAAATAGAAACCTTTTATTTCAAGTCAGGTTTTGGGTAAATGTTTAAACAGTGATTCTTATTTTCTTCACAGTAGGTCACCAATTCGTTGTTTAAAGGGTACAATAACTTTAAATATTCAGTGCAGGAGACAGTATGTGGAAGGGAGACAAGGACATATATAGCAAGGGTCTATGGGAAAGAGATGAAATTTCAGCATGTTGTAAATCATCCTTTTGCAACATATGTGCGGACAAAGGATCAGATTTTAGGTCATGTAAAATAGTCGGAGTTCTTGTAAAATGAGGAAGGTAAGAAACAGGTGGACTATAAATGATCAATCTGGAAACAGATCTGTGCCTGTAAGGGAAAATAATAATTAAAGACTCCAGAACTTCTTTTCCTATGGCACCATTTCAGATTCAGTATTTTTCCTGTCTCAAAGGGGTGGTGCATTTTATAGCTATCTCTCACTGTAGTGCATCAATAGACAAGGTGGCCAACCAGAGAATTTGGCACATAAAATAAACCAATAAAGTAAATTTGTAGCATAAGGCACTTTGCAATTTGAAGTAATTTTAATCTTGATTTCCAGTCTTTATAAAAAGTCAACACTTTTACATAATACAAGTACTTTTCCTGAAAAATGATGCTTTGTAAAAATGTGCTTTTCTGCAATAATAATTTCCATTAATTTTATTCACCCATTGATTTAACCATCAAGTGGAGAATAAGGACTGTAACTGAAAAGTCAAAATAAACATTTATTAAACGTTGCATTAACATTTTATGAATTATGTGGAATAGGTCAATAATAGACCCAGCAGAATTTTAGTAAAGTGCCATCAGAGAGTCCTAGAAATCCATGCATAATTTATAACAATGCATTGCTTATGACCAAGTATAGCACAACTGTCAATGTCTGTGACGTGCCTAGGACTGAGAGTAAGAATCTCTTAGCTATTCATAAACTATTTGTAAAGGGGTAATAAATAATACATGCCTAAACCTTTTCTTTATTCCCAATGACATCACCTTCATCATGATTAGCCAATTACTCACTATTGTTAGTGTTGCTCCTTTTGTGTAAATAGATTTCAGAGCCTTCCAGTGCTGTGCAATTTGGTTTTATCTGGAAGGTTGATTAGAAATGCGTTGCACATTTTCAACTCTAGGCAGATGTTTCTAGTCCTCAGATTAAATGTTTCTGTAAAATCAAATTATATCACCTCTTCTGCATTGTGGGGATTATATGCAACAGTAAATACTGTTTTAATGACTGCAGTGTAGCTGGTAGAATTATTCCCAACATTTCTACAGATTTTGTGCATCTCTGCAACAAAATATTTATCATTATAATTCTCTGAAAATCATGACATAGTATCTTCAGCCTAGAGCTATCACATCATTCAGTGTGGATAATTTATGCTACTTTTCTGCTTTTGGTTTATTGCTCACAGTCTTTGTATAGTAGGACTTTCTTCCTGACCTTGCCTTCCTTTCATCTGCTGTCCTTATTATGACTGCCACCATCTCCTCCAGGTTCCTCTGCTGACTTCCTCCTCTAGTTCCTCTCTCTGGTTTGTCATTTCAGTCCCCAGAAGCTGAAGAAAACAAGCTGTGATCACCCCTGCTAGCCCTCCACCATGCCCCTATCCCCTGAAACAACAAAACTAAAAACCAAAACAAACAGCAAAAAAACCAAACCACACCAAAACCCAACGCAGACCAAACCCCAGAAGACTCTGCCTTGAAGCAGTTGCAATGATTAGATTTCAATGTCAACATGAAACTATTTCCAGATCTGTTTTTAAAATGACATGTGTTACAACCTTAATTTCCTCCAGAAAAATCTGTAAATGTGTGTGCACATGAGCCTGTAATGAAGGTTCTGGAGGGCAGAGATTTTAGCAGCAGTCACAAGAAGTGCTGTTGCCAGGACTCACAACTTCTGGGCTTGGCTTTGAGGGTCTGTTCCTGTGGGTACCCCTTCCACATACACTAAAGGGGGACTCTGTGGCTGTCTTATTTCTTGCAGTACACTTTCTTGTGTAGTGCACTTTCCTCCAAAAAGTCTGCTAAATATTTGCTGTCTCCCTGTCTTCTTTCTTTCTTGCTCGCTCGCTCTCTCTCCTTTTAAGACTGATGTGAGAACTGTCAGAGCAGTAACTAAAATAACATTTTTGTTAAATCTGTAAGAGTCAGCTAAGGTGGCAGATCCAGTTACCCTCCTTTCGGCACCGTTTGTAGTTTGTTTACTACACACCTCAATCAAATGTGGGTATATGAAATGTATACCAAGAAATGAGTAGGAAACGTATGTGTTAAAATGAAATTGTGGCTTTGAAACATTGAAAAAAAGGCTTTGGTTGTTGTTTTATCTCTCCATTTAAAACTCCAATTTCTTGTGGATTATGAACTTGGTATCAGTCATAGGACTATACAAGAACTTTTTTATTTGAAGTGAACTTTGTTATCACATTTTATTTAAGAACATTTGCATTTTTAATTCCAAATTTATTGCTTTTTCCACATTTTCAGAAAGTAATGTGCTGCTTAGATTGCAGGGTCCCTGCTAAATTCAGTGTGAGCTCTGCAAATGACATCATGACCAAGCCTTTGTGAACTGCATTGTGTGAATAAATATAAAACAAAGGGCAAATTTCTTTTGGAGTGAAAAACTATACCTTAAAGAGTTTTGAAATATAAAATACACCAAGACTTGACCCTTGGCATTCATTGATTCTCTGTAAAATGTTTTTTTCTACCCTTATAAATATGATCATTCTTAGGTTTACAGCTTTATGCTGGATGTGGTTATATAGGGATACAGCATTTTAGAAATGATAGGGGAAAAAAAAAAAGCTGCAGAATGTAAAGATGCATTTGCCTGGCAATATATTGAATGCTAACATTAGAAGACTTAATACTAGTAGTATATCCAAACAGCTGAAAGTTCCTATTAGAAGTTGTGTTAACTGGCACTGTTTTACTTAACCTGGTGTTACTTCTTAGGCTAGATAAGGACGACTGAGTTTTAAAGCAGTCTAAATTTTAGTTGTTGTCCTTTCTCTCATGATACATTCCTCATTATCCCTAAGTTCCATCAGCATATCATTATTAGATATTTATTATTAATGGTCTTCTCTTGGTTTCAGGAAGATGGCAAAAGAGAAGTAAAATTGGGTCCAAATTTTCCTTGAAAATTGAGTTATATTTCAGTAAATTTAATATAAGATAGTTTACAAATACATAAAATAATAGATACAGCACTGTTAGACAGTAGTAAATCAGGGACAAGGTAAAAATGTCTTCTATTCCCATTTCCAGTTTTATCAGAGAGTTAATGTGGAATGTTGCTCTCTGGGTTTTCTGTTACAGGCAGGCTTGTGCTGAGCTTACTGTCCTTCATTCTCTGTTCATAAGGCACAAAATATCTTACACTCTCTGACATGTGGCAGGATGGCTATTGTGATTTCTCTAGTGGAGCTGGTTGATAATCAAAATATGCCATGAACGATGGATAAAGTTCATTATTTTATTGGGATGGGGAACGTACCCTTTGCAATACTCAGTTCAAGATGACACAGAGGGGAGCAGAAATAGGCCCACTGTGCCTTGTTCTGAAACAGAGCTGGAGTGTTGCTCAGCCTCTTAGGGAATTATCTAACTCCATTAGCTAGAAGACTTGCTTAAAGAACTATTAAAACATTTTATTGTGCTCTGACTTCAGGATTAGTATTTAAAGTGACATTTCTTTGGTCTTAAGTCAGATTGTCCAGCAGCAGTTTCAGTTTTCAGACTTCTGCACCAGGGAAATACCAAGGCAGTACTGGAGGAAACCATGAATTACTTTGTAGATAGGCCTGTAGATGGTTAAATATTTTTTTTTGGTGTAAACCTTGAACATTTCTAATCCAAAGAAGCCTGAACACTGAATAATAAGAACAGATCACAGTTTAACCTTCGTATTTTCTTCAGCCTCAGGAGCTAATTAGACACACTTCTGTGGAGGGAACGGAACCGTAGTGTTTTTCACCCTGCAAGCTGACACAGCATTACTTTAACTTCTAGGTTTAGCATGTACATAAGCATTTGTGGTGTACTGACATAAAATAGGTCAAGGATTAAAGCATAATTAATTACATGCCTTTTCTATAGTGATTCCCCAAACCCTGTGGCTGAATGAATGCCATTAGATATACACACTTTTTTTCCAGGTTCAGCCTTATTTTTTATCAACAGACAGTAGTGAGAGTTCCTCAGATCTCTGCACTGATTAAGCCCATCTACCCTGTCTGCACCTGCTCGCTCTGCTGAGATTCATCTTCTTTATCCATTTTGTGACAGATAACATAATTGTCTTTAGCTCCTTATTCCTCAGAACGGAAAACAAGTTTTGTACCACATATCATGGGGCTTCCTTAACAACAGTTTTACCAGCATAACAATATCTTTATTATAAACAAATGCAGTAGGCATGTATTCATTTAAAGGTGAGAGTGTTTTCCTTGGCATTTTCTTAAAAGAAGAAACAGTTGCACAGCAGCATAAATATGCTCCCCGGCAGTATTAGGCATCACAGGATTCTGCTTCTCAGTGAGTTCTCAGTTTCAGTGCACTGGAGGTACCTGAAAAACTTGCTCGCTACCTTAAGCAGCACCAACAGCCAGGCTGTGCTGACCCTGGCGCTCAGGATGGGCTGTGCTCTGCTCAGTGACAGGGCAGGTGGACAGCTTCCACCTCCTGCAAGAACTGCAGCCACCCCCTGTGCTGTATGGCTGTCAGATGGCAGGGAAGAGCAGGGGTGAACTCATCCCTCTACTCTCTCTCTAAATAGTTCCCTTTTTTTCCCTGCTGCTGACTCTGCCCCAAGGTCAGTAACTGGGGAGCTGGCAAAGAGCCCTGTTGCTCAGCCTTGTACCAATGTAAGGAGGGGACAGAGAAGGACGGGGGCTCACTGTTTCCTCTGCCTGCCATGCACAGCTGTGTCTGTATCCCACAGAACAAAAGCATCCAGCTGCTCACAGACTGTTGCATGTCCAATACTAGCATATGTATGTCTGTGCCTGGATGCGTCCCTCTGCTTCTGCTTTGCAGTTACCTTCTCCTTGGGGCTCTGTGGTGTGCACCCAGGAGTGCATTCATACTTGAGCTGCCCGAGTCTGTTGCTTAGTGTGGCATGTACAAAAGGCCCCTTTCAGTGCATGTCTTCTGGGCCTTGGTGGTTTCTGCAGAGTTAGATGAATGTCATGGAATTATCCCCAGTGTCCCTGCCTCTTCTGCTCAGCAGAGATGATGAAAAAGTGTTCACAAAACATAACTTTTTTTCATTAACGTATTGAATTTTTTGGAATGTTTCAATTGGCTCCGCTACCGAGTTCTCATCTGCTGTAATTTCTCCTCCTGGGTAGGAGAAAACTAAAAGGCCAGCCTTTGGACTGGGGGCCAATGGATTAAATTGTAAGTTCTCCAACTTTTGGGTGTTGCAAGACAAAGAGATTTTATATTAGTGCTGGACATTGGATAGCCTTTATGAACAACCTCACTTGTTAGAATTATTACTTCCAGAACTCATCTACTGAATTAAAAGCTCTAGTTTTCTCTGTCTAAACAGAAACCTCACTGCTAGAGAAATGATCTTGTGAAACAGCTCCAAGCTCTTAGTTCCTATTTTTACCACCAAATTTGCCTGCAGCTGCCAGTTTGAATTACTTCCATCTTTTCTCTGCTTAGAACAACCAAGGGAGAAAAGAAAAAAAAGAGGATCTTTAGAGATTTTGATTGTTGAAGACACAGTAAGAATTTGTGTATCTGAAAGCTCAATAGGCGCAGAGCCAGAATGGACAGAACAATTGATTTCTACATTTGTCTGTGTTGGTTCCTCCCTTTTCCTCATGTAACCAATTGGCTTATAACCACTGCAGTATAAATCTGTAGACTATCTAGGACAAAAATGCAAGTTAGTTTCCAGCAGTGATTTTATTTGACTCTTACGCATCGTTGATTTTTGCAGGGTTGAAGAGTGTCTGATTTGGAAAAACACTTTCCACGTCCTTATTTAAGAATTCAAACCTATGCTTGGATTTATGAAACTAACAGTTATGCTTTCAGTGTTTTCTGTGATGAAGAAAAAAATATAGCACAAAATGGCACGGAGCAAGCGCCTGTAGTTTTGATTTATAGAGTCTGATATGTGTTGACCTCACTCTGTCTACAAAGCAAGGGAGTGTGGGGTTGTCTCCTCTTATCACCTATATTGCAGTGATCAGTCTACTGTAATTTTTATCTGTTTCCTGAGATACTGACAGTGTAATGTTCTCAGGTTTTACTCCTCTGTGATCTAAAAGACTATATTAAAATAACTGAGTGCCAACTGAATATTTGATGATCTACAAAGTAGATGTATTTTTTCCCTACAGCATGCTTTCTTACATACTAATAGTATTAATATTATATATTATGTTGGGTTTTTTTTAAAAAGTGACACAATTTCAGCAGCTTTATAACAGGTCTCTGTCAGGCTTGGTCATGTCCTGTATTAAATTTGGTTTCTGCATTTTCTTAGCTGTGCCACAGAATGAGAACTGTTACATGGTTCTCTCCCATGATGCATTCACAGTAAGGATTTTCAATAACTGTGCTATTTTTTCTCCAAATTCCAGTCATGTGACTGTGCTAAGAATAACTCTGCCTGTGACTTCTGGCTTTGCAGATTTGCTGTATTTTGGCATAAGAGGAAGAAGATGAGCAGGGGCTTGGAGTCAAACCTGAATGCTTAGTAGTGGGTCTTTCTTACTGAAGCTGTGAAATCTCATATAAAGTAGATATTAATCGATAGAATTGATTTTAATTAATATTGGGTTTATTCACATACTAGTAACTTGTTCTGTATGTGGACAGATTGAAAAAAAGTAGATATCTTCAGAATACTTTGAATTATTTCTATTTTAAATATGTAATTTTAGAGAAAAGGTGGAATTAGGAAGCTATTTACATCATGCATTTACCATCCTTCTCTGGAGAACGGAGTAACATTTATGGAAAAAACCCAGATTCTCCATCACCAAGGTAACAAGCTGACCTATGACAATAATGCAAACATGTTCAAGTATAAAGTATTAATATTTTTTGGGGGGTGGAGATTCTCTTATTTGGATTAAAAAGACACTGAAGAAAAAAAAAAAAACAAGCTGTTAATTAGCATTAAAAATCTACCAAAAGGAGAGCTATGTGGATGTGTGCTTGGGAACTTTAATGTAAAGGGCACAAGACATAGCAGGCAATATCCAAGAGGGTAGAATTTCACCTGGTGAGGGATACATTTACAAACCAACAACCTACTGCTTTCAGATAGGGACTATTTTGTTTTCCTAAGTTCCTGCTGAGCTGACCAGCCACCTGAGGCTTTGCATTTCCTCCCAGCTGAGTTCTTGCCATTAATTTAATGAAAGGCAAGATTGGCAGAAGCCGATCAGGAAGATAATCTGCTGCACAAAATGGTTTGGGTCTGCTCCTGTTGAAACCAATGGGATACTATTGATCTGTGTCGAGCAGAATCTGTCTCCTCTTTTAAACAGATTTATTTGCTTCTAGCAATTAGCTGTTCATGGGATCCTGACGAATATAATGCAGTGTCCATATTTCATTTGTACTACAGTGTATGATGGTCTCATGCAGTGTGGAGGAAGCTATGGGGTAAAACACGTGCACTAAAGCTCTTACACATGGCCAGTATAATATAAAGGGGTCTCACTGTGGATATAAAACATACCTATGCATATTTATTTTACTTGCAATCTTCATACTTTCATACTGATACCCCTTCCTGCTGGATAACACCAATTTTCAAATGAAACTCCAGTGAACATTTTCTGGTACAATACTTGTTAGTGCCATCCAGTGTTTTACACATGGCATCAGTGAATGTTGAATATTGTGACAACTGAGAAAATGTACATACATAACATGAAATATACTTGGTATTTTAATTCCTCTATTATCAATACATACAAGAACTTATCTGTCTTCTCTGCAAGGTTGCCTTACCTTATAATGCTATTCTGAGAGAACACAGCACTGTTGTGGCCAGTCATAATACTGCACACACTGTCAGCAAAGTGGCTTTAGTGTTCGATGATCATTTATTTGTGTGGAAGCTTAGCTGAATGAATTGTCCTTTTTTTTTCTACTAAAGCATTTTTTCTGAGTTCTCCATGAATCACAAAGCAGTATTTTGACTGCAAGAAGAACCCCAAGAAATCTGAGGTTTCAAGAATTTGAAAAACTCTGAAAAACTGAAGAGATCAGGAATAGAAGCAAAATTTAAATGACTGGTGGTGACACTAGGAGTATGGTATCTTTACTAGTGAGAAGCCAGAGGAGGGGAGAGGAAGGATTCTGGATGCTTCATAGTACCCTGACCTAACCCAGACAATACCTTAAAGTGGTCAAATGGTATGCAGGAAAATACTGAGACACACTTCTCCTGATGGAAGACGGAATCCACTCGTCATTTTGCTATTATATATCCCTGAAAAAGTGAACTGTAAATATAGTGTCTGTGTACAAGTAGAGGTCTGGGGAAGAAAACTATACTTAAAAGCCATTGCCATATCACCACTGGGTATAGGGGCTTCAGATGCTTTGGCTAGGAGGTACTATTTTCACAAATAGAGGTAGTAATAGGGAGGATGAGAGAAGAGACTCTGCAGCTTTCCCAAGGGGAGCAGAGAGAGAAAACTGCATAGAGAACATCTTGTTTTTCTATTAGTCTTTGTATTATCACACAGAATCACAGAACGGTAAGGGTTGGAAGGGACTTTGAAAGATCATCTAGTATCCTGGGTTGTATTATTCCTTAATATATTAGCCAGACAGAGATTTCTCATCTGTTTTCTTTTCTTTGGCTTACGTTTCTGTCTCTTACTATATCTGATAAACAGTTCAGAGTGTGTCATGTAATTTTATTATTTAGAAGCTCTGCAAATAACCCAAATAATCTTGAATGCTGTCCTTGCAGGAAATACCATCACTGCAAGTCATACTCCTGGGAGAAAACTGTTCATAGGTGCTGGCTCATACTGGTCAAAACTATTATGATATTGTGGAACTCTTACTTTCAAGGGCCAATAATGTAGGAGGCAGTAATAACTCTTACATTTTTATTTTAAGAGCTTCCCAGAGGACAGGATAAGGAGGAGATATATTAAATTTACAGGTGGTAAACCAGAAGCAAACACAATAGTGTGTGCAAAAGAATTAGGGGATCACACTGAAAGGCTATAATAAATGTAATGTCTGATTATTAATGATATAGGGAAACGGAATATATATACATGGGAGTGTAGAATATTCAGATTTGTGTTGATAAAGTTTTGGCAGGATATTTAAACTCATGATATGTCCTTAACTAACTAGCAAACATTAGGAGCTCCCCAGCATAAGAGGCAGATATCAGCAGATATCTGATGTGAACCTCTGCTTTTTTTTTTGCTTTTTTTTTTCTTTTCCACATCAGCATATTGATACAAGCTTCTGCAGGATCCTTCTTCTGTCTCTAAAGGATCTAACCACTGGCAAGTCCCTGGATTAAGTGTACTCTTTGCAGTTCCTGTATTTCTGCTGTGTTTGGAACCTGGTGTGGTTTAACCCCAGCCAGCAACTAAGCACCACACAGCTGCTCACTCACTCCTCCCCACCCTCTCAGTGGGATGGGGTTGAGAATTGAAGAAAACTCATGGGTTGAGATAAGAACAGATTAATAACTGAAATACAGTAGTAATAATAATAATAGTAATGAAAAGGAAGGGAGAGAAATAAAACCCAAGAAAAGGCAAGTGAGGCACAGTGCTCATCACCCACAGACTGATGCTCAGCCAGCCTCCAAGCAGTGATCTGCCCCTCTCAGCCACTTGCCCCCCAGTTTATATATATGGTATGGAATATCCCTTTGGCTAGTTCAGGTGAGCTCTCCTGGCTATTTCTCACTCAGGTTTTCCCTAGTAAATTTCTAGTATTGCTCTTTCTTATAAATTCTAGGAAAATAATGATGATTTTTTTTTTTTAATTGTTTTGTCCAGTCTGTGTTTAGGTAAATGGCAGAAACTTTCAGCTGCAGCAGCAATTTTGTAAAAAAAGAACTGTACAGTGTGCTTGAAATTTTTTTTGTATGCAGTTATGTAAGAATAGGGTGTAAAAATCAGCAGTAGAGGTGATAAATGACATCCTCCTCTGTTTGCAAGTCTATAGAAGAGTTCCTCTTTTTCATTTCATCAATCTAGTGGTGCAGACAGCAATAAGGCTAAAATGAGGTTACTTCTGAGATAGATTGAATCTGTCAGTATGCACTAAACTTTGGCAGGATTCCATAACAGCCTGAAAGTTAGTGAACTGAGATGAAGAAGCACTTTCATTGCTATAAACTAGACATGTCAGCATGCTGACGCCTAGCACCCAGAAAAAAACCCTGAGCATTCAAGAGATACCACACCTGCTTCTAATAATAAATGACATGTTACTTCCTAACTATTCTCTTAAACTGAGCTATGTTTATCTCTACCTGACTCCATGATAACTTTGAAGCTTAGATTAAAAGCCTTTTAAAAAATTAATTCCCATTCACGTGATAGACCTTGGTAGAAAATAATTACAACCCTGTCAACTAAAGAAACTTGTCCAGCAAATTTCATCACCAGTTTGCAATACCCATACAACAGTTTTATGCAGCAGTAGGTACTGGTATCCAGCCAGCATTTCTGGTTGCCTGTTTAAGTTCACAACTGTGAAGTGGGATGAAAGCACACAAAGCACTGAGACTGGAATGATCGCTACTGTAAAGTGGGCAGTTTGTTTTGTTAAAAAGAGAATAGAATTGAATTTGTCATCTGCTAGTTTGAAACAAATTCCACTCTATCATGCCACCTTATATTCCAACTTTGAATAGTATATCCTAGCAAAACGCAACATTCTTTTTGTTTTGGTATCCAAGGGGAAATCTTTTATTCCGAGCTGAATATCTACCTTTAGTTTAAAATGGTTAAAATTAATCAGATTTGACTATAGAGGGTCAGGATCAATAATGACATAACAAACAAACATGTTTTCTGCTGATCAGTAGGTATTCTAGTTCATCAGCACTTTCAAGCAGTTATGTTGAGCTTTGTTCAAGTCTGTTTTCATGGGGATAACATTTTGTAGTATTAAAAAGCTTGGCAAATAAAACATGTAGCTACAGGAAACTGCTATTAACAGCAGGTGTAATAAGGTGCAATTTGGAAAATTCATACAAACCATTACAAAGTCATGAAAGCAGGAAAACAAACATGGAAGAGGTTAGTGGATTATTGAACTAAGTCACACAGATTACGTACCTTTTCTTTTTCTCTGTTTTCAAAGAAATTTAGCAGGGTTTTTAGATTCTTCTTAAAGGGTACACAGTCAGCTCTGGGAGCTGAAACAGTTTCTTCCTTTTTCTCATTCTGCTTCTATTGCATCTATCAGAGGTGGTCCAGGACTAGAGCTTAAATGTGCTACTGAAACAAATAATAATGATATATGTAAATGTTTATTATAATATTTGAATTATTTACAATCACAGTTAATGGTGCCTCAGCCCTTTCTTTCTGTTTTTGTCATAAAATGAATTTTAGCATGCAACTTCAGGCCCTGCGTCCTGCTAGATTTGTAATAATACAGAGTTTAAAAAAAGAGTAATCTCTTTTGAGCAAATTTTAGTCTTTTTCGAGAGCTTCAGGGAGAACTACTTTTGGTAGCATATCTGACTTAGCAGAGTGCAACAAAATTCAAACCAGGTGTGGGAGGCAGCTTCACCATTTACATTCCTGGAGTTGCCACTTTTCCACATCTGATCTTAATTTGATCCTTTTAGGCTGCAAAACTGTGCTGTAAATTCACAGTTGGGTATTTCATGAGAATCTTAGAATTTGCTTTTCCCTTCCAAAACTAGAAACAGAAGAAGACAAAAAAAAAAAAGAGAGAAAAGATTTAAGGTCATATCAAAAACTTCATAATCTCCAGAAAGATTTAATTCTACAAACAGGCTAGGGATTAGGAAAAACTGAAGCTTTTCAGATGATAATAGAAAATTCACATATCCTTTATCTTTATTGTCTTTTTCTGTTTTAATATGAAACACCAGATGTAAAAGAATAGAAATAGAAAGTAAAATGAAATTTTCAAGATATCCTTTAACATATCTTCAGTCCTTTGATCTATAAACAACAGTGCTATACTCATCACTGCTTGGGTCAGTTGACTGTGATATGCTAAATACTGATGTTGACCTCATGAGAGCTCAGTTAAGTCTTCTATTTCAGATTGTTACTTGCAGATGTTGTTAGGAGGGCTTATTGGAGTGAACACATCTTCACAGCTATGTCAAATAGAAATTATCCATAACCATTGTAATGACAGTTCTTGATTCTTCTCATGTTCGGTGACATAACTTCAAGTGTGTTGCAGATGATAGAAAATCATTGATGATTTTTCTGGAGGGAAGTCAGCTTTGTAAAAGCTGATTATATAGACAGTTACTGTTCTGAAAAACATTCTGAAAAGCAGGTGTGTACTTTCATTTTTCACAAATGGTGTATCAGCAAACCAAAGAGATTTTCGGGTATCTCTCCCCTAGTCTTAATCAAATGTTATAAGGGATCTGTAAATCTGACTGCAGTAATGACACAGTGATCAAGCAGGCACCTTATTACTTTGTTTCTCTACTGCTCTGAAAAATATCTCTGTGGTCTTTGCTACGTGAAATTGCACTTCTGAACATCATCTGGAAGAAATGGCTCCCTGACACCAAGTAAAAATGACCCTGAATTTAAATTCCTGAAGGTTTTGCTCAATTTTTGAGCACGTTAATTTCAAGTTTATAGATCTCCACTGTTGCTTAATTGTTGTTGTTTTGGTTTGTTTGGTTTTTTTACCTGTTTTACCACAGTGAATTTTATCTCTGGCTTTAATTTCATGGGGGAGTAGAGCAATACACAGAATCTATGTGGTATCACTTTATGTGACTCTGAGAGGCCTAGGGAGTATTAATAGTTGCTTATCATTGCCTTCGTTGTAATTGTGCTGGAGTCTTCTCTGTTTTCCAGGTGGGGCATTAAACTTAATGCTGCCATTGGTAGCACTTCAGGTTATGTCTTTAAGAGATACATATAAGTAAATGTATTTCTGAGCCTTTATTTCTACTTTGTAAACTTTGGTAACACACACAAAAAGTTCTAATAAGAGATAATTCCCTGGAAAGTCTTTCTGTGGAATCTGATGTCTGACTATTGCTGCTCCTTCAGAATAAGCTACCAAGCTTTGCCTCGGTGTGCTCTTAGGGTGATATTTCTCATTACACTTGTATACATGGGGAAAGTTTAAGTTGCCCTTTCAGTTGCCACGAAATTGCTGCCCACGGTTTCAGTTCTAAAGGTTAGTTGTTTTAGGAAAATTAGAGCTTTAAAATAGCTCTAAAATGTTGCAGTGGCAAGATTTTGAAAAAGTGAACTGAATTTTATGTCTGCTTGCAATATTTGGGCAGTTTGTAATATACCCTCAGGTCCAATGTAGGTTGGCAATGATGAGAAAATTCACAGACTCTTCTTTCAGTCCAAGTGGCAGGGCTGTGTTCCTGAAAGGAATAGAGGAAGCCCATCTCTTTTAATGGTGTGAAGCTTGGAAATCACCCATCTAGAGCCTGAAGTGTTCCTGTATCCCATAGTCTATGTGGATTTTCCATGGGCCAGACTACCCAGATGTTGAATCTGTCTCTGTGCTGTACTGCACTTCTAGTTGCTGGATCTCAGATATGTCGATTCCTTTTGATTCAAAGAAGTGACTAAGCACTTAATCTTGACTCAGTGTTAGACCCAAAGCAAAGTAAGCCTGTCTTCTTTTTTGCTTTTAATCGAAACTTAAAGCTTTTGGTTATACATTAGTTTCTGTTACCTGTTCATGTACTTCTAGATAGGAAGTTCCAGGGTGGGACAACCCCTTTCTCTTCTTTAGTGTCTTGGCAGACATTAAAAATTAATAGTTTTACCAGTACGAGGGATGACACTTCCACTCAGATGGAACTGGTTTGTAGGTTGTCTTTGATTGCTCCACTGTCATTTCCTAGGCCCTTGTCAAAGTGTCAAGCTTCATGTTCTAAACAAACTCTTAAAGCCATTCTGATGATTGAGGTAGAAATATGCCGTTCACAAAACTAAGGTGGGATTTACAACTAAAGACACAAATGGAAATCTGTTGCTTCGTATGTTGGAAGATTGATGGAGATCTAGGAAGCATTTTGACCGACAGGGCTAGATGACCTATCTCTGACGTAATTATCTCCATATATGAGAGTAACCTAAGTCCATTATGCTGAGTACAAACTTATGAAGCATAGCAGAGTTGAGATTTTGCATCTGGCTGGGGGTGTTTCTAGCACTGCTTTGTGCTTTACATCATATTTCACCCTAATATTTACATACAGCTTGTTTTTCAAAAAGCCTGAAGACAGAAAGGAAAAAAAAATAAATCTTTGGGTAAAAAGAATTGATCTGTCCATTCAAAAGAGTTTGCCTTCTCTTCAGCTGCTTTAAATTAGGCTAATTCCATGGATTTGTAGCAGCTGGGCATCTGGCCCAGAGATTTGTCTAATCTGGGAACCAAGCCCTGATAAGGAATTCCCGTCAAAGCTTCTGAAGCTCATTTTCGTTTTTAATTAGGAGACATCTGCAAAAATAGGCTGGAGAAAGCTGACTGGTCTACGTGTCTTCCTAATGATAACCTATTTTCCAATATTGCAGCTACTTTTTAAGGACCTTCTCAATCTATTTCTTATTTGATAGCATACATATACCTTTATTTGATAATAGTGAAATGTGTATATTCTTCCACTGCCTCCTCTTCCCCCCCAAAAAAAGGACACAGGGATATTGCAAGGAGCTTATATTGCCATATATTCAACCAGAGTATTTGGTTCATGCTCTTCTCATTCTGTGAGCCCTCAATTTCAGATCCCTATTTAATTTTTTTATTCAGATCTTTTCATTCTTCCTGTAGTCGTGGTCTCTCTGATCCATAAAAGTAGCAGATCTCTTACAGTATCGATTTCTTTCGGATATTTGATCAAAAAGTGTGTGAATAGCTCTGAAATGACAGTGTGATTTGTCATGGCATTAAGTGTCAAATACTGGATTTATGTTACAGTTAAGCGATCCTAGAGGTCCTTTCCAACCATAATAATTCTATGATACTATGAGAGCTTTTGTATGTTGTAATACTTAAATACTCAACCGGCCAAGCAGCTTAATTTTTATATGTATGTGTGTGCATGTAGCACTCAAAATCAAAGATGAAAGCAAAAAGATTCACCTTCTATTCTATTCTATTCTATTCTATTCTATTCTATTCTATTCTATTCTATTCTATTCTATTCTATTCTATTCTA
>WUAM01000107.1:16356843-16390349 GCA_024336885.1 Actenoides hombroni
TATATAAAGGCTTTTTTTTTTCCCCCCATTATGTCTGACTTTAAGCCAGTTCATATATTTGATCTCTGCTTGTGCTGAAAATTTTATCTTGACATCCTAGACATCAGCAGCTTATGATTTATGACAGTAATATTTGTTGCTATAACAATCACTCCCACAGTTTCACTGGAGAGAACATAACTATAGAAGTAACATAAATGTAACAGAAAGGCCGTTAATCTCCAGTGGAGAGAAAGATCTTCTATCACCAGGTTAAGGATCTGATTGTTGCCTCATTTTAACACAATTTCATGTAGGTATAATGTCATTAATTTAGTGGAATTAGTTGTGATTTAGACTAGATCTGCCTTAAGATGTACTACATGATTAAAATTTCATGATATCTCTTCATAGAATTCTTTCCAAGCATGACCTCCACCATTACCAGGCTAAATTTTGGGGTTCTTAACTCAGGAAAAAAAAAAATAAAATCAGTAGTTAATGGGCATTTGCCTGAATAACTTAACTCACGAATTTGTCTTGTTGGGATTCATTAGTCAGAATTATCAGATTGTCAGTCTAGACAATCAGTATCATCTATTTTTAAGAAAAACTCTATTACTCAGCAATAGCCAGTGGTCAGTCTTTTTGATGGCAATACTGCCATCCATTTAAGCAGAAGTGAGATGGTGATCCAATATGCAGAAAGGCAAAACCTTATTCCTTATCTTAGAGAACTGATAGATGTTGGCTCACTTTTTGAACTAGAGTTACTGTTTTACATGGTTTTCACTAGAAGACTTACACCGTTCACAAAACATATATCATAAAAGACTCGTTGTGAGATATTTAATTAACATGGTTTCAGCAGAACATCCATAGAAAGGAATAGTAGGTGTACAAGTCATCTGTTTGTGAGGGGAATAGGAGACAGCTTCCACCAAGGTCTACAGTTACATTTGATCATTGAACTTATTACTCTAATTAGCAGTCATCTTTAAGAACATGGAAATGATAAGAAAACAAGTAAAAAACAAGTATGGGACTACATTAGTGTGCAGGATTCTTTTGGTTTTGATGGGAAGTATGTAAACAAACACTAAATATTAAATTAATACAGAATTGTATTTGGCAGATTTCAACATAGAAGCTTTTTGAACAAAAAAAACCCCAAACCCTATACTTTTTTTTTTGTTTTTTTGTAAGTGTGAGGTATTTGTAAATACCAGTTTGCATAATGTAATTCAATTTTAAGAGGTCTAAGCACATTGGTATGCTTTTCAACTTAACTATTACATTTTTTCTCTGTTGTACCTCTTGATTAACTTGTATGTATGAGAAAAAGACTTTTTTTTTTTTCAAGCACATTTATTCCAGAAATAAAATAAAGTCTTAGTTTTAAGGAATTTGCTTTTTGACAACCAAGGCAAAGTGAAGCATATAAAATGATGTTTATTTACAAGACACATGCCTGTTCAGAGGCTTCTCTGAAAGACAGCGTAGTAGGTTGTTCCATTTTTTAGAAGACTGCCAAGAATTTGTTCTCTGTGGGTTTGTGCCTTGCAAACATCAAAGAATGGCTTGGAGGGAACAACAGCAATATGAACGCTGACTTTATTTGGACAACTAAGTTCCCTTTCACTTCTCTGGTGTGGTGCATTGTGCCACATTTCAGACAAGAAGACCTCCTACTATTTCCAAGGTGATACAAATACATAGAAACCTCAAAGACTATTGAAGAGAGTTTCATAATAGCCTTTCCTCTGCTCTGTCATTAGTGTATGTGAGACATTCTTGACCTGCAGAAGGTTCTTCCCACAGTCAGTTCCTTATCTAAGGCCTCTAAGGTACTCAGTCATTACGCGACCAGATGATCAAAGAGGGTCATCAGAATAATTTATAATACCAGTAGCCCATTCCTGAGAGAACTCCTGGGAGAAAGCTATGACTGGATCTGTTCACTTGAAGCTGCTCTGAAAATGATACAGGGGCACTAGTAGGAATGGAAATCAAGCAGGTATCTCTTTTTCTCTTACACTGTTGTAAAAAGGCAACTATCCTTTAATATTTATTTCTGCTCACACAATCAAGAGGTGGAATGTCAAAAGGTGCTATAAATTGTTGGTGAAAGATTTGTGTTCAATCTATTCATAATCTCAAAGCCTCACAACCAGAAATGAGAGGAACCATTAATCTAAATAATTGTCTTTTGCCATGGATAGGTACCTTCTAAACCATCTGCTCTGCTCTACAAGGATGAAACAATATTATTCAATAAAAATCTATGACAAATTTGTTTCTTTAACAGACAACACACTCTGATGAAGGAGTGGGAGTACGCTGAAGTGATTAGAGTAGGACATGTCATTTAGTATTTTTGTTGACATAGAGAAAGTATGTCAGTGACACTTTTAATGCTTTTGTTAAAACTTCTTGCTCTGTGAGAGGTTCTGTGGTTTATAAATCATCTATTGCTTAACAGGTGCCGTTGCCTTGTATTTTTCTGCCAGCTTTATGGGACTAGAATGGCACTTTTGTATGGGCACACTCAAGTCCTGGTTCCTGATTCCCCTTAGTGCCTGTCCTTAGATATAATCAGCTGCCTTGCTATGTATGAGCAAGCAACCTGGGCGTTCATGGTAAGTTGAGAACATCCTGACAGCTTGGTCTGCTTGCATTTGTAACTGAATATTTTACAAGTCTGCAGTGAGCCTATTAGCACAATAAAACAGGTTCTGTTTTGGACATAGCATCAAAAAAAAAAAAAAAAAGCTTTTAACAAGGATGTTGATTCCTTTCATAGGTTCTGAACAAGTTCAATTCTAGAGGGGAAATAGCTGGTTAAAGCACAGATTCTATGAGGCAGTGACTTTCAGGCATTTCTCTTGCTTGATCTTTAAAAAGAAGTGATCATTAGTGGATCACATAAGAGGTATCAAGCAGACCTCTTGTAAAATAGGAAACGATGAGCCCCAACTAATTTTTCTTTTCGAGGTACTTGGAGTTTTATCTCTTGTTTGCGCTGCCTTATGACACTTAAAATGAACACCAGTGCTGGCAGAAAAGACAGATGAATCATCAGGGCACTAGCCTATTTCTGCTCTTATTAATATTTACACTGTGACCTTGATGAGTTTAGTTTTTTAAGTTCTGGCCAAGATTATTAACTGATAATTTAGTTGATAGCTAGTTTATGTAAGTAATTTAAGTATAATTTATAACTTAGCTGAAGTGATTCTCATTATTGCCACACCTACCTGTTAAAACATTTGTTCCCTTGCTGGTGACTAACAAAAACAGGACTATGACCAAAACAGGATTTACACTGGCCAGTTCATTGCTTAAATGAGCGACCACTAATCCAGTCCTGATTTATGCTTCTGCATGGAAGAATGGCTTGTATATGCAGAGTCATTGAATAAACTGCAGTGACAGAACAGGGATGAGAATTTTGTACAAAATCTAACCTCTTTACAATGAGATCATGTAATTTCAGGAAGATGTATAATGATGCTGACAGTAGCTGAGAGACACCATTTGTCAGATTTTTAAAGGAAAAAAGGAGAAATGTTCCTTTACAATAGAGATGATATTCCTGAGATTCTTTCAGAATTCTTGCCATAATCAGAGTATAATAGCTCTCTTTTTAAGTAGTATTTAAACTGTGATCAGCCAAGTGTCTTCTCAAAGTAAGTTTTTGGCTATATATTTTTTTAGGCTAGTTTTTCTAAAGCTTGTATTATGAATTTCTGTGTTCAGAAACACCACATCACATCTAGTGGATCTGTACTGAAGTCAGGGGAATCATTCTGGCTTTATACTATCACAGCCAAAAAGGTAATATAGCTTCTAGTATCATGCAATATTACAAAGTTTTATGAAGGTAGTTTTGCTTCTCCGGAAAGGTCCCTTTCTTCTTTCAGAAACCAGGTAATCGATGCAGTGATCCTAGTGCAGAAAAGCACTTGAGATGTAAAATGTTAGTCTGATGGACTGTGACAGCTTCACTGAAGTTCATGCGTGACATGAAACTGTACAATTTATGTGCAGGCTTCCAAATTATATTATATTATGCTCTTTTAGAAGTGAGTAGTAGTAGTGCTACTTTTAAAAAAAAAAAGAAGTAACCTTTTCTTATATCCAAACTAAAAGTTTGCTTGGAAATGGTTGTTCAGCTATTCCACCTGAACACATACATACCTATCGATATGCCTGTTGTTAAAATCAGAATACTTATATGCATAACCTTCTTATGTCCTGTCATCCCTGCCCCCACTCCCCACCAAGCAGTTATTTTTGTCAGGCTCAAAATTAAGACTGCTCTCTTCATTAATGTTGTTGTTTTGAGGAATTTTGAAATGTTAGCAGTGACTTCAGCAAGTCAAATCAAAATGATGTCAGATTAAAATGTTATCTTAATGTCATGCTAATTGTGTTGGTCTTAAGTATTGCAGAGCTCCAGGATGTTTAAAAAGGACTGAATGCCTAATCCTTGTTCTTCTCCCAGAAATCTTCAGCTCCTTATGTTGCCAACCTACATTTATACTTGTATGTGAAACACGCTTTTTACTTATGTAGAAAAATGAAAAGTGAAGAAAAGCTCAAAAGCAAACAATAATCCCGGAGCTCAGCAGGATGATTTCTTCACCATTACTTGCCAGAATTGAGCCATGCCCTGCAACAACAGCATTTTCAATAAAATCAAAGCAGCAGCACTAGTTTAGACATCCTTTAGCAAGCACACCTATGCTTCTCTAGCAATTACTTTCCTACTTCCCTGCTTTGTGTGGCTGCCTCATATACTTTGCATCTGTTACCTGAACACGGCCAAAGTGAAATCTTTCTTTTTTTCTGGGCAGCTTGTGCTCATTGCACTCTGATGAAAAGGCAGTATTCCCTACCTGGATTCATCTAAGAATGAATTGTTTATAGTTGTCGACGTCTCTCAGAGGTTTATTGAGCTTAGGTAAGACTGTATGAAGTATAATAAAAAATGTCTGAAGAGCTTTAGAAATATTTCAGGAATTATTTTCTTCAAATGGATTTTTTCATTTTTAAAGAATTTTAAGTAGCTTTAGAGGATTCTTGTGGTTCTTTGTGTTGCACTGTGTGTTAAAGCTCTTTCCTCCCCATGATCTCTGTGGTTTTATCTGGAAGGAGTCACCCGGGTAAAACTTCAGTTTGAAACATGGTATTTGCATTTGTTGTGTTCTGCTGGGCACGGCTCTCTCTTCCTGAACTGTTTGTGCAGCCATATATACTGAAGTATTTCAGTGAAACTAGAGGCAAATTACATTTGCATAATCCTGTGAAAGTACATGCAAGAGTGATTGGGTATTCAGAAGAATCTCCTAAGGTAACAGACTGAAAGCTGTGTTTTCAGTGAGAAGGACTTGTTAACATCCCTTTTAAAAACTCCGTGTGTATTTTGGTCTTGGATGGTTGATTGTGATCCCTCCCTATTCCAGGAAAAAAGGCACTTCTGAATGAAGACTCAGTCTACCTATTTTAAGGTGTTGTGAATTGCCCTCCATCTTCCAGTGATGTGAGGGACCTTAGGAGTTTTGCTGAAGAGCTTAAATGAAGCCTCTAATATTTAGGCAGTTAATGGCATATGAAATGAACTCTTCCATTAAAGGTGTCCGTCTACTGTGGGTCAATGAACTTTGTTTTGGTGAGAAATGCTGTTTGGCTAGAGGTAGAGGATGGTGCAAATCTTTACTTAGCATGAACAGTAGGTATAGATGTGAATTATGAAGAAATCTGTGCTACCGTAGCAGAGGCACTGACAAGAAATGTGCATGTCTGACATATGTGTGTTTCAGAAGTTGACCTATACCACCAAATAAAATAATTTGAGATCATTTCTCTTCCCAGTTAAAAAAAATAAAAAAAAATCAAGTCTGACTCCTCTGAGTAAATACAAGAGAGCTACCATGCAGAGGGAGGGAAAATTTTACCTTGTAATAGATGAAGTGATAATCACAGCTTAAAAGAACTAATTTGCATTGCTCTTCATTTAAAAATGTGGAAATAAGCATGTGATGAGAGCTGCTTGTAGGATAGATAAGCATCAGCCAATTTTACTTCTGCTTCTGTGTTAGACTTGTAGGCATTCAGCTCTACTGTTTTTAAGGAACTTGCAGCTTTTGGACAGTTCCTCATAGAAGTGAATACTTCTTTTAAAATGTGAAAAGTTCATTCTATTTCCGCAGCAACAGAATTAGTCTTTATTATAATCAACTTTGAAATCTGTGAATTATGAACTTTAGAATGCTCTTTCATTTTAGAGACTAAAAACTGAATGAGGACTGCATTTTAATTTTGTCACAGTCTGTAGCAAAGTGAAATTTGCCTGAAAAATGTAACAATAATATAATAAACCCGATGCTGTAAGGAAGTATGATAGCAACATCCTGTAGCTTTCATCAAGAAAGACCTTTTTTCTACTGCAAATATGAGAGAAGATTTATTCTGAGAAAAAAGAACCTATTCTCTTCCTCTCCCTGTTACTCAAACATACTCTAGACATACCAGTTCCAAAACATAAATCCTACAGGTAACAGTCAAGAGAACTAGAGAGGTGTTGACTGCTGGGAAGCTCTAAGAATACTTGTTGCAAACCAGTACATCTAAGATGTAATTCAAATTAATTAGCTGAGGTACTTTCATCATCTCCATGTAGACACCTTTGCAGAGGTAATGGAGAGCAGTATAAAGGCAGCTGCTCAGGTCCCAAGAACAGTATGATGACAGTACTGCTTTAGGCTTTGCAGTTAGCTTGTATTTTGGCACCACGCTCGCTGTAAACACTTGACCCTGGTCTTCTGTCTGGCTGCTCAGGACCATACACAGTCATTGGCATAATCGTATTCAGGTTGGTATCCTGGTCATCATTAGCCAGTCCTTCACCTTTTGATCAGTACAAGAAGGAGCTCATACACAGCTTCCTATATTACACAGTGCATATGGCAGCTACCTCTCCATTCAGCGCAAGTTTGACAAGGTAGTCAGTCTTTCTGTTCACAACAGGATCCTCATAGCTAATGAGGTAATGTGAAATAAGCTTACCTATTTTTGGCTGTTGGATTTTTAGCTTTGCCCTCTTGCTACCTGAAGTCTCAAAGCATTTCAGACTGCTCCTTTTCTCTGTGGAGTAGTTGTAGTCTCGTAGAATCTGTTTCTCTTCTCTTGCTGGTTCTCCCTTGGAGGGAGAAAAAATACTTCTAGTAATGTCTTATGCTGGAGAAGAAATGACACATAAATGAAAACTTTCTGGAAATTATATCCAGTTTACTGATCTGAATTGGAAAAGTTTGTACAGGGAAGATTTTTAGAGGTTTCTTACAAATCTACGTGTGGGAAAAAAGACAAGTGAAAGTCTTCTGAGGTCTCAATCTGACCTCAGCAAATACTGTAATTTCACACTATTCATTTATTTATTTGGTTTGATATAATTTTCTTTTATTTTTTCAGATTCATTTAAACTAGAAAATATATGTAAAATCGTAGAGTTACATATTATATTTAAAGCAATGCAAATCTAGGTCTTTGTTTAAAAGCTTTTGGCAGGTACATGAGGTTCATGTAAGCTGAAGCTGTCAGTGTAAAGCCTCCTTGCCAAAGCTGGAGCTTGATTGCCAAAAACCATTGAGTGAACAATGCTGCTTTGGATAGAAAGGAAAAACCTCTTTAAAACTTGGTTCCTATGGCTGTTTGCCTGTTTTATGTTCATAAGTTGCTTTTGGAATGCTGAGATCTCTTACTGGGTGCTGAAATCCAGTAGGTACTCCAGGATGCTTTAGTATTACTGATTTCAACAGAAGGTTGAAAGAAGTGTCTATGAAGAGAGTGCCTATGCTGGCAGACACAGATGAAAATGAACAAGCTCTGCGTGCCCTGCTCCTGCCAACTCTAGTTTGAAAAGTATGTCAGGCCTTGCTGAAAAGTACTTTATCACTACACCAAAAGCCATGAAGTTGTATTAACTCTCATCCAGGTGTCGTGCAAGCTGGCACACATTCATGTCTCAGCATGATCCTGCAAATGTACCTTAAGAAGCACATTTAATATCTGTGCCTTACTATATATATGAAGATCCTTTTGTTTTAGTTTGCTGTTTCCCTGCATACCATGGTATTGTACTCAGTGAAATTCTTGTTCTTTGAGAGTTTCGTCTTTGAGGCGTTAAGATGTAAGAGAAACTTACGCTAAGTGGAACCTACTTAGTAGCACAGATATTGAGACACAAGACAGCCTAGTGATTTATTTCTCCTGCACTGTAAAACCAGGATGCTGTTGGGGCTCAGACATCAGGTTCTTCCAAGTTATAGGCTTCTTAAAGTCCTGGTTACATGGAAAGATCAATACATGTGTTTGCACTGTTTTCTTTAGAAAATTAATATTTCATTGTGGTCTTCCATCACCAGCAACAGATACACACAGTATCTAGTAGAAGATTAGAAATAATGTACAGATTTTTTCCATTACTCACTTATTGATACTTCCAAGAATCTTGCCTGCTTCCTCCAATTTTGGCTCTAATTGTTACTGTTAACACTGTGTTTTAGCTGGAGTTCAGTATCTATTTCTGTGCTTTCCAGTCATATTAACAGTCATCTGTCATATCTTCTGAAACATACAGGATGTGGGTTTTGGCTGTGTCACTAAGAAGCTTTTTGCAGCTTTAGAGAAACTTAATTTTAGAGGGCAGGAGATATTTTCCTTTAGATAACAAATAAATTAATAAAATTGTAAACAAAGTTGTGATATCTTACTAAGTTATATTTGATACTATCGAACATTTATAATAGTCACATCTGCTGAAGGGTCATATGCAATTTAGAGCCTAAAATCACAAGCTAAATGTTTTCTATTGGCAGGCTCTATAGAGTTGCTTCCTAACTGCCTTATTTAAACTTGTATCACTTCTTTAAATGCATCTGTGTCTCCCCTGACTAGAAACATGACCATGGATGAAATTCAGGCCAGCTGAATATACTTCTCCAAGTCGGAAGTATGAATTTAAAATCACATATCTGAAAAAAATTATTTACAGTACCCCTAGATGCAATATACTTCAAGAAAGAAATGCTAAACATTGGATAACCCATCTAGAATTACAAGAAAAGGCAGCAGGCCTGATCCTTTTCTGTAGTTTCAGTGTAGTCTATTCCTGTTTTGTGCACTTGAGAACATAGGTAGTACATTTCAGGGAACGAAATGAAATATTACATCTGAAATAGAGCTGTGAAGTTTGATTGCAAAGCGAGACCTGAATGTGAGGTATGACCAAAACAAAGTAACAGATCAAACTTCAAGACTCTTGGTTTTTTTCTCTTCTGATTTGTATCTATTTGATTAAAGTCTTACACTCTTCTTCTTCCCAACATTTTGTTGTTGTTTTTTTTTCCTCCCCCCAAAACATATTAGAATATTTGGGTGTGTTTGGATAAAACAAACCCTCTGCTACTTTGAAATTTCTGTTTACTCTGGGCTTTTCCCATCATGACAAAAAAGTCCAGACTGTAGAAAGCATATAGGAAGGGAGCTCATTCCTGTTTCAGATGCTACAAAGAAATAAAGGGTCTTCCATTGTTTTATGTTACAAGTATTTGAGCTGTGGATAATTTTCTGAACTGAAACCTAAGATCTTTTGTGACTGGCTCATCTCCTGCTGGTTTTTCTATTCCACTTCCCAAATTCATAATCTGTCTTTCAGGGATTGATAACTTACCTGCAAAGCCAGGTGCTTCCATAGGACAATGGCTACTACTTTATGAAAGTATCTTCTCAAATATATCTTATGTCATATTGACCTATAAAATATAAATGGCAAATGCCATACAACAGATTGTGCTGGTGCTTGCAATCTTGCCAAGACCACGGCAGCTGCATTTTCATTCATCGTCAGTGCATGTGGTCTAATAATTTTAATTTGATTCTTTCAAGTGAAGCATTTTTCTCAGCCAGTTTACTAAACTAGCCATAATGATTTTTTTTTCTTTCTTATGGCATTGTATTTACACATCCACATAGAATGTGCTGTTTCAATGTATCTCTGTGCTAAGCAGAACAAACTAAAGCCTGAATTTTTAGGTTCTCGGTGGACCACTTTAGGAAATTTTATATGACTGCCACCTGTATCCACACAACCTTTACTGCAAAATCAGGACCTCCTATTCAGGTTGCTCTAGCCCTATTTCTCTGCCATTGGCAATTTTATCACCAGAAACAGTTGTCGGTTTCAGTTGTCATTGCTCTAAAAAGTAAAAATGCTTGCTTTTGGATGTAACTTGCAATATTAGAAAGAAAAAAAAATAGATGTACTATTCAGTGATATGATTATAGAAAATACATCTTTTTTTTTTAGGTGTGCTAGTACAAAAAAGACTGAAATTCATATTACTTTAGTTAGTTATTACACTGAGGATATTCGCAGTATATATACTTTTCAGCATTTTTTTTCAGCTTTACTTCTAGTTTTTGCATTATTTTTAATGCTTGGTTTACTTCAGCTGTGGATAAGTCTGCAGTAATCTACTTTGAATTTCTCATCTTCCTAAAAAAAGAGCGTCCTTCCCCTTGAAGTGAAATTTTTTTTTCTCTTGCCTTCAAATTTGAGGTCCTGCCACCTCTAGTCTGATTTACTTCATACACGCAGCATGGCTTTCTACTCAGAATGAAATGATTATTTTTCCTTTCCTAAACTGTTGGACTTCTGGGGCCATTTCTGTTCAAATTACTTTAGAGATGGGGAATCCAGTGGGGCGAGTAGGTCAGATTACATTTTTTTGTTTTGTGAAACTTAAGACCTTTTCAACTTGTAGTGGTTCCCCAATCCCTTTTAAACAAGGAATGTTAAATATTTTTCATTTGGAGGAAAAAAAAATCAGAAAATAAAATCACTTTTACCACACACAGAGCCACTTAGCTCTTGTGAAAGTCAACTGGATGTAAGTACTGTCTAGTTCATGTTACTGTTTTGGTATTTTAATGTTTTAGGGATGGAACTTTCAGTCCCTAATCTGCAAAATTTCCATTTCTACTTTTTTTCCCTCTTTCCAATATCCTCCCATGATAAAATAGTTTTGTTTTTGAAGTATACTTCTAGTAGCACTGCAGAAAAATCAGTCATCCAAAATGACTTTTGAGAGAATACTCAAATACTGCTCCACTGACCAGTTCAGTTTTTCCATAGCCCATCTGTTGCCATTCACTCTCAGTGGATCGGGGCTTTAGACTTGTAAAGAAGTCCTTTGAGTGAAAACCTGTGAGATGCTTAAGCTAGTTATGGAATTCAAGAAAAAGGGCCAATCTTAGTCCAACAGTTCACAACTATGAAAGCCAGTTTCAGGTGGAATTGTAGCCAGATGGCCAAATGTGTGCTGGGGAGAGATTGTGAGTCTTAAAGTATAACTGGAACAAGGTTACCAACAGAGAAGTTCTGTTTTGCATCTAAGTCAGCTCAGTTTTCCTATCATAAAGAGTGGAGAGAAACAAGAAGAGGAAAGCTGTCGCTCAAGGTCCATGCTTCAATAGACCAATGTTGTACAACTGTACAGCCCTCAAAAGAAAAACTGAGAGATACCAAACTCAGAAAAATGTGATTATTAGGAAACTTGTAAGTATTCAGGACTCTGTTCTGCTGGACTGGAAACAAGAATATATCATTCTTCATGAGTATCTTGGTTCCTTATGCAGAAGATCTGTAGAATTTAGTGCCCAACTGTCATCTAAGGAGGCTATATCTAATGAAATTGTATTCAGAATATTTTCTGTAGTGGGGGTGTCTAGCAAGCTACGAAAAAAGTAATCTTGAGAATTATGCTATGACAGCTGCAGAGTTTGGCCTGATGCATCACTGATGCTCAGCTTATTAGGAGGCAGTACATAGTACTACTCTGTTAGCCTCTTTCTCAGATAGTACTAAGACACAGGGAACTACCTGGACAATATTCCTACAAAGGAGAAGTGAAGAAAAATAGAAACTAAGAGCCTAAATTCAAAAGCAAAATGCAGAGCATCTTGGGAGTTTCAAACGAAACTCCACCAAAGAAAAAGCAGCTTCGAGTAATTTTTTCATCTTAGAAGGGAATTCCCTCAGCTTGGACTTTCTGAAGGAACAAAAGAATGGGACAGTCTTCCTGTCCTCTTTTTCCTGTTCCTTTGGTCTATATGGAAGAAATGATTAATCTCACTGCACTTTATTCCTTTGGTCTATATGGAAGAGATTATTAATCTCACTTCATTTTATTCCATGTTGAGACAAATGATCCTGGTGCCTAGAGCCCTATGCTTTAGATACTCTATAAATACATTATGAGAACAGATTCCTGAAGTCTAACCCTCTGAATGGAAAACAGTGAGCTGAAATGTATCCAGAACAGTAACCAGTGTCTTCATCTTGCAGTACCTGGTGATTTAGATGGGTCTCACACCAGGATTTAGGAGCTCTGGTTAAGTGTATTTTGAGACATCAGTCATAATGCAGTCAAGCAGGCTGAAGAGTCCAAAGTTGAATTGCTTGAACATCATTCTCTAAGCCTGTGTGACGCACAGTTTATGGAAGTAAATTGCTACAGTTGTCAACCTTGGAAAGTCCATCAACTGAAACAGAAGCTTTCATTTGCTCTTTTACCTCAGAGACAGTCCCCTAAAGATAAGGGTGAAGCATGTTGTTTGAACAATGAAGTCAAGCATGAATTTTCTCTGCTGTGGCTGACTATAGAGTTCTAGTATTTGTTGTGTCTGTCTGCTTCATTTCAACAGCAGTAAATGTTTTTAAAAGAAAAAAAGAAAGTAACTGCAATGCTAGTTTGTTTCATGAAGGAATGAACTTTAAAATTACTTTTATTCCTTTTTGCCTCTATATCCTGATTGCTGATCCTGTATGGTAGGAATTGCATTTTAAAAAGAGGAACATCTCTTGGTGTATTAAATAAAAAAGGGAGTTGCATCTCTTATCTATCTGTTAAAGAACTTTTTTTCCTGTGTGTCATGAGACAAGGAGGGAGTTATTTCAAATTCTAACTGGTATAATGCAGCAATACATACAGCACTCTACTTAAGGGCTTTTATCAAAAAATGCATTCCTCGCATAATATTTCTTCTTAATAAGTAACAGTCTTATGACTAGTCTGTGCTTTCACATGACTATAGTTGTTCATCATTGAACATAGCATTTGATTTTTAACTTGTGTAATAAAAAGCCAGTAACAAGAGCAAGTGCCAATCAAAGTGGAGGTTTGTGAGTATAAAACTAATAAGGGAATTTTTTCGTGATACATATTTCTCTTACTTTTCAGATAGGGATATTTAATCTCTCCTTTAAAACATACAAGTGTGGACATAATCAACAAGCGTGACTTTAATGCCTTCAAAAGACTATATTTCCTTTAATATTGGATTTCAGATAATATTTGCAGTATGTGGTAATGTATTCTGAAAAGTTCTAAAGATCATTAGAGACGACAAAGCAGTTGTTTAAGAATGAAAAGTTTTAGAAAGAAGAAAGGGGTTTATTCCTTTTTGTTGTTGTTGGGGTTGTTTTTTTTTCTTCTTGAAATGGAGGGACCTTTCAAATATTGCAGAAATGAAAACATTGTCAAATGCTTGTCTCAAAAAATCTCAAAATACTCCCTAAACCAACCTAAAAATGCAATGACAATCCAAAAATTAAACTAGATAGGAAATTTCAGCATCTGACTCAAATTACATTCTGGAATGGAAGCTATTTCACATGAAGAAAGCCCAGCAAAGAAACAAATAATAAAAACAATGTACAACCATCTATTCAAAATCACCTTGTAGAAGCAGTAATATACTTACTGATTTGGGGCATTTACATAATTTTGCAGAATACTCCCCAAAATGTTTGCTCACATTTCTAAAGTGTGTTTGACCCAGATTCACAGTGGATCTATGCAGTTTTTGCATTGAATGTATCAAAGTGACTTTTATATCAGATGATGTCTCCAGGGTGCTCTTTCCCTGGTAATGTTTTGCAAAATGAGCTAGGATTAGGTCACATTTCATCTCAGTATATTTTACTCTGCTGGATTAAAGAATGCTTGTTCTTAATGAACAGATTTTCAGAAGTGAACAGTCTTCACTTTTGTGCCAGCTTTTCAAGGAGGATCTTAGCAGCTACCTAGGCTTGGAAAGGAGTGGTTAGAGCTTTACAAGGGTCCTACTGTACTATAAGGTTTTTTGTAATCTGCCTCAAAATCTCACTGTGAGAATACTTGATACCTCTTTAAAACTCTGGCCTTGTTTAAAATAGTTGAGCTATTTTGAAATCTGATGGCATTGCTGCGTGATTAATGCTATGTATAGGCTTAACAATGGCATGCAGCTAGAACGACAGACAGGCTTAAATGTATGTGCAACTTGCCGCATCTGAGTAGTTCCTTGGGATGGGTCCTATCTGTGACTGCAAATTGTATGATTAGTAAATCAGAAGGATTACTCTTACAGGTGAACTACGTAAAAGATTAAATGCTCTGCTGCATGGCAAATGTGCTGGATGGAGCAAGGAATTCTGATGCAAGTGACACACTATAAGAATACTTACCAGCTTTTGGCCTGAGCCATTTTTGGGATTTGCAAAACCATTAAGTAAATGGTTTTTAAAAGCCCATTTTGTCTAAAAACACAGGTCATAACTTGAGTTTATAGTATTTACTGACTTGACTTTTTCACATCATGTTAGATTTCACCTCCTATGTCTATATACATTTCAGTATTTTCCTCGATATATGTGTGATTTAGTATTGAGAGTTGGGTTCAACAGACAAAATCCTTGCCAAAGGAGCTTTATTTGTCTACAGTAGGTTGAACTAGCTTCTTTGTCCTTCTGTGATTTATGGAATATAGTTTGTTATTGTTCTGCCAAATTTCTAGCCGCAATTGGGTAAACTTAATGTGCTTAGCACTAGTGCATCATCCCACTGTCTATTCCTTGGTGTGCAATCTTGCAAGAATATATGACATGACATCTATAAATCTGCTATCAGCTTGATTAGGATTTGCAAACATTGATTGAGAAAGAAAGGCTTGCATCTTACTTGCTAAATATAGAGAGATAAATGCCTTTACCTTATGCATTGGGAGCAACTAATGAAAGCTTATATCCTTTCCATCATTAAAAAAAAGACATCCCCTTGAAATAAAAAGCTTAGCAATTACTGGCCACTTTCCCAAAATCCTCAGAACTGTGTGGCCACTTTCAAGCTATTTGCAAAGAATGGGTGCTGGGTTGCGTTCTCCTGTTAGCTGTCAGTGTAATCCTGATGCTATCAGTTAAATTCCAAAACATGGTAAAGTGGAATGTGACTGTATGTTTCAGGCAAGGCTTTCCAAATTCAAAACCCAAGTTTAAAAATAAACAACTATCAAGTAAACAAATGTTAAGGTGTCTAATAGTCTATGTAAACATTGTGTGGATCTTAGAGGGTACAAACTCTACTTCTTCTAATAGATGCATCTAAAGGTGTCTTAGGCTACATTACTGAATTTGACAACACAGTTTGTTGTCCTGCCTTTATGGAGAGTGACACTTTGCATTTCCTTGAAGCCCAGTTTTCTGACTTTGGCAGACAGGTAACAGAAACAGGTTTGAATATGTTGGGGTTTATTTGGGCAAAGATCCCTCTGAAATTGGTGAGGGAATGCCAGATAGAAGTGTGCCCGCTGCCTGTCTGAGGGTCAGGCTGTAATTAATATTTACAGAACACTTGGAATTCAGTAGATCAAAGTAGTTCAAAGCATTACCATTTGTGCTTAATGTATGAATATGTTTGCACATCTCTCTAACCTGCTCAAGGTTGTAGCACAGTCACGATGGGCCAGAATTGTAGGCAAAAGAGAACTCCTTTGGTAGAACATACGGCATGGATTAATCTTGCCTTTACATTGCACTTTCACTCATGCTCGAACTGTTGTCATACTGGAGATGAAAAAGCAATGCCTTATGTACTGGGCACACAATTCCTCTGAGGTTTATTCTTAATGATAAGGTGCACAACTTAGAAGAGTGGCAGGAAAAATCCTTGCTGTTGCAAGAAATGGTGTAGAAACCTGGAATAAGTCTGTTATAGAGAGAGTGCAGAAGTTCCTACTTTGAAGGGAAGTGCTATACACACCATGGCAGAGGAGACCACAGTAACGCTAAGCACATGAAATATGTGAAGACATAAAGACACTTACTAAGCATGTTAGTAACAGTAGAAATATATTCAGTTTGGCTGCATTTCTGACAAAATACTTCAGTGGTTTCTGGCTGGAGAGGTATTGTAAATCAACCGTATGCTGGATGAGCTAATACTGGTACTGTGATTTCACTTAATGTAGCAACTTGTTATTGAAACTGGAGATCACAATCTATATGCCAAAGCCCCACAAAAATCTTGGGATATCACATCATAATTTCTTTTCAAGAATCCAGTATATTTTTGTTTTGATACCGAAGAGAAAGTAGACTGAGTTAGGGGAGAAGCAGCATAAAATCATTACATTTTGACACTTCCTTACCTCTTCTTTTTCAAGTAAGCAGACACTGCTAAACCTGATGGACTGAGGTGAACTATTCATTTACATGTTTTTGCAAGTATTCCAAATTATTTTCTTTTCTATTGTGTAAAATAATGTTCGTCTAGTACTCTAAATTAATAAGCAACAAACCAGACATGGTATGGATTATCACAGGTAATAATTCTATCAGAATTTCTAATTTATTTCTTCTGGAGATCGACAGTTTCTGTGCATACAGATTGCAGAAAACAGTGCTTCCTCTCCAGTTTGACTTAGTGTTTTATTTTTCTTCCTTTTTTTTTCAGGGGATGACATTTCCATATTCTTTGGTGCTGATTTCTTGGAATCAGTTTGGTCAAAAGTCTTTTAGGGGCAGACTAACTGCTGGGCTGGGCAGACTTACTCCAGGTCTCCTTGAGGGCAGAGTGAGATTTCTGATCCTTAGATCCAACTACTGAAAATGTTCCACCTTGTACTCCCTGTGCCAAATGCCCACAATGCTATTAACGTGCCACATATCCCCTCAGGTTCCAGGAGTGTGATGATGTCTTTCAGATACCTTGCTTCCACTAGAAGTTACACTAGGCAATAACTAGGCTTTAAATTGGATCAGGTAGTTAGTGGGGAATTGTTGCAGAGTGCCAGCTTAGTGGTTCCCTTTTGGATTCCCATGTTCAGGAGAAGCACAATCTCTTTTTTTTGGTGAACTTTTTGTTAGGACACAATTTTATGTAAACTTCTCATCTTGAAAGTCCATCTTAAAAGGTGAGCAGATGGGTTCTTTCTCTTCAGAGAAAGCATTTCTTATGCCTGTAGTCAGCGTTCACCTTTTTTTGACTGAAGAGAGATAACCAGATGGGAATGGCTGTGTTTGTTATTGCACATGAAACCAAGATCAAGACTGGCCTTACTTGTTCTAATACATGTGTTTATACATTTCAAAATAACTTTTGCAGTTTTCTACATAAGAAAATAGCACTTTTCAAACATAAATATTTTAAAAATCACCTTGTTGACAGGTGTTCTACTTTTTTTCTCCCTAAATCCAAAGATCGTCCTCAGTGGCTGACTGAAAGAGATTCATCCTTACCTTATGATCTACTCTTTCTAATTGCTAAACCAGAAAATGAAGACTGTTAGTATGGCATGTCCCCAGGTGGAAAAGGTGAGACAAGAAGGCAGAACACCACTGCACTCCATCTCTCATCTATGAGCCTTTGTTCAGGTCCACTCACAATCATGCTTTAATCTATAGTATCTAAACCATTATAGTGATAACTTAATTTTATAGTTCCTTAGTCCATGATAAATCTCACTGAAATCAATTTGTAGCACTAAAAACACAGGGGACCATATAAATGACCTTAAAAATTATCAAGACCTTATGCATCACTTTTCTGACTCTCTGTTCCAGTACTGTGGTTCTTGGACTGCATTAACATTTTTATGTGGTGAGATCACTGTAATTACCTACTACCTTTTTCAGACTTAAACCTAATGAGGTCACTACCCAAATGACATATCTCCTAATTCTGGGGACCATCCAGTCATCATTTTAATTCAGGAAAACAGGGATGCCAATATAATTTCTCATGTTTTAGTTTTTGCTTTATAAAACAGTGATTTTCTGTCTTTATCTCAGGAGGGTTTCTTTTGGAGGAAGAGACAGTCAATTTTTCCGTTACATCATTGACAGGCATAATCTTCTTACTAATGCTTTTAAAGCTTGGGACGAGTAGTCTACAGCCCAGAAAAGGATAAAATTCAAGGTGATGATGTATATTCTTTGTTTCAGTCACCTTTATTCATTACGCATGTGGCATAGCACAATCAACAAAGGCTCTTGCTACCACCACTAAAACCAGAGGCATGCTATAAACATCACATGGAGCTGAATTAAGAGGGCAGCAATAGGAACAGTTTCACTGAATTCACTTTTAATATGGCTACTTCACCACTGAAGGAAAATATTCAGTGTAAATCAAAATAAAAAGTAAGGCCTCTAAGTAACCAAACCACCCAGAGCCTTCTCTTCCTTGTTCATGTTCATGACTACTTTACTGCTAGGAAATGTTTATATATTTCCTTGTAGAAACTACTGACTCTATAGTTTATTCTGTAATGTGAGTTCAGCTCTGGAGGAAGATGCCATATTCAGAGCTGTGGAAGTCCAATTTACTCTCTCAGAACAGCTGCTGCAGAGCAAAGTTAGTAATGTTAGCCTTCCTAACTGTGTTAGGTCTGGTGTGAAAGGATCTAAGGTGAAAGCAAATCCACCAACAATAAAGTTCAGCTAATATCAGCTTCTTGATTAAGAAGAAACCAATTGTGCCTGAGAAGATATTCCACCTTGTAGCTCTTGTAAGTCATGCAATGGCACCTTGTGATGAACTGCACCAGGAGTTTATTGTCCTATCATTTGGACTTCAGGACCAGCCTCTGAGACAGCCTGACTTCAAAACCTTTACAAAAGTAACATTTTATTACTTTTTGCCTGTTTTGTTTTATTTATGGATTCTCTGTCTGACTAATAGATATACCATTTTATTAAAATTTTAAAGGAGGTAATTCGTTGTGTTTTGACATTCTAAATAACTCTTGAGAATGGGTGTTTACTGAGTGATATGTATTTTATGAAAAGCAGAAAAGCCGTAGGCCGTCCTGGCTGGGAACTAATTGTTACTCTTAACAAACTAAAAACATTATCTTGTACATCAGTAAGGTTTTTTTTTAAAGCTGTATACAGTGGGGCTCTTATTATGTATCTGGATCTCTTGCACTAGGCCACTGAAACGATGTTTGACCCCTGTGGGCACTACCAGCCCTTGTGATTTCTGCCTAGCCTTTCCTGTGACCTCCTCCCACCCTGGCTGTGGCCCAGGACCTCATTTCAGCCTAGCCTGGGACCATAAATCCCTGCCCCAGCACTACTCTAGGTGGACTTGGGCCCTATTTGTAGTCCTGGTCCTGGTCCTCTCTCCTCCTGTCCTGGCTAATGGACTGGATTTGCTGGGTGGACCTGGAACTACTCTGTAGACAGCTTTTGTATGCAGCCCTATTTCCAGTCCTCTTTTCCACATGGACCTCTAGCCCTGGCTCCATCCCTGTTCTCTGAAAACTAGTTGGAAACATTCCTCAGATGCTTTTCTCCACACTGTTTTCAGCCTTGGGTGTACCTGCTGGAACTACTATCAGGCCTGATGGAATGAAATACAATCAGTTTGGAAATTTTGCTTTCTCTTAGTCCAGGAGGATTTGGATGTATATTATCTACTGTAAAGCTGCTGTGTCACCAGCTGGGTCACCTTACTGCTAAAATAATTTGTATGAACAGCACTTTACATAGTGAACCTGATTCATATTGTTGCATTCAAAGGACATAAATAGAGAAGGAAAAAGATCTGTGGTACTTTGGTTGCTGGGGGATTTGAGAAGTGCTATTTGTATCAGCAAGGCTGTGGGGTATAGTTCAACAATTAAGTTACTACACTAAATGAAGAAATCCTTTTCACATGGTATGCTGTCAAAAGAAGCAGCACCTGTAAACATTGGTACTAAGCAAGTCAGAGAGGCAAGGTCAGTAATCAAGCTGAACAGTAAGAAAAAAGAACAGATTTCCCCTACTTCAGATTATGACCACACAATTACAGACAGCATAACATGGTTTTTAAGTTGAGATAGTATAAGAATGGATGTCTTATATGTTGCAAAATTTAGACCTCACCAAGATGCCCCCAAATCGCTATTAGACTATGAAGAACTAGACCAAGATATTTATTTTACTGAAACATATTTTTATACTAAACAGCATAAAAGTGAAGAGTATGTAATCTGGGATGTGGTGTTCAATTGGAAGTCAAGAACTATACAAACTTTTCTTTGTATTCAAGAGAGACATTTCCTGTGTTAGATTTCCTCTAATGTTAGAGAGGACAAAACCAAATAAAACCTTCACAGGAAAAAAGAAAAAAATCCATCCCTACAATCTCTGAGTCATAAATTCAAGAAGTGCCTAATAAAGGACCTAGTTCTTCTACGTGTTTTCTGATGCCTATCTCCTTACATTTCTAGGTTGGGTTTTTTTATAATTGAACTGCTTATGGATAAATGATAAATTAAATTAGTAGAAAATTGACTTTTTTTTGACCTGTCTGCCAAGTTAAGTGCAGTCTGTGAAGCTTAATTTAGGAATACATATATTTTGACAAAAATAACTTACACCTTTTTATTCCTCCTCCCCCCCCCCCCCAATACTTTTACCAATTGAGTTTGTCTGAGATTTTGAAATGAGAAATGGAAAAAGACCCAACAAAACCTTTCAGCAAGCAGGGTGTTGAGTTTTTGCAGTTCTATTTTTATTTTTAATTGAATTTTAATTGATTGGTGGAAGTGAAATAGAAATAGAAGTCCACTCAGTAGAATAAGTACAGAACCACATCAGCAAGGAAAATACATCAAAGTATGATTGTCACCAGTGTGTGTCTACAGTGACCTGTGGTATGCTCAGCATCTAATTAATTCTCTGGCTTCTTCTCTAGAAAGTCTTCTTCTCTAGAGACTTTCAAAACCTGCCTGGATCTGTTCCTGTGTGGCCTGCCCTGTGTGATCCTGCTCTGGCAGGGGGGTTGGACTCAGTGCTCTCCAGAGATCCCTTCCAACCCCTAGCATTCTATGATTCTATGATTCTTTACGAAGGCTGTTAACAATGGAGGTAATTAGGACTAATTGTAATGGTGAGTTTGATTGTCTGGATGCCTGTACATTATAAATGGAACAATGTGCTTAATGACCTTCAGTTTCTAGTCACCCAGTGTTCTCTATCACTCATAGCTCTAATTTTTATCTGCCTACCATTCTGGGGTGAGATGAGCACATTAAAACTATGTTGTCTTTCTCTGGCATAATCTATGCAAAATCTTCAGCTAATAATTTCTGGCTCATGTATAATTTCTGGATGAGATTACATCATCTGAAAAGACATCCCACTTCAATATTCAAGCAGCAAACAATCCATTGTGTTTATTAGGAAAGTTTTAATGTGATTAATAGAAGTATCTTTTATTGTATTTTAAGGTCCTTATAGACATAATAGTCTGGAGACCTGATTCAAGGAACCAAATAGTTCAGATTCTTTTTTTTTTTTTCTTTCTTTCTTTTTTTTTTTTTTTTTTTTAAATCTAAGATACTAAGATTAAGACACAGCCTCTGGATCTGACTGCAGCTCCAGGATAATGATCTCCTACTGCCACATGAATATGCAAAGTGTGAACTGAAGACATATCAAAGCAAGAGATACCGATGCTCAAATGTTTTAGTTTCAAGATTTTCATATGTGCTGTGTAACTTAAAGGTGACTTTACTTGATGAAAGCTAGTAGAGAAGAGAGAACAGTGTCTTTATACACAACTAATTGTCCTAGCAGTCTCTTTGGGTAAGAAAAAATGAATGAGTATTTTATTATTTATTTATTCATCTTCCCCATGGTATTCTATTACTATTATATACAATTACTGTAACTTCCATTAGTAGAAAAGGAAAATCAGATATTAGGACAACACAGACACTTTAAACAACTGTAAAAAAGGTACTTGTGCATCATAAAGTGGATGATGTGTTTGATTACTAGTGGCCATTACTCAACAAACCTAAGTGATATAATAGAAAATCCTTGCAACAGAAACTCAACACAAAAAGAGATCGTGCCTAATTCAAAAAAGTTCTATTCAAAGTGGTCACAGAGGGATGATATAAAACAAATGAGTACACATGGTGTGCAGAAGGAAAAGGAAGTGATTAATAAACACTTCTAATGCAAAGACCCAAAGTCACAGCCAGCTACGTGATCTAGAATTAGTTGTGTAATCACAGTTTGTATATATATACGTAGCATCTTTTCACCTCTTCTGCAAATAGCCATAAGCAGGTCAAAATGTCTTCAGTTGCATCCATCATAATTGTATCCACGTATCCATTAAACATCTTTTCTAGAAGTTTTGTAACCAACAATTGTATTACTTTCTTGCACTTGTCAAAAATGTGACGCAAAGCAGTTTCTGCTGTGACTGAGTGCATATACAAATATTACTTCCAAAAAACCTCACGTGTTTTTTGCTATGAACAATAAAAGATAAACCATTTTATTAACTTTTTTGGAAAAAAAATTTCACAAATATATCTGTCACAGAAAGCAAGCACAAGACATACACAGTGAACAGACATTTAAGTGTCCAATAATTGATTTTCATTCTTCACCCATCTTTAATTACATATTCTAGCCTTTGATGAATTAAATAGCTTCTAGAACAAGATGAATATATGTGTATATAAGTGCACCATTGAGGCACCTTTTAATATAAAAAATGCACCAAATTTTCAAGGAGGTGTAGAACTTGGTGTAGAGTTTTCAGTTTTGCTATCTGTTGTGGTTTAACACCAGCTAGCAACTAAGCACCATGCAGCTGCTCACTCACTCCCCCCTTACTGGGGAAGAGAATCAGAAGAGTAAAAGTGAGAAAACTTGTGGGTTGAGGTAAAGACAGTTTCATAGGTAAAGCAAAACCCACATACACAAACAAAGCAAAATAAGGATTTCATTCACCAATTCCCATCAACAGGCAGGTGTTCAGCCATCTCCATGAAAGCAGAGCTCCATCCATCACATGTAACAGTTACTTGGGAAGAAACCCACCATAACTCAGAAAGTCCTCCCCTTTCTCTTTCTTCCCTCAGCTTTTATATTGCTGAGCATGATGTCATATGGTCTGAAATATCCCTTTGGTCAGCTGGGGTCAGCTGTCCCAGCTGTGGTGCCTCCCAGCTTCTTGTGCACCTCCAGACTACTTGCTGGGGTGAGGATCAGAAAAGACCCTTGACTCTGTGCAAGCACTGCTCAGCAATAACAAAAACATCCCTGTCTTATCAACACAGTTTCCAGCACAAACCCAAACCATAGACCCATACTGGCTACTATGAAGAAAATATGCCAGCCAAAACCATCACAGTGACTCATGCTACATACAGAACTGCAACTAAATACAAATGACCGTACTCACATTGGTGTGCGAATGCAGAGTTCGTTCACACTTGTGTCATGCGACGTAATGCTGAAGGTGGGAAAGTCAGTAGGAGCTGAACCTAGGGCTGACAACATAGGAAGTCTTACTTTTCTTCCAAGAGCTTATTGTCTCCATGAGCTGAAGAGTAGCGGTGGATAAAAACAGGTAGAGTCCATTTGGATCTGAGCTAATACATCTCTGAGTTTGAACTAAACTGCTTGGGAACTGTTGTGCCTCAGGGGACTCCTCTTCAAGGGCCTTTGTCTCAAGATGTTTGGAACTGAGTGGACCTACAAGGCTGCTGGCATCCTGGGGAAAAAATCTTATATTCATTTCAATACCTTGCTTCAGATATAATAAAACTTTGAGGTCACTGTAGGCATACAGAGTTGTTCAGGATTGGGACAGGATTTAGGCCCACAGTTATAATATCAACTTGGTTTTCATACGTGAGGTTTACTTTTGTAATTTTTTTTCCATCCAGCTTCTTATTGATGTGTAACCTTATCAATTCTTCCACAGGCAAAATTGCCATTAATTTGAAGAAGAGATTTTTCTGATGAAGATGGCGTAAGCAGGCAATGCTTGTCCATCCAACAGGCTGCTCGGTGTGTTTAAGTTCTAATCAATATGTATATGGAGATAGGTGGTTATTTGCAAACAAGCCATCTCTCTCTGCCTAGGCTGCTATGAAACCTTACAGAAAATTAAACAGAAACTGGGCTCTGAGCCCAGGAAAACCAAACTGCTGCCGCCAAAAAACAATATAGTCGAAACATTATACGTCTGACATAACACCAAGTAGTCTCATTATCTTTGTGTTTGCAAAAATCCTTTCTTAGCGATGTTGGTTTTTAAAGCCTCTTCAGACTGATTCTGCTTGTAAGAGAGTATATAAGCCTCTGCTGGAAGTGTCCAATGCTGTTCAAGTGCTCAGGCCTGCAAAACCAGCAAGTTCTACTTACTTATCTTTTGCTGATGAAATACATACCTAAAATCATGTCCGTGTCCTTGAAAATGACAGTTTAAATGCACACACTCGTTGTCCCTCAGAAGAAAATGAACGGCAGGCATTACACATTGTTCAGCCCCTTCTCCCCCAGGGAGTATCTGAAATATGCATTATCTTCTCTTGAGGTGTCAACGATCTCTTAGTTCAATAGTGGGTAAGGCCAGCTGCAGGCACTGCTAAGGTGATACAGGAAAGATCATGCTCTGACTTTTGTTCAATAAATAATTATGCTCCTTTTGCATGGTTTCTTTGAGGCTGATCACAAAAAAGCTTGTGGTTGTCTCTATTCATTTGGGTTTCTTTTTTTTTTTCTCTCCTGTTTACAAATGACTGACTCACCACTGTGTGTTCCTGAGGGGTGCACAATCCAACAATGGAGTGAATCAGCCAAAACAGAGTCATGTCCTGCTTTAAAAGAGCAGACTGTGCATATTCAGAAACACCTCAGCTTCAAAAAAGCAAAATGCTTACATTGCTGAATGTTAGAGCCACAGGGAAAGGAGTTTGCCTTGTGATAAAAAGCTGATGTTACACACATCAGGAAGGATTTTGGTTTTTTGTATCCTACGTTATCTGCAAGGTACTGAGAAGACTTGCAGGAAGCAGATATTTTCAGGTGCATTTGAATATATGGAAACATAGCACAGTCTGTCACACTGTGAAATCAGATTAAATAGAAATACTGAGTTATGGTGTGGCAGTGTAGGCTTCTGAACACAGAACAGTATTATTTCTAAATTCTAAATTCTGTTATTTCTAAAATTCTATTTAAACAGTGTCAGTGGTAGGCAGGTGGTCAGGCCATGTTTGACATGGTTTGGTTTTACAGGAAGAAAATATAGTTGTATCTATTGTGACAATGCCGTTTAATTCTTGTTTCATCTCATCTCTACATCATGCAGGATTTTTAATCTCTGCACAGCCAGAACACAACAGTGAATGTGTAAACCTGGAATTCCTTAGTGTGATCTCAGCAGAGCATTTCACAGTTTTAGTTTTGAGTTCTTCTTTCTGTTTGCCCCCTTGTAACATTTGCAAGGGTTTTACTTTTAAGTTTTAATTTTTTCAGTGGCATAGAGTGTATATGGATCACTTATCAGTGTCTTATTGGCATCTCATGATAATACTAGCTAGAACAGAATACAAATAATAATATTTAAACAGGGTATTAAAACCTGATAGGATAGAGGCACAGTGATGAATGGATATAGCACAGCATAGACCTAATTTTCCTAGTGTTTTGCACCTTGTCAATTAACATGTGACTGTTAAGTGAACGCAAACTACTGTAAAATGTTGCTTATCAGAATATAATAAAAGTGACCTCAGTTTAAAGAACCTGACAAAGAGGCCCCGCCTAAAAAGATTGTTTTCAGAATCCTTTCAGCTGCTTAAGTTAACATTACACGTAGGAAAATAAGCATGTTTTTAACAGACAGTGGCCACACAAGCTAAAGGAAGAAAATTCCATCCTTCAAAGCAAGAAAAGGAAACTCTTTGGCTGCTTATGTATTCTACTTCGAAGTCCATTTTCACACTGGTAAATGACTGCTCTTGTATACAAGCTTTTATGAAGAGATTGGGAAGATGACACCTGAAAATGCATTCCTGAACGTTTCAGCTACGGTTGTATGAAGTTTAGTGACTTAAACTAATCTTACTGTAATTTTTTAGGGAAAAAAAAAAGCTTAAAAAATGTTCACTTGAAGACTCTGGATGAGCCATCTCCAGTTAAAACCACTGAACAATGCAAAAATTATAATTTGGCTTTTTATCTTGACTTTTCAGACACTTTGCCATCTTTTTTTCTCTGATTGTCCTTTTACAAAGAATGAAGGACAGTTATTCAGTGAGAAACTTTATAAGTTCACCAAAAAATGTTTGGGTTTTTTTTACAGTTTCTTAATGAAGCCACAGGACACTCATTTAGTAATTTATAAACTTCTTCCTTCACTGTGCCTGCCGGCACTTGGATACTGTCATTCACCTTCATGTGAATTTTCTTCATTACATACCAAGGTGCTTTTTTCCTGGTTGTTTTTCTTTTGTTTGTTTGGTTTGGTTTTGGGTTTTTTTTAAGACTAGGAATATGAAGAATTTGTTTACTCAGTGTTTTAGGAAACATGTAAAAAATTCAATACAAGGAATTATTAAGGGGGTCCTGCTGTTAATATGTTTTTTTAAAACTTTTCATGAACATTCAGGGACCTCAATCAAGCAGTATGACATGCACAAGTAAAACTTGCCCCTGTTATGAAGAGCTTACAATCACAGCTGACAGCAAGCAGATACTGCAGACAAACAGGTGAAGAAAGGGCTTGTGGAAGAAGCTGTGCAATGATCTTGGTTAATACAAGCACAGTCCCGATTACCTGGCAACAGTGAAACACACGCAGCAGTTCTCATTTATCAAGCTGTTTCTATGTAAAGGTGTGAGCGGGGCTTTTCGGGAGCATATCCTATCTTCACTGGTTAAACTGTCTGTAGGAATTGCATGCTGTTTCTGACTTGCCCCCTGAAAAGTTGCTTTTAGCAGCTGTCCTGTGTTGTGCATTCCCCTCCCCCAGGATCACCTCTGGGCTAAGCTGCAGCCCTTTGCATATCTGTCAGCCTCTCCTAATTCACTACTGGATCCAGAATACTCTCTTTGGTCCCTGCCATGCCCACATGTTCCCCACTCCCTTCTGGGCAACAGGATGAGGCTGAAGGGCCACGTCACCTGCACACAAGTGCTATTTTGCAAGACGGTTTCTTCAGCAGAATAATTGTGCATTATCTAATTGCAATCAAGCAATCAGTCAGTATTCCAGGTTTCCAAATCTGTTTTATATTTTGTCAAGCAGACACAATGCTTTAGGATGAGCTGCGAGGTCTTTCTGTCAAGCTTGTAAAGGTTATCTGAGGATATAGAACCATAAAATCATGGAATGGTTTGGGCTGGAAGGGACCTCTAAAGGTCATCTGGTCTGACCCCCCTGCAGTGAGAAGGGACATCCTCAACTACATCAGGTTACTCAGAGCCTCGTTGAGCCTCACTGATACCTGTCAGATACTTACACAGCTTCTAATCATGGCTGAGTTAGTTTGTGAGGATGTATTTGCTTACTTGGGATACAATGGCAGGACTCACTTTCAGCACCTTGGACTATCAGGTAGCACAGTACAGCCAGACTTATTAAGAGAGCAACCAGGGGTTCCAGCCTCTAAGGACTCCAGAATTTTTGTGCTAAGATCCCCACAATGATTTAAGTCATTTTAGTCATTGGACAACTGCTTCCAACTTCTCCTTTTCTGCACTTACTATTTTATTGTTTCTGCTGGTTGCTTAGGTACAAGTGTTGTGATGTCTTTCTTTTCCAATTGCTAGTTACCATTTGTGACTAACCTGCTCAGAGAAGGATTCACTAGCAAATTTGTTTCATTGCGCAGGATCAAATCACAAGTAGTCTTCTCAAAAACCTGAAGTATTCATTGTTTCAGTTTACAAAGAGACATACTGGTGTGTCTCTTTGTATGTGAAGTGAAATTGTGAAATGATGTTTTGCAGGGATTCTTCAGCAGCAGATGTAAAATCGCCCCCTGTGAATTCTACCTTGCAAGTCTGTGTTTCTGGCTATTGGATTGCATAGCATAGTCTTAACAGATTTAATTTCCCAAACTGTAGTGGAAGCGTTGCTGTTTTTCTTGCAGAACACGAATCAAGTTGTCTCTGCCTTTTTCTATTTGTCTCCTGTCATTTTTGCAGCATTTTCTAGTGGTGTAAAATTGAATGTAGATAAATACAGCGTTGTGAGGTCCAAAAAAAACCAGATAGGATCTCTTCTCCTTGTTTTAGCCCAATCCCAATAGACTTCAAAAGAAATAGTAGGAGTAAGTTGCAGTTCTGGAGTAGCCTGGCCCACTCTTTGGCTCGATTTGCTGTTCTATTCAGCCCTCCTCCATCTTCTGCTCTTTGCAAGCATTTCTTCCTCTAAAGAAGTGTTCTCACACTTCCCCCTTTTTTTTTTTTTTTTTAAATCTTTTAACCCAGTCCAGCAACATATACTCTGTGTGATCTAAGAAGATCCATGTCCTTTTTTTTTTTTTTTAAAAAAAAAATCGTGTACTTGAGCCAACTTTCATCCAAATCCCTCAGGCGCTTCTGGCAGTCACCTGAGTGACACAGTCTTACTGCCTCTGGCTGGTGCACTGCATTCAGCTGGTACATCTTCTCAGCATTCTTGGTAGGGCTCTGTCTCTGAAGAGGCATCATTCAGCCACAGACTTCTGTCACCCTGCTTTGTAACATCTACCTAGATTGAATTAGCATCTCTGCAGGTGGTCTGTCTCCAGCTACATTGTAATGAAATGGAAAGGGGATGAAAGCAACTGAGAGCACTAATAATTTTTCAGGGGAACCAGCTAGGCCAAAGTACTCTCTTTAAACAGTAGAGCTTGCTCAAAAAATCCCAGTCACTAAAGCATTATTTTCCTATATCAAAATCTTCCACCCTGCTGTGTGATGGACTACTGATAGCAATCTCTGTGCATTCAGACTAGTTCTTTTACCCAGTGCATAAGTAATGAATAATGGAATTTTCATCAAGATCGGGGAAAAAAAAATTGTGACATCTCAGTGCCCCATATCATAGGCAGTGTAGGTTGTTTTATTTGTTTTTTTTTTCCCCCACCACCTTGTACCAGTCTTATTAAGCTATTGAAAACATCTAAGCTGATGTAAACACCTGACTTTATCTCAGTCTAAGAATGACTTTCTGCCACTCTGCAAAAGTTAAAAAAATAAGTTATTTTACAGCCCTCTGAAGATATGATTTGAAGCAGTTTAAAGTGAGTTTCAACTTCACAATGTTACTTTTTAAGTTAGAAGATACATTGTAGCAGAAAATTAAACTCCTTAACCTTAAACATAAAGAGTATAACTTCACTTTGAATAGAAGTACACCAGTTTCATAGAGTAAATGGGATAGGCCAATGAGTCTTCCTCTGGTCAGAGTATGACCTATAATCCAGAAGCTGAATGGGTGATCTACACATTCAGTATTTTTTTTTCCTCTCCATTGAATGTGTTACTCTGTGGTAAATTTATTTGAAAGTACCAAAGAAATAATTATTAGATTCTTTGTTAGTATTTGTTACCTTAAACACTGAACTATCAGAAAGTTTCAGAAATACAATTTTTTTATAGAAACCTTTGCAATAATTTTTTATCTCCACTTTACATATAACTATCTAAAGTAGAGAGGATATTAAGGGCTTGGAAATGTTTCCTCAACACAGCTGTTTAGAGGAATGCAAGGCCATCCAGAACATCCACATTAGAGTAAAAACCCCAGCATTTGCCTGTCTGGATTGTGGTTCAGGCCTCGGATATTTTAAAGACTATTAAATACATACGGGCAGCTGAAACTCAGCCCCAAGTGCCCTTTAATTTGAGCTGCCAATCTGAGAAATACCTGTGATCTGTTTTTTTTACAGAGCAGTTTAAATCATATTAGTGCTTAATTTGTGTGCATCGCAGCTTCTGTTGGTGCTGGTTGCAGGTCATGTGTACCGAGAGCCAGGTTGTCGAGTTGGGCATCCAGAAGTGGTCACCCCTAAGCACACTGGTCTCTGAGCTAGACCTCAGCTGCTCCTTTGACACTAGCAGACTAAAGGACATGCTTCTCAGCACTTTGCTTAATAGTCACCTGAACCCAGAAACACCTGAGGTCTCCAGGCTGGGCTTTGTGAGGCTTATTGAGGAACGGCTGCTGAGTCACTGCTTGGCAGCTCAGCCCCGCCTGAGACACATGCCTAAGTGCTGTCAGGATGTGAGGACTGCTCTTGCCCTGTTTACAGAAGCATGTTTCTTAAGTTTTCTCAGAAATCCTCACAAAAAACAGTTATTACCACAGCCCTGAGGACACCACCAGCTCTGACCATCCCTAGCCACTCTCTGGGGCTCCCCCCACCTGCTCACACCCCAGGACCCTATTTCATCCCCCAGAACCACTAGCCCCTGCCCCAGTGATGCCATAGCAGGGCCAGTCTCCACCTTCCCACAGCTCTTGCCTGCCCAACCAAGGGCCCTGCCAAGTTGGGCTTCAGTCTCTGCTTGGCTTCCTGGCTTGGCCTTGAATCTGGATCATTGCCGTGGACCTGCTCAGCTGTGTCCGAGTCTGATTTCCCTGCATCCTGTCCCTTGCTACACCCTGACATACAAAGAGTAAAATAGAGCATCTGGTCTGATCCCCTTTATTGGAGTGATAAGATGCTGACATACTATTTGTACTGATGTTGGGGGTTTTTTGTTCATTGGTTTCCTCATTTTGCTCAACCTGGGTGTTGTTCATCTCAAGACAATAATTAATCCATTTTCTTTCAACATAAATGCCATCCAGAAAAATAGGAATACTCACATGTGCACAGTAAGCATACAGAAAGCTGCTATCTTCTGTATATGGGGCTAAGGTGCTTTCTGGTACGAGTGTGCCCTGTCTCATCAGCTGAAACAATCAGCCTTTTCATGACATCTTTAGTACAGGAGGGATTAAACAATGGAGGAGTGTGAGTGTTCACATAGGCACGACTGACATCAATTTCTATTCTTTGCAAAGGATAGTGCAGTTAAGCCAACTGTGTTATATCTTCATTGCACGTTTTCTGTGCACGAGTTACCACACGAGAAGTGTGTCCATGGGGGACATCCAGTAAAAGACCTGGTCACTTTTCGGTTTCCATTTTAAAGGGAAGCTTTTAGGCATCTGTTCCAAAAGGGCCTCAAGGCTGTGAAACCCAGAGGAGATCCTCAAAGATACTTCTCTACAGTTCAAAATAAAATGTCTAGTTTGGAAGAAGAAAAGGGGTGTAAGAAACGCACCCATCCTTAATAGGTGCCAGTGTCTGGCTGCTCAGCGTGCTGCCTTTCTGTAGTCTCCCTTCAGAGTTTTTGTTCCCTCCTTATACAGGGGACTGGGTGCATGTGTATAAGATGCTGTGAAGCATTACATTGGAGGCAGAATGCTGAAATGTTAGGTGATAAGAAATGATGTCGTGATGTTTAAATTCTACCTGTAAATTTAGCTGATGATGGCACAGATTTTCCTGTCTGAGAGCCAAGCAGGCCTGCTAAACACCTGAGTGAGCCTCAGAGTAACACATGCTGTAATACAGTCCAATCATGAGGTAGTGTCTGTGACCAAGCAGCTTAATTTAGGTTGCACAAGTCACGTGCACTCTCAGACATCCTTACTTTGGCTTGTCTAACAGAAAGAATCTGATAAACCTTGAAATAATGTTTCACTAAGTACGTTTTAATGAAAGTCAAATAATTGATGGAGTATCAAACACTAAACATACCATCTTAGTCAAGAGAGTGGAGGAGAGAGTTACTTCACAGGCTTCATACTTGTCTCAGTTTATTGATAGATGACACATGGCGCAGAGTTTGGGACATTTTACTAAGGTGCAGTTTTATGCTTTAATCAACAGCTTTACAGAAAGATTTTTCTATTCTACAGCAACGGAACGAGTTTGCACACATGGCTGTTGAAATCGATGCACTGCCACTAGTAGTGCCAACTGTAGAATGCTGAAGTCCAAGTGAGTAAGGACAAATGGGGCTCGGGGGCCACCAGAGGCAGAGCATGTCCCGTGCTGCATCACATGGAGCACAGGCTGCTTCAGATGCTGTTGATGAAGAAAAGATGAGGCAGGAAAGATTGTGGTCCACGCATAGACAGCCTGCACATTATGCTTGTGCGTATGCTTGTGTAACTCTCGTTGCAAAATTGTAACTGCGCATCTGGCCTCATTAGATATGTTTCCTTAATTCAAGATGTAGCCATTTTGCAGGGGGAGATGTCAGATTTCACCTCTAGGGTTCTCTCAGGGTTGCAACCTGGATTTAATCAGTAATCATTTTGAGGCTGTCAGCTCTGTGCTCCCGGGATGTCACTTCTGTATTCAATTTTGTATTTATTTTTTTTTGTCTGCTCAAATTCCCTACGGCGTGGTCTTTAATTTTTTTTTGTTCCAGTAGCTTTTTTTCATGTTTCTTGCGTGCATCTCTCAGGCTTCAAGATCACCAGCAGAGAAACAGCTGAGTGACAAACGACATCCAGGGCAGTGTGCGTGTTTAGAGAGAGAGTGAGGAGGTCTGATAACGCTTGATACAAAGGGATTTGTCTTCACAGAATGGTAGGACACGATGCACATATCTTCCTCTGAGACGTGTGGCTTTCAAAGAGTTATTTTAATGATAGAAAAAATGTTTGTGTAACTAAAACCTTACATTTTCTTTTCAATAGTAACAGTTTGCTCTCAAATGCAAACCTGTTTTTGAGCACGCCAGTTTCTTTGTCCCGAAGCTCTTGAAGGACAAACTGCAGCAGCAATTGCTTTCATGCTGATGACTGCTACAAGGACGGACCTAATTTTGTGATTCATAAATATAATTAAATTCTAATTTATAGACATGATCTTTTCAAGATATAAAGCACCCAATCAGGCCAGAGCAATTAGAATTTCCACGTCGTTTTGTTTTTAGTATAAATTCATTATGTCTGTCTGCACATTCTCAATCTTACGGTTGCCATTAGACTGTATTAATGAGAATGTGACACTGAGCCAATCTTAGCAACAGCAGCTGTACCAACAAAATGCTCTCCTGAGGAATATTGATTTCCCTTCTTGGATGTACTTAAACAAAGGCTGGTGTTGCAGACATCTTAACCTGTGTGTGCTTTAGTCTTCTGAATATTATTACATCATTGCCTTTTATTTACGAGAGAGGATTATTCTGCACTTTGGCAGAGGTGTGGTCTGAGATGCATGGGATTAATAGTTTACTTTATAGTAGCTAACATTAACCATTTATCAAAAATATGTTTTTCTTGGCAGACTTTTTCAACAATTATGCTTTTGACATTGAAAAAAAATAATAAATA
>WUAM01000107.1:16390815-16404441 GCA_024336885.1 Actenoides hombroni
GAGAAGGATCACCTCCCTTGATCTACTGGCAACATTCCTCCTCATGTTGTCCATCTTAGTATTGGCCTTCTTTACAGCAAGTGTCTGGGTCCCTCTGGGTGGTAGCATGACCCTCTGGCATATCAGCAAATTTGCTGAGGGTACACTCTGCCCCAGTATCCAGATCATTAATGAAGATATTGAACAGCATTGGACCTAGTATTGATCCCTGTTTTAACATTGTTTCTTTAAAATGAAGCAGGTGTGTCCTCTGTGAGAAGAGGTCAGGCACTGCCCCCATGCCAGACACAGATGGTTCTGGCCATCTCTAAAACGGACCTACTGCTGTAGCTGAGACAATCAGCAAAGCTGGTGGCATCTCTGTGAAAACATATTTAAAGGGCAAAAAAACTCGAGACAGGCAGAGGGGGAGAGAAAAACGGAGCAAGAAATAGTAGTGCTAACACCAAGGTCAGAGAAGGAGGAGGGCAAGGAAGTGTTCCAGGTGCCCAAACAGATACTCCCCTACAGCCCATGGAAGAGACCACCAGAGCAAATATTCACACTGCAGCCTGTGGAGGAGCCCTTGCTGAAGTAGTTGGGTATTTCCTGAAAGGAACTGAGTACTGTGGAGAACCTACGCTGACGCAAGTCCTGAAGGACTGCAGCCCATGGAAGGATCCACGCTGGAGCAGAAGAAAAGTATGAGGAGGAAGGATCAGAAGAGAGGAACTGTTATGTACTGACTGTAACTCCCTATATTGGGTCTGACTGAGCTGGAGTTAATTTTCCCCATGGCAGACCTCTCAGTGCTGTGCTTTGCATTGAGAGCTGGAAAGGTGCTGATAACACACCCATGTTGTGGCTGCTGCTGGGCAGGGCTCGCACAGCAACAAGGCTGGGTTTTTTCCAACATTCCCCCTGCAGTGGGGGGTGGGGGGGTGGAGAAGATCTTGGGAGGGGACACAACTGGGACAGCTGACCCAAATTGACCAAAGGGATACTCCATACCATATGACATCAGATTAACAAAGCTAGAAAAAGGAGGGAGTGGCGGAGGGACAGGACATTGGTTTGTCCTCTGGAGCAACTGCTACGCATTTGGAGCCCTGCTTCCCAAAAAGGGGTCAGACATCACCTGCTGGTGGGAAGTAGAGAATAAGTCTTTTTCTTTTGCCTCCACACATGTAGCCTTGTTTCTCTTTTCATTTAACTGCCTTTTTCTTAACCTACAAGTTTCACCTTATTTTCTTCCCCCTGGTCCAGCTGAGAGGAGGAGGGGGGGAGTGATAGATCAGCTTGGTGGGCACCTGGCATCCAGTCAAGGTCAAACCACCACAGCTGATCACATTGAATTTGGTGGTGAGGATCCACTGCATGTGGTCAGAGGTTTTGAGGGGGTTAACTATACGTATTTTAAAACTAATTAATATATAAGCTTTCTTTCTAGATGCATCATTTGCAAATAGACAAAAGTACTATCTATCAAAGGTTTTTTGTTTTCAATTTACACTGGTTACCTTCTTACACAGCTAGTGTTAGATTATGATGTGTTCTGTAGGTGGGATTTTTGGTGGTTACTTGTCATTTATTTTAAAAAGTCTTTACTTAATCATATATATAGTGTAACATCCTTGGAAACCACTTATTGTGTCACTAGGGGCTCAGTTTTTGCCTAACATAGATAGCAAACTGTTTAACTAGTCAGTCTTCTAAATACAATTAAGCAACCCGTTAACACATTCTCCAAAAACAGTGGTGAGAGTAACTCCTGCAATGTATACTTAAAAAGAACTTCCACTCCCTACCATTCTGCTGTGATGTATTTTTTTCTGAGCAGGTGAACTACCACTCCTGCCAGGGGAGTTCTCCATGTTTTTGTCTTATTAATAGTAGGAAAGGATGAAAAGTATAAACAATGTGTATTGGCAAAATGTGGGAGGCCACAACAGGGCATCAAGCTGAGCCTCAGGAGACCCTGTTTAAGTTCCTTTCTCCAATACATATTTCCTGTATGGTTTTGGATATGTCCTTTTGACCCAGATTCACCCAGTCTGTTTACTTTGGTAAACCCTGGAAAAATAATCAGAAGCTGGTCCTAGTTTCACCTGAGGGTTTGCTTCATTACAAGACTGTCATGCAGTTCTGGTCTCTGATTTCTAGCCACACCTTAGGTAATAGTCCACACCTCACTCAGATAGCTTCTCAGTACAGCATAGGCAGCTATTCTTACAATTGTTGCAAATCATGGAAAAAAATGCTATATCAGTAATCTTGTAAGACACATCCTCCTGACACCAAACATACTCAGAAAAAAGAAAAACAAAACCCAAGAAGCTTTCAAGCCTTTTGTGGCTCATTGGTTATGGTTTATATGTCAGAATTTTCACTGTGATTTTTTTTTCCATAGTGATCAAACTTACTGTTTGTTCTCATGCCTCAGTTTTCCTTACAGCCCTTTTGATCTTAGTATTCAGAGCTCTGTGCTTTTAGCCTGATGTAGGTGGATGAGAAGTGCTTCACTGTGTAAAGGAGTTGTATAACTTGGGATTAAAGTGCTCTGTTATGTGCCAGCAATGAACTTCATCTGCTCAAGATGCATGGAACGAGGAAACCATGACTGTGTTGAGATTATAATGTCGTGTTGGGATGCACATGCAGCTGGTGTGAGAGGGCAGTTCCCACAGCAGTTCTGTCTAGGGGGCTACAGTAGAGAAGCCATACTCTAACTGCACGACTACTAGTAATTTTTGTCAGATGTCTCTTATAATTAGTTATATGGGAATAGATAATTCCCATTTTAAAGAAATTAAGAGTGTTTCTGCGTTATAATAATATAGAGTGTTTCTGAAGCACCATCTGTTGCAGGTCTCTTCCGTGCATATGACACTGTCATGTGTCAAACACACAGTGAGCTCAGATTTCCTGTTCTCTGGGTTTGGCTAAAGCCAACCTGGAGCTGCTGCAAAAAGAAATTATTTTAGACTGTGTTTGTAAGACCTAGGAGCTAGTATGTGATCTGCATCCAAACTGATCCAGGTTCTTGTGCCGGGGCTGAATGCTCACACAGCAGGGACTGAGAAGAATATGAAACATGTTCATATTTGTTGTATTTATGAAGAAATTGTGGGCAAAGGTGTAAGTTCACTTTGAATCAGAGGTGAATGCATGGAGAAAAACCTTGTGAAGTGGTACAGAAAAGGTCAGACTGAGAGCTCCAGCACCCTGTGGAATCAGGAGAGCAGCACAACAGATCACGCCATCAGAAGGAGGCAGCTCATAAGCCCCAGTAAAGATAGAAAAGCACACATCATACTCCTGATTCAGCCTGTGCCTGCTGGGAGGAGTCCTTCCCCTCCTCCTCGGAGTGGCTGCAGATCTGGCAGGACTGTGGGGAAGGAGCCCTGCTCCCTCCCACCTCACTTCACTTCCTCGGCTCTTGCGGTATCTCTGCTGCTTTGGGGGTTTCTCGTGGCTGAGTTATCCAGATGCTATTTATTTTGCAAAACGTGGAAGATAATTGCATTCAGATATAAGTACACAGATAGATTTTGTGTATGCATTTGTGTGCGTGTGTGTGTGTAATATTTTAAGCTGTCTGGCACATTAATTTAGCCACCTGTCCTAGCCTCTTTCTGCTGCACAAATTAGATTGTCTCAAGGGAGCCTATGCAGCTGATTGGGTCTGCCTCGTTACTAAGGCAACCCTTCTCCTCTCTGCTATATGCTTTATAACTCAGATTCACCAGGCAAAAAATGGAAAGGGAAGAAAAAATATTGCTTCAGACCCTGGGGATACCAGTACTTAATAGATGCTCTTAGCAGACTTATTTATTCAGACAAGAATCCAGTTTCTAAATGTAGAAGAGTGTTGAAGCAAGCAAAGACAAATATAATGGTACTGTATGAAGGGGATGATAAAGACCAAAATAAAGGCTGTAACAAATACTGTATGAATCTTAAATTAGCTATGCTGTGTGTAGCTGATGTAAAGGTATCATGACTGGATATATCAGCAGTTGTCCCCTTGAAGGTCATCCCTGATTAGGAACAACAACAAAAACTCTTTGTGCCGAAAAAGCCACAAATGTATGGAAGAGTCCTTCTGTCAGACTGGCTACGGCCCAAACTATATTTTATGTTCATTTTTTAGATCAAACTTATTAGTTTGTTCCTGCTTCCTGCTTTTAGGTGATGTGTATTGATTGAATACACCACAGATGTTGTTTATTTTTGATGCTGAAACAAACCATTTCGTCGTTGAAGAAGGATGTCTTGATCTCATTGGTTCTTTGACACTAAATCCAGAAACATGCTAAGTAAAATAAAGGTGATTATACTCAAGGATGGATAACTGATTAAGGTAATCATGTATGCAAACGGAAAACAAGGATGGACCTTTAAGCATTATGTCCCAACCTTTCCCTTGAGGAGTTGTGTTCTAATGTGTACATTCGTGTTTACATTGGCACAGGCAATGTGCACTTAGCCATAGTCTATGATTTACATGTTTATCTCTTTATCTTGTGGCCAGATCATTAATTGCAGATAATGGCCTCCATAATTTTATGCTGAGAGGATCAAGTGGAGTATTGTTTGGACATTCAAAAATCTATGTGTAGATAGGAATGCAGTGAAGCTTTTCCAAGGGGGTAGATTTATTTATAGATGGATTTAGATGCGTATGTCTCAAGGAAAGGCTGATAGACTGTAGCTGTTAAAAAAAAAGGTAAGAAGAGGTGAAGAAGTGCTCAAAGAAATGCAAGTTGAGTTTTGGGGGTGAAATACAAGTTGGATTTTGGGGGTAAGGGCTTGTTTTGCAGTCTATCAAATAGCCAAATCCATCCTCTGTTGCCAGATGTGCTAGTATCACAGGCAACATCCAGCTCAAATTAGAAGTCCTGACAAACCCCACTGCCTTTGATTTGATGAGAAAGAACATGGTCTTTCTCATGAGTCAATATTCAGACCCTACTAAGGGTAGGTTGCCACTAACAGTGCCCACATCACAGTGCTTCAGAGTGGTCACCTCTCCCTTACCATGTGTTACCTAGAAACCATTGTATAGGACAAATGACATGTACCTCCTAATGACTGCCTGAAAAGCAAACTACTATTTTTATTTCATTTGCAGTAATGCAAGTGGTATTGATTGTAAGAAACTAAAGTCTTGTTAAAAATTGGTTACAGAATTTGATGCAGTGTCATTTCCATGCTAGGCTACACAGAGAAGTGTCTTCTTACTTATTTGGAACACAATACCTGATAGTTTTAATTGTATTTTTTATTTCCAGTGCAATCCAAAGTTAATAAATTGTTAGTGGATTCAAATAACTCCAATATTTCTTTTTCAATAGTCCACATGTAAATTAGACTTCTGATGCTCACTTCTGCTTTTACTTCTTTTACTTTTAAGTGTTTTCTTTACAGCGCTATAGAAAACAGTTTGTCTGTGGGTGATATTCAGCAACTTGACCAGTTCTTTCTGAATTTATCAGTGTTAGGTTTTGTGGATTTCTTTATCCTTGGCTTTAGCTCTGACAATTTGAGAGACTCAAACCATGAACCCAAGTAATTGAAAGCTTGCTGTCTTTTGGCATTAGTGGAATTTTTTATCATCTTGAATTAGCTTGCTCATTCTATTTTTAAAAAGTACAGAAGTTAATTTGTATTTGGAAGGAATATAACCTTTCAGACAACTCACTATTGTTAGTGCCAACAGGTGAGGGAAAACAAATCTGAAACTTCATTTTAAAATGCCACTGATTTGCATGAAGGATTATAATCCTATGCTACTTGACATTCCACAAGAATAGCTTGAAATTTATGTTTTGATTGTCATTCTAGAACACCTACATTTTGTTGATTAAATCTACATGTTGTAGATAGTTTTAATATTTAAACTGATTGGTTACATCACAGCAGAACAGATTTCTAAATATATCTGCCCTGTGATGTATACTTTACTTGTGTCTGAGCAGAAGTCACTCTAAAAGATCCAATTGCAATGCCCATCTACAAGAAGGAATGGAAGGAGGATTTGGGGAACTACAGACCTGTCAGTTTGACTCAGTGCTGGGGAAGCTGATGGAACAGATGATGCAGCACATGCAGGACAAAGAGATAGATGATCAGACTGTGTCAGCATGGCTATATGAAAGGCACGCCCTGCTTGACTAACCTGATCTTCTTCTACAACATGATCACCAGCTTAGTGGGTGAAGGAAAGGCAGTGGATGTTGTGTATCTGGACTTTAGTAAAGCCTTTGACACTGTTTCCCACAGCATTCTGCTGGAGAAACTGGCTGCTCATGGCCTTGTTGAGCATACACTTCGCTAGGTAAAAATCTGGCTGGATGGTTGGGCCCAAAGAGTGGTGGAGAATGGAATTAAATCCAGTTGGCAGCCAGTCACAAGTGGTGTTCCTGAGGGCTCAGTACTGGGGCCAGTCCTGTTTAACATCTTTATGAGTGGTCTGGATGAAGGGATCGAGGCACCCTTAGTAACTTTGCAGACGACACCAAGCTGGGTAGAAGTGTTGATCTGCGTGAGGGTAGGGAGGCTCTGCAGAGGGATTTGGACAGACTAGATCAATGAGCCAAGACCACTTGTATAAGTTTCAACAAGGCCAAGTGCAGAGTCCTTTGTTTGGACCACGACAACCCCCGGCAGAGCTACAGGCTTGGGGACGAGTGGCTGGAAGGCTGCTCAGCAGAGAGGGACCTGGGGCTGTTGATTGGCAGCCAGCTGAACATGAGCCAGCAGAGTGTTCAGGTGGCCAAGAAAGCCAGTGGCATCCTGGCCTGTATCAGGAATGATGTGGCCAGTAAGCCCAGGGAAGTGATTGTTCTGTTCTCCTGTACTCTGCACTGGTGAGGATGCATCTCAAATACTGTGTTCAGTTTTGGGCCCCTCGGTACAAGAAGGGCACGGAGGCACTAGAGCCTGTCCAAAGAAGGGCAACAAAGCTGGTGAAGGGCTTGAAGCACAAGTCTTATGAGAAGCATCTGAGAGATATGGGTTTGTTTAGCCTTGAGGAGGCTGAGGAGAGACCTTATTGCTCTCTAAAACTACCTGAAAGGATGTTGTAGAGAGGTGGGGGTCCGTCTGATCTCCCAAGTAACAAGTGATAGGACAAGAGGAAGTGGCCTCAAGTTGGGCCAAGGGAAGTTTAGATTGGAATTTAGGAAGAATTTCTTTACTGAAAGGGTTATGAGGCACTGGAATGGCTTGCCCAGGGCAGTGGTGGAGTCCCCATCTCCTGGAGGTATTTAACAGCCATGTAGACATAGTGCTGTGGGATATGGTTTAGTCAAGGACTTGTCAGTGTCAAGTTAATGATTGGACTACATGATCTTAAAGGTCTTTTCCAACCTAGGCAATTCTGTGTGATTCTCTGATTTTGTGGTAGCCTTTATTTCACAATGTCTGCTGGCATGAGTACTGTTAGAGACTGAGCAAATTTTGGACCTGGGGCTCATTTTTGTGATTGCCTGGTTCAGGATTAAAACACAGTTTTCTATCAGTTATGTATCAGTTACATATCAGTTGGGAAAAGTTCCAAACTTTATTAACTAATGAGAGAAGAAGAGATGAAGAGGGACAATAGGAAAGAGAGGAAGTAAACAGAGGAAGAACAGTCATCACCACGGATCTAGCAGCTCACTGTGGTGGCAGGAGAGAGAGAAAACAAAGAAACATGTCTTCTGGTGGTGGGTGGTGGTCTGGTCCTGGGTCTCTGCCAATCCAGATGGGTTCTTCAGTGTCCACATGACCATCGCAAGGTGCCCTGAGTATCAGGCGTCCCTGTTCTCACCTGGCGTGTGCTACTCCTGCACCCCCGGGGACCTTGTTGGCTGAACAGCAGGAAGCAAATGCGCAGGCCCAAGCTGGATAGAGACGGCCACTTAAAGTCATGAAGGTGATGTCTGAGACAAAACGAAACTTCTCTGAACTGCCTCTTACAGATACACTCAATGTTGCATGGGTTCTGTAAAATACAGGAGTCTCTGTATGATGTACTTAAATCCTATGTCCCTTACTAGAAGCAGATGAGACATTATTTTCTCCATCTTTTCTGATCTTGCTGTCTTCTGCTGCCTGTGTTACTCTTCTGGTGGTGGACTGTGAGCTTTTGCTGTCCATTTCCCCTCCTGCCCAGTTCCTTACACTTTACTTACTATATGGTTGAATGAGTTCTTGAAACACAAATGTGCACACTGATCTGGTACCTAGGGATTTGCAGAGATCGTTGGCACCCTGCAACAACGTTCTCTTCCTTTTCTCTTTGTTCTCCTGCTTCCTCATGACCGGAGATGCTGCTGCTGCTTCTCTTATTTCCATTCGTCTCCTGTCTCCTCTATACCTTTCATCAAATCCATCAAGTAGCTTTTCAGGCGTTTACTCTCCAATCCAAATACCTTTATAAAAGGCTGATTTCTTTGTGGGAGGTTTATTTTTTCAGTGTCATTTCTCAGGCACTAGAGGTAGTTGTGTTTGCACCCTGCACTCAAACTCCTTGCATAGCCTTTGCCAACCTCCATTTAAAACAAACCAACCAAATAAAAACAAACAGAAAGTTGCAGTCTGCCAGAGTAACATCATGTTCTCCTCTGCTTCTGTGGGGTAGTAGAAAGAACGCAGAATTAGCACTGGTGTCAAATATATTATCTGGGTTTGTTTGGATTGGAATGAAGTTGGCACTTTCAAAATCGTCAAGAACACAGGTTGGAGGAAAATGAATTCCCTTTGAAATTTTCACTAAGCAGCTTCAGATGGTTGGGAAAAAAAAATAATTAAATAATTTGCTTTCCAGGAGGGCTATGTTGTATTTAAGTACTCATACCATGTTAAAATATAAGCTTAGGGTATTTAAGTGCTAGATATCTTTTCCTGAGATCTAGCATGTTTGTATTCCTGCAGCTAATATACCTTGTCTTTTCAGTATTCTCCTGTCAGTAGAATTTGATTTGAATTTTTTTCCTATGAAATAACATACAGTGCATACATCATCTTACTTCCCTCCACCCCACTTAGCTACATATCCATTAATGCAAAATGTAGGTGATTACATCTATACTTTTTGCTTAATGATGGATCTGTTTGCTGAGCTTCTAATTAACTCACTCTCAAAAAGTTGCCCTGTCAACTTCAAAAGAATACAGAAATACCCTTACTACAGAGATTATTCTTTTGTTTGTTTTAAGGCTGCATTTAAACTCTTCTTCTACTTTGAAAGCAGAGCAAAAAAAGCTTTACAAAGTTACAGGTGACTGAAGTTCACTATGGATTAGAAATGAGAGTCATGTGGTGGTAATTGTCATGATTGATTCTATTTTCCTGACAGGCACAACATCTGTATGTAATTGCTACTCTGAAATCTTCACTAGGAGAAAAGGCTGACAGCTACTTTCAGGAAAGTGGACTACTGCCAGATATTTTGGGACACATAAGGTAGGCATTTCCTTTGTATATTCAGTAGAGGAGGATTTATCTGCAACACTAACGCAGTTAGTAAAAGGGGTATTTGTGACACAAATGTATGCGTGTTACACTATCTCTTAACCTGTTCGTGCCAGAAGAGGCTGTAAATCTGATTGTCTTCCTGATTGCTTGGCAAATACATTGAAGTCTGGATTCCTATTACTTTGCGAAGTGCAGAGTGCTAATGCCAGTCTGAGGGACAGCTGAAACAGCAATAGGTGTGCAGTGTTTATGAAGGCGATTCAGAAGAGCGGTGTGGAAGACCTCACTGTGCTTGCTATCTGTGGCTCCACGAAGATGGGGAGAAGATAAGAAACCTGAATCAGTGGAGAGAAATCTCCTGGGAGGCTGTGGTTTGACAGTGGTAGCAGGAAGCAGGTTCCACTGTGAAACTGTGATCCTGGGAGGTATATACAAGGAAATAATAGGCAGGAGATAATAGGCACCTCTGTAGATGGTGTTGCTTGGTGAGATACTAAACCAGTTTTATTGTCCACTTTTTACAAGATGTATCAGATGATTTACAGATCTTAGAGAGAACTGCAGAAACAATTTAAACATTACATATAGTGTCCCAAACAGCTCAGTCATCTTAACTTAGTCACAAGAGGATGTGAAAATTTAGGGTTAGGTTAAAAAGTTTGGACTAAGCTTGGACATTCAGCTTTGAAAGTCAGAAAGGAAGTATATGTCTGAATACAGTTATTAAAATGAGCACAAATAGGTAACAGCATGATTAATTTCCACTTGGAAGAACTATTCTATCTCTTAATTTCATCAAGGCATGGTTTTGAAGAGAAGTCAGTGCTTCAGTCATTTATATATTATTGGGCTCAGTGTAGTGCAAAGTGATATCTGCTGGCCTGCTATATAGAAAAGAGCAAGTTAGATGTATTGTTCCTTTCAAACTTTCCATTCAATGAATATAAATTCCCTTCCATAAGGGTAAACTGAAAATCTTCTTTTTCTGTGGTAATGAAGATACAAATTAGGCAAGTTCTGTTTCCAGTGATCTTAAATGAAATCCAGTTTAGCATTAGCAAGTCTGTGATTTGTATCAGAGAATTAATGAGTCACCTTGCAGAAATCACTCCTTTTTGGGGAGTACTTGTATTGGGCTTGCATGGCAAGGTTTTTGTAGCAGGGGGGCTTCTGTGACAAGCTGCTACAGGCTTCCACTATGTCCTGTAGAGCCAGTGCCAGCCACCTCCCAGACAGACCCACTACTGGCCAAGGCTGAGCCCCTTAGTGGTGGTAATGCCTCTGTGACAACATATTTAAGAAGTGTGTGTGTGGAAATGCAATTGCAGCTGAAGAAAGGAGTGAGAATATGTGAGACAACTCTGTAGACAGCAAGGTCAGTCAATAAGGAGGGGAGGAGGTGCTCCAGGTGCCAGAGATTCCCCTGCAGCCCATAGTGAAGATCATAGTGAGTGAAGCTGTCTCTCTGCAGCCCGTGGAGGTCCATGGTGGAGCAGATACCCACCTGCAGCCTGTGGAGGACATCACATTGGAGCAGGTGGATGCTCAAAGAGGCTGTGACCCCATGAAGAGCCCATGCTGGAGCAGGCTTCTGGAAGGACCTGTGATGAGAGAGAAGCCCACACTAGAGCAGTCTGTTCCTGAAGGATTGCACTGGGTGGAGGGAACCCACACTGGAGCAGTTTGTGAAGAACTGTAGCCTGTGGGAAGGATTCACATTGGAGAAGTTCATGAAGGACTGTCTCCCACAGGTCCTCCCCCTGTGGAGGAAGGAGCAGCAGAAATAAGATGTGATGAACTCATGACAATCCCCAATCCCCATTCCCCATTTCACCACTAAGGGGAAGGAGGCAGAGAAATCAGGAGTAAAGTTGAGCCCAAGAAGAAGGGACAGGTGAGGAGAAGTTGTTTTAAGGTTTAGATTTTATTTTTCATTATCGTACTCTGATTTGATTGGTAATAAATTGAACTAATTTCCCCAAGTCAAGTCTGTTTTGCTTATGGCAGTAATTGCTGAGTGATCTCCCTGTAATTATCTTGACCCTTAAGCCTTCCATTGTATTTTCTCTCCCCTGTCCAGCCAATGAGGGGAGAGGCAGATTGGTTTGGTAGGCACCTGGCATCCACAGTACTATGTGCCCCAAGGAATAAAAAGGTGCCTCAAATATCAGAAGCCTTTTTTGTTCTGCACATTGTTTTTATGTAGTAATTTCATGTAGTTCTGTCTTATGTAAAATGTCTATTTTCTTTTTTTTTTTTTTTATCAGAGGCATTTACTTTCAGCAACACAGAAGTGTAAAGAGATAGGGACAAAGCCTCCAGTTACTTGCTGTTATGTCAATTCCATGATGTGATCAAACAGCCTTGGAAAGATATTTGTCATGTTTTTTTGCCCATCCACCCTGCTCCAGTCCTATGGAGGAACTGTTGCACAGCTTTGTCATTCTGTTATCTAGAAACCATTTAATTCCTAGTCAGTTTGCAACCGTGTCTTTTTGTGTTAACATAGTCTTCTTACTTCTCTCTTCCTTGTGCTTACTCACTTGCTGCATCGAGAGAGACTAATCAAAGTCCTCACAGCCTTTAAACCCCACCCGTAAAGGGGTTTATCCACCCTTGTAAACGTGCCCTTTTCCTGAATAACCTGAATACATCTTCAGGTACATGGACAATCAGAATCACACACAGCACATCTATGTCTTAGCAATGTCTAGTATACTTATATAAATATTTCTCAAAGTCTACTGGGAAATACCTCATCTAATTTGTGTTTAGGTTGCTGACATCACATTTTACTCTTTACTGGCTGCATTACAGTCATCCTTGAATCTATGTTCTTCAGATCTTATTACCTGATGACCAGCAGTTGACAAGTTCCCATAACTACTGTGTGACATGGCATTTGGTGTAATTAAGTTCATCTTATTTCCTATCCCACTCGAAGATAAGCACCTTTCATTTTGTCACCTACTAATTTCAGTAGCAAAATATTACTGAAACAGTCTAGGTGAAGAGTGAAATTATTAATGAAGCTTGGGTTGTGGCACTCTAAAAAAGTGAAGATCTCTATGAGCAGGACTGAACTGTCTGCTGAAGCCATCCAGAGAGACATTCTCATCACCTTTGTTACCTGCATTCACCTTGCAGCAACTTCTTCTTGGTAAAACTGAGTATCTTTGTTGGCAAACTCAGTCCTAGTAATTTTCTTCCAGAAGCAGCTGCTGTGGTTCCTTCCTTTACTCAGGTCCTTGTCTACCTTATAAAACTTCTTTCCCATAATCCATGGTTAACAGCTGATCCTTTCCCCTACACTGAAGTGTTAAAACCCTTAATGAAGCTCAAACCAAGTCTTAACCTCCTTTATTTTATCTAAAAATTGATAATTTTATCAGACACGCTTGCATGTACTAGCATGCTTCATCATATTCTCCATGCCATAACATGCACTTTTTCTTCAAAAACGTGCTTTAAACCTTACATACTAGGGAAGCTGCTTTAGTTGTCTTGTATTTACAAGTTTATTATGCTTAATACTTTTGTCAGGCTTTACCAAAATGTGGGGGCTTTGCACTTCCTGTAGTTCTACTTCCCCTTTCCCCATTTAATGGGTTATTAAAATCCTGGTTTCCCAATTTGCAGGTATATGTACCAGTTCTTCCAAGAATTCTAGAAAAGAAAAGATTCTTTTCATATCCATCTGTCTCAATTTTAGCACACAAAACTTCTCAACTTTGTTTCCACATTAGCTTTGAGAATTCCTATGCTGAGACATACATTCCTACGAACCATTTTATTTGTGCCCCAGGTTCAGAATTGTTCTTTTTTAAAAGCTGAGATAAAATGTTCACTTACAGTCATTCAGATATTGTCTATAACTTCATTCTTACTGCATAATAGTCTGTCTTCCCTTCAGCCTTCTTAATTCATGTTAATTATGGCCATTTTGCTAATTGTTTTTTAATATTCCTAGCTTGATTTAGTTCAAGCTAACTTCTACTGATTCAAACTTCTCTCCGATACTTTTTGACCTCCAGGGCAGAAGTATTATTATTTTTTATTTCTCTGTATTTTTCCCTCCTTTTTGCATGGTAGTTGTTCATCCCATATTCAGCTCCTCCTTGAATATTCTTTCTTTCTTTTCTTTTCTTTTTTTTTTTTTTTTTTTTTTTTTTTTTTTTTTGT
>WUAM01000107.1:16404541-16416508 GCA_024336885.1 Actenoides hombroni
TTTTTTTTTTTTTCTTTTTTTTTTTTTTTTTTTTTTTTTTTTTTTTTTTTTTGTAGACAGCTCCCAGAAAACTGTTTGTACTTTCTATTTGAAGAATGTAAACCGTGGAGTTTAAATCCTTGACCTATTTAGACCCCTTAATTTCTCCATGTGCTTTTTTCCAAAACGTAAAATTGAGTTATAGGCACAATTATTTTTTTTTCATGATTCCATTTAAGGCAAAGGAAGTTCAGTTCATGATCACTGGATCCATAATTATTTTTCTATGCCTTGCTCTTTTAAAACATACTGTTTCCTTCATTTATTTTTTTAAAACTTAAAATAGCTTTATTATTTATTGTTTGTTCTTATTATCACACTGATGCTACTTGTCTTCACTAGTATTGCAAAACCAGTTTCTTAACTTCATGTAGTTATGGATACTATTTATATTGTCACCTCTACCCTTATCTCCACTTGACCACAGATTCTAGACCGGACATCATCTACTATTCTAGAAGAATGAATCCATGGGGTTGCCCCTTATTGCTTTTGTTTACAGTATCATCATCACAATGCTGTTTCCATTGCCACCATGTTATATATATATATATATATAATTTATTTATTTATTTTTTCCCTGAGGCATGTATATATTTCTAGTCACTCCCTTTAAGGGCTTAATTTTTCTGCACTGGTATTGCAACATTATAATTTGGCTTTAACATCATCCAAATATTCAGGTGGATTAAACACAGTATTTCATTGCCTATGTAACTGAATATAGACACTTTAAAATGCTTTTCAAAGAAACATAAATATATTATGGGAAAGTGGTCATGCTTTTCCAAAGCCATTACCTGGAGTTACTGCAAATTCATTTTTAAAATCTTCGTATCAAAGAAGATGTGGAAAAATTCTCTCTACTGTATAATAGATCTGTACTATATCTAACAGACTCTGGTTTGATGTCTCAGATATTGTCGAGAATACCTTTTGTAACAAACCAGGAAACATGTCTCCTCTAGTCTTCAGAAGGATAGGGCCAAAGTCAGAAAGTGACCTGTTCATCAAAAGGTTAAATCATCTCATTTACTCCCTAAAGCTTGTCTTTGGCTACAGAAGTGTTGTCCATAGAAGGTGTGAATGGACTTAGCCCTTGAATGAGCAGTAAAGGAAAAGACCATCTTTGACTGGGATTTCTTTAAATTTCTGTTATCTTTTGGGCCTATTTTTTAGATCTATTTAAACATTACATTGGGTGTTTTTTTTATCAGAGTTATGTTTGAATGCTACTATTCAATATAAACACTGAGAGAGTAAACAATAGACACGGACCATAATTTAACATTGATACACTGTGAGAGTTAGATTGATTTAATTAAATTCCCAAGGAAAGGTACTTAACCTTTTTTGTTAACCAGAAATTTATGCACAAAATGCAAAGACAAAGGCAGTTTGCATCAGACACTAACTTCTTTTAACTAAAGAGCTGTGGAGAGATTGATTGCATTTGCTTAAGAGGAAGCAGTGCTGAAAATGTCTTAATTCAAGTGGCTTCCATTTAATTGTCAAGTGGCTCCAGAAAGGGAACAACTAGTTGAGTAAAAATGAGGCTCCTGCAATTCCCATGCACTGCAATAATTATTCGTAAGAAATCTTTGCTTCTGCTCCTTGAAAAGGACCTATGTTTGTAGTTGTGATGTGCAGGAGATTCACATGTTGCAAGTAAATTGAGCTTATTGGTTTGATAGCCATATCCACATAGAGAGAAACAGAGAGAAGGAGAGATTGAGAAGTCTATCCCTATCCAGCACTCCCTTGACTGCAGAGGGAGAATATTTCAGCTATGGGAGGTGGTTATCTTTCTCAGAAGCCCAGCATAATCTTACCTGTCAGGCACATTTTCTTTCATTGGTCACAGTTACTAAGGAAACCACCTCTTCTGTGTGAGGGCATTGTAGGGTCCTCTTTTAGGTGCCTGAATCTGGGACTGCAACCAGACACAACCTGCAAATTAAAGACTATACTGCAGCTTACTTAACCCTTGATGTGACCAGAGATATATTAGGTAATACAATTAGTTTCTGCACAAGGGAAGCAGCTGAAGGATGTGTTCTTCAGTGAGAGATGAATTCAGTGAGATGAGTTCTTCTCTGCTCTGAAAGAATGATTAGTAATGCAAGCTACAACCTACGGGATACTGAGGAAAACCTGATTTAAGTATACTTGGAAAATCTGTGATACTGCAGCTATAAAGTAGTGCAAAAATAATAAAATGTTAATCATAAAAGGTATCAGGACAGTAATTGTAAAAAAAATCCTTATCCTTGCTGAAGTTGTATATATATGAGATGAAATGAGCTGACAAGTTCATGAATGTGATTATACATGAGCTTGAACTATCTCTGGTTTCTTCACTGAAATCATGTCACTGACCTACAAGCTCCAGTGATTCAAAATGGGGTGATTTAAGAGATCTCTGTTGCTGCTGAACACAGCTATTGATTTAAAATCCTTCTGGCATCACATAGGCAGAAAAGTCACTCATGATTCCAGTGAAATGCATCCTTTGAGCACTACAAAAGTATGTACTGATGTGTAGACTAGTATACTCTTAATAAAACATATTAGATACAGAAAATCTGCATCTGTGAATATCTGAAAAACTGACATTGGTATCTTAAAGGTATGGAGCTAACAGTATTAATGAAGTAGATGATGATTAATTCTGAGAACCATGAAACAGAACTCAGACTTTGCCTTAATGAGATCCGTGGGGGTGAAAAATGCAGGCTGTGGGCTACAGATCTTATTGGTGTTGGTAGGGGTGAAAGTTGGGCTCAGAGGTCAGGTATACTAATCTGAGACCCTTCTCAGGAGTGCCAGAGCTAGCTTTGTTTACCTTACTGTATGACTTGGAGAGAAAGTCCACAAATGTTTTTGGACTCCCAATACTCATGCAGGTATGGATCTTCTCACACATTTCAGTGGAAGTTCAATGCTCAGTAGCTTTGTGGACCTAGCACTTAGTCCTTTCTGCCTTTTTTTCTCATCTTGCAGGGAGGCTAAAGGATTTATCACTTCTAATTAATGTAGATAGTTAATGCCTGTTTTAGTAATAGTGTTTTGTTAGAGTACAAGAAAATGCTCATTTTTTTTTTATATTCAGTTGACTAAAATACAAATTATTCTCTGTTTTGCTTCAGATTTCTGAAAGGCACAAGAGACGTGGTGCTTGCTATATTCTTACATAAATGTGGGCAGTTAGGAAAAGTCTTTTGGAAACAATGATCAGAATAGGTAGTTGTAGATGGTTCTGGGATTTACTGTAGCTATGAATGATGGCATACCTAGGTCTTAAACTAACCTCAGCCTTGTTCACACGGATACTTAAACAATAGTCAAAATAGGACATAGCAAGTCAAAGCTCTTCATGGTTAACATTCATGCAGCCCCCTCGAGTAACCCGCAACATCTGCTTATTTGTATGAGTAAAAATAAATATAGATTCAATCCCTTTCTCCTACCTTCTCTCTAATTATATGGTAACTCTCAAGGGAAGGGATTGACTCTTTTGTGTGCTTGTACAGTGACTAGCACAATAGGTCACTGATCTCAGCTGTGGCCTCTGTCTTTGCCACAGCACAACGGTAATCTTAATGAAAAGGAGTATTTCAGACTGACCTTTTGCCATAAATGGAAAAGAATTTTAATGACTGTAAGCAGATTATATGTTTACATTTTCATACTTTCTGCATTTAAATGCTGCAGTATTTAATATGCCAGCTATTTCTAAAACATATTATACAGCTTACATTTAAGGAGCAGCAGACAGAGCATGCTGGTAGACTGGACTGAAATTCCTCTTTGGGTTCTGAATTTCCCTGCCACTTTCAAATATAAAATCTAGCTGTAATAGTCTCATCTGATTCAAGAAAAAAGATAGCTGAATGCACTGTACAACCAGGTGGTCACTATTTACTTAGATCTTTCTTTCATTTCCCATGTCAAGGAGATTTACAAACATAAATCATGAAATAATTTTCATTTGAATTTTGCTATTCATAGGACTTGCATCTAGAACTTTATATATTCTTTTTATACAAGTGATTAAAATCCCTTCTAGCCTTTCCCTTTTGTGTTTGCTCTCTTCCTTGTTGCGTGGATATATTCTACATGGATCACTTGGAGCAAAATGTACAAGAGTGCAGATGCATTTATGGGCTCACGATGGATGAAGGGAAGGGTGGTGCAATCACAGCAGATCCTCAGCTTTTAGAAACAGATGTGTTGCTGCAAATACTTCTGATGCCTGCACTATGTGTTCAGTGTAAACAAGCAGTTCTGTGAGCAGTTAATGAACTAATTAAGCCAGATTTCCTACAGATTTCTGTCTCTTGATTGACTTTTTAACTGAGACAGTTTCACATTATGCCTAAAATGTTCTAACTGCAGAGCATGCCAAAAGAGACAGTCTTGGTTTCTCTGCTCAGTTTCAACTGCACATTACCACCCCATCGGATCTAGCAATCATAGGGCCTCAAGGTGAATTTGAAACCCAGTTCATTTGTGTGTGTGTGGTGTTACTCCAGCTAAATCAATGAGCTAATTAACTATAAGATCAGTACCCCTCTGTCAAGTTTGAATTTTAGTCAATAAGTTCTAAAGATTTTAGTCAAGGTATGTGCATGGGTTTTATATCTAAGTTGACTGTGTGCTGCAACCTAATTTTTAGAATAGAGTTGAGTGTAGTAAATGTACAGTAAAAGTGTCTTTGAAATGCCTCTATAGCCTAAAACTTGTAATAATTCACACCAGAGAAGTACAACATGTAACATTTCAGGAAAGTAGAGACACAGTTAACTATGCTACAATTCAGGATGCTGATAAGCAACACATCAGACCTCCTTGGTAGGATCCCTAATAGTGTTGGGGAAGTAAGTGGTATGTATTCACTGTACTTCGATGAAAGGAATATGTAAATGTCACTTGTGCGGTATGTCAAGATGTTATTTCATTTGACATGTGCAGCAGGAGCTGTTTAAAAGAGTTTGTATTTATTTTCATGCCCACGGTAAAAACAGTACTAGCATCTATGTTGACTAGTAATATGCAAAGTGACTAGCCAAAACATCTTCAGGAAAATCAGAGCAGGAGTAATCAGCTACTCTGAGTGTGGTAAAGGACCTTTGACTCATCTGTGATACTCACTAAGCAGAAAAGCAGACAAGTGTCTAAACTTTGATGGATTTGGTTGAATTATCTGCATGTGGATCAATGAACTATCGCACTGGTTTCATCAGCTGCCCTCAAAAATGTTGCTGTGTAGGTGATACATAATGTTGACCTACGTTACTTTGGCACACGTTGCTCTAAGTGCATTTTCTTTGCATTTGGAGATGAAGCAGAAAGGGTGTCTGGACTAAATGCAAATGTGTATACTCCCTGACCACTTCTTATGTCCTCACTACATTTGTGTCATGCTTATCACTTCTTCTGATAATCACTAGGCTATCTCAGTGTTGTGCCAAGTATCCTAGGTCGGTGTTCAGCTGGGGAGCTGCTGCCTTCCAGGCTTGCAGGCTGCACGTCCATGTGCTGCCATGTGCATTGCAGTCTGCTGCGTAGCACGGGCTTTGGGTGACCGAATGCAAAGCAATTGTTCAAAATTGATGCCTGACTGGAATGGCAGTTCTTACCTTTGCAGCTGAACAGCTTGCGCTCTTATGATGCCAGGACTTTGATGCTGAGCTGATGCATTGAACATCAGGGCTCTAATCAGTGCTTTGTTGGTGGACTGCTTCACAGCTTTAGGAGGATTGCAATGAATCTGTTTCAGCATCCAAAAAATGGATGAAGTAGAACTTGGTATTCTTCTTAAAGCACTTTGTGTATGATGTGGGCTTTAAAACAGCTGAGACAAACTGCCGTGACAATTACACCAGTTCTTATCTACCCTTCAACTTTTCTGGCACAGCTAGAGTAGGGAAGCAGGTATTCTGCTAGCTGGAGTAATAGCACAAAGACATTTTCCATCTTGCTAATGTAGTTCAAATTTAATTTGGTGACCTGATATAATCAGTGGCAGAAAAATAGGGGTTTTGATAGTATAAACCGTATCTACACTAGGAGCATTTGGCAGAGTTATGCTAGATAACCTTTTCTAAACTACATACAGATACAGGCATGCTGTACAGTTGCTGCTTTTGATCTTCCACAACCCCCTGTTTGAAAGGGAACATTGGTGTTTTTTACTGTCATAGGTTACTATATTGGTACCATTTTTGGGTCTGTATTTTACTCCCATTTTCATCTTGATAAGCAGAGCTGTCTCCTTCAAGCCTCCTCTTCACTTCCCCTCTCTCAAGCAAGATCAGACTTCTGAGCTCTAGAAGGGATTTCAGGAGGGCTGGAGGCTGGGGAGGGTAGTGCCTGCTGGAGTTGTCCACTCCCCCTTCTCTTCACATCTTTATAAGGGTAGACCATGGAGTGAACATTAAGTGACATTGTAGTATTGGATTGCTCACTTTTTGCTCATTGTGCTAATAATCTAAAAGATAGTTTTTTTGGTATTATTTTACAGAATAAATTTGCTTTAGCTTCTTTGTGAGGAGTCTGGGGGTGTCTACTTTGGGTATTCTTGTTACCTTGGGAAATAAAAGCATAAATAAAACCCTGCTGAGAAAAATGCACTATAGATCTACCCAGAGGATTATTAAATGATAGCCAGGTTTCCAACTCTCTGCTTATATAAGCAATTACATTTAAAATAAAAATGCTATAGGATTTGGCTAGCTATAAGTTAAATAGAGGGCAGTGACTTTCAGTGGCCCTTGCTTTCCCAGTGAAGAAGATTTAGAGAATACCATTTTGGATTTTTATCTTATTAATATTAATTTTTAATTTTACTTTAAAATGTAATTTGATTTTGAGTAATAACTGACACAAATTTTTTTTGATGCCCTGAGGAGACTGCATAGAAGGGAAACTAGAAAACATATCACTAAAACATTGGTGACTAAGAGTAATGTTTTTAATATCTCCTAATTCACAAAAAAACCCAACAAACAAGCCCAAATCATGCACATGTGTAGAGCATCTTTGTGACAAACTGCTATCATGTATTACTGCCTATATACTAATGTCCAGGGAAGCAGTGAAATCAGAAACCAACAAAATTCCCAAGCATTTGTGTAAGCTTGTGGAAAGAGTTCTCTCCCAGTATTCATGAACCAAATGTCAGTCATAGCATTAATGTAAATATGGTTAAATAATCATTCTACTCTTTTAAAATCTGAAGTCAGTGCCCAGCTCTGTCCCAAATATATGATCTAGTCTATGGACTTCTGGAACAAATGAAGTTTTACATATTAATTTTGATAAGCAAGTAGTGGATATTTCTATGTCAGCTGGGTTTTCATGGCACTATTTCACTCAGCAGCTCTGACACTACATGCAGATCATCCTCTGTTCATGTTGGTGAAGTCTAATCTTTTGCTTCTACAGAGATCCTTAGATCCTTATTTTTGTTTAATCTGTAAGATATTAATTTTTACAGATGCTAATACATCTTTTTAGCTGTTCTTTTTAGTTCTGACAGGAAGGCACCCTACTTTGGTCTTAGGGGTCCAGATAAGTTGGCTTATGCAGGCTTTGTAAAAGCAAAGACCATTTATGAAAGAAAAAGGCCTAGGGGTCATTTTACTTGTCAGGTGAAAACCAGCTGTCTAACAGCACACAGCAGCTTGGGACAGGACATTACTGAGCTGAAATTAATGGGGAGGAGACAGATTGATTCTTCGTGCATAAGGAACCCAAAAGGGTAATAATGAAACCAAGAGAGAAGTCTACTCATTTTGCTGGCTTATACAGAGAAGGCTTTTGTCTCTCAAATGAAGTTTCCTTGGGAATTATTTAGAAAAATCTTTTAATCTTCTACATGGGAAAGCAGACAAGGTGACCTGGCCACTTGATATTCCTTGTCAGGCTATTTTCATGGCACATATGTGATAACCTGACTGGGAGGCATCACTGGTATAACTAGAAACTTTGCTACATATTTTAACCTAAAGTGTGCATGACCTCCCTTTTTAGCATTTCTACGTTATTGCTTATGTGCTTACATGCAGTGAAGAGATAGTTTGTTGATGTTTAATAATTACCTACTATGCTTTCAATGTTGAACAAGCTCCACAGAGAATTTTGTAGTACGGAATTAAGATGAGTCCTGAGTATTATCTGGTTTATGTCTGCCTCCCTGAAACAGAAATAATGAGAACAGATTCCCACATAGATCGTCAATAAAAATGCAGTAAACAGTTGTTTAATGAGAACTTGACAAACCCAGTAAAGCCTGAAGTAATAAATTCCTAGAAAGATTCAAGATACTTTGATCTATGAAGATCCAGACCTGGAAGAGACCAAGTATTCTTAATTCATCACACCAGTGGGAAAATGAGGCAGTTGGCAGTCAAAGGTTATTTTAAAAAAGTTATTGTTGGCTGTAATCCCACTTAATCTTTAAATTTTTATATGATTCTTTTAAGTGGATTCAAAATACGCTACTTTTTATTGTTTGCTAAGGCTGGTGTGAGTTTTACACTCCTTTACAAAGGCTAGCAGGTAGAGGTGTGATGTATATGCAGTGCTATGTATATAGGATGAGATCATGATGATTTAAGAATCACTATATTTTGGAGTGCAGCTTCTGTGTGGCTGGCCTTGAAGAAACCATGATAGCATGAAAGAGAATGTGAAAAAAAACAAAAAATGCATATGAGACAAAAAAAGTGTTAAAAAAAGGGTATCTACAGGTTTATGCCAGGTGGAGAAGGGGTAAGAATGCCAGCAAGGGAAGTTAGAGTGCTGCTCCCAAATGCATAAACTCAAGAAATCCAGCTTTAACTAGTCATCACAGTCGAAAGCTACAGAAGTAGCTAAGTAAAATTATGTTGGAGCAACTCTGCTTTGGCTGTTCAGCTTCCCTTTTAGGTTATTTCAACTCATCAGCCTACTTTTGTGTTCCAGGAAGATACAGGAATTTATTATTGATGAGAGTCTGTTGATCCTTAGACAGTGATAATTAAGCAAGAATGCAATAACTTATAAAATAAAGATTCTAAAATGGTAATTTTAGAATTAAAATATATTTCAATCTATCATAATACAATATGTTCATCAGTACAGTAAGGTATGTTGGCTGACATATTTACCATTATATAGCTAGTCATAATTGTCTGTTCAGGCCTAATTCTTATGGCCATGAACATTTCTGATGTGGATATAAAATACAGCTAAGGCTTTGTCAAGCATTAGAGCAGGGCCAGCCACTAGACAAATAACAGATGCTCTCTATTAACCTTTTTCCCTTCCTAAAAGGGGAAGAGAAAGGTCTTAAGAGAGACAGAGAGACTATGGATCAGAAAAGAAAACTGAAGCTGCTCTGATGAAAATAACAATAATAAAATTAAATATACAAAAATGTATATAAAATCAATATTGAACTCAACCCCCCCCCCCGATGGCAATTACATCACCATCACCACTGATGCTGTGGAGCAGGCACTGAGGATGTCCTAGACTGGACTCAGCAGCAGATGGGAACTGGATTCAGGAGCTGGATTCTGGAACTGGATTCGGGAACACACGGATTGGGTGCAAAGACAGAACAGACAGAGGCCTCCTCGGACACCATCCATTGAAGAAGAGAGCTTGACCCTCGTGATCCCTCAGATTTATACTGTACCTGACATATATGGGCTGAAATACCTCACTGTTCAGTTTAGGGTCACCTGTCCTGTCTGCTCCTCCTTGAAAGTGCGGCCTTTTATTTTCTGCACCCCCAATATGGTACACAAGATCTATCTGTGATGTTGGTCCGCACAGGAGGAAGTATAAGCAAGAGCCTTTCTGCACACCGATCCTTGGTAGTAACAATAAACATCGAGCATTATCACTGCTAGAAGCAGACACTGTCTGCAACAATATCCTGTTGTGAGATTTATAACCAGTGACTGGAGCAAAGCCACCTGGCTTAGTAATAAAGGAAAAACAAAGCTCTGAATGGCCCATTTGATGAAAAATAGGGGAAGAGTCTAAGCGGGGACAGAACTCTGTTCAAAAGCATATTTTTGGCTCTCCCTGACCCTAAACCCCCAGATGTGATGGTCTTGGTTGTCATGTTCAGAAAAGTCAGTTCCATGATTACACTGGGTAGTAAGCCAATATGTTCTTGTACAGTCTATTCTACTATTCTATTTCAGCAGAATTTATTTCAATTCATTATACTTTTTAAAGTTTGTTTTTTTTTTTAAAGTTTTGCACTAGATTAAAATTATTAGAAACCATAGCAGATGTTTTCATGTTTTGTGAAACTGCTACTCATGCTGGAGAGTTTGCCTTCCTCTCCCACACTCTTTCTCCCAGGAAAAGTGATACAAAAAAGATGTGAAAATTACTGACAAAACCTCAGTTGTGTCCCTGAAAAAGGCAAACTTCTTTTACAGCTGAGGTGGGTCTAAATTTTGCAAATATTTTCTTAACACTGAAAAAAGCTGCATTATCTGCCAATGGCCTGGCAGTGTCACAGCACCACTTTACTGCAGTCTGAGATAGTACAGTGCAGTCAAGAGGGATCTTCTGTCTTAACATCTGATCAATCTCAGTTTCATGGAGCCAGACTTCTTTCTTGAGCTTCAGTGAGAAGAAGCATTTCAGAAATGGTGAAGAGCAATGAAGATCTTGAAGGGACTGGACCATCTCTCCTATAAGAAAAGGCTGAAAGAGCTGGGACTGTTCAAACTGGCAAGGAGAAGGCTCAGAGGGGACCTTACCAATGTGAATAAATACCCAATCGGGGAAATTAAGAAGATAGTGCCAGACTCTTTTCAGTGGTATCCAGTGACGGGACAAGGGGCAATGGGCATAAACTGCAATACAGAAAATTTCACTTTAAGAAAAATGTGAAAAATTCCTGTGAGGGTTGTCAAACACTAGAGCAGGTTTCTCAGAGAGGCTGTGAGATCTCCATCCTTGGAGACATTCAAAACCTGACTGGGCACAGTCCTGGGCAACCTTCTCTAGTTGACCCTAATTTGAGCAGGGCAGGGGTTGGACTATGTGATCTCATGAGATCCTTTCCATCCTCAACTATTCTATGGTTTTTTGGATAAAAATCTTGAAGCGTTGTGTTGAACACAGAAATATACAAGTGAACTTTTTAGACCACATGTTGTGACGGAATGACTACAACTGTTTTTTTTCTCTCCCTCAGCCACCCAGCAAGTCTGATTACCTGAGCTTGTAGCTGTCTTCAGTGCTGATGCTCAGCACTCTATCCCTCATTTCATCATATATCATTTTTATATCTACATAGATTAATATATTTAAAATATTGAAATAGAGATGATGAACTCCAGAAGTCCTGCATAATACTCAAATAGAAGGATTTCAATTAATGCAAATAATTAATGCATAGAATAAGCTGGCATTACCTGCAGAGTATTAATAGTGAGGTATCAGAAGCTGGTAAGTTATTTATGTTTACATCTCTGCTATGTTGTTTATAATAAACATTTGATATTAAGATGCCTTTATCTGAAACCCAAACAGTGGAATATTCTTTATCAGAAGAGGAAGTTTTGTGAAAACAACATTTTGACAAATGTTGTATCAAACAGAGCCAAAGTCAACATGCTACACTGGTAGCACACATTACATCAGTAATATGAACACCATGATTCTGCTTTTCTGATCCAAGCATAAGTCAAAATGCTACTTTCAGGACACTGCTTATCAAGACAGAACACCAGACATGTCACAAATAAATGTGTGAAATGATGTGCGACACAAAGCACTGTGAAATTTGAACTGTATTTTTTTGTTATTTAGTCTCCCCCCACCCCCCCCCCCCCCCCCCCCCCCCCCCCCCCCCCCCCCCCCCACCCCACCCCCCCCTATCGTCGCCTACATCCTCCTGCTTCTACC
>WUAM01000107.1:16416608-16433933 GCA_024336885.1 Actenoides hombroni
CTTGCACAAGTAAATGTGTACAGTTGTATGCGACTCAAGGCATTGTGAAATTTTACGTTTCTTTTTTTGTTTTTTATTCGCCTCCCCCCCCCCCCCCGGATAATGTGAGCTAATTCTAATTATTTAGCAAATTTTAAGTCGCCTGTCCATTGACTGGAATTACTGGTCATGATTTCTGCATATTTTTTCATTTTATAAGCATAGAGAACTTTGTTTATAGACATTAGAACTTGAAATGTTGCGTAAGTGTATATTCCTGTTAAAGACAGCAGGCAGAAAGAACATTTCCCCTTATTCATCAGCCTGATAACAATGAGAACTACTCTCTAACTCTGAGATACAGACGTATTTTTATCTGCTGAAGTTTGACAGGACTTAATGGCATCAGAAATAGCTTGTCCATAGAGGCTAGGAGCTCAAGCTGGTAGTCTCCATACTTCTGGAGCAACACTTGTACAACAATCAGAGACTGATATTGTTTATGAAAGCAGACAGCAGCTTGACTCCTGCTGTCTTTTTTATTATATTTGATATTCCTTACAAGGAATTTCATTATCTACTGATTAAAAGTCAGAAAAAGAAGATAATGTACCAGAATGTTATTAGATTAGTTAAAATATGAATCCTCAAATTCAGATAGATTTGACAAAGTTGTAACAAGACCTACAAATCATTGAGACTCTAGCAGTTGAACTCAACAGTTCCTCTAAAATCATGTCTGTAGCATCGATTTTGAGACAGTTATGCAAAACTAATAACAACAAAAAAAATTCTAGAAAGAAAAGCTGTTAAGTGATCTGTTTCATGAAGAATAGGAGGAAAAGGAAGGGCATATGCAGCCATGCTGTGAATGAGAGGAGGGAGGGCAGCAGTGTGGCAGCATGGCTTCATGACCACAGGTGTGTGCTATGGAAGGAGTAGGTAAAATTATGTTCTCTTCCTCTCCCTTTCCCTGTACTAAAAACATGGCAAAAACTGTTGTGTCTTTCCTCCGTTTTCTGAAGAAGCAAACCTTGCCTGTCTAGGGACTTTTCTAGGGAAGCTTGACCATTTTGTAGATCGTCATCTTTTTCTGCTTCTTTTTTCTTTCTTTTTTTTTTTCCTTTCTTTTTGGTCTTGAGTGTAATATTTTACTTCTTTCTTATGGCTTTTTTTCCTTTGTTCTGGTGACACACAGTTACAATGTGATCTCGATTATTTCATTGTTGTCAAGTATGACTTGTATCTGTGTAAAACTTTAGTATAGTCACATAAAGTTCAAGACACCAAAAAATACATCTAGCATACACTGCCTTATTAACACCTAAATTTGGCTCTGTTTTGTTAACAGTGTTTTTTTCCTGCAGTTAATTCAGCAGGCAGAGTAAGTTGATTGGGGATCTTATTTCAGTAGGGATGAAAATTAATGCAAAAGAACAACAAGAGAAAAGGTTTTGTTCTTTTTTTTTTCTCCTGGATGTAGTTTTTCTGCATATATTCCTTGTGTTGTTATTGGTGCACAGATAATTTTCAAAACGTATCCTGGGCTGCTTTGTCCTCAATATTCAAGTGAAATTAGTTTTGTGTCTAAAGTAAGCTTCTGAATCTACGTTTATGTATTTTGTATCAGGCTACCATCCTTTCTGTTAGGCTTCATCTTTGCTCCCTTTTAAAACTTACAGGTCACTGCAGGTTCAGGACTACTTTCTCTGTGCATCCTGTTGAAATCTGCAGAAACAGTAACTTTCCATTACGCTTGATATTCAGACTGGACCTTAATGTGTATCACACAGCTCTAAGTATAACTGTAGACAAGTACATTTGAATAATAACTTGTTTTGCTGAGGAAGTGACTGACTGCGTAGTATTTCTCTCTCAGCCCCTAATTGGGTCATGATGCTGGAACAGCTACAGCAGAAGTGGAATGATGTCCCTGTAAACATTTCAATTTAATTACACAAAGTAGCTAGTGGGAAAAACTGGCAGAGGATGAGCAAAATTGGTCTGTATTAGACAAAGAGCTGCATACAATTTGGTATGAATAATTATTCAATTGATCACAGTTTGTGGATAAATACTTGAAGTCTGACACTTCATAATTGTGCATTGAATCCAAACTAAATAACTTCTTGCATAAATTGACTTCAGGTATTCACTGTTAATCAGTTGCTGCATTTTCATAAATTACACCATTTTGCAATACTTTGGTGAAGGCCCACAGAGACTTTTGTTCCAAGTCCAGCAACAATAACTCAATACCAGATTTAGTTCTTCAGTTGCCTTTGTGTTTCTTTTCTGTCTCAGCCAGAAGATGAATTTAAATTCCTTTGGGGCACTTAACTTTCCAAATTAGAATGTTTCCTGTTACACAAATGTTGTAGAGGAATGTTGGCTGAGGGATTTACACGTGCAACTTTCATTAGTTTAATTTAGTTTAGCGATACATGTGTGTTGCAGTATCTCCCCCAACTATATAGTAACATATTGAATACACATACAGTAAGTATATTACTGCCATAATAAGCACTACATTATTGCTATAATAAAGATATTCAAATCTCTTTATGAACAAAATAGTTTATAAGCTTGTAAGGCTTGATCGTACAGATGCATCTATATCCCTATAACTTTAAACATATGTAATGTGAAACTTTTTATTTACATAATGATGAATGCACTCATGCTTTTTATCAACTACAAGTGGAACCTGATAGAATAAATAATTATTTGGGTAGTTGCATTAACTGAATGAGTAATCTCACGTGTTTGTTTTTGCGGGATCACAGAGTTGTATTTAAGATTGTGTATTGTGTCTGTGTGAACACAGTGTAACTGTGAGGAATTCTCTAAAATAACTGTTTTTTAAAGATATGCGTCAAGATATTAAACTAAGAAACCAAATTGAAGATCAATCACTTCTGCCTTGTTAAGTACTTATGAGAGAGCTTAATTTTAAGCACAAAAATAATCCTATGTATTACTTGTCATTTACAGTTCAGTGGAACAATTTACAGTTTATCCTATGTATGAGTGTCGGCTAAATCACAACCTCTGTGTGCTGATTATTGTCCTTGCACAAGAATGAAAAGTAAATCCCTAAGTGCATATTGACAATAGTAAGTCCAAAATGAGAAAGGAGATCTGCTTTAGATCAGCATTGTAGAGTCTGAACAGCAGCTTTATCAAGAATAGATTTGTCTTCAAAATCTGATTGCTTTTGACATAGCAATATGTAATTAAATATAAATGTATTTTGATAATGACAAGATGATAGATTAATAGATCTGCAGAGCTTTTCATTTTTGGAGGGGAGTTGGGTTGGGTTTTTTTGTGGTTTTCTTTTATTTTGTTTGGTTTGGGTGTTTTGTGTTGTGTTTGTTTGTTTGTTTGTTTTTGTCTTGTTTTTCCTTCTGACTTTAAGAACGTATTTTAATTAAAACTACAAGTACTGTAAAGAATTAAATGTGTGCCCAGTTAGTCAGTTACAAAGTGAACAAAACTTAAAAACTCTTAAACTTTGAAGAAAAAATAATGTGAAAGTATGAGGTAGAGAAGAAAAGAATAAAAGGTTCTCTGTACACAGGTCTGTCAGGACAAAAAGTAGGGTATCCAAATGGCATTAAGACAAACATGAAGAAAAACATTTTGATCATAAGGATAGAAAGTCACTGGAGAGATTGCAATCTTCAGATTTTTTCTTTTTAATTTGGTATGGTATTTAAAACAAAATATTAAATGTGTGCTCTTAGCATTGATATTCAACAAAGAATCAACATTGATTAACACAGTACTGAGATACATTTAAGATGACGTTCATACGTACAAGCTGCAATGGGATCTTCATCTACTATATACCAAGGAAAGTCTTACCCAAATCTCTCAAACTTGCATTTTGTACACTTCCAAAAACATCAGGCAAATTATCCAAACTACAAGTTAAATGTGTGCACAACTGGAGCATAGATATCTAGCTTGGTGCCACACAATACATCATTAAATATTAAGGCTGTGGCAGAGCTAGAAACTGAATCAAGATCTTTTAAACCATGGATGAGTTACACAACCACAAAGTTAAATTTCCTACTGTAGGGAAGTTATTATCTCTTAAGTATGAGGCTTATCTTTCACTAACTAGTGAAGTTCATTTCCATTGACCAAAACAACATCATAATTAAATGGAAGTAGCAATATAAATACTTTGCTGAATGAAAACTTAAGCTAGGCATCACAGCAGAAAAATAAGACTACAGAGAGTAGACATAAGCTGTCTGCAAACTAAATATGAGAGGGAGGGTTAAAAAAGAAAGAATGTAGCTTTATGAACTGTTTTTTACACATTATCTAAATTGAACATATTTCTAAAGGAAAAACAAAGTTTTAACTTCACTGAACATATCCAACTTGTGTGCCTACAACTGTAATGAATATCAGATTATGGGGAAAGCAATAGCCTTACTCTAAGGAATGAATGGGACATGTGACCTGTGTTTTCTGCACCTACCATCATGAAGAGGATGTGAGCTGCCCTATGTCTCTGCTAAACCCAGATCCAATTAGATGCATCTGGTCATTTATGTGGTGTTTGCAGAAAGACAATTATTGAAGCAGGACTCTATGTGCTGATATTTTGTGGAGATTTATTCATGAAACATCTACAAACAGAAAGAGTGGGCATGCTGGAATAGGGGACTGTGCTTTTCTCAGGGTTACATAATCCAGTATCTGGGCAAGAAGGTGTATTATGGAAGTGTTGGAAGCGACTGAGCCATTCTAATAAAAAGTTTACCTATGAACTGGGAACCAAGAAGAAATTACTGTTTAAACTGATTTTTGCTGCTTTAATTATTGACTACCTAACAGTTCTCAGCTTAGTGGAACCATTTGAGATTTGTTGATGTGCTCAAATGAATAAAAATAAATATTGCTTTTATTTCTTCTAAATTATTTCATCAAAATTATAGCAAAGGAAATGTGGCTAGTCTTATATCTGTCCTAACATTACTGTGTTAGTGAGAGAAACAAAACATATATTCAGGATGTCTACTTAAAGCAGCTGACTAATGAGTAATCTCCAGCACCCACAGATAAGTGGAGATCTGAAGGAGATGGTACTTGAAACAACTAACTGATTTGGAAAGCAGAGACACTGATTTCAGGGATTTAAGGCCATAGACACCAGCTCCATGTCAGAGAGGGCAGATTGGAAACTCAGCTGGAAGCAGAAACATAACTTTAGTCATTAAAAAAAAGGGATCTGACAGAGTGAACAGGGAGAATTGTAAAGAGAGAGGAAATTTTTAACAAATTCTGTTTCTTCCAATCCCTATGGCACCATTTATAACAGATGTGGAAAATACAGCGTTAAACGTGGCAGCATCAAGAATGCAAATGAAAACAGGCTCAGCTGTGAGGGGCAAAAGACTGAAGAAGAAAGTGGTTCTCATCATACAAATTGAGATCAGAGTTCAAAGGCGCTGATCTTTAGAGAAAAGTAGGTAAAGCACTGGGGTAGATGGTAGCCTGCAAGCAGGTGTGGTAGATTTGTAAGGCCTAATACCTATTTGCAATGTCAAAGTCAAAGAGAGTTAAACAGAGATAGCCCTGCTATATTGGAGGAGACCTTTGCTGGCAATAGCATTTTGTGGGCTAATCCTGTTGCACCTTCCTCCTCCACAGAATACAAGGTAAGAGCTCTGACATGCTAGGAAACAGAGAAAAAAGTATAGTTGCAGTAGCATATGCACCCATAGCCCAAAACCCTGTGCATATAGGGGTCTAGTTGGGTAAAGGTAGTCACCCTATTGTAAGGTAGTAGGTTCTGCCTTGAAAGCAAAAGTCATTGACTGAGACAACAGGATAGAAGATTCTGGGAAAAGTTGTCTTAAAGTAGATGACCATGTGTTGATGTGAAAAAGCTAATGTAAAACACTAGAATCCAAATGTGAAAGACATTAGGTATGTACATGAGACTGTATTATTATGTATGTATATGTAAAATCCTCATTGGCATGAACAAAAACTGGCTGCATTACTCATGTAGCTATTTATTAATTGTGCAGGTTATCTAAAATTGCTATTAATAGATTTTTTTATGATAGAAGTCTGTGTTTTGTTTATATAGATATCTTTTGATGAGTCATTTAAAAATTACTTTGCAAAAGGTATTGATCCTTCTGCAAAATCTTGGTTAGCAAAAGAACAATTCCTCCTGGCTTTAGGATAGACCCAAGATCTGTATCATACTTTCAGCTCACTTCAGAGGAAAAGTATGATTTAAATTTGGGTTAAAAATCTAAATGCACTGCTGAATGTAATATACAGCAATCTATGAACAGCCTTCTTTTAAAGTACCTTGGGAACTTCTAAGACACTAATCTAGAGCTGAAAGTTTGTTGTGTTATAACGCTTGAGATCTGTTTGCCTTGTAATATAAATCTCTGATATCTGGTCCTGAAGAATCATTTACTCTAGACCCTTTGTAGAGAGACTTTTCTGTTGAAAATATTCTATGAACATTTAGTCTTTGGCTATCCTTACATCTTTTTATAACCTAAAGTCAGGAATCATTAAATCATGTAAATGAAGTGCCTTATTTTGTACTGTTATTCCTCTACTGACCCTAATAATTTGTATTTGATGTATTATTTTCCCTAAAGCACTGAATCTCTGAAAACATCTGCTACTTCTTTCACTAGTGACTAATCAGTCATCTTAAAAATAATAATAATAACAACACCTTTATTTTTCTCATTTGTGTTTGACTTTCAAACTCAAATTTTTTCATCCTTTTATAATTGTATCTACTGGACTAAGGACTTTGCCACTCCTTGGAATAATATTCTGTAAATTTGTTTAGAACATGGTAACCAAATAATTATCTGCAACTTGTTTGACACTTTTTCATGGATTGAACCCTGAATTCTGTTGAATTATGACATTTTCTTTGAATTTCCTAGAGTTATTGTGTATATTTTTTTGCATATTCTTTCTGTTTTCTTTCCCAATAATTTCTCTTAATATTTCAAAATTAATAGTAGATACAGGAATAATTCTGTAGCTATGTTTCTGGATGCTACTTCCCTTACAGCCTCCTGGTTAGGCAATGTTGGAGAGGAATTTTGTGTTTTGATAGTGGTGCTTTTATATGGCTTGTGGTCAGACTTTGGTTATCATTATTTGATCCTGTTAAGAGATCTGAATATTTTAGTTTTGCAGAGGGATGAAAGTTGGTGGCTACTGTATCATTTACAAAAAAAGTGGTTTAAAAAAAAGAGCTAGTAGATGATTATGCAGCTTATTACCTCAATAACTCCTCAAATTGAGTTTTCAGGAGAAAACACAAAAGGCTCATTTATGCAGTTCCTTAGGTGAGTAGGGAAGTTTGGTATCTTCAGAGCCTGTCCTGGCATCCTCTGGAAGAGGCTGGAACCCTGGATCTGGCAATGAACCAGCTGAATTGTAGGTGTCTACTTCCAGAGGAGCTGAGATCAAGAGTCTGGGAAACTATTGAAAAACAGCTCCTAAATAATTGATTTTTAAGCAATTCTTGTTCAGATGTGGGAAAGAAACTCTGAAAAGGGGAGGACAAGGCTCCTGCAAGAACAGACATGTAGGGATGGTCCTAGGAATTAATAAGAAAAAGTTAAGTAACTGGCTTCACAGGTGTCCCTCTGTTAATGTTGAGAATACAAAGTTGGATTTCTTCTATTTATCTCCCAAAGTAAGTGATTATCAAAGACCAGAAGAGTTCTTCAGATGTATAGTTGCAAGAATGGCCCAGACTCAATCACAGTCCCCAGACCACAAACCCCTTAAGATGGGGCAGGAGACAGACAGATCCACATTCTCAAGTGGTGAACCTTTCCATGTTCACCTCAAGCCAGAAATAATCCTGGCTTGAAAAAAAACTTTCAGTAAGAGAGAAGAGCTTGAAACAAGCACTTTATACTATCCTCTAGTTTGAAAATTCTCTTTAAAACATTTTCTATTACCTTTGTTCCCTTTGATACACAAGGACTAAGGCTGAAGGTGGCTTTCTTTGAAAGCAAGAGGCGGGGGGGTGGAATCAAAATACTCAAGCTACAACTTGAACTTTTGGAGCATGTTCAGTTTGGACATCTTTGTTGCTTCTATTTTTTGATCTTTAATTCAAGCTGCAGGTACAACTAGAAAAAATGAATATGTGCTGAATGTTTTTCTGCAGCTTTGCATAGGCCATGATTTGCTGAGAAAGGGTCGTTTCCATTTTGCTCAGTTTGACCTAAGCTGTCACAGCTTGATCCCTGTGGATAAGAAGAGCAGCAGTGAGATAGCTTTTTATCTTATACTTTTTCTCCAGTCCAAGCAAGTTCTTCATGAAGAGGCAGAAAGAAGGAGTATAGGGAGGTACCTTTGCTGGCTAATTCTTGGCAACTACATTATCTGTTTGTGTATATGCATCTGAAGCGACCATTGGCACAATGCTATGCAGTACCAATTACATCTATCTTGTTTAAACCCTTGGATCATGCTGTCTCTCTGTCAGCATGTTTTCTCCTGGGATTAACATTATCAGTCTGACTGCAACGGAGTTAATTTTTCTTATATCAGTTCATATAGTGCTTATGCTTTGCATTTGTGGCTAGAACAGCGTTGATAACACACCAGTGTTTTGGCTACTGCCAAGCAGTGATTGACAGCTTTAAGGCTTTCTTTCCAGCCCCTTTCCACTCAAAGGCCAGTAGGATGGGCATGGGCAACAAGTTGGGAGGGGACACAGCCAGCACAGATGACACAAACTGACCAAAGAGATATTCCATACCATATGATGTTATGCTCAGCAATGAAAGCTGAGGGACAGGAACAGAATGTGGGGCTGTTCTTGGTTAAGGTATTTGTCTTCCCAAGCAAATGTATACTACTTACACACTATGTATACTGAGGCTCTGCTTTCCTGGAAGTGGCTGGACATCTGCCTGCTGATGGGAAGTAGTGAATAAATTCCTCTTTTTACTTTGCTTCTGTGTGCAGCTTTTGCTTTTCTTATTAAATTGCCTTTATCTCAACACAAGTTTTTCCATTTTATTTCCTTCCCCTGTGCTGTTGAGGAGGGGAAATGAGAGAGTGGCTGGGTCTGGAAGCCAACCAAGGTCAACTCTCTACACATACTTTATTTACCTACTGAGCTAAGAAGTTTTAAAGATTCGCATCTGCTGCTGCCTTGTGCAACACTTCTCTGAATTCTAATTATTTCTGTCATTTGAACAATACGACCTTATAGTATTATTTTTCTTTGATAGTATACCAAGGACAGCATTAGGTCCTAGAAATACACAACTGTTTCCAGTTCTGACAATGTATGTGGCTTTTTGTCATACCATGGTTCTATGAGTATGTCTTCCACCAGTTATTGCAGTTCCAGTTTCTTAAATCAGTCTATTCTTAAGTCATTTGTATACTGTTAAACTCTGTAGTGTATTTTACCCAGCCCTGAGATTTTTTTGGTGATTTCATAACACTCTCTTTAAGATTTCCAAATTAAGAAAAATAGTACATATATATATATATATATATAAAACTGCATACAATTAGATGTGTTTGTCTGCTAAGTATGTTTGTTTATGCCGCTAATATTTTCTTCTTTATGACTGGGTTTTTAAAGTCACAAAAGTATATTGGTGTTTTTTGCAAATTAATCCTGTTTTCCATCATGCCTTTAGTGAAATATTTCTGCCTTGAATGTTGGCAAACAGTGAAAGAGGAGCTGATGTCTTAATTCAAGTTCTACAATGGAAAAAGGAGACAAGAGTGAAAGAGCTGAATATATTTAATCCAAGTACAGAACTGCCAAGTAAAAGAATGCTTACACTAAAACAAATAATATGATATGTTCCTGAAGTCACTTATGGGCGGACTGTTCATTTTGCTCTGCTATGTTGCAATTATATCCTGCTGAGTGAAGGAAAAGTTAGCCAAGTCTCAACCTCCCTAGAACAAAAATCAGCATGTTGCCATTTTTCGTCTCTACCAAGATGTCATTGTCAGCTCAGCTTCCTGCTTGGTTCTTGGATGTTCTCTATTTCATCTGATTCCTCACATCATCCAGTGACAAACTTCAGTTACTTCCTTTCTTATCTTTTGCATGAAATGGGAAAGTGTGGTCTATGTTCTGAGCTTCATTGTGCCTCTAAGAATATGAGCAAAAGTAAATGAGTATTAGTATTTTTCCCTAAATATCCCCTCCAATACACAGATTTTGTGCAACTTTACAAGCTTCTACTAGCAGTAGATAGCGTGCTTTTTGCTCTGTGAGTTGTCTTCCAGTGTGGCTGCTGGCTGTGTGGGTGGTTTATGGGATTATGGCTTGGGACAAGAAAATCATGAAATGTGGAAAAAAATTAATAAATACATATGTGTTATAGGAAGTGTTACAGAAGTATTTTGCATGTGAAAAGGAAGACATGAGAATTTGGGGGTCAGAGCTTGATTTACAGTCGTTTAGGAAAATATAGGTACATCCCAGAACAGGATTTCACAATGCCTTCCTCTGACATTAACTAGTTTGCAAATACAATTATTATTATGATATTTATTCTAGCAATAGAAGTGTCAAAGAAACACCAAGCTTTGCCTCACTTGTAATACTGGTAGTACTCAGAAGTGCCTATGCATGCTACAGTGATGTCTTAAAGCGCATTATATCTCATATCTTCTAGGTGCTGCTACTATTCAAATAAGGAGACATGAGTTTGACTTCGCAGTCACTGAAGAATGCGTTAACGGTGTGTTAAATATTTGCTAATGATGTGAATATTCAGCTGGAGATCAGTAAGTTCTACAGGTGCTTACATGTGTGCAGGACTGGCAGTGACTTCTTTCCTTTAAGGACAGACAAACCTTTCAGTTTTGGAGGATTATTGCTATAAAGGTCTGATTCTGCTATCAAACATTATTACTAGGTACACTAACATGTATTTAAGGAAAAATGCATATAAATATTAACAATATAAGAAACATATGCAGAATCTCTGGGTGAGTGCAATGAGGAAGTATCTATTCAAATCCTCAGCATTTTTGTTAAAATGCAAATTAAAAAAAAATAAAATAAGGGAGAACAATTGGAAGAAATGAATGAAAATAACTACGAGGAAAGCATTCATAATTGTCTAAGTTTGTCTAAGTGCTTCAAAATGGGTGTCTTCTGACTAAGGGCACTACCATAGATAAAATTGCCAACTCATTAATGCTTTGTATTCATATGCTTTATGACAGAATGGCATAAATAGCCAGTATTTTTTATGACAGGGAGTACCTGTCCTACCTACCCCATGGATTTTGCCTTTGTCCAAGGGAGCAGACACTTTTCTCAGCACCAGTTAGCTGCTTTAACCAGAGGATATGACCTAAAGTTTGGGAGGTACCATACAAGGCAAAACAGCAGAGCACTTACTAACTGTAACTTTTGACACCTCTGAAAAAAAGAGGAATGCATTGGTAAAATGGCAAGCATCTTGCTTCTCTCTCCTCCCAGTGCTTTTCTGGAAAGCAGAAAATTCAAGGCTATTCTTGCTTTTACTAAACAAATAAGCAGTTTAGACAAATGCCCCCAATAATCCATCTCTGCAGTAAGCTTAAAACTGTAGAGCTGTTTTAATGTGAACTACTTACTCTGAACATTTCTCTAGGACTGATACTGAAAACAATAAATGAAGATATTAATTTGTTTAGAGCATAGTCCAGTTAAGACTAAAACAGTATCATCACTCAAAATAAGAGCTCCTTGAGCAATGATAAATTCCATTTGTAACATGTTAGAAGGAAATAGATGCATGAGACTTAAATTTTAAGCAGATGAGTTCATTAGAACATAGAATACTTGCCAATAAATGCTGATCTCCTCAAAAAGTTCAATACCAAGAAATTCTGCTTGTATTCATACCACTAGAAGAAAGCACTTGGGAAATTCAGATTTTAGATTAATTTAATTTTATCTCTGTCTAGTATTCTATTTGAACTGCCATACGTACTTGTGCTGTGTGGAGTAAGGAGGAAGTCATTACGGTAATGAGGAAAACTAAATGAAAACTTAAGTTTGCAGATCCCATATTTGAAGTTCTAATTTTGAGTTAGTCATTTTATAACAAACTTATTTTCTGTCTTTACTGGAAAACAAAAACAAATGTTTTGACAGGACCATGGGAATTTAAATTCAGATGACACAGAAGAATAAAAAAATCCCCAATCCTAGCAGTTTGATAAGGGGAAGTTGAGAAGACAGCATATGAAAAGAATTATACAGAAAATGAAGGTTTCTATTTCAGAAAGCTTTTTCATTATTTTCTAGTCCTGCTTTCTATCATCTGTAGCATAGGAAGGGCTAAATGCTGCCTACTGTATGTATCCTCATCCATTTCTGTTCCATGGATTCAGTAAAACTGCATAATTTTGAAGAAGAGAACTTCAGCAGTGTCTGTTCTCAGAGCCCTGGAATCTATTCTAATTTACCTAATTATGGATTTTACTACAGAATTTTCATTTGAAAGCTCTGTTTTGGCCATTGCTTTACCACTTAAAAAGAAGAAAAAAAAAATGTCAGCTTCAAAATTAGGACAGTGATTGTTTGGCTACTTGTTTATTATGCTGAGGCAGGAAACTCAATAAGTAAAACATAAAGTGACAAATATCTTTTTTTTTTTTTTTTTATTGGGTACTTAAGGAAATCTCAGGTGGCCAACTATTGCTATTCAGTACTGACCCTTGAGATCTTCACTGGCTGAATTTACAAAATTCAAGAGGTTTGGAAATGCTTTTAGTAAGGTGACATGAGAGGACTGACCCTCTTGCCAATGGGTAAACAGCTTACCTAGAGTAGGGTGGATAAAATTTCTTTGCCTGAAGAAATTTAAGCTTTCAAATCTTGTTTCCCAACAAAGTACCCCAACCACTAGTATTCTGTACTCTTTTTTTCTTAGTATCTCCAACACACTTTTATGTTTTATGATCATCCTTTGATGCAGAGTCTGGAATCCAGCAAAGTGGGAACCATTGTTATAGTTTCCATTAAAAATCTGCTTGTAGGTGTGGCCTGGATAATAATAAATACAAGTGGAAAAGTGGCACATAATAACGTCAACTCAGAAGTAACCTTAAAACCCCCAAAGCAATATTGTTTTAACTTGTAAAAGTACTAAACAAAATGGCCTTGTTAATTTTTACAGAACTGTAAGTGGAAAAAGTTCTTAAAAGGTGTCAAGTAATTTTTTCTATAACATTGAACTAAATGAAATCTAGATGATACTCAGTTGAAAAATACTAAAATTCATGGTGGACCCTTTGATATTTCATTTGTGAATCAGTTGCTAGCACTGCACATTGGACCCTTTCAAATAAGGGTCTGTGACAGTGTTTGAGAAACTTTCCTCTTCTGGTTGAGCTGATACACACTTCTATAGGTGTGTCAAAAAGATGTTACTATTTTAGTTGTTTGAGGTTTTTTTCCCTCTGGTAGTGGTTGATAACTCCATATTTGGATCCAGCAGCCAAATTTCAACATTTTCTTTGTAGCCCAGCTGGTGTGCAACAGAGCAAGGTCATACTTTCAAAGTTAGCTCTGCTTTGGGAAAGATGGATTGCATCAGGTCCTCTTCAAAGGTCTCTTTCAACCTTGATTATTCTTTGAGTGTATGATTTATGATTCTGTTTTGCTTGTGTCCAATGGACAGAGTGGCACTCTCCCCTGTGCGTGGGAATCCCCTGTAGATTTTCTTAATTTGATTGTGTAATGGTTTACATGGAGGAGGCTCCTTCTCTTTAGTTCATTACCCTGATTTTGAGAGATTTTCAGAGTGAGACATATCAAGAAACAATGATTCTCACAAGTATACTTTTTTTGTCAAATACTAAGAGAGAATCAATTCAGGAAATAATGAACAGCTCTGTTTATTTTAACCTTTAACAAGAAGCCCCTTTGCATTGTAATTACAGACTGTCCACTCAGTTATTAGGAATTGCATATGAATGACTGAACTGTTACAATTATTTCTCTTACATAATTTTGTAATTTTCTTCACTGTGTGCCAGCATCTCAGTCAAGTAAAAGAAATTCTGCTCTTTCATTCATGAGACTTTGAGTTCATGCCTGTATGCGTTAGGGGAGAGTTCAGACTGTAAGGTTTTCTACATTTTAAAGAAGTTTCCTACCTTTCCCAAGTCTAGATAAATATTTAGTTTATACTTGTAAATTAACTCCATTGAATAAGTTAAACAAAATGCCACATAGAGCAAGCTGCAATGCTGGAAGTTCTTTTGCCAGTGTGTGTGTTTTAGCTAGGGTATGATTTTTTTCAAGTCCTTAACTAATGCCCTATGTTGTACAAAACCTTCAAATGTAGAACAAGCCTGGGAAATTCATCTATCTTTTAAAACTGAAATAATAGTGCAAAACTGACAAATATGTATCTACCTTGTGTAGAAAATAAGCAAGAAGTGGGGTTTTTTGCTTATCCTTTCACAAATTGTTCTTTGACAACAAGTGATAAATGACATTTGACAGAGAAGTTCCTCCCAAGATAAAAAATAACACATGGATGGCAGATTTGGGGGAAGGACAAGGGGAAAGTTAAGCCTTTATTCGAAACCACAGAATTTTCTGTTAAAATATGCTTTTTGTCTCTAGTGAGAGAGGTAATTTTTCAGGCAGCAGCTTACGAGGTGCTAGCCAGTTCCATCATGAAGAGGAGCAAGTCAAAGAATTGAGCCTAAAAGTAGGACTACCCTCTAGGTAGTGCCAAATGAGTGGGTCCTGCCTATTGCATCTCTCTGCTGAAACTGATTGTGTGTGCAGTACAGTAATGCCTTCTGATGGATTCAGTCACACTGTGTGGCTCTTTACACCTCTGCACTTCCATTAAAATCAATGCAACATTCATGACAGGGCTCAGGAAAAGAAAAGGTAGAAATGGTACTGCCTTCTGGCTTTTGAGGAAAGGCATTACCCACCAGATTTGTGAATGAAAATTTGTGAATGCAAATTTGCAGTCGTGAGTAGTGCCACTGAAAGAAGTAGTGCACACTGCTACTTTGTGTTTGCACATACAAGTAGAGTTTTGTCTCTGACTTTTTATTAGTTTCTCTAATTAGATTTCTTGGACATAAGGTGGCAGAACTTGCAATCACTGATCTTTGGTGCCCTTAAACACAGGGAGCTGTAGTTACATCACTAGACAGTCCTGCTAAAAATAATAGAACTGTCTGTAGTGTAAGATACTACTTAACCTCTTCCTTGTCAGAAAGGAGTGATCCTTTGACGATACTACGTAGGAACTGCACAAACAGTTAGAGGTGTTGCTTTGAATCATGCATATGTTTCTGGACTGAAGCTCCTCAAGCAGGAAATTAAAAACTTTGCCTTAAAAATTAAGATGTGTTTAGACATTGTTAATTAGACCTTCTGCCTAATTTTGGAGAGATGGTTGCAGCTAATTCATTGAGTTATTTAAGAAGGGGTCTCGGGGGTATCTAATCCAAACTCCTTGTTGAAGCAGGTTCAACAGTGAGATCAGACCAGGTTGCTCAGGACTTTATTCATTCTGGTTGAAAAAAATTTCAAGGATGGAGACTACATAACTTTCAGTCTCAGTTGTTAAAAGTCAGGAATAATTATATTATTTGATCACAAGTTTCTCATAAACACAATATTTAAATCAATATTTTGGTGTGTGTGTATGTATATATATATACACCAGAGAAACAAATCACCTTATTTTTAAAAATATCTTTGAGATTGAACTCTATTTTTTCCTCCACTTTAGAGAATAATCTAGAGGTTAGCAAACAAAGCTAGCTGGAAGATGAGATTTCTCTTTGCCATGAACTTTAGTGTAATTTCTTGCATATCATGCTTTTTAAACATGCCTCTCTTTTCCAGGTGGGAAAATGAGTTGCAGATGTCCTATGCAAGTAGATAGATAGAATATTTGATAAGATATCTGACAGAAGGGGAACTGGAGCCTTAGAAGTACTTGAATTTTGTGACTAAAAGGTTCCCCTTTTTCTCATGTGTACCTTTTTAAAGAGGAACTCACCATCAGTCTGAATTGAGAGATATGTTACACAGTAAATGGGCAGTTGCATTTATACTTCTAGTTCCAAAGATGTAGTTCTGGGATATTAAAAATGTATCAACATTTTTGCATCTGCTTTGTGCACCTTTGAAAAGTTACAGGATTAATTATTTTTTTTTCATATTTGGATTATGGTTTGCTATTGCCCTCTCCAGCTTCAGGATGTGTATTTCTAATTAGTTCATCAGTAAGTCAGGAATTAGTATTTTGTATCAGATGTTATATGAACATCTGCATTATTAAAATAAAAAATTAAATTAATACTTACTGAAATAAAAAAACCACTACACTTGAGAACATGCTCTTCCCCCACTCAGGTCAGCTTTTCTTTACCAACTGTGCTCCATGATTACTTTCAGAATTGATTAGCTTCCAGTTTATAATGACACATCTAGCAGTTGTGAAATAACCAAATTCAGCACTTCTTCCAATGTTGAATCTCTGTGAGCTGATTCAACCCATATTACAGCTATTGAGTTGGACATTTTCTCATTACTCATGGGCTGATGCCAACCAAGGACTCTTAAAGAACCAAAACCTCCAAACAAGCCTTTTAAAATTGTTATTTATTTATTTGTTTCCTTATTACTGTTGTTCTAAGGTTTGGGTTTTATTTTGTTTGGTTTTGTCGTTGTTGGGTTGTGGGGTTTTCTTTGGTAACTGAATTTAACTAGGCATAAAAAGCTGAGGTTCATCACTGAATGCCACAAAGTGAAATCTAGGATAGTACTTCAGAGCATAAATTCCTATGGACAGGAAAGCAAATTCTGCTCCAAAAAGTTAAACAAGCCACATATGTGGCTTGCCTAGATTCTGCTCAGCTTTCTGTGAGCACTGTACACAGGTGAGAATGTTTCTTTTTCTTATGATAAATTTTTCCAGAGCAGAAGTTCATGATATAAATTTTGAAATTTACCACAGGATTATTACATATTTATTTTCCATTTTAATGAATAGCAGAAAATCATCATGCCAAAAATTACATATACTTTAATTTATTTTCAAACATATCATAGATTTAATTCTTATACTATTTCATTTTTCTGTTATGGTTATATACTATCTTTATCTGAAATATACTGCCCAAAATATGTAAAAAATATATAGGTTGTTTTGTTTTTTTTTGTCCAAATACCTTGGAATTGCATGGATTTCAACAAATTGCTAATTCTTTTTAAAAAGTAATTATTTAGGTGTTCCAAAATAAGCAATTATCTGTAAAATTTCATCTCCTGAAATTTTAAAT
>WUAM01000107.1:16434033-16463310 GCA_024336885.1 Actenoides hombroni
TCTCCTGAAATTTTAAATTTATCAAAAATAATCATAAATGTTCTAAAAATGTTTTAAATTTAATATTTTTTGTGCAAGATAAAATGGAGTAAATTTTTAAAATATATGTAGGGTGTGGAAACTATTTATTTTGCTCTTTTATCAGCTAAAGAAGTAGCAGTTTAATGTTCTAAAGTGTGAAAATCATTTTCTTACTCAACTGGCCATGCATAGTGGGCCTTCCCACGGGAGGCAAAAATTCTACTGAAAGTAAATGGAGAAAGAGCTTCACCAATAAACTCTGCATTACTGCATTACTCACAAGTCTTTATCAGGAAACTACTGTGTCATTTTTACTGAAGTGGTAAAACTGGGGAAACAGTTTTAGTTATCTTTCAAAAAGATCTAAAAATAACCCCTGATAGAAATCACACAAGTTTTTTTAACAACATTTTTGCCTCTGTAAGGCAGAAATTGTTTCCTGTTTTCTGCTTTTCAAATGGTGATGAACATCATGTTCTCTTTACAACTGAATTAATGTACAGAAACGAACAGATGAAGAAGTGTCATGTTGTAGTTTCTGGAATTTCCATGTGAGAGAGCTGGTACTTTGGGTAATTATGTTCATGATTAAAGGTTCCCACAGAATTCACCAGGCTTGAATTAAACCAAAATCCTTCCCCTTGTATGAACATTCAGAGAGTTCAAATTCTCGCGTTTTTCCACAGCAATTCTAATCCTTATGAAGGATTTTTCAACATCTCTGCAAATTTATTTCCTTAACATTATAATAATGTAAGCCTGGAGCTTCCTGTGAAAAGAAATGGTATCCATTCTATCTCTAATCAGTGTCATTGGCTATCTGGAGATGTATTCATCAAAACTTTTTACTTTTTGTTTTTGAAAGAAAACAACTGAAAATATTTTTCATCTTAGGGATTTCTGAACAATCATTTTGTTTTATTTATCCAAACACCTGCAGCTTCCATAGTCTAAATGGAGAGTGGAAGGCAATATATCCTGACAAGAATATGTAGTAGAAATTACTGGAGATAGCTGGAGAGAGGGTTTTAGTGGTTCTTTCTGAGTTAGTTTTGATTATGTGTCAATGGTTCAGCTAGGATAGGGTTAATTTTGACCAGAAGTTTGGAGTGGGCCACAGCCAGGATGGACAAGTGAACTAGCCAATGGGATATTTGATACCATACTGATGTCAAGGCTGCTATATAAAGGCAGGGGACAGGCTGGGCAAAGGGCACAAGTTCAGATGGGCATTCAGACTGGTCAGGGCATTGCCTTCCTTGGTTCATTCTGTATCACTTGATACACATGTTGTTTCATTGCTATTACTGTTGTTGTCACTTCTTCTGTTGCATTGTATTAAATTTTCCTCATCTCAGACCATGGGGTTTTGTACTTTTCTCCCTTTTCTCCTTCCCATTCTGGAGGGAAGGGGGCAGTGAGTGAGTGCTGCATGGTGCTCAGCTCCCAGCCTGGTCTAAACCATGACAATAAGAGACACTTCAGAGCTAAGAAATTCTGCTGTTTCCTGTCATGTTGCTACCAGCACTTGACCAGAAAATACATCAATTTGTAAGTGATGGCACCACAGTTATAACAATTTGGACAGCTGCTAATATGAGATTGATCAGTTTCTTTAAAACCTGGTAAAAATCATTCATGTCCAGCAAAGCTTGAGCTGAGTACTTTGAAAGAAAGAATGCTTCCACTGCCTGCTGGTAGCTACATCCATGCACAATTATTTTAGAAATAAACTATCTGTGAACTGACCATGTACCTGCAAGGACAACGGCTAGAGGCTTTTTTTAAGAGTAGACTTATACACACTGTCTTTCATCATCTGGACTTTAGAGCTGATTCTGTGGTATCCTGCCAATAATTGCTTCCATTAATACCTGGTGCAAAATAAGTAAGCCTTAAGACTTCAGTAGAGTGCTGGTAAACAGATAGATTCATGGACCTAATGTCTTCTTGTTCTCAGCGTTATACGTATATCTGTTGCATAGACATGTACACAAACACAGGCACATGTGTATGTGTAAATATATGTGTATCTGGTTTCTTTTGGATTTGTTGAGCTGTTGCATATGTTTTGAGTAGCAGCTATAATCACACTTCTAAACAAACCCAAGTTTTCTTCAAAACAGATTTTAGTATTTTCTGCTCTTCTAGCTTTGTCTTTAAAAAGATATGGGACACAAGGCGCTTGACAGGTGGAAGCATTAAATGTAGATCATACTACATCAGTATTTTGACAAATGACAATATGCACATAATCCCAGTTTCTCTGCCAGTTAAACACAATAACAGCTGTAAATGTTTAAGTGCAAGAGAACAAATAACCTTGTAAATAAAGGCAAATATTGTAAGATAAATAAGCATGTATTGGAAAAGAACATCATCTTGGATGAACACGTACAGTATGTCTTTGAATGCTATTCCCAGTGACACTCAAGTAGAATATGTACTTAGTGAAAGCCAACAGAGATTGCTAGAGCATGTTCATATACTCTGTGGAGTATCTAACATTCATGTGCATCTAATAAAGATGCAAAGTTGCGAGTATTAAAGGATGTCTATACATTCAAAATATATAATTTTGCATGCATTGTCTTTTCTGTGTTTCTACACTACAAATATACTTTGTTGGTTTCTGATAATGATTGAGCAATCATTTGCTCAGTTTGCAAGCAGGGCGTGCTTCTAGATTTTTAAAGGATTTTCAGAAGCTGGAGTTCATGTTGTCTCAACTGCACTGAAAATCAAGAAATATGTTTTAGGCAGAAATTTCCAGGTGGTAACAAAGCATTAATAGTCTGGATTTTGCTGATCCAGGTTGTCTATTAAATTGTAAATACATGTTTCCTTTCTATACAAAACTTATTTTCTTCCTTACTGATTATTTGAAAATTTACTTTGAAATGTGAAATAAATACAAATTAAAAATTTCTCATGAAACAAAAAGATTTATTGAATTAGGACTAGCTAATAAACATTTTAATTACACAGGAATATTTTATTATTAAATCTCACTAATTTCATCATTTTAAGTGAATGCAATAATACAGTAGTCGATATCAAATTAATCCTAAAATTATTACAGATCAACATCAGTCTCTAACAAACCAAAAAATTCTTACAGAAAAATTCAGAACACTTTCCCACCAGATACTTTAGTAGTAGACCGAGTTGTCTCTTCTAACAAAAGAATTTTTCCAATTGAAATTTTTTTATTTCAGTATGTTTCCAAATGTGTTAGGAAAGCAGTGATTCTTCTTCATTTTTCCCATCTATCAACAGGACTAAAAAATGTTGTCCAAATCTGTGCGTACACGTATGGGTAAGATGCAAAACAATTGTGCTGCATAGATGGTGGAAATACAAAAACTTAGTAAAAACAGAAAATCCAATTTATTTTAGTTAAATTGTGCTATTCTTTCTCAAACAGGCCTGCCACTAAATAACCATTCTGTAGCCATGATTAGTGCTTGATTTTGTCTGTAGTTTAAAGTTGAAGAAATATTTATGGCAAAGATATTTTAAATTGATTCTGATTTTAAAACTTTATTAGAATACCTAGAAAAAAGCATTTAATCCTTCAAAACGGAAAGCAAATGTAAAACTTATCTTGATCAAATTAACCACTTTCAGGTTTAATCAAGACAGAGGCAAATCTGTAGCATTTCCACTACTGTGGGTGCTTCTAAGGAATCAAAAGCAGAAAATGAGATCGATGGATTTAAACCATTGTCCTCCTGTCTCATCAATAGTACTTTGTACAAAAAACATAGCAGATTGACGTTGCTCCATTTAGCATGTACTGGTGTCAATATGCATAGGTAACAGTTGAAGAATTGGTCCTTCTATTAATAGCAAACACATGAATTTCAAATGCAGCACATGCAGCAATCAAACATTGCCATATATGGCTTCTAATTGGTTAGGGTTTTTTTTTTTTAATGGTGTTAAATTGTCATCTCAACCTGTCAAATTCTGTTTATAAAGACCATAAACTTTTGAAAAAGATTAAAGTTTGTGTAGGTGACCTTGGGCTTTTTTTAAGCTCGTCATAGTTTGTCATACATTTATACATATATATATATATGAGTAGAAATAAAAGTCAAAAACCATCTATTTGAGCATAGGCTGAGAAAATACTAATTGACATGGGGAAAAGTTATGCCAAGAGGTGTGCTTATAACAAAAACTCTTATTTGTGGCTTAAAATAAAACAATTCTTATCTTATATAAAACTGAGTAGAAGTGGTGTAACAGTCTCTGGCCTGTGTTGTCCTCAGAATCATAGTTGGAAGTTTGAGAGAAAGTTAGTTGTGGTCCTGAACCATGCTAGGGACACTGTTAAAAAATGAACATTGAACAGTTGTATTACATTTATATCTTTATATATTTTATTTTATTGTTCTGCCTGAACCTCTACCCTGGCATTGCTTAGAATACCAGAAGAGGTTTGGACATAAAGGCCAGTAACATGTGCAAGATGAAATCGCTATGGTTTGTTGTCATGCAGGCCACCAATACATCTCTTTGATATTGTTATAAAGGGGCAAGGTGCATTAGGCAGTCCTCTGCAGCATCTTTCTGTCACTGCCCTTATCAGCAGTCCTTGAGATCTATGCTGACTCCTTCTTTGATTTTATTTGCTCTACGTAGTCTGTGCAGCACTACTGGGTAGATAATTATAGCAGAGGCAACTGAGATGGAATTCCTGATTTTAAAGGTGAATTACTCCATTTAACTAGCTAGTGACTTCAAGGTATGCTGCAAAATTCAGGCATTACTGAGGTTGTGATATGAACTTTTAATTTTTTTAATTTTTTTTTTAAAGAGTATCAGACTTTTGAAGGATGGAAGTGTCATATAGCTACCTAATTATTTCTTTTGATGACATGGCTGTTCAGAGCCTTCCATTAGCCTTCACCATTTATATTCATAAAACACAACAAGAAAGCTAGTTGCAGCTACAAATGTGCACAGGTTCAGAGTCTGTACAGGCTCTAAAACCATTCGGAATCACCAGTTGCAAGCAGAACCTGTCTGAACAAGATTTTGACTTGCCTGTCTCTGCAGTTTTTTCAAATGTGAAGCTCAAAGAGAGTGTTTCTAGGAATAAAATTTACAGGAAGACTGTCATGAGAAAGAAAAATGGCAATTTTTAATCAATACATGGCTGTCCTGGTTTTGGCTGGGATAGAGTTAATTTTCTTCCTAGTAGCTGGCACAGTGCTGTGTTTTGGATTTATGATGAGAATAATATTGATAACACAGGGGTGTTTTAGTTGTTCCTTTAGTTACACTAAGTCAAGGACTTTCCAGCCTCTCATACTGCACTACGAGCTAGTAGGCTGGGTGTGCACAAGGGGCTGGGAGGGGACACAGCCATGACTACTCACCCAAAATGGCCAAAGGGATATTCCACACTGTATGACATCATGGTATATAAACTGAGGGGGGAAGCTTCCTGGGGACTGATGTCTTGCTGCTTGGGGACTGGCTGGGCATCAGTCAGTGGTTGGTTAGCAACTGCATTGTGCATAACTTGTTTTGCAGATTATTTTATCATCATTACATTTCCTTCCTTTTCTGTCCTATTAAATTGTCTTTATCTCACCCCATTACTTCTACCTCTTTTTCCTGATTCTCTCCTCTGGAGGATGGTGAGCAAATGGTTGTGTAGTGTTTAGCTGCCTGCTGGCTTAAACCACAACAATGGCAGTCCCAAGAAATTAATGGCATTATGAGTTTAATTTGTTCTTCCTTGCTTTAGGCTGTTTTACGTTCAGCTAGGAGAAGTCTTCTTGGATGAGAAATCTGTCATTTCTTTATTTGAATATATAGTGGAAATTCCTACTTCACCTTTGTGAGCTTATGAAAAGTTGATGTGGTGCAAAATTGTGTGGGGAAAAAAACAGCTTTGTACAGTAAATGCCACTGGTGATGAAATTATCCATTTATTTTATAATTCTTACAAATTCCATTTTTATAATTCTGTTTGCCAGTTGTGACTTGAATAACTGTGCCATATCATATGGCATACGGTGGAGGGAAAAGATAGTGAGATTATTATGTAATTAATATATCTAAAGTGTAATTAATTTATTTAATATTTATTATCTCAGGATTTACTCTGTGTAGAACTGGCTAAGAAATCACTGCAGTTAACATTAGATTACACTGGACTCCTGATAAAGATCATTATTAAAATGTGTCCCTGATATTGTGGAAACATGTATTTACTGTTTAGATATTGAGTGGGACATCTTAGAACCTCAGCTGGCAGATATTACAGGTGCAGCATATACATTAAGTTAAAATTTAAGTGAAAACTGGATTTCAAGATTTAGCGCCCTTAATTACACTGCAGGGTTTGAAAGGAAAAAAAAATTAAGCAACATTTTCTCTGTTCATATTTGATACAGTGAAGTAATTGAAAAATGAGAAATTCTCTCACATTGTTATAAAATCAATCTACAATTGTATAGAAGAGAGTTGTACAATAATTTGATCAACACCATTGTGCATTATCCTACTTCAGACTTTACCCAGTTGCAAAAGGATAGTTTAAAGTTTGATTGAATGCCATTGCTGTCTGAGAGTTTTCTTTTTTCTTTCCTCAGTCTTTGAATGATCTAGGAATATATCAGTATAGTTATGTCTTAATTTATCAATAGCAGCTGAGGGGAATATTGTGTTTTAAATTAAAGTGGGAATTGATCTATGAAGATTGGATTGCATCCAGTCCTCAATGTCCCATTTTTCAGAAATGTGGGGTAACTGGATTGAGGAAGGTACTTTCTATCATCCTTCCTTAATTTCTTTCCTTTAGTATTTTTATGAGACAATAGAAGCTCTCAGATGAAACAGTGAAAAATCAAATAAATTCATATGCTCTATCAGCTTGCACTGAAAAAAAACGCAGAATTATAATTCTCAAGTAGAGCTAAAATGCAAGGAATTATGCAAGAAGAAGAAGGGGTTTAGCTAATTTTTTTTCCTCTGCATGCTTCTGTTACTTCTCTAGCTGCTATTCCCTTGAAAATGTCTAAAATAATTCAAGATCTGTTTGTCTTTTTCAAATGAGTTGACACTATATTTTTATTATGTACTTTTTTGTCCTGGGCTAGGCAGAATATGACTGCAGCTACAGAATGGACTCCCCATTGAACACTAGCTTACAAATTACTAACATGAACATTATTAAAGCAGTGAAAGTAATGACCCTCATAGACTGTAAAGCAGCACTGGAGATACCACATAGCTGAAGCAACATCTTTTGATCCCTCAGTCATCTAAACTTCCTGCATGATCTTCTCCAGTGGAGAGATGTATCTGAAAAAAAACAAACCCATAGCTCTGAACGGGACAGAATTTGTTCTTTTTCATTTCCTATTCCAGGGTATCTGGTATCCCTGGGGATACAAATTGTCTCCTTTAGTTGTAGAGAGTTTTGTACCTGTACATACCTGGAAGAGGCAAGCACTTTATTTAGTAATACAATATTTTCTTCTTTTTCTTATCTAAATTTCCTTGCAATGCGTGCTTTAAAAAAGCCCATAATCTTTTAAAAATAACACCATGTCACAGTCTTTAGTTTGTTACATTGTCTTTCAGACCTGTCTTTTTAATAAAAAAATGCCGATAAAGAAAAGTTAATTATCTAGAGATGCTTTAGATGCTTTTCTTCACTTCTTTTTTTTTTTTTTTCCTTTTTCTTAAAAGTATTTGGGAACAGAATCTTCCCTGTGAGATGAGATATTATGAATTACAACTGAATTAGATCTTTTGTTCTTTTAAGCCTCATTGGAAGAGGCTGAACATCTGTTTTGAAAAGTTGGGCCCTGCCCTGTGTAAAACACAAGGAAGAACATGTCCTTCATAAAAGAACGAGGAATAAAAAGGGAAACTTTCTAGGGGGTCTAGGGTAGGCAGATAGCCTAGGATTAGAGACCCAGATGGCAAAAGATGCTGAGGGAAAAGGAATGTGAAGATTTCTAAAACAGGTGAATGAGAGATGGGAGTGGGGGAGGCAGGGAGAGGAGGAGAAGAAGAAGGAAAAATGTAAGACACAGTGGATGTAAATCATACCAAAATGCAGTAGGAATAGTACATATAGGAGGCAAAAGTTATACGTGAAGTAGAAGTCTATAATAGTATTAATGTTACTCAGTAAGAGTAAAGTTTCCATGGATTTAGACAACAAAAAAATGAAAGCCCACATTCCTGATTGTCTTCTGTAGGACATGAGTAGAGCTAGAGAGAAGAAGAAGTGATACAGTTTCTCAGGTATGGACTGCACAGAAAAAGTGTTGATGTTATAATAGCCTGGATAAAGTTAATGACATTTGAAAAAAAGACCAAAATTTGGGGGTGGAGTTTGCTTTCACAGTGTAAACTCTAGCAGAATGTAAATCTGATGCAAAGGACAGATACCATACTGTTTATATAGTGGTTATGATGTCATCTGGTGTGGAATATCCCTTTGGCCATTTTGGGTCAGCTATCCTGGCTGTGTCCCCTCCAGCCCCTTGTGCACACCCAGCCTACTGTAAATGAGAATACTTGTATGGGTTAAGGAGAAGTGCAATTAATATTTTAACGATCTCTTAATCTAATGACGATCACAAATATGGTTTTGAAATACTTAGATATCTGCAGTATGTCCCAGATGCAGGAAAAAAAGCAGGTTTGTTGATTAATGAAACAATTTTAATAACTCTCTAACTGAACACCTCATTACATTTCTGCATTGTTTTCAGTCTTAGAATAGGTTAGTAAATTACAGGCTATAAGAGATTTTGCACCAAGGTGCTCAATTTCCCTTATGCATTCACTTTGACAGAAATGGGGATGTACAATAGGCCAGATTTCTAAAAAGAAACCTTATTTATAGGTGCAAGTCAATGGATATTGCTGAGACAAGCACTCTAAGAGATCAGTTGAAATGCTACTGCCAATGTGTGTCACAGACTACCAGAAACTGCAGCAGTACAGGACAACTGCCAAGGGAAGTCAATACACTTCTGGAAATAAATAACTATTCAAATTAAGTTCTAACATACAAAAAACCCAGATAAGAATGTGCAGCTCAGTGTTGTAGGCTAATGATTTGATGTTAGAAAGAGAGAGATTTGTAAGGAGAAATAATGCATATGTATACACATGCAAACATATCTTTATATGTAATTATAAAAATTAGACCAAGCTTTTGGATACACAGTGTTCCAGAAACAACTGCAAAATGCATTCCTGTTCCTTTGAAATAACACAGAAACAAAACAAATTCAGATTTCAGATAGTTTAGAAATGGACTGAGCTATTCTGAATGTTGGTTGGTGACTTCCATATGGTGACAAGACATCTACATCTATTTGTAAGGTTTGCATTAGAAGCCAAGCCTTGCCATCCCTCAATTCACCAAAGCGTGTCTTCTTACGGACTGAAAATGGGAACAGAGCTATCAATAATTATTGTCATAGGTCTGCGTTAGTATAAATTATTCCTTTCTGCATTTCCATAGATCTCCATGCCCCAGCCACCACCTTCCAGAACTGAATATCCACATGGAAAGAGTATTTTTCTCTATGTGCCTTTCCCACTGCAATCTATAGCATAATGCATAGACAAACATAGGGACAGTTAGTATTGCCTTCTTCAGTCAGGGTTATGCAAATGGAACATGCCCATGTCCTTCTTGTTAGAAAACAGGAAAAAGCTTCCCATGTTGACTACATGGACAGCATCCTGATCTAAGTGAATGTAATAAATTAATCCTTTACTCATCTCTCATGAGGGAAAGCCCCTCCAGTCATTCATATGAGATTGTGTGCATCTTTAATCATGTGCTTTTCTGGGTGAGAAAGGCAGGCACTGCTTTTTGATGCTAGAAACACAGGGAATTTCACATGAAGGGAAAAGGGGTTTCTGGGCTTCATTTAAAGGCAATCATTTTCAGCCTCAAGTATTTGGATAAAAGCACTTGGACTGGGACTTCCACTGCAGAGAAGACTCCTAGGAGGAGACTTGGTGAGGGCATGGAATGGTATAAAGCAGGAGGATGCACATCCCGCATATGATTATTTGAGAAGTGACTTGCAGCCAGTTTTCCTGTTGGTGAAATTAGTGAAGTTGATGTGTGGCTAGGTGTTGGGGGAGCAGTTTTTAAATAATCTGTACATTTTTATGAACCTTCGGTTTCTGTCGTATGATAAGAAGAATAAACTGTCAAAACACAAATATATAGGTGTCTCGGGCAGTCTAGTTCTAAAGTGTTAGGAACGAGGCAGGGGGAACACCGCTTCAGTTCATGAGCAGAGCCATGGAACAGCATCATACAGTGCTGACTGGTGTGGTAGATGTGGAGGGATGTGATGAGTTTAGAAGCTCCAAGAATTTGTCATGGTCTCCTGCATGGGGCTCTCTCCACAGGGCACAGTTCCTGCCAGGAACCTATTCCAGTGTGGGCTCTCCTCTGGCTGCAGCTTCCTTCAGGGCATAGCCACCTTCTCTGGCACGAGGTTGCTGATGGGCTCAGCTTTGGCCAGCAGCGGGTTCATCTTGGAACCAGCTGGATCTGTCTCTGTCTGACCTGGGGGAAGCTTCTGGTGTCTCCGCACAGAAACCAAGCCTGCAGCCTCCCCCTGACCCCTCCCTGGCGTGGCTACCAAAATGCTGCCACATAAACGCAAGTGTCCTGACTAGTAGCAGTATTTTCTCACCTTCTGCAGCACATTGTTTCTGAAGCTGTCTTTTCTCTGGGCAAGCTCATCTGATCTCCAGAAAAAGGAATTTACCTTTTTCTTTAAGAAGTGTCATGTCACACAGTCTTTTTAGAGGAAAAAAAAAAAAAGCAAACAAAAAACCCACATAGTTATGAACAGAAATAAAATAAAACAGAACAGAAATACCCCAGTTACAGGACACTAAAGTCTTGGCTTGTGATTCCTCTAAATCCTGGTTACTTCTGGAGGAAAATTAATCTTAGCTGTTAGAAACAAAGAGACAAGAAAGTTGGTGGAAAGTGACAGGGACAAAGCCTTCTAAATTAATAGCATTAAATGAACTTTTTAAAAATGCTTTAAAAAAAACCCAGAGAAACAAAAAGGTGCATTTACACTTTGATGCCGTGATGTTGACAAAGCAAAGATCCAGTTCATAGGCTGAGGAAATGAATTCTGCAGATGGCAAAGGCAAACCTTAGTCCCAGTTCATACTCTAGCAGCTGGTATCCTAAGTCTTGTATCCCTCATTGGTCTCGCTTCCTTTCATTTAACAGCCAGACTGTTATTTATTTTCCCTTTTAACAACTGGGTCTTTTGTTCATCTGCTTCCTTTAAGCAGCCCCTTCAGTAATCTTTGTTTGTTCCTGAATTTAGGACCAAGTTGCTGAATCATCTTTGACATAAAACACAGCAAAGGTAATGTATGCAAAGCAAAGACTACTGAGTAGAGTGTGATAGTGCTAATCCACTTGCATTTGTTCCTGACAGGAAAATGCAGCTCACCACTATCAGGAGAGGCAGCAGAGCAGTCAGAGGAATTATACCAGGGCCTGCATCGTGAATAAATGGGTGCCATAAACTTACTTGCTGTGATCCTTTGTGGGCAGAGTTAGATTGGGAGAGTGGGTGTTCTCTTTCCCGTATCTCATGCTAACTCTTGGAAAAGGGAGCAGCTGCCTCTTACGCTGCAGAGCTGCCTGGTGACAGTGCATGGGAACAGATGGCAGAGCAAGTGACTCTTTCTTTGCATTTAGGCAGTCCCCTTCTCTCCTCCTGCTTCTCACAAACAGTCTCAGTGAAAATTCTTCGTGGTTTAAAGATACCAAACCTTTTCTTTTCACTCCAGGAAACAATCGCCACTGCTCTTTGAGGAGTAAAAAGAAGAAAGGAGAAAATCTAAAGCACTCATTTTTCTCTACCCTGCCCTGCTTTCACACGTCAGTCAACAGAAAAAAGAAATGAGCTTTAAGATTTTTTTTTCTGTTCCTGTGGGTTGATATATAGACAATCTTAAAAGCATTTGGTAGTTATCTTGCAGTACAGGGAATCAATGGCATAATAGAATTCAAACTAGGGAAGAACTAGTATGGCCATGCCTCAAATTCTACATCAATGCCAGAGGATTTTCCTTCTGTATCAATAATCTGAAGACATAAATGCTTAGTTTATAGATATGAAGATGAATAGTTCATACAGATATAAGCAAAACTCCTGCACAGCATATATCATCTAGTGACTATTGTCTATTAAGTATTGCTAGATGAGGAAAAAACATGATTACGAAACAGATTTCAGCTATGACATGGTTTCCCTGTGGTTTAGATGAACAAACCAGTTTACTGAAAATTGTTCAATGACTCGTACCTGCCAAGAAAAAAAATTAATTTGGAGATCATGTGGATGCTTTCCAGCTCACTGTTAGAACTCCACTGGGACCAAATTAACATGGATAGGTACTCTGCGCTTTTTTAAGAGGAGTCCACCCAACCATTCAAAGTCTGCTGCTGACAGGAGTGCCTGGAGCAACTAGACATGGATGGGAGATGCTAGTGGGAGGTCACCATGCTGAGACTGATTCATTCAGACTGTCTGCAGGCTCACTTAGTGCCACTGAGCTGTCTCTACTTTCTTTACCTTTGCAGTTGTGAAGTCTAGAGATGCATACATTTTTTAAAAGGCAATTTCAGATTCTGACATAATTCCAAGACCTCTGGGACTTCAGACACTGTAGACTGTAATGCCTAGGCATTGATCCATCCTTGCTGTTAGGCCCCTGTTCCTGCAATTATAATTGATCTTGTAACTCTATTTTCTCACATTTGGAAAGAATCAAACAACAACCTGATGCAAAACTCAAAATCCAAATATATACTAAAGTGAACCAGAGAGTCACTTATCTGTGTACCTGGTGAATCTTCCATTTCTTGAAAAGAAAATATTAATCACAACTCTTGATATGCCATGTGTTAATTGAATATTGAATATAATATTTTTCAGTGCTCTAAAGCTTCACAATATGAGCTAAATATTTGCATGGAGAAGGACTTGAGCATATTTATTGATTAAATACTCCTACGAGTGAAGTCTTGTTTCTTTATTTCAAGGTCTTTAGAAATTGTTTCCTTATCTCCCATTATAAACAAGCACTTTTTAAGTATTCTATTAATAATGTTTTGTGTTCCTGCAGATGAATCTGAAGAGACTGGACCCTGGGAGACAGTCTTTGTTATGTGCTAGTTTCTTCAGGGCTTTGTAGAATGTCATTTTCAAAATGTAACATGATGGAAATTGGTGAGCTGTGCTCTCTCATGCAATAGTTTACATAAACATTGAAATGTTGTTTCTGGTTGATATAGCCTGTAACTTCTATGAGCATGTCCTCAAGCTACTATTACTTAAGTGAGGGAAAACACAAAATATTTTGGCTGTGTGCTCTGTGTTGCAAAATCATATAAAGTTTTTAACTCAGTTGTACGTTACTTAACCTGGCATTGAAGTGGCAAGAACAAAACCACGACAAAAAAACCTCAGGCCACAAGGCCAAGATAGATCATATTGCATGTACCAATAAAATGTTATAGTTCTGTTACTGTTCATGGACATAAAGCTAAGTTTGGGGGTTTTTAGTAGTTTGGTTTTGGGGTTTTTTTGGGAGGGGGTGGGGTGGTTGGCGGGTTTCTATTGTTTTGGGGTTTTTTTTAGGTAGGAATGTTTTATACATGTCAAAATAAGCTATAGTCTTTAGCCTAGTGAACTCGCAGTCCAGGAGCTTTAGATACAGGTGTACTTGCACATGAAATCCCAATGGCTTTCACTAAAAGTGTACAGAGTCTGGATCAAGGGAGATAGATTCAGCAACTGTAGAATTTTTCTGAAAAGCTGAAAAGTGTTTAGATCTGAATTCTTCTATAATTTGTTCCTGAAAGGGTGGGTAGTGCAACTGCTCCTGATGCAGGCTAAAGCTCTGTGAAATTTTGAGCAACTTCACTGCCTCTTGGACTCTGGATTATATTAAAGAACAGAAATAATTACACTGAGGGGCCTGTCCTGCATTCCTAACATAAGCAAAATGCTTATTGGATTTGCAGTGTAGGTCTGTCTTTTGTTTAAAGAAGAGCTTTGAAGCCTGTTGAACAAGAACCAAGTCAAGGTCTTTGAGAAAGACTCAAATGGTGTTCTGCATAAATAAGAAATATGCTCCACATACATGGAATATAATTATTTACATTTGTTCAGTGGATTCTTTGTAATCTGTATTCCTTTGACATGCACAGATTTCATAAACATGAACTGACTTTCGAGATGGCAAGAAGCACAGCACTTCATACTGAGGAGTTGCTTCATATATACGTATAAAATATGAGTGACAGGCTTGATAGTGTGTATATTCACCACTGTCCTCTGCCGGTTGAATTTAGAACTGTGCAGCTCTGTGTTGAGTAACACTGGGCAAACAGGAAAAAAAATTGCTGTGCCATTCATTCAAATTTGAAAACAAGCCCTGAGTCAACCATGCTTATGGCTGGTTTGCATTCATTCTCCCATAATGTTAAAATGAAAGAATTTTATTGTTTTTATCGGCTGCCAGGTTTATAGAGTGAGCTAATATCTTTTCCTAGGCCAGCTGATACAGTTAGAAAAAAAATGGACAAGATTTCAGGCACAGAAGCCTACATTGTGACTGGCAAAGAAGCCAAAACATGCAGGTAAAGAAAACATTAACATGAGGTGACCTGAGTTTAACCTAACTGCTAATGGATTGGCTTCCTCAGAGAAAAGAGACAACTGATACCTTCAGGTATCAGGTCTTCAGAGGCAGACATGTGAGGTCCCAGCTACCTATGAAACGGAGAAAGAGTTTTTGTGGCTCCCGAATGCTCTCCAGAGTGTTAAGGAAAAATTAAATGCTGAAATTAGGCCATTTAAACCTGGCTTTTTATGGCTTAGATTGATATATAGCACTTCTGGGGCAGTGTGCTTTGATTTAGTTTTGGTTGTCCGGTTCATTAGTTCTGTGTTAGCCAGCAGGAATATGCACAAATATTTCCCTTATAGCACTTTCCTCTAATGAATGTTAGCTTACTTGTTGCTGTATTATACTTCTTTTAATTATAGAACGTGATGAAGGCTTTTCATTCAGTGCAGCTTAAGCATATTATGTAGTTCAGTGTCTTGCCACAAGGATTTTTTTCTAGAGATCATACTTGAAGAGGAAAAAATACAGCATTTTCCTTTTTCACTGATCATCGCTAAGCACTTCTGTATTTGAAGAAGCTGGTTTTGTATCCCTAGTAAAGAAGTAAAAAGAGCAACCAACCTTTTCCATTAGCTCAGGAGAACAAAGTTGGTTTGTGACAGCAGTATTTTCTTTAACTGTGTTCGGAAAGACTGTACATGTACACAGCAGCATTTGGAAAAATGGCTGCTTGGAGATGTAAATCTCCCCTAAGATCCTGCTGTCATGGTGTAGCTTTGATTTCTTTCCTAATACAATAAAATAGTGTGTGCTTTAATACTGCCTCAAGTACAAGCAGCTGCTTTCTTTATTTTCCAGGGTGGAGGACAGAGGAGGGAAAGAAATATAGCTGGGAAGGATGTTGCTTCAGAAATGTACTCCTGATGATCTGACACGTTTACACCTTCATTTCAGTGGCAGAGCTGAAGCTAGTTGAGGACCATTGGCAGGAGGGTAGCAGTGTCAGGGCCACCTAGCCTGGCACAGGGCATCCTGCAGCCGAGCTGAATTCCATGTGGCAAAATGGAGGCATGTCTTCATAGCTGTGTGCGGGAACCTCAGCAGAGAAGCAGTCTGGTTCTCATGGTAACCAGGATTTCCATATACTGCAGAGGTACACATAGTCTGACATCACTTTGCTGCAGGGAGGATTTCTGTGCATACTTGAGGACTAAATTAAGCCCTTTGTAAAGCAAGACTGTGTGTCCATTTTCATGTCTGTAAGCATATGGCTTTCCCTATGTGAAAGGGAGGGGAAAAGTGAGAGAAAAGAGGATGCAAAATTTTATTTTTCTAAGTAGACATAGAAATAGCCCTGACACAACCAGCTTCTCATTTTCAGTTTGCATCCCATTTTAAAAAGCAATCATATCTTGCACAGCTGGGAGGAAAGAAGGATGCTAGAAACTTCTTTAGGTAAAAAATTTGCTTTGCCAATCAGAACATGGGGAAATAGATTTACGGAATGGTAGTGCTTTTTGCTGCAACATCGTATATACAGATTTTAGGAGAGAAAGACTGTAATGAAGATGTGATATTCATCATGCATGATACAGTGACATCTGGTGTGAGACCTGCTATGCTGTGCACTGCAGTTCCCAGCTAGGGAGATAATCCATGTGTTTGGTGTTATCAGACTCTGCCATGGAGCCCAGTGAGAGGTCTCTTTGCCCTTATTTAAGACGAGTAATACTTACTGTAATATCTTTCCAGGGACACATGTTATTCAATTCTGTATGTATAACTTCTGTCCTGGGGAAATATAATGTAAGAAAACCTGATATTTAAATCTCTGTTGTTCTGTTAAGGAGATTGGAGTGTGAAAGGTCTACATTTCTTTGCAGATAATTTATAATAGGCCTGTATATGGACCTAAAAAAAAGCTTAAAATTGGCTGGAGGTTGAAGGCATTTAGCATATTGAGGGAACTTCTCCTTTTTAAAAATTTTTTTTGGCAGTAACACCATCTCTGAACTGAAACAACTTCACATACAGCTATTTTGGTTTGTATTCATCTAAATAATTTTGAAGCCTTCCATTTACATAGCGTTAGTGTGAACTCTGATTAATACAGAGATCTTGCAGGCCTATGGCAGTGTTTTGTGAACTGCCAAATTTATTCCCAGATGATCACAGATGACAATGTTAAATAAGCATCAGTTTATTTCTTGTGGATCTGGTGTATTATTAATTCATACAGATCTTTCAACAAATTGCTGGGTTTGCATGTTTTAATCAACAGATTTCACTCATCTTCTGAATTATGGTTTCTTTCTTTCTTTCTCCTTGATTATGAATCACAACTTTATTACATTACTGTAGTTGAACTTAAATGTGAGATGTGTAATCACAAATCTAATGATAAATGTCCTTTCCTGGTCACCTACATGACCAAGGGGTGGGGAATGGGGGGTGTTGAAGAGAAGAGGTAAAAATGAGGAGGAATAAGAGCCAGACCTTGGTATTTTAACTGCTATATCCTCCAGTGAATTGGGGTTTTTTTGCAGGCAGCTTCTGGTAAATGTGGAAAACAAAACTGGTAGTTATGTAATGCCTTGAGAAGGAAGAGAGACTGCTTTGAACTGACAACAGCATTCACAGCTTGAATGTTGAAGCTAGAAATATCTTGTCAGAAATATCATCTCTAACATTGCAGAACCCTACTGGAGTCCTTCACTCTAGGAAGGAAAGTCAGGCAGCACCTTTGCATGGGCTGTACTGCCACAGTGCAGGGCCACTGGCGACAGTTAATGATAAATAATACCTGAGCTCTGCCTGCTCTGAAGTCAGTAGATGCTGTGTACTCACTGTGCCTTCTGTACCCCAGAGGGAGCTGATTTTTCTGGCCTGCACGTTGGAATATGGTACAACAACTGTGACAATTAAATTAAGGGGATGGCTTCTTTAAGAAGCCTGTCTGTCTTACTTGGCACCAGAATTCCTTTGCTTCCTTTTTTCCAAGCTGATCCAGAAGTGCACTCATAATTAATTGCAATTTTCTATTTGATTGTACAACTGTAATGGAAAATATTTATCACACAAGTAGGAGGAGACCTGCCTAGGCTGACAGTGACATAAGTGAAATAATACATCTCTCTCCACCCTTCCCCATATAATTTTTAATCAGCGTGGGACATTTTTTAGTATTTTTCATTTATTCATATGTAATAGTACAGAACAAGGATGCATGCTCTTTAATCATAAATTAATTTCTAGGTCACACATGCAGAACTTGCAGAGATGTGCAGAATCTGCAGGCATCAGCAATAACCTGTAGATGGCATTATCCTGTGAACATGGTGGACAGAGGTGCTGTCTAAAATAGGTAGTTAGAGAGCAAGAGAGAAACAGTGGGAAAGGAGATTACTTCATTAAAAGGGGAAGTGTGTGAGAAGGAATCATCAAAGTGCTCCCTTCTGTTTTTTTGGATCTCTTCTGTGCTTAAAAAGTCCACACTGACCTTGACCATGGTTGGATGAACTGTCCAGTCCCTGGCCTGATCTCTCATGAACACTAATCCTAGGTGATATTCAAATTAATCCAACACAGCTAGAAGCTCAGAAAAATAAAATTATGTAATCAGCAATCAGCATGAGAGTATTACATTGATTGATATTCAGTCTTTGCACTGTTATTTATTATACATTACTCCAGAACAGCAGAAAATCATCATGAACCTTTGAAATGGTTTGTGAACTAAACAAACATGAGATCACAATGTCCGTTTTCTACTCTTTTTTTTTTTTTTTAAATTAAATATATAGTGATAAAAATACTATAGGTGTACTAATCTTTATATTCTTTGTTTAGAAATCTGACTACAGCCAATTTGGGGATGCTTACAAACACTATGTACAATTTTACATACAGAAAATCAGGTCTTTCTGGTCCAAATTCAAAGACTGCAAGCACTTGAGCTAACAGGATTGCTTTTGTTATTTTAATTAATTTCCGTATCAGTGAGGAAACAGTGTCTTAATCTTTGGAGTCAGTTACCAGTACAGCAGAATCGAGATCTTCTGACATTTGAGATGGTAATTTACTGAGTTTGACATGAAACCACCCAAGAGTCCCCCTCAATATATTTTTCCTAGATGAAGGTTTTCCAGTTTGTTTGGGGTTTTTTTTTGGTTGATTTGTTTGTTTGATTGTTTAGGGTTTTTTTTTTTTGCGTAACAATGCTCTTGGCATTCAGAATAAGGAAGTATCAACCTGTTCTGTAAATGACAACAATTTATGAAATCCCAAATCAAATCTTGTATTGGTTTCTATATTTACGTATTAGCTATCTACATATTGCAATTGGTGTTCACACATCAATATACATGATTATATATGTAGCCACTCAGGGAAATACATATATATTATATAAAGCAAACAAACACGCAGGCACTGAACTGTCAGTTTCGTATCTGTAAATGCACTTTTCTGAAACCTGTAACTGGAGCTGGGCACAATTTAGAAGCCTGCCTGAAAAAAATGGCCTTACACTCTTTTACAATTACTCCATAAGAATATATTTGTGAACAAGATAGTTGATTGTCTCTTTCACTGGAAAATCTGATGGAAAAGACATTTTCAATATATAGAAATATATGGGATGGAGGGCATAGTAATTTTGAGAATTTGGTACAGACACTGGCTATTTAGCAAAAACTTCTGTGTTGTCATAAAATCATTTTCTGATGCCAAATTATTTTTTTTATAGTCTAATAATGTTAATCATAGAGTTTTCATGAGAAGTTAAATTGCCTTGAACATAGTTGTTTTTGTGTTTTATGAAAACACTACTAGAGTTCAACTGCTTGAGATGTGTATATCACATACAGACAGTAGGAAAGAAATTTTGAATCACAGACACCCATGTTAAATAGTAGCTAGATGGGATGTTTCTGTATATTATAAAGAGTTACTGGATAAATAGTGTGGTGAAAAGCTTTTCTGTGGTATTTCTATTNNNNTATACATTTATGAACTTTGTTTAATTAAATCTGCTTCTAACAGAAGCTGAGTGAGATGTCTGTAATAAGCAAGGATGCTGCAAGCTGAGTTTCAGAGCTTTATTTGAATGACAGGCTTTACCTCAGTCCCTGGGAAAGTAATGGAGAAAATATTTCTCCAAGCCGTTTGCAGAATATTAAGGACAAGAAGGTGATTGGGAGTGGTCATCATGGATTTATGAAAGAAAAATCATATCTGAACAAACTGATGGCCTACAATGAAATGTCTGGCTCGGTGGATGAGGAGAGAGCAGTGGATATTGTTTATCTTGATTTCAGGAAGGCTTTCAACACTGTCTCCTACATTATTCTCACTGACAAACTGATTAAGTATGGGCTAGATAAATGGAGAGTGAAGTGGACTGAAAATGGGTGAATTTTTGGGCTTACATGGTTGCAAACAGTGGCACAAAACCCAGCTGGAAGCCATTCATTGGTGATGCACTGCACAGATCAATACTGAAGTCAATACTGTTTTAATATCTTCATTAATGACCTGGATGAAGGGACAAAGTGTACCCTCTTCAAGTTCATACATGATAGAAAACTGGGAGGAGTGACTGACACACCAAAGCCATACTGCCATTCAGAGAGACCTGACAAGGTGAAGAAATGGACTGACGGGAACTTCATGAAGTTCAACAACTAGCAGTGTGTCACTGTGGCAAAGCATCCTGAAACCTTTTCAGTGGTGCCTAATGGCAGTCCCAGAGACAACGGGTGGGCACAGATTGAAACACGGGAGGTTCCCTTTGAGCATAATCGGGAAACACTTCTTACTGTGAGGGGGACAAAGCACTGACACAGGGTGCCCTGAGAAGCTGTGGAGTTTCCATTCTTGGACATATTCAAAAGCCATCCAGACACAACCCTAGGAAACCTAGCATGAGATTGCCTCCAAATTCCCTTCCAAACTCACCCATTCTGTGATTCTGTGAATTTGTAATCATGCCTGATCATGTTTGCCTAAAGGGGTTTCTTCTAGAATTAACTGCTAGAGGTTAACTTCAAGCAGCTTACCCTAGGATTGAGCCTTGAAAGTATCAACAAGGCTGGGTGCATACACCTCTGGAGCTGTGCCCTGCAGAGCTTTCCAGGTAAACTTCAGCAGATGTTTTTTTCTTCAATCTGGACAGTGTATGTTCTGCTGTCGTTTCAAAGAAAAGCAGGACAGGAAACTGAGTGAAAAACTAATAGTTCTTTAGGCAGTATTCATCTGGGGAAGTACATGTTCTAACAAAGCTCCATTTTATGATTTTACTCAAAATTAGTCATAGAATCATAGAATAATTTTGATTGGAAGAGACCTTTGAGATCATCAGGTACAACTGTTAACCAGTAAAGTCTACCACCACATCACAGGTCTTTTAAATACCTCCAGTGATGACGACTTTACCATTTCCCTGGGCAACCTGTTCCAACACTTCACAACCCTTCCCGTGAACAAATTTTTCCTAATATCCAACCTAAGCCTTCCCTGGCACATCTTGAAGCCATTTCCTCTTGTCCTATCACTTGTTACTTGGGAGAAGAGACTGACCCAGTGAGAGCGAAATAGGGGCAAATTTTTCCTGTTGAGCTCAGAGGCTAAAAGTGGCTCTCAGATCATTTAGTATGAGACACTACTTGAAAAAGGCAGACTGAAATTACTGAACATACATCTCTGTTGGACTCAGAGTGATGACAAAAAAAGAGATTATTATATCTGCAAGTAGTAAAGAAACAGCTGGTAAGATGAATCAGTAGACTAAAATGCTTTGAGAAAAAGGTGGTTGCAGTAGTGTCAGAGGATGGAAATAAAACCAATATTCCCTCTTTGTGTTCCTGCAGCTCATGGTCCCCATTGTCTGGCCGTGGGTCCTCAGAAGCATCTGGCTAAGGGGGGAACATGAGGCACTGAAGCTGACATGAAGCTTGGGCTGTGTGAATTTGGGCTTGCATCCCAGGCCATTGCAATTATAAGTCAGATAGGGGGTCACAGAGCTGTGTGCTGCTGCCTCAGGATGTGCTGGATGGATAAGGTGCACAGTCCTCTCCGCTCTCGTGTTCCATTTAACAAGGAAACATTTGTATTGATCACAGAGGCTGATGCTTAAATTTGGTTGATAAGCAGCAGAAAGCAGGAATTGGCTGTGAGCCTCATCTGTCCAGAAACATTTCTTGAGCAAATGCAGCACCTGCAGACCTGTTGATAAGCCCCAAAGCATCATTTTTCAGGAAATACTGTATTCAGATGCTGGATGCCTGACAAACAGATGTTGCAGTGAAAGAAAGGGCTTGTTTGGCACTGTCTCCAATATAGTAAGGGCACCTGAAGGCTAGACCTAAAAAACAAAATCACAATAGATTGTGAGCCAATACATGGGACAGGACTCTAGTCTTCCTTTTGATGTGTCCTGTAGCAGATGGTGATTGTGGCCAGAAAACAGAGGGGTAAGGATGCAAAATGAGCTCCTATCATTTTGCTGTCCTTCCTGGGAGGGCTCAGGGCAATCTAGATTACACCTGTGGTTACATCTGGAATTCCATGGAAAAGCATCAGCCCTACAATTTACAATGTTATAATCTGTACAGCTAGTGTGATGCATACAGGCAATGTGTGTATTCCTTTTCTCCTGTTTGAGACTATTAGCAGTTCCTCTCTTGTTCACATGCTACAAAGTAACCCTACAGACAACCTAAGAGCATGAGCTCTTCTTCTTCATATGAATTAATCACTGTCATGGAAATAGTCCCTTGTTTAGCCTCTTTCTTCAAAGATAAAATGCGTTGCACTGATCTAGATGTGTCATGAAAAGCCTTAAGGGTAAAATGATTAGCTGCTCAGAGAGACTTTCCAGCCAACTTTCTACTCTTCGTGAACACGTTGCATCTCTATTCATTTTTGCAAATAAAGCATAAATTGCTTCAGAAGCTATATGTGTAGTATGTCATGCCACTCTCCTTAGACCATCAACATGCAGGACATTTCTCCTCAGTGCTATCCATAGCTGTGGTAGGTTATAGAAAGCTAGAACATCTATATAGTTTACTTCAGCATCCTGTTGCCAAAGCAACATAATATGTCAAGAGCTTATTTGGAAATGGATAGATTAACACAAACCCTTTCTTTTCAGCAACATTAAGTGCCTTGTGTGCATCACTGTGCCAGTGTTGAAATACTGCTTCTATTCTCAGTCTTAGTTCACTTAGTACAAGCACAGAGTCTCTGCAGTATGGTTCATTCCATGATGTAGGCAAACCCAAAATATTTTCCAAAATAACAGGAGGTCTCTACCTCTTGAGAAAGGAAAACAAGACAAAGAAATGCAAAAATTATTGTTTATGTTAATTCTGCAGGCAGAGTTGGAACACAATTTTCATACGAGTGGCTTGGGGAAGGAGCTGGAAACAGTTTGGAAAACACTGCCTTTGGTTGTCAGCACACAACTGACCGTGATGGAGTGAGAAAAGTTTTGAGATTTTGCCTCCCTAGGGCTAAACTAATGCTGTCTGTTTGCACATGTGAATTTAGCCTTCTGTAGTTGAGAGGGAGAACAGCACTTCAGTGAGTTTACATTAATGTGCCTTAATTTGCAAAAAGCTAGCAAAAAGCAGCAAAGGCTGACTGCTACTATGGCTACCTGACAGGCAGTAATTTGTTAGCCAGCTTTACTTGATTGCATCTGATTTTACCCTTACTATGTAGTTAGTCTGCCCTTCGCAGGTTTTGCCCTAAAAATGTTCCAAGCATCCATGAAGCCTGACTTAACTGTGAGCATAAGAAATGACTCATGAGGAGCATTTTAGAAATGGAGGAAAGCCAGAATGGGTCTTTTTTTTGAAGTATCTTCTTGATACAGTATGCCAGCAAAGCTCACTGAAGCCTGAAAATATATGGAGCTTGCTTAGTGTAGAACAAGATAAATAATGACACCTAATGTGTTACAGTGTTATGATAAAAAACAAGTGGTTTACAATAAGCCAGAAAATCCTTTTCAGCACTTCTTTTTATCAAAATAATGATTCATAATAACATGCTAACAATGCTAAAGATTGGGTCTTGTGCTTTGGAGGAAAAGGGAATTATTTTTCATTAATTTTATTTTCAATTAAGCAGCTGTTCTGTTTGTTTCTCTTGGGATACATTTATTAAAATTTGCAAATGTTCACAGTAGTTTTTACTAATTTAATATGTTTATCCATCAATTGTATTTATGTGTTGCCTGGTTTTCCCTCATCCCTCATGTCTAACCCTTAGTCACTGCTGCCTAAAATTCTGGAGAAGATGTTTTGCTGTCTAAGTTATAACTGGGAGTTGACTGATTTGTCAGTTGTTTAGGTTTTTTTTGTTTGTTTTTTTTTTTTTAATGTACTCTAGATATTGAGCTACAGAAGAGGCCTAAAAGATAATTCTGGGAGAAAAACTGGGGAAGATGTAGAAAGATTAGACACCTGTGTTTAAACCTTTGCTTGCTGCTGTACTGGGTGTTAACTTAGCACTTTTATGTTGCTGCTGCCTCACACAACTAATCTTCTGTTCAGGGGTGTCAGTTAAACTCTCCACCTTCCTGTTTGCTTCTCAGAAGTGCTTCTGCCCCTAATATGGAGTCACAGAGAGAGTTTCTCCCCCTCTCTATGGTCCACAGACACAAAGTAGGGCTATGGAGTGGTAGCAAGCTTCAGGCAGTGCACCTGCTCTGTTGCTCCTTCCCTTATATGTTTACCTGAAGGAGGACCAAATGCTCTGAGCAGTCCTGTTGGCATTTATGCAGCTGTTTTCCACAGGCAATATGTGGCCTCCAGTGAATAGTCCTGTGTTGCTCTAAAAAGATTTTTTCTTATGGAAGAGTTGAAAGCTCAAAGTTTTGTATAGTTCAGTGTGATATGCTGGAGGGTGATTAGACTATCAGTTTTGGTGGCAGAACCTGTTAGCTGGATTTTCTCTTAATTTTACGCAGAAGGTGCTTTAAATACTGTAACTGCTATTTGTAATAGATGGACTACAAAAGGTCAGTAGAATTTGATATTTTTTTAAGAATAAACTTTAACAAGAGGCTAATTAAGGCTTTACTCTTTAGAGATCATTGTGGCGCAGGCAGGAAGTATCACCCAGTTGCCATGAGAGTCCTATTACAGGTATAACTGTAAAGACAAATTTGCTGTAAAATGTCTACAGGTTAAGTCTGTAATAACTGCAAGATTAACTTATGATTCTTCACAATGCTTACAGCTATTCTAAACCTGAGTCCTCTCTGACCTCTGAAACATCCAGGGGAGAATTCAAATACTGACTGTGACTGGTTTTATAGAAACATATCTGAACAGCATCCGGTTCCATCTACTGGTCAGGATCAGAGGTCCCAGAAGCCTGCTTTTACCTTGCTGCAGCTATGAAATACACTCTTTGATGTACTCTTGGGAGGTAGATTAAGCATTAATAATACACATTCCTCCTCATTTTTTGTTGTTGACCTTACATGCCAAGGCACTGGGCTTGTCAAATGGCAAACTTACATTGTGAGAAGCAGTTCTGGAGCGCTCAAAAGTTTTCTTCCTAAATCACTGTCAGCTCCCATTTGATTGTAGTTATTTCCTTCACCACCAATTTCACTCCCTGCACAGTGCATCTGATTTATTATGTGTTGCTGCATTGTTTCCTATCTGATTGTGTAATTCTGCCTACAGCATGAAGAGACACAGGAAGAATGTGTACTCCTACTATGTGTGCCTGGTGGACCAGGAGTGGTGAGACCACTTCTGGGGGCATTGCATTCCTTGCGCTTAGAAATGCAGCTTCCCTGTGTTCACTGCTCTTGTTGTACAGCCATGAATTTGGTATTACACAAGCATGGCCCAAGGCCTAGGCAGCTATCTACTCTTGCCCTTTTCAAAGCAGTTCAAAAATGTTCTTTTCTGATATTCTCCAATAAAAAATATGTCAACAGCAAGAATTCTAAAACAAAGAAATTTTAATAAATAAAAATTTCCACTGTAAAAATTCCCATGACGTTTACAATATTAAAAATAGCAAAGAATACTTTTTAATCAAAAGTACTGTATGTTACATTTTGTCTAGAAATAAGTTACTTTGAGGTAAATAGAAAACTAATGTTCTAATACAAATGACAGTTCCTATCCAGTTCTGTTTAGTATCATTGTAAAGAATCTGGCTGAGGGGATTGAGTGCACCCTCAGTAAACTTGAAGATGATACCAGATAGGGCAGGAGTGTTGAGCTGATTGAGGTTGGGGAGGCTCTAAAGAGGGATCTGGACTGGATCAATCACTGGGCCAAGGCCAACGGTAGGAGGTTCAACAAGGCCAAACACTGGGTTCTGCATTTGGGTCAAAACAACCCCATGCACCACTACAGGCTTGGGGAAGAGTAGCTGGAAAGCTGCCTGGTAGAAGAGGACCTAGGGGTGTTGGTTGGGAGCTGGCTAAATAGAAGTCAACAGCGTGGCCAGGTGGCCAAGAAGGCCAATGGCATCCTGGCCTGCATCAGAAATAGTGCATCCAGCAGGAGAAGGGAAGTGATCGTGGCTCTGTACTTGGCATTGGTGAGGCCACACCTCAAGTACTGTGTTCAGTTTTGGGCTCCTCGCTACAAGAAGGACATGAAGGTGCTGTAAAGTGTCCAAAGAACAACAAAGATGGTGAAGGGTCTAGAGCACAAATCTTATAAGGAGCAGCTGAGGGAACTGGGTTTGTTTAGCCTGGAGAAAAGGAGTCTGACGGGAGACCTTATTGCTCTCTACAACTTCCTGAAAGGAGGCTGTAGTGACGTGGGTGTTGGTTTCTTTACTAAGTAACAAACGATAGGACAAGAGGAAAATGGCCTCAAGCTGTGGCAGAGGAGGTTCAGATTGGACATTAGGAAAAATCTCTTCACTGGAAGAGTTGTTAAGCACTGGAACTGGCTTCCCAGGGAAGTGGTTGTATCACCATCCCAGGAGGCATTTAAAAGAGGTGTAAATGTGGTGCTTAGGGACATATGGTTTAGTGGTGGACTTGGCAGTGCTGGGTTAACAACTGGACGTGATGATCTTACAGGCCTTTTCCAACCTAAATGATTCTATGATTCTGTAATTTTATTCTAATGCCACAACCACCCAAAATAAACACCATTTTGTGTCAAAGTAAGTCCTCTTTGATTTATATTCATCAGAAGGCACGTAGACACCCATCATTCAGACACAGAGTCACAGATACCTTTTCTCAGTTCAACAGCTTATTTGCCTAATTGCCTAAACAACTGACAAGAGGAAGTTAATTTTCAACATGGCTTCTATTTCTTTTCTAAACTTCCAAGTTTTCCAAGTTTTTATTGCTATTTTCTTCTCAAAGGTAAAAAAGATTCTTACCTGAGGAGACAACTTCATGTACAGTCTTGAGCAAATGGCCTGGGAAGAGGGAGAAAATTCTCTGGTTTTGTTGGATGCATTCTTCTTTCACGAGCAGGCCCATGCCTTGGCAAATTACATAGAAAACTGATTCAGAGATTAATGTTTGGGTCCTAGGTAGTTCTGCTGATGGGCTGATGGAACTAATATTGGTTGTGAAAATGATAAAGCTGTAAGAAGAGGGAACTGTAGAAAGGTAAGAGTTTTGCCATCACCTACTTAAATACAGTCATAGCCCAAGCAGTGAGTCTTTTGAAAGCAGGCAGGCTGGGTGTACTCCATATCAAAATGAACACACTAAGCATGTGTCCCTGTTCTTGGGTGGTTCGGGAAAAGAAAACTAGTGTTTGAGACTAAGACTATGATGAGTATTGCATACAACACGTAGATTAACAAACTTTATAGGAAAGAACTTGTGAGGGATGAAAATCTCTTTAAGTTTACTTCTATTCCTGACAAAACCAGTCTGAATCAGTCTTAATCCAGAAGACACATTTCTTTCCAGCTCTTTATAATAGATCTGTAACTACAAATAGAGTCTCTTATTATGAAAAACACTGTCCTTCAGTGTTTGAGCTTTTGGAAAAAAAAAAAAAAAAGACTTTAAATGTTGGGCATGCATACACCTGTATACATCTTTGTAAGAAACTCTCTGTATAAACCTTAGGATAAAGATTTTGAGGCCTTCAGGGGCAAAACTGCAAAGAAATGAAGAAATTATGTTTGTACAGTTTGTGGCTTCCATATAATATATGGTTGTCAGAATTAGCAAGCTAGAACAAGCACTGTTTATGTTATTTCAGTGCTTGAAATTGGATTTCAATGCTTTTGTTTTAAAATCGGGGGGGGGGTTCGGGGGGGGAGGGGGGTCGGAAAAATGGGACAAAGGCTGGCAATGTGCTTGGCTTTGCTCTCATTGTGATGATGCGCAAAGGACTGTGAGCAAGAACACGGTATTGCAAATAGCCTTTGAAACTCATGTTTAATGCAAGCTTTAGCTGTAGACGAAGTCAGCCATTGCCTATGGCAGCCACCTGTAAGGAAAATGCTATGGCCACACGACAGACCATCACTCTAGTATGTATAAATTCATCTTGCTGGTTAAAATTTGCACTGGCAAGTTGAATATCTGTGATAATGGCTCTTTATGCCAGTAAATTTATACTGGATTCAGTACTGGCTCTTTCCAGAATCAACATAGTCTTTGCATGACGTGCTGTGTTTAATCAGAAATGCAACAGTTTGTACATACCCAATACTGATCAAATACATGTTCTGAGATGGTCTTAAATACACAAAAAATGGTGCTAATGACCATGGCTCACTAACTAGCAATTTCTACTGCCACCCCTTTAATATCATCCCCTAGAAACATCTGGATTAAGTTCACTCACCTCCTTTCCCTTTTTATGGTAGCAGTAGCTGAGCCTCAGTCAAGTATCCATAGTTTGCTGACACAAGAACAATTTTGCCTATGTTACTGGGAAGCCAACATACAGAATGCTGGTAATGTTAAGCCTTACTATGTTGCTTATATGTTATTTGCATATAAGGAAGTTTGTTTCAGTGATGTGAAATGACATGATTTCAGTTAGGTAGTATTTTACCTGCTCTGACTGAACAATATGAAGGAGATATGGAATTAGATTCATGGATGACTAACCTGTGGCTGATCTGTCCTAGGTAGGCATTACTCTTTGCTTTGAAAAAGAGTTGTGAAGCAATTAAATAAAACTTAAGATGAACAGAATGGAGTAAAATGTCCTTCAAATGCATCTGTGGTAGATCACATTATCACAGAATGATTGAGGTTGGAAGGGACCTCTGGAGGGCTTCTAGTCCAATCCCCTTGCTCAAGCAGGACCACCTAGACCTGGTTGTTGAGGACCATGTCCAGATGGCTTTTGAATATGTCCACGGATGGAAACTCCACAACCTCTCCGGGCAACCTTTACCAGTGCTTGGTCATCCTCACAGTAAAAATGTGTTCAGAGGGAAAATCCCGTATTTCCGTTTGTGCCCATTGTCTCCTGGTCTGTCACTGGGCACCACTGAAAAGAGTCTGTGGTGGAGAAGTAGGACCTGTTGTTTTCTTGGGGACATTTGGTAATCATACTTGAGAGGGAAGTTTTTACAGCGCAG
>WUAM01000107.1:16463410-16499420 GCA_024336885.1 Actenoides hombroni
AAATACACAGTGATGAAATTCCCCCTGAGCCTTCTCTTCTCCAGGCTCTTTCAGCTTTTCCTCATATGTGAAATGCTCCAGTTCCTTCATTATCCTCATGGCCCTTCTCTGGACTCTCTCCTATATGTCCATGCCTCTCTTGTACTGGGAAGCCCACAACTGGACACAGTACTCCAGGTGTGGCCTCACCTCCCTTGACCTGCTGGCAGTACTTTGACTAATGCAGCCCAGGATACCATTAGTCTTCTTTGTGGCAGGGGTACACTGCTGGCTTATGTTCAACTTGGTGTCCAGCAGGAACCCCAGGTTCTTTTCTTCAAAGCTGCCTTCCAGGTGGGCATCCCCCAGGTTATATTGGTGCATGGGGTTGTTCCTCCTGGTGCAAGACTGAACTTCCACTGGTTCAACTTCATGAGTTTTCTGTCAGACCGTTTCTCTATCCTGCCCAGGTCCCTCTGAATGGCAGCACAACCCTCTGGAATGTCAGCCACTCCTTCCAGTTGTCTGTACTCAGAAAACTTGCTGAGGGTGCATCTGCCCCATCATCCAGACATAGAACAGTTTTTTTACTGAAGAAATTCCACCTTATACCTTACCTTGAGAAAAAGCCAAGCAACAACCAAAGTCAACATGGGTGTTAATGAGTTAATGCATAATGGGAAATTTTCACATCAAAATTAGTTAGAGCACCTCAAAGAGGTTGTTATACCTGTAGCTTGGAGGAAAGGACTAGCTACCTTCTCAGTTATTTTGTAGTGATTTGTCCTAGTCCATTCCATGCTTACACCTTTCTCTTTAAAGACAGGAAGTTGGAAATCTCACTTCTTTTCTTATAAAGAAATATTGAGAAATTACAGTATTTACTTCAGGGTATCAGAGGTGTGCAATACACTTATGAAATATAATTATGCTGATGGCACTTGTTGCTCTTTTTGGAAAGTCTACACATCTTCACTTTGAGCTGTAGGCCCTCTGCCTCTGAAAATCTGGCCCAGAGCTCAGAACATCATCCTGTTGCTACCTATCTGCTCACATGCTTGAAATTCAAGCTGGTGCATGTGAATAGCATTTCAAGCCAAGATGATTATGCTTACATCTAAATTGAGGCTGGTAGGGGATCTTGGATGTGCTCTTAAGAATACGTTGGCTTCATTAGTGGAAAGGTATCTAATAATAATGCAGAATTCAAAAGAATATCTAAAGGCTCTATCCTCATTTTATGTGATAAGTGCTGTGCAACAGCCCCTCCTCATTTCTTTAGTCTCTTTATGGAGGAGGAGGTTTTTTTTCAAAAGGATAATAAATAGTTGCAAGACTTGCTGAGGTATTGTAAGCTAATATGCTTTTAGCCTAGAGCTATGCAACAGTGTTACTCTCCTAAGTAGAAATGTTCACATGCTTAAGCACCTTGTATTAGTGAGGCCACATCTAGAAAATCAATGGAAAAAACCTCATCCCACATGACCAATTGTCTCTGCCATTTTCTTTTGGAAAAAAAAAGTGGCCAAAATATTGATAGCTCTGATGATCTGCAGAGCAAAGGAGGTTCACATTCCAGTTCTTCCACAGGTTTTGGTACACAAAAAAAGAAAATAAATCAATACAAAGGAGGAATCTGCACAGGTGAAGGGTAACTGACTTTAAGGTTTTCACAAATCTTGATACAAGAAAGAAACCAGATGAGATTAATAGGTCTCTTTGATGTTTCATCACCGGGTTAGGGGGCTTTCTGTGATTCTTCCTTGCTTGATGTACTGCTTTATGGGTAGTATATTCACAATGGCTCCTGAAATGAACAGCTACCCTTGAAACCTGATGGACTCCACAAAGCACAATGGATGAGTTACTGGAAAAGTTGATAATAAATTCTGTGCTATGGTGTCTCCTTTGCTTTATTTTTAATTTCATTAGATTGAACTCCATTGAAAACAATCACATGGAGAATCTTCAGGTTAGTGAAAAGAAATGGGAACTGTTTTGATCATGTTCAGGAAAAGAAGTGGTTGGGTTCATTTGAGAATTTGGACAGCTTCTTATGTGTACTGTGGATTATCATCCTTTCCTAGACCAGACTGTGGGCCCAAGTTTGGTTTTTTGTTTGTTTGTTTTGTGGGGTTTTGTTTGGTTGGTTTTTGTTTGCGTGGTTGGTTTTGGTTTGTTTGTTGTTGTTCTTGTTGTTTGTTTGTTGGGTTTTGTTTTGAGTAATTCAGTGTTTCAGTATTAAAATTCTCTAGTTCTTGTTTTGTTTGCTTGCTTGCTTTGCATTTAGTATGTTGTCTAAAAGCTATTTTTTTTCTGATAGGAATTAGGCTTCATTTGTTTTAGGAGAAAAACACAGGGAAAATTGAACCCAATACTTCTAAATGGGTTATGAAACTGCGTGGTGGAAATTACATACACCAATTGCTTAACAATTTATAAAAAAGCTTTTGTTTAGTTCAGCAGAAGTTAGGAAATAGTTGTCCCTACTGTAAGCAGATACTTGTGTGGAAGCTCCCAAGGAATAAGTTCCTGGCATCTCTCTGTAGCTCTCCTTTTGGAAATGTAAGCTGTCATTCTAACTGTACGAAGGAAGGGAACACACAGGAAGCACACTAGTTAAAAATCAGGCAATTACTTTATAACTCTGGGTTTCATTTTCTCCCAGTTCCTCTCTGCATTAAATTAACAACTGAACTTGCCAGATCTGTATTTCATGCTTTCCTCTTAATCTTTGCTGTCTAAAACACTGAGAAAAAACAGACTATGTTTCCTCTGGTGGATAGCTGAAATGCCCTTAGCAAGGAGTTCTACTGCGTAAATGAGGCCAAGCTGGAATTGCTGTGTGGGCAGGCAATGCCTGATACTTTAAGAAGTGGCTCAGAAGTCAGAAACTTTATAAAAAGAGTATCTAGCCCACGGAAATCCTCTTGCCCTTGCTGTATGCTTGAGTAAAATTGTTACTTCATCACTGTACAACTTTCACTGTAGTTCTCTAACAAAATACTCCTACATCTCAATTTTTGTGTTTCCTGTCAATCTCAGTGCTTGCTACCTATCATATAAATATTTGTATATATATTTATCTACATATCTTCCTATGTAGGTAAGTGTGCACTGAGACCCACAGGGAAAATACACTTCATATAATGTGTGGCAAAATATTGCCACTTTGGAACTTCCTTATATATCCTTCTATCAGAAACATTGACGGGCAAGGAGATGCAATTTTTGCACTGAATGTCCTTCTCCCTGATTTTTTCCCCTCTCGTCACTCCACCCCCCAGAAAACCACCCTGTCCCACTAAAAGGCAAACGTGAACAAAACCCGAATCTAGACTGAGGAGAAAAAAGTGGTGGAACGCAGGAGACTAAAGCCTTACATTTTTGTCAGAGGAAAGCAATGCTATTCTGCATTCCTTTTACCCTTCTTCCATGATGAGTACTGCCAAAAGAGCAATGAAAGACTGAAGCCCGGTTTTTTTTTCAACTGTTCTTTAAAGACGTCCATTTTTATTACCAACGTAGATGAAATGCTTTTAAACTTATCAATTCTAATTAGCTAGTGGTTAGAGGACTAAGGTGTAATGATTCACTGGGGGAATGTGTTTGATTTTCATGTCTGGGCTAAAAAATCTTGTAAGTCACTCTCTTTAATACCTATAAACCCAGAGACAAATAAAATGGTAAAACTGTTTTAATTAAGTTTCTTATAACTAAACTACATTAAATACAGAGGCTTTGGAATGTGCTAAGTCTCAGTGTTCCTGAATGTGAAAGGTCTCAATATTTTGAAGTTCTCCATCGTGGTATTCTAAAAATTGATGTAGTGCACTGTATAATAAAGTATTTTTGGCTCGAGGTACTTAAAGTGTCTCCAATCTTCAATGGTTTTGCTTGATACACAATATTAATGAACATTCTTTGTAATAAAAGAAATACAACTCTTTGTTGGGGAACAAAATGCACTAGAGTGAATAAAAGTAATTTTTATGTTTCCTCTTATTGCAAACTCAGGACTGAGCTGTGACAGTCCTCAGGAGTCCTTGCGTGGTCTTCTTCCCAGGGAAAGTTTTGCAGATCAATTTTTTAAATTTTTTTTTCCATTTATTTTCAGACTGTGGTCTGTGTACAACCACTTTTCCTCTGGAGCTGATTGTGCAGGGTACTCCACTCAGCTGGACTGAGACACGTGAGTCTACTAATGTAACCAGAACTGCCCAGATCATCAGTAGTGCTCCCTTCTCCTCCAGGCTCTGCTCCAGTGAATTATATCTCATTTTTTAAGTAAGGCAGGGATCTTGGTTTTATTTCTGTCTGGGGAAATTTGATTTCCCAGGTGCATATTAAGGTAAACACCCTTTGTATGCGTGTGTTTGTGTGCCTCCAGCATTTCATCTCTACTTTAAAACAGCCATTGGGCACTGCAGTCAATCATTTTTTCTGGAGAAGCGCTTAGCAACTGAACTGTGTTGCCACAGCTTCTCTACAGAGTGCAGGTCCTATATTTTTACTGTTAACAAAATTATATGATGTTATACAATAAAACACACTAGAAAAATATATCTTGTACACAGTTCTAGTGAATAAGATCTCAGAATTTCTTCCCTGTTCCCCTTTGTCTTCTTTCTTGCTCACTACCATGCATATTGTAATTTTTCTTCCTTTTTCAGGAGAAATTGCTATTTCCTTGTTGAAGTCTTACTTTCCATATTTATCGCTTCCTTTCTAAAATATTACTGTTTTTTCCTTCTTAAAGCACTGTATTAAAATAATGACATTGTTTTTAGATGTATGTTATAATGTGGCATAAGAGCTGTAATTTTTTCTACACATCCTGCTTTCTAAGCAGTCACTGTCATTTTAAAGCACTTGAGGCATATATATGTCCATAGATTCTTTCTTGGTCAAGCTAAAATAATATTCTTGGTTTCCTGTTGAAAATTGCATTTAGATTTCTCATGTGAAATGCTTGGCCATTTATGGCATTAAAAAGCTTGAAAGCCGTTTTAGATGTGGTTGAATGCTAATGGAGCGATACAATGGAGTGATTTCTGAAGTATTTTGTTCGGCCAAAAATGTTTTTATTGGGCTTTGTGGGAAGCGCTAGGGAAGATAAGATACTGCTGTTCCAATTAAAAAGTAATATTCTATAATATACAGGGCTAATTGATTCATCAAGTACAAAAAGCAAAGAAATGAGACACTTTCTGTGTATGCCACATAAATATGCCTTCTGTACTGCTTCAGCCAGCCACATCAAAAAGCCGAGGAAATTTAACAGCCTTAGTTGTGAAATTACTCAGTTTCTTTGACTCGTGACTTCTACTAGTAGGCGGCCAAAGAATGTCATTCCTTTAATTATTGGAAACATCTTTTAAGTTTCCAGCCGTTTCCTCTACGTGTTGCCGCGGCTGCCCTTTCGCCTGGATACCTGTTTCCTTTTATAGCGAGCCTCCCGTCAGATGTCACAGCCCGGAGCCGCACGCACATCCCCGTCACCGCACAAAGCCGCACACGGGCCGCAGCCCCCGCGGCCCCAGGAAATCCGTCAGCGGGCGCGGACAGAACCCCGGCGGGGTGTCCCACCGAGCCGGGCGGAGCTCCGGGGCGGGGCGGAGCGGAGCCGAGCGGAGCCGAGCGGAGCCGAGCGGAGCGGCGCGTCCCGGGGGCGGGCTGCCGCCGTCGGGTGATCTGCCGGCCCGGCCATAGGCTGCAGCCGGCCGGTGCCCAACCCCGGCCCCCGCCCCTCCGCACCGCACCGCACCGAGGGGTGCGAAGGCACCGGGGCTGCCTGTCTGTCTTTTTATTTTTCAGTCATCATGCAGAACAAACAGGAGCAGAAAACACACAGGCACATGGATGAAGGGTTTTTCACAGGGTCGCAGGTTGAAAGGGAAAAAAACCCGCAACAGATGCAATCCCAGAGTATCATATTCTGAAAAAAAATTCAGGGAACGACTATGTATTATTGCTGTAGCAAGCTGAATAAAATGGAGCAGGATTTATATGCGAAACAAATTGAACATTCTTTTGAAGTTTGAGATGACATTTTCTCTTTTTGAAACTGAGCTATGAGGGATTTCATTTTCTGATTTACATTAGCATGCACAGCCCAAAATTTCTACTGTCTTTCCTGTGTCCAATTTTTATGGTTCACTCTTAGTGATGTTGAACAATACCCATAGATGTAATGGCAACAGTCCCTAGGAAGGCACCTTACTTCAGGTGAGGCAATACTGTTTCCATGCTTGCAGGTCAGAATAAGATCAGATCATGTTTAGCCATACCAGCCACATGTGAAATACTAACTTCATACACTGAAACAAAAAAAACCAAAACAAACAAACAAACAAAAAAAACAACAAAAAAAAAGCTAACAAAACACTTATTTGTTCATTCTCATTGTCAAGATTCCTTAAAATTTAACCACTGACTTTGATATGAATAATTTCAACCGGTATTAATAGGTTCTCAGGTGGTTACCCCACCATTTTAAAAACTTAATTTATTTTTTTTTCCTTGAAACGTAAGTATCAGGCAAAAGAATTTTGGGACAACTGAGCAGCTGAGCACTTTTTACAAGACCGTGTATTCTATAGTCTACAAGTTTCAAGTATAGTCTGCAAGTTTCCGTAATTACATAATATGGTTTTTAAATCTCTTTGGAGCACATTTGGTCTAATCATAGAGCTGAAAGGGAGCTGAGGAAATAACCTAGCCAATTTTGCTGCCTCAGGGAAGTATCAAATATACCTACGCCATTCCTGATGAAACGTCTGTGTAATCTATTCTTAAGGACCTTCAGTGACAGGCATTTTATGGTCTTCCCAAAGAAATTACAGTAGTGCTGCCTAGTGTCCTTACATCAGAGATTCTCTGTCCCTAGGAAGCTTTAGAGAGGTCACAATCACTACCTTTCTCTTTTGCTCCTGCACTTTCAAAAATAGCCAGTTCTACTGCTTGTAACAAGAGATAAATATTGCAAATAAAAAGGCTGGGCTGGAAAGATGAAAATTCTTCAAATGTCAGGACTATGTAAATACAAAACGTTCTTAGAACCCTAGGAAAGCTGTTAAATCTTGGTATAACCAAGTAAATGTTGGCAGTGTGGAAAAATGATGTTAGAAATAAATAGATGTCTCTGGACAGTTTCTACTCTTAGGGTAGGGTGAGTTAACATGATCCAGACATGGAGAAATTGTTGCTCTTGCTGTCCTTCAAGCAGGAAAATTGTAAAGGTTCCAATAATCAAGTCTTTAATCAAGTTAGCCGCACATTTTTGTCATAGAAAGCAGTTAATAGCCTAGACAATCACATGCATCAAGGACTGTAATGACTGATATTTTGCTGAAAGAACATAATTTTTGATAGCTCTACAATTATGAATCAGGAATTATTTGAGGGTACCACAAATTGCTGTTCTAGCTGAGGTCCTCAGAGCTCCTCTTAGGATTTCCTAGAGATACCTTAGGTGAAAGTTAACTTAGTGTAGTACAATTTTCCAGGGAGTAACTGATGCCTTGGACACAAAGTGCTATAAAATCCAGTTTCTGAGGATTTCCACTCCTCAGTCCTTCCTCTTTTTTCCTCAGGGAAGTCTTTCATGAGGGTATGCTTTGGTCTGAATCTGGTTTCAGGCCTGGGGTCACAGAATCTGTCCTTTAGAGGTAAGACATTTTACTGTAATTTTTTTTTTTGTATAGATATAAAAATAAAAAGAGATTGAAGACAAAAAAAAAAAATAGAGGAAGGACCTGAAATGATGTACAGCAATAAAAATAATTTATATTTGTTTATCTCTGAGCGATTCTTCTTTTCCTTTTCTCCTTTTATTAAATGTTAGTAAGATGTAAATAGTGGGATCACTCTCCCTTTTTGATTGAATAATGGTTTCTCTGCTGCACAGTGAACAAGTTTATTTACTATGAAGTACATACCAAAATTAATATCATCATTATGTAGCTGTGATAGCTGAGGTTGTAAAACAGGCAATCTGACATGGTTTGAGATGACCAGGAAGTTGAAGCTCTCAACACCTTTTTCAGGCCTGATACAGACAGAGCAAACATTAAACTAGGTGGCTAGTAATGGCTCTGGATATCATTGAATTATATTAATAAGCTAGGAAATGTTGAGAATAATAGTAAGAAATTAGACAGAGAGGGCAAGAGTGCCTATGTTCATGCTTGTTCTAAAAAGAGGTGCTACTTCCAGCATATCTGAGCTATAAATAGTATGCAAAAATCTTGAGGAATATGAAGCATATAAGATAGGAAGGAAATTCTACTGAACTGTCAAAATCCCCGTATTTTAGGCCAGAATTCCACTTATCCTGTAATGTTATACATATTAGTAAACTAACTAATCTCCTAAAAGTTTAGGTTAGAGTTTTGGAGGTTGGTTTTTTTTTTTTGTTGTTTGGTTTCTTTTTTCCCTTATCTCGATTGCTGCCAGAGTAATAGTTTCCAGTGTATGCTTGGCTCACATTAGGTTTGGAAAAGGGCTTGTATGCCCTAAAGCTTGATCTTTCCCTTTTTTGACCACATCATTTGGTCTAATAGAAGGTATTATCTCTTTCTAGATGTTGATTCTGAGAAGTGATGACCTGAAAAAGGAGAAGAGATGGTGTGCACTTTTGTAGCATGGAAATAAATTCTACAATTGACCACTGATACCTGTAGAAGCCTGGTCAAGTTAGAAAGACTTTTTTGTTTTAGTTTGTTTGTTTTGGTGTTTGTTTGTTTGTTTGTTTAAGTGTCTGATAATGACATTATTAATGATTACAGGCATTTCTCATTTTTCCAGACTGCTTCACTGTCATGTGGGTAAGTACCATTAGACTTCATACAACAGGGGAAGATCAGCTGATGTGTAAAGCCTTTCCTAAGCTTAATTGGCTAGTTTTGCATTTTGCAGATGTCAGATTTTCAAATCAATAATCCTGTAAATGCACACAAGCAGCTCTGGTGAAACAAAGAATCTGATTTGCTGCTGCTTTGGTAAGACAAATTTAATTTGCAGTGGGAGATGTTGAACCTAAAGAGAATGTTCCCTTGCAAATTCTCTTACCCAAGGGGAAATTATAAAATTGAGTGTCAAGGTCATCACGACAGACAACATGTGCCTTACAGAAAATGAAACTGCTGCTTTATATACTCTTGGTTTTCACTATTTTAATGAGGCCTATTTGAAACAGTGTTTTTTTCTTTTTATTCATCGATTTTCTGCTCACATGGCAACAATAGCAGCTGAAGGTGTGTTGCTGCATTTTTTCATTAGCAGAAATAGACTCGGCCAGTACTGCAGCTGCGCTGGGATGTGCAGTTTGCTCGGAACAAATAGAGGATGGTGTGGCAGTTGCTATGGCAACCTGTTCTGCTTCAGAGCAGCCAAAGGGCTCTTGGCACGTTTTGAAATTATTTCCTTCTCATTATACTTCAGCAGTGAAAAAAAGTGGTGCCTGCAATTAAATATCAATGAATACATTTAGTTTAAGAATTAAATTACATTTTTAGACTGCTTCTTGGCATGCAATTGAGCCAAAATAGATTGTAACAGCAATAATGCAAGAAAACGGTTTACTTGGTACTTTGCATGTTTGTGTTTTACAAAAAGAATAGATGTCTGACTGCACACATTTCACACAATGTAATGTTATAATCTTTCCACCAAACATTGTCTGAGTATGGAACTTGAGGGGAAGAGCATAATATGATAGCAATTTAATATGGGAAAAGCTTTTTATCTGAGTAAAACCAGAAGGTGAGCAAGACAGGGGGAAACGTGTGAAAATTAAGTGATGGCATTGAACTGATTAGCTGTCTAACAATTATCTAGAAATATTATTGTTCTGAAACTATCCATGCTCTCAGTGTATGTCCTAGAGTGCATTCTTTTTCTTCTCTTGTATGTACGTATTCTCTGCAGTACTACTCAAAATGGCTGGTAAATGTCTTTCCTGTAAAAGAGTGAAGCATAAAAGTGCAGTGTACTTTTGGAATTTTTATAAAGGATTGGACATGGAATCTGACACTAGTTTAGTGATGTCCAGTGGAGCTGTTGGAAGTGTATTCTACTCAGGAATACAATCCCCTTCAAAAAATAGACTGGTATGTGACTGGCAATGCTCAAGATACTGCTCAGCTACTTGATAGCACCATGCAATTCTCTGGTTATTCTATTCATTGTACTCTTGCTTGTGAATGTCTAATTTGCATAACAATTTTAACAGTGACTTCTTAATAATGTGTAGCATGCCAAAAGTTACTATTGGATTATGGGGTAATCTGATTTATTTTAATCCATGAACAGTTATTCTAAATAATTCTCTGTATGAATGTGCAGGATCGTCTAACTTGATTGTATCCTAATCTGAGAACATTCAGGCAGGTTACCCATGACAAATGTACCCAGCTTAGCTTCCTTGCTCTCTTCCATTGAAGTGTGGAATTTATATGGATGAGAAAGTAAGTTAAAAAGTTCACGCTACCTATTCATTGTTATTCCACTATTCACATATTTACAATACAGGGGAGAAAACCATTTGGCAGTGAAGGTGCAGAATATGTGTATGCATATGCCTGTATGCATCACATCTATTTGGGTGTTCAGATGTTTGGTTTTTTTTATTTCTGAAGGGAAGGGGAGAGCACAAGTCACCCATTTTCATTTCATTAAAAAATAATTTGAAGCATATTAAAAAAGTGTTGTGAGGCTATTCCAAGAAAAGGAAGCCATACTTGTCCTGCCTGCATCTATACGATCTGTCTGGAGGTCATCCTGGCATACATTGCAGTGTTAACTGACAAGTTGAAGGCTGGAACACCTCTTCTATGGGGACAGGCTGAGAGAGTTAGGCTTGTTCATCCTGAGAAGGCTCAAAGGAGACCTTATTATGGCCTTCTAGTTTCTGAAGGGCCCTACAAAGAAGCTGGGGAGGGACTTTTTACAAAGGCCTGTTGTGATAGGATGAGGGATAATGGTTTGAAACTGGAAGAGTAGATTTACATTGGAAATAAGAAGGAAATTATTCACTCTGACAGCGGTGAGACACTGGAACAGGTTGCCCATAGAAGTTGTGGATGCGCGATTACTGAATGTGTTTAAATCCAGGTTGGGTGGTGTCTTGAGCAACCTGCTCTAGTGGGTTGTATCCCTGCCATGGGATGGGGGGTTGGAACTAGATGATCCCTTCCAACCCAAACCATTCTATGATTCTATGATACTGTAATTCTATGATTCTATGAACTGTGCTCAAGTCACATGTTTGGAGGAGACTGATTTGCTTGCTTCACATTTCTTTTTCTCAGAAGAGACCTTTGAAGACAGAGGGTTTGTAATGCAATCAGCAGACTATGATCCTGCCTGAATCAGCCCATGATAAAGTAAGCACATCCAAACACAAATAAAAACAAATGATTTGGAGCAAGTGATGCACTCAGCTCAAGTAACACCATGGAATGATTCTTGTTAAAATACTTCTTGGGGAATAAATACCCCACTGAAACATATGGCTCTATGTATCAATCTGATAATAGCAGAAACCAAGATCAGAATCTGTATATGGAACGAATATATATGCACTCTTCACCACTAGGCAAGGTTTGAGGTGGTAAATATCAAGGTCAGTCCAAGTATTTTGAACTGTGAATTGGGGTGTAATTAGTGCTTTGAGAAGAGGAGTGCTAGTAACACAGTTACGATGAATGAAAGGCATTTTGTTCTGAGATTATAATTTCTTGTTAACATCTTTGGAAACATGTATGTTTTTTTAGATATGGATAACATCTAAGCCTAAGAGTCCCTATTTATCCTGAGAGTAGCTCTAGCCTCATAAATGTTCAATAGTATCATAAAGATATATATTTAAGAAGGAGTGTGTTTGTGTATTCACATGAGAAAACCCAGATAAAAAAATGCTCCTATTGCAAAAGAAGTCCTGTGTTTGTAAAAAGGCATTTGATGAGTAGAAAACAGACTCTTGTGTAATATCCAAGTCTTTGTTCGTAGTGAACAGATGCTACACCAGCAGTCCTGGGACTGTCATGGAACTGCTATGAATATGTTCACAGCATGATAATATGGGAAACATGCTGTTAAAATGCTGCTTCCCAAATCCCAGGACTGCTATAGTGCTTATGTAGTGTCTGCCTTAACTCAAAAGCATGCTTAAAAAAGGACCTTTATGACGTAGCATTCTGAAATTGTGTCAGTGATTTTACAGTTTAGCCTGTTTAGGGCTGAGGGGCTGGGAAGGAAAATATCCATCTTGCTATGTTCTGACGTAGAAGAACCTGCCTTTGAGTTTGAGATTCCTCGTTCAAGTACTGATAAAGAAGAGCCTTTTGACAAATCATAAAGTAAAGAAACGGTTTAATTAGACAGATTTATCTTGGGCTGCAAGAACATACATAAAGAAGTCATCACTGTACAACATCACAATGAATTTTCTTTTTTAATTACCCATTTTTTAGAAAGGATGAACTTCTTTGGGCAAAGGCTCTTATAGTGAAACTATGCAAATCACAACATAAAAGTCTTTCAGAGTCTTTTCAGGAACCTGTTTTTATGTTGTCAATATTTATAATGGTAAAGACTATAGAAGAAAACTAAAGAATCTAAAATGAAGAGATTAAGGACTGTAATTAATTAGCAGAATATTAAATAAAGTTATTTTCTTCTGTTGATATTTAAATATAGGTATAATGTCACTGACAACAAATCCCTGAAAAAAGAGAAAGAGGTAAGAAAGAGTTAGAAGTTGTTAGAGCTCTGGACAAGATTTAGATTGGGATGAGTATTATGTGGTTTTTATTCCTTAGTCATCATGGAGGATGAGGATGGAAAAATATGAGGAAATGTTAAGGATATCCAGCGCCGGCCCGGGCGTTGAGAGCGGCAGCCAGACCAGCCGCCCGGGGCCCATGCGGGTGCCAGCCCGCTCACGACAGCCACGTCAGGCCTGACGTCCTTACGCGCGGCCTGACCATCGCCGCAGGACCTGACGTGGCTGCCGCCGAGCCCTGGCCCCCCTCCCCCTGCGCCGCCTCAGCAAAGTTGGTTCTTTCTCTCTGCGCTATCCCCTCCTCCACAGCACTGCTTAGGCCCCAGCACTTCTCACCTCACCCGTCCCTTCCCTCCTCCCCACAGGTCCATCTTCTTGCTGGGAGCAGGCTGTGGAGACATCTCCGCAGGAGAACATCACCTGCCTCATCTGCCTGGATCTGGTCGAGGACAGGCAGTCCTACAGCACCGTGGCGTGCCCGGTGTTTCCACACGCCTGATTCCACTGGGGCTGCATCCAGGTAGGAGCCATTCCCTCGCCACCAGAACGCGGCTGGTGTCTCTGGTGTATCCTGCTGTGGCTCTTGGAGGCCATGCCCTTCACCTTCTGCTTCCCCTTCCAGCCTCCCGTGACAGCCCAGAGCTCGCCGGTTGCAGCACCCCCAGCCAGGCAGCATCAGCGGCCTCCTGTGGCTCTCCAGCTCTCGAGGGCAGAGGCCACTCCAGCTCCTCTGGGCCCGTGCGTCTGCAAGACCACAAGTCAGCGCAAGGATGGCTGCTCTGACCTCACACCCAGCACAGGGACACCGGTTGTCCCAGAAAGCCCTCTTGCGTGTGTGACAAGGGGCAGATCATTCAAGCGATTGAGAGTCAAGCTGCTGCTGCTCGGCATGGCAGCCAGCGAGATTTCTACAGCGTTCCTACCCTGGGTGCAACCTGGGGACTGCTTTGCCGTGGAATCCACAAGCAGTTTGCATTGTTGACTGGCCGACTCCATTTTCCAGACAAGCATTGCCACGGAAAGAGCAAAGAAAGGACTGAACCCCCGGATGACTCCAGTGGCTCCTCGGGTCCCTTCCCGGAGCCGCCTGGAGCAGACTGTGCAATACGCTGCTGTACATCCCTGGCTCTCACGCTGCAGCAATGGGCCGCTGCCTGGCCTTCAGGACACCCAAGGCCCAGAGCCGCAGTGGGAGCTGAAGACATTCGAGCCATACCCATTTGTAGAAAAGCAGAGGTCACGTTCTTACAACCGCAACGGGTTTGGGTTTTTCGGAAGTTCCCCAATACAGACGTACATACGAGCTTGACAAATGGCCTTGTGCTTCAATTACTATTATTGGTGACACAAATGGCTCATTAGAGAACATTGTCGCATGACAGTTTACAGTCGCAACGTAGGTTTCATTCCATGTGAAAAAACCCACTGAGCCAAAGAAATCCCTGAGTAGGTAGGCTATGTTAAAAGGGTATACTGTGTAGTTTGGGTTCCATAATGACTCCAAATAAAGCACATGTTGCAAAGTCCTTTCAGAAGTATTTCTTCCTCTGCCTTTTTCCGTGAAATGGGAAAAGTTTCTCATTCTTAGAACTCTGTGACCAAAAAGATTCTCTTCCTTGTAGTTAGCTGCTGTTTATTAGAGGCATGATTAGGTCATCACCGGAAAGAAACTAAGACAACGTAATTTGCCGGTGTAATTTCCCACAGAAACTTTGCCAAAGAGCACAACTGTGTGAAGTCGCAACATACTCTGCTGAGCGCTTCCATGGCAAATGCAGCCCCATCCATTCTATCCTGTGAGAAGGAACATTTTGAGCACCCCAAAGTGCCCAAAATAAGAAGGGCTTCATCGAATTGTAACACTATTGTAACAAATTACAAATTGGAACAAGCCCTGCGTGGCTTCATCATAGTGTAACAATACAACCATGTGGTGACTGGAACTCGCTGCCAGACACCCTGATTGCCTCCAAAGCCTACCGGAAAGGTGGCCGCTCACAGAGCGCAGGCAGCATTCCCTGGTGGAGAGGTTTGCTCCATCCCTGCCGCAGCACCCGTCAAAGGAAAATCAAACGATCCCGGGCAGCCCTGGCACAGGATCCAAGAGGGATGTAAAATGTCCTTGGTGGTGAGATGGGTGCTCACCTGGGTGTTCAGGGATTTGAAGGAGAGTAACACTGGCAGGAGAAGGGCAAAGGGTGTCCTGTGTTTCTAAAGGTACCAGCCAGCAGAACCATGCTGGCCACACGTGGTCCTGGCTCCCTTCCTGGTCCCTCCCCTTTCTCTCCAGAAATGTTGTACAATGGTGGGAGTTGGTCAGTTCTCCTCAGTAGAAAGTGATTGAACAAGAGGAAATGGCCTTAAGTTGCACCAACGGAAGTTTAGATTGGATATGAGGCAGAATTTCTTTAACTCAATTTCTTAATTGAATGGATTATCAAACACAGGAAGAGCTTGCCCAGGGCAGTGGTTGAGTCCCCATCCCTGGAGGTATTTAACAGTCTCATAGACGTAGTGCTCAGGGATATGGTTTAGTCAAGGTTTTCTCAGTGTTCAGTTAATGATTGGACTAGATGATCGTAAACGTCTTTTCCAATCTAGGAAATTCTGTGATCCATACGCACCAGTTCTCATTGGCTTGGAAGAATCTTACAAATTATGTGTAAAATTAACCTTCTAGATTCACTCATGTTTGAAAAACTTCACTCTGCTATCCTGAGGATAATATCTCAATTAACTCTACTGGTATTCATCAGCCAAAGCTTGAATCAGTAGCTCACCTGAGGCCCAGGAGCACTTGAGTTTCTAGAGTTGGTAGTGACCTGTTATTTTTTGTCAAAGAAAGAAGTATTGTCATGAATTGTATATAATTTTTCATTAACAACTAATGACTCTCAGGATTATTTCTAAGTCTTCTGCAACCAGTCTTTTTTTCCCCTAATTTCCTTTGAATGATGGGAGAGAAGAAGTTTACTTCTTTGGGGCGCTACTCTCACTGTATTCCTTAATTTTAAAGTCTTTCTGGCTTTAGAAGTGCAGTGTATTTCTCTTTCTATTAATGGCTAATACTCAATTTTAAAAATCTTTCCACAGTTCATCAGCTATAGGGAGCTGCTTTTCACCATGCTCTCTTAGCAAACAGGTTTGATTTCATCTGGTATTCCTACTGTGGGGCAGATGGCAGAAATGGCTGATATCTGTGCACTCAGGCATGATGTCTTCACATCCCTGTGTCAGAACTGCATAATATAGAGGGAAGCAATTTTTGGCTGCTCACTCAAGATATCTCCCTTGAGTGATGAAGTGTGAGCCATCAAGCTCAATCCACAGAAGTGTTTAGTTTTCCTTGTCCCTGCTCTCTTCCTCCTCTCTCCCTCCCTTACCTTTTTTGATGAATTAGGATGTTAGCTTGTTAATTCTGTTCTAAACCACTGCTAAATGCAAAATGAGATCAACTTAGTGATTTCATGCTGTTTCAACAATTGGAACAAAGAAGAATATGCTACTGTATAGTAGGAATCTCAACATTATAAATGGCAAGTGCTGACAGAAAGCTTACTGGTGTTAAAACAAAATATATAGGCTGTAGTCAATCATCTCCTTTTTAGCTTTCAGGAAACCTTAATATTAGTGTTTGTCACACAAAGCTATGATTCTAATCTAAAAAAGAAATCTTTAGTGTAAGAATTCTTTAGTTCATGTTATTATTATTCTGCTTAGTCTTTTCAGCTTGTGTAGTGTTTAAGTTATAAAGTACACAGCTGTTTATTCTCATTTTCCCTTATATGCATTCCATTCTGTACACATCAGGGGTAATGCAGGTCACAGCAAAAAGCTAGTTAAGATGATGATTTCTACTCTACAGGTCCTATATTGTCTTTTAACTCATTTGTGTTGAATTTTAATTCTGTATATTACTGGTTGAACTTCAGTTTTAATAATTATTGTAAGATAATAACTTTATTAAAATATTATAAAATACTGAGGTTCTTGCCATGTTTCTTAAAGGACTATGGGTTTTTAAGTTTGACTTAGATATGAGTATGTGCCAGTTTAGTCTTTAATATTTACAGATGGTGCATGATAAAGAAAACAAAAGACTTTATTTTCTCAAGCAGAAAGAAGATATAAGATCCCTAGGACTTGAGTATGTATCTCCTCTGAGATGGAGAAAGATATTAAACTCTTACACTTTTTTCTGCCAAATCATTTTGTCACTGATGTGCTATTAACAGTGTTGCATGCTGTTACACTGCAAACAAAGTAATTCAGTGTGTGGTTTGGTGATTCCAAAATGCCTGCACTCTAGGTCTTTTAAATGCATCTATTTCCTGCTGTAACTGTCTCACTGTCTTTCAAGCTACCCTGCTCAAGGACCTTACTGCTTTCAGCTTTAGGTGGTTAAAAGAGACGAAACTCTTGTAAAACTACATAACTTATTGTGGTTTGACTTGTTTCACTGTAGGATATATAAGAAAGACAACTGAAGTCCTAATTTCACAGCAAGATTTCTTATAGCCCTTGAGGAAACTAAAGAAGATGAGGCAACAATGAAACTAGGGGAATCTTTCCTTAATAACTTATTTTAGAAAGTGTTAGTACTGATTTTAATCGCAAGTGGATCTATAGAAATCAATAGATGGTTTCAGTTCTCTTTCTGACTCTTTCCTCTCTCTTAATTCTTGATTATCTTCATGGTCTATATGCAAAGTATGCCTGTCAGATCAGCTGATTTCCTAAAAGCTCATATAGAAAAAGAAATTCCGCATTTGGTTTTGTGTCTTCCTCATACATCATCACAGGCAGAACAGACCCTGTGGTGCACAAGTAAGGGAGAATTTTGTGTGCTGATGGCAGGTATAGATGGAGGGAAGAGGAATCATGGTTTGTAATATAGGAGTATTTCACGGTTATATGGAGTTTCAAAGGAACCTACACAGAGAGTTGAATATTTTTATAAGACCAAAAAATCTGTGGCACTACTGTCAATCAAAATACTATCCCAAACTTGCTAATTTTCTGAAATTTTCATCAGTACCTCGAGAATTAAGGAGAAATCAAAGGTCTCCATTGTAGTAGGAGCTATAATAACTCAGTTCCTATCCTTTGGAGGTCATTCTCCAGGAAGAAAAGGAGCAAAAGAAGTGGAGTTGAAATTACTTACCAGGATTTATGGAGATTGATTTAGAAACTAGATCTCAGAATTCCCAATCTGAGTTTCTGATCACTTTGCTATGAAATCCATATTCTTGTATCAGAAAGTCACCTCTATGCCAAGGAAGCCTAGAGAAAGACCTACAGGGTATAAAAAGTTAATGTACAGTTGAAGCAGAAGGTGATAATACAAACAAACACACATTGGCCAGTCTGTAAGTATTCTGTTTTCAACAGCTGATTAATTTACTAAACTATACAGCCTTTAATGATTGTTAATGTACTTGATTAATGTTCATTTGTACGAAACACACATACTTGAGACAGGTCCTCACTCTTTCTCTTCATGCTATGTTAAGGCAGCTATGGTTTTGCAGTGCTCTATCAGTAATTTTTAAGACCCTATCTCAGTTTCTTTCAAGAAATATGGAAACTCTTGAGATATTTCTTGCTGAGATAGAATCAATGACTCTGCATCTGCTGCAGCTTAAACAGAATTTTTTATTCCATTGCTTGTGAGGGAAGATTTTCAGTTGGTGTTACATGTCTGTTTGAATTATGGTGGGTTTTTTCCTTCCAAAGTTTTCCTATATCATTCCCCATTCGCTCGAAGCAGTATATTTTAATTTCATTTTTGTCCTGTCTTAATTAAATGTTTTTCATTTTTAACAGAAAATAAAAATAGCTTTTTGTACATTTCTTCTGTCCTTCCCATCACAAAATATATCTTTCTATATTCATACCTAAGATTTCCAGACTCAAACAAACAGTTTCAATGTTTTCACAGAGATACAAATTAAAAATGAAGGAATGCATCTTACCCTCTCTTTTTATTTCCTTAAACAGATCTAGAAAAACCAGTTATGGTAGTATATTTCACTACCAATGTATTGGTGTAGGTTATAAATTGTGATATTTTATTTTTGTTTTGATATTTAGCCCGTGTTTTGGATTTTAATGATAAATCGACATTTTTAGAGTTCAAGTATCTTCTAGCAAAATTTGTCATAATAGCAAAGTACTAAAGTTTAAAGAAGTAATTTGTAAGCATTCTTAAATCGAAAGTGAGCACAATAAACAAACCTCTTTTCATTATTCTGTGAAGGATAATAAAATACTGTGTATTTGATGTTGACTTTAAAACATCATTGAAGACATTGTGGGTAATTGTGGGTGAAAAGAAAGTAGGAGTAAGAAAGTAAAATACTGTTGTAAAAGGAGTAGAAAGTAAACATATAAGACACAAAAGGAAAAATCAGAAATTATGTAAATATGTTGCATGCATGAATACGCAGATTACATTAATTATTCCATTAGTATTTTATTCATTGAAGCTTTACAAATTTAGTGTTTAGAATTTGAAACTTGATAAAATGTCATTCTTTTCAGTACTGCAGCTAAGAAAATAATTTAATAAAAGAGGTGAAATACAGGACATTTTATCACTGAGGACTTATATAAGCCCAATATTCAACACTCTAGCCATCATAAGCAATAAAACTTCTGCATATTAAAAAACAGTAGCATATTTATGATTTATTAATCTGAAATCTTGCTAGCTTTCATGCATATCCACATCACTTGTACTTCTAAGACTGAAGTCATCATGAAATGAACTGTGTACACATGCACATGCATGCACACATATTCGTGTTGTGTATGTTTTAACCATATAATTGGTGGATTGATTTCAGCATTCTTTGTTAGAATAATATATTTCAAAAGACACATGCTCTGAGCTAGATCTTTATTTTTTAATTGTCCATTCTTCTTTCTTTGAAAGTTCAATATTAGTATTATTTTTTGTTATTTGTTTAACACTCTTGCCACCTTACCCAGAATAGGGGTACAAAAAGAGACATCAAAATATTTTAATATTTTTTCAATTTATTAACTAAAATGTGGTTTATTGTAATGAACAGTAGGTCTTTAAAAAAAACCCTGCTGTCTAAGGCAAAGATTTCTGTATTTTATATCTCTATTCTGGCTCAAAGGAGATGTTATGTAACTCATAAACATCAAACTTCTAAGTTACTCTAGTAGAGACTTGAAGCCCTACATCAGTGAAAGATGACACTTACCTTAAGGTGACTGGAACCAGAGGCTGGTACCTAGACGTCTGAGGCAATCCACTCATGATCAACAAAGTAAATAGAGGGAAAGACATATTTTTTCTGAGCTCTCAGACTTTAGTAAAGAGATGGAATCTTCCCACAAAAGGGCTGAATATTAATAATCCTGAAAATGTGCTTTTCTGTTTTCTGATTTTCAGTTCCACATCATATTCACAGTGCTCTGTATTATGGGGTGAGGTGAGCTGAAGCCTACACGACTTTTTTTTTAACATTTCACCTATGCAAGTTGTAAAAAAGGTTTTCTTTCTTCCATCTCAGATAACAGGGAGAGTGAGCTTGCATCACTGTACAATTGTGTGAAGATTAGAAACAGATTACTGTTTGGTTTGATTTTTTAATTTAATTCGGTTTACCAGGAAGCAGTTCTAACCACGCACTGGACAAATCTTTTCTTAGTGGGGTATGCAGCAGAGCCTCTACTGCTGTTCTTTGGGTGTATGGTAAAAAACATGTTCTTTGGGAACATCAAAGCAAAAATATGCCTAGGAAGCTTGGAAAGACTGGACAAAATTTTAATATGTCATTAGAGTAATAATGTGGACATGACTGGAGATGCAGATTTAAAACAATTTTTAATATTTGGGATTTCCGAATTGGACTTGGACTCTGACACGCTTCAACATCCAGACTAAAATATTGCTTATGAGTTTGTGGTATCTCACTAATATAGAAGTTTTATATAAATTCCATTATCTTTATTGCTAAAAAATGTTAATCTTTCCCAATAATGCATTAAAAATGTGACTAATCTCTCTAATGTATATGTCCCAGGAGAGGAAATGAGGCAGTATGTGTGCAGTAGTGTTTTGATTTGAGTACCAGAGATAATTGAATTTTCTCCAAAAGCCAAATGAATCTAGTGAGAGTTAAAATATTGACAAGAAGAAATGAAATTTTCAGGAAAGCTCTTATAAAAATGGGAATTCTTTATAAATATCCTTATTCAGCTGAAAAAAATCCAGATGAGATATCACTATTTTGTCTGTTGTATGGGTACAATGCAGAATGTCACTGAAAACAGCAAAACCATGTGGTTCTCCAGATTTTGAGTCTAACATTTATTATCTTACTCTGAGATATAAATGGTAGTATTTTAGATTTTTTTTATTAAAAAAAGAACTTTTTAAAGAACCAATTAATAAGTCTTCAAGTGTAATTTAAACAAGACATAAGAAATATTTTTAGTTACTTATATAAAATAGGGTGGTAAGATATGAACTGGGCTAATTACTGGGATTTTATTAATTGTAATGGAATCCCTTAACATTGCCAAAAGGCTGGAATTCTTAAAGAAATGTAACTTTTGGAATATCTGTGCTTCAATACATGTTATAGGAATAGAGCTTTGGAAATTATATCACTTCCTACCTAGTATCATTTGTTGCTCCTGAAAAATTTTAATTACATGTATAAAATGGCTATCCATGAAGAAAAGAATTGCTTTTAAAATTTGAGGATTCTTATATATTTTTCCTGAGTAGAAAGAACTGAAGTATGCAGATCAAATTAAAAATAGAATTGTAATTCCATTCCTTTAAGATTAGTCCAGTGTTTTGTGGTTTTCCTTATTTAATTGCTTGCTGTGCATAAATTCATGTGAATATGCAGTATTCAGAGCAGCAGTAAACAACTGGAGAGACTGAAGCTCATTTTCTTGACATACAGGATATTGAATTTTGTTCTTGATATAAAACAAATAAGTATAAACCAACTTTTCCTTCTGTAGAATGTTACTTTCATGAATCATGTACTAATCCATGAATTAGTATGACTAACCATGAAAAACAAGCATATGATTGCTGTAAAACAGGTGACTGGCAGCATTGTTACTATTGTGTTTATCAAAACCAAATGGATTCTTGAGAGAAATGTAACAGGAATGGTATTCTGTTATATCTGTGCTTAACAAGGAAAGAGAGGAATAAGGTTGTTTGACTTACATTGGCAAAGGCTTCTGCAATATAATTCATCACCAGGAGTTTCTATTTGCAGATAAAACAAAGTTTTCTCATCTCTTTTTCCAGAGTATTTTGCGGTCAGCTGCTGCAAATCTTCTGTTAATAAAGGGGTTTTCCTAACTGTGATAACTTGGGATTTTTATTTTTTTTTTAAATCTTCCTGACAGCTTTCATTAAATGTTAATGGCAAAAAGGAGATATTTTCACCTTCCTTATAGAAAATTAATATTCATTCTGTACATTGTTTTGGAATCTCATAATGTTAGCAGAGGTATGAAAGAAACGACATTTAAGACACACTATTATTACCCATTATTTCACCTCTTTCCCAGATTTTGAGTCTGTCAAACACTCACAGAAAATGCAAAGATGTGCAAACACAAGGGAGATGTTAGCTTCCTGTCAAGTAATATCAGTCATTTGTTCACTAGCACTCTGAATCAAGTGTGTGCATTCTGCTATTTAGAAGATGCATAAAGCATGCCTTAGAAGTATCACTCAATACATGTTTTTCCCTTGTATTAGACTGTCCACCTTGTTCTTTACATTTCAGCAAGGCAAGTTCACTATCCTCTCTATCCTTTCTATTTTAATTTTAGCTGGATATGTAGTTTTTCAGGAGACGTGATTGAAGAGGTTTCTATTTTACATTATTGTAGCTAGACGATGTTAAAGAGTGATCATATACTCAAAATATTTGAAATGTGAAGTAATACTGCATACATGCATATCTATAAAAATCTTTTATTGACTAGGTACTACAGACACTACAAAAACGTAAGCTGTAATGTTTGGCATTTTGAAGAACTACGTATAGATTGGTAGTTATGGAAAAAAACTAACACATTGTCCAGAAAAAGTAACTTTTCTAATTTGCTGATCTAGCTTCAGAAAAATAACACAGACTTAAACATGCAAAACATGCATTGGCTGTATGTAAGACTTCGTACAATCTTTACTTATTTATTTTCAATAATTGTGTTTAAAACAGAGCTAATGTGAAAATTATTCAGTATGATTTGAAACTTTGTTTATGAAATAGCATAGGAAAAATATATTTTAAAAACGTGATACTATTGTCGGTCTAACAGGCACCTTTGGTTTCCTTTCTATGTATTTGTTCAGTCTTCTTGTAGCTGCTTTTAGAAATTACTAGTTAATTGGAATTAGGCAAACAACAAGAAACACATTTTGTATGAAATAGCATGGCAGTTGCACTCCTGTACAAAAAAAATAAATAAATAACATACTTGCTTTTAACTTGCATGATAATGCTTGTATCATATACTGCTGTATTGCACTATTGGTGTATGAATGATGATGTGAAGGCTGAAGCTAGTGTTCTCAGAAGGTATGGATATATTTAGGCTTTAAAGAAGTTATTTTCAAAACCAGGGTCCAGTGTTCAGAATCTCAAACACCTTTAATTTAAGAATTCAGGTATTAACTCTATTTAGGTAATTAGAATAAACTATAATTGGCTGATAAGCTTGGAGTTGTATCCATAAAGTAGAACTGAAGAATATTCATAAAATTTGTTCTACAAAACAATAGAACTATTCATACATAGTTGTCAAAATGTTTTTAAGTGCTTAATTTAAAAGAAAGAAAAATCGGCAAAATTATAATTCTTTTTCTTTCTCCTCCTACTCATTTTTTATTATTACTTATTTTAGAGATGGTTTTAGATATAAATGCCTCAACATTCTGAGTTGCTGAACATCTTGTTACCTAAAAAGAAAACAAGTAGAGAGAACTAAATTCTGTTCTCTTTCATACTGCAGTGATGATGGCAGTGATTAGTGTGACTTGAAATACATTCTAAAATATTGAACTAATGGGATGGAATGAGTTCAGATAGGTAATATTTCACAGATAGGGTCTGAATTTGTCTAAAGGAAGCAGCAACTCATATAATGCCCAAAATTATGTTACACTTTTTTTACTTGATTTAAATCATGTATGAGTGTATAAGAAAATAAACAATGAAAAATTCTTTATAACATGGAATTTTAAAGGACAGATCTTTAAATTTAGCAAAATAAAAAGCAAATAAATTTCTTGATTTCTGTTTCTTGATGAATCTTAATTTTATATTAGAGTATGTTCTGGTTTTCCTGAGTTTTCTATCATCACATTTCCTGAAAAAAACCTTACCATTTTCTATACAGTGGAAGTATTCATTAAAAAATTAAAACATCTTGCATAAGACATCCATGTTGTATTTTATAGTCTGATCTTCAGTGATTTTACAAGCATAAGATAATAAAATAAATCAACATAAATAATTTATTTTTTGTCTTATTCTTTTACACTATTCACATTGCATGGCTGCTCACTCTAGTGCTTAGTTATTTCACTCCTGATAATTCTGAAGCCTTTGAATATTTCACCTGACTAAGACTTTCAAGAACAAATCAAACTGGATATGAAAAGGTAACAGAACAGGTATACCTCACAGAGGACAGCTACAACACCCTATCTACCTAAACTTGTCCCAGTTTTGTTTGAATAGCCTTACCTTCCTAGAAATAGAAATTTGAGGAATACAGTGTTCTCAGTCCTGGCTGATACCACAGCCAGCAGCAGTTAGTCAAAGCCATCTGTAAGGCTTGATGGTCAGCCCTTTCAAATAGAGCAAACAAGGTGGTATGCCTTGGAAGTATGGGGATTTTTGGTGTGGTCTCACTACCAGTCCCACATTTGGAACTTCAGCATTTTGTGGCTACCATCCACTCTTTCTCCCTTTTCATCTGACTTCTCCCAGTCCTCTGAGGCCTATTGCAGCGCTGCTTATTTAATCTTCCATGACAGACTTTGTTGTTCAGCCCTCCAATCACAACTAAAGAGGTAAAAGGCCTCTCTGTCTACTCCATCTCTGTATGTGCTGCCTCATACATATTGTTGTGTAGTCAAGGAAGATGTACTTTGGCACTAGAGGAGGAAGCTGTGTAGGCTATTAGCTTGGCTTCCTTCAACACACTCTTATGTTTTGAATGTGCTTTTCTTCCCATTTGCTGAATAATCCTTCTCCTTCTTTACCAAGAGAAGAAATGAGTAGCTCAACTCACTGCCTTAGGCTGAATGTAGGTATGCTTAAATGCAGGAATAGATTCAGTGGATATTGTTGGTCTAAAAAAAAACCTCCAGAAACTATGCAAGTGCACGAGGACTGGAATCTGCATGGATGACTCCTAAGAGCTGCAGATATTGTAGGGTGAGTAACCATTCTGTATGTGCTGAAAGATGAGTGAGACAGTAACCAGTATGCAATATGTTAAGCTTAGGTAAATAAAACAGTTTCTCTTTTTCTGTTAAGCAAAGGTATTGTCATGACTGTGATGTCTGAAATACTAACTGTATACTGAATAGTTCAGTGTTTGAAATCTCTTTTCTGGCTTTATGTATTTTTTATTTTTTTTTTCTGTTTAGGGTAGAAATAATAAGCACCGGAAAGCAGGCATGAAAGAAAGGTCAGTAGTTTTGCATCTGCAGTTCTATATTTGCACAGGTTGCTAGGCAATGTGAGAAAATCATAGCTTTTAACAGCAAGATTGTGTTTTCAGATATCAGTTATGAAAAAGAAATCAACAACTGTACTCAGTATAATTCAGTACAATTACTTTTCACAAATGTTATAATTCTTGACAATTATTAGAGGTAATTAATGTTGTATAGTCTGCATTTACTTCAAAAGGGGTGGGCCCCTCCCCCTCCCTTCATGGAAAGGCTTATATTTGTTTTATAATACCATGATAAAAATCTCTTTTTCCCTATTTGAAGATAGGAAATTGATGACTTCCTCATGCATTTGTTTCAACAGCCATTGGCTGTCATGATATATGTCATGTGAGGTACCAACTTCAAGGAACACATCCTCTTCTAATTTTACAGCTGCTGTTGAAACAAAAAGCATGGTTCTGGCTAACACTTCAGAAGTGTGAGCCACTTAATATATTTCTGGTAGGGACTGAAGAAAGCCTCTCAAAAGATTTACAAATTGTGCTAAGAAATTATTTGGCCTGAGTTTTAGGATGGGGCTTTAGAAAGATACTTCAAATGCAAAGGAGAGGGAAAAAGAGAAGACTGGTATCAAAGGAGGAGTATGCTGCCTACCCTGGGGCACGTACTGAGGTTCTGCCTATGGTAGGTCTGGAAGCACAGTGACTCAGCAGGATGCCTGGGGATGTAATCGTAGTGGGACAGAAGGTGAAAGAAGCTTCTTTTCTGGCTCACAGTGTCACTTCCTATTATACATAATGGATGAACATGAAGAAGCACAAGATCTAAGTTCTTTAGAGTCTGTGCTTCATTTCAGAATTTCGGATTCTGTTGTTGGCAATCAAAATCAATTCCTTTGAAATCTCCAGAATTATACCGATGAGGGAAGAGGAACTGGGTTTATGAATTAAATTCTAATTTGCTGTCTCAATATTTTTTATGAATACCTAGTTGTGAGAGAAGAAATTAAAGTGTCAGTTCAAGATTTTTTATTTCTGTGACATTATACAAAATACTGGCTGCTCTGGTTCTCAGTTCACTGAGAGTCTAATGCCTTGTATTTATTCAGATATTCTCAGTATAATCAGATGAAAAAATAAATGTCAGTAAATGTTTGACCTTCTTAAATAGAGATTAGATACTGCAGTCATGGTCAGCACAGTTTTCTAAACAATTTATAAATTTTGTGTCTTGTGAATTCCACTTTTTTAGCAAAAGAAAGTAGAATTACCTCCCTGAAATAACCTCTATGCTATTATAGGAATGTGTTTTATTTTTTTGATATCCTCATTAGGAGACAAACTAGGGCTGTTTTTCATGTGCATGTCCATGTGCATGGGTGCAGTGTTTTGCAACAGTGATGTGTACTCAGAGTACCTTTCTGAGGTAAGATGAATGCCTCATACTTATCAATGACTGCATTGGGCTTCAGAGTGCCGGTTGGGTAAACAAGATGTGCAACAGCTGCTACTATAGCATCTTGCATGGTAACATTAGTCTCATGGACTTGTGACAGTCAGTCCTATTGGCTTTAACATAGAAGTACAGACACAAAATTATATCAGAAAGTGTTGTGTGATTTATTTTGTCATCTTCATTTCTTTTCTTCATGCCTTCTAACCTACCACGTCTAACTTTGGAGTTTAAGACAGACTATGCAAGTGTAAGCAGTCAAGGAGTGTTTGGAAAATCTTTCATTGCAGGCTTCAGTACAAGTGACTGGACATTTTAAGTGTATTCTCCATGTGGAAACATACTGTATTGCTGTGTTATGTGTTCTGATTAAGTTAAGGGGGATAATAATGCCTGAATTCCTTCTTTTTCCTTCTATCCCTCCAAGTTCAGCTGTTTCAGTGTAGAAGGGCATCTTGCATATTTTCTAGGTAACCCAGGTCTGTTTCATTGCCCTTTTACACCAGGAGGGACAACAAGGTATTCTTAGTATGTTATTGTCAGATCGGATTTGCCTTTGCAATAAACTAAGTCCACAGAGGAAAGAAGGTAGCATTTTTTGTCTTGTACTGTTTAACCAACTTATTATTAAGCCTAAAACTGGGCTGGCAATTTTTGCTAGGTTGTGTGTTTGTAATTAAAATAATTTCAGAAGCTCTTGAGAAATAACAGGGACATTTGCCAAGGAGAAAAACAGTTCTTGTTTCAGACAGGATTTTTTTCTATTTACTTGAGCTGGATTAAAGAAAGCTGAAGATTTCTTGTTTCAGATGTGTGAATATCCATTCCCTCACTTGCAAGGAACTATTAAAGAAATCATCAATAAAGGACCAGATAAAAATGGAATTGAATTTAACAGATCTTGTGTAAGAAGCCTGAAGATCAAAGTGATTAAAAATGGGTAAATTAATCTGTTCTGACATATATAACTTCTGGGCAAATCAGTACTAATAAAAAGCATTTACAAAATGGAAAATAATATTAACTTTTATAAATTGGAAGTAAACTGGAATGTGTTGATAATAACTTCCTCCTCAAGTGACAGAGGAATCAATGAGGAGAGATGCCATGCTAGACCTTGTTCTCACCAAAACGGAGGGGCTGGTGAGCAATGTTAGGCTCATGGGCAGCCTTGACTGCAGTGTCCATGGTGGAGTTTGCGAAGAATGGGGTGCTCAGCAAGCTTGAAACCCTCAACTTCAGAAGAGACAATTTTGGCCTCTTCAGGAACCTCCTTGGTGGTGTACCATGGGACAAAGCCCTGGAGGGATCAGGAGCCCAGGGAAGCTGGTTGACTTTCAAGGATCATCTCCTCAAGCTCAAAGGCACTGCATCCCTAAAAAGAAGAAATCAGGCAAAGATGTCAGGAGGCCTATATGGATGAACAAGGAACTCCTGGCCAAAATCAAACACAAAAGGGAAGTTCACGAAGGCTGGAAGCAAGGACAGGTAACCTGGGATGACTACAAGGAGATTGTTTGTGAAACCAGAATCCAGGTTAGAAAAGCCAAAGTTCTGATGGAGTCGAACCTGTCCAAGGACATTAAAAATAACAAAAAAGGATTCTATAGGTATATCAGAGAAAAAAAATTAAAACAAGAGAGAATGGGGGGGCCTCTCTGTAGGGGTCCAGGTGACCTGGTTACTGAGGATATGGAGAACGCTGAAATGCTCAGCAACTTTTTGCTTCAGTCTTCACTGGTAACCACTTGAGCCATACCACTCAAGTCACAGAGGGCATTGGCTGGGTCTGGGAGAGTGAAGAATCACCCAGGATAGGAGCAGATCAGGCCTGGGAATACCTAGAGAACCTGAAGGTGCACAAGTCCATGGAACCTGATGAGATACATCCACAGGTCCTGAAGGAACTGGTGGCTGAAGTTGCTAGGCCACTAGCCATCATATTTGAGAAGTCATGGCAGTCTGGCAAAGTTCCCACAGATTTGAAAAAGGGAAACATAATGCCCATTTTTAAAAAGGGAAGCAAAGAAAACTCAGGGAGCTACAGACCAGTCAGCCTCACCTCTGTGCCACGTAAAATCATGGAGCAGATCCTCCTGGTATCTGTACTAAGGCACATGAAAAATAATGAGGTGAACAGTGACAGCCAACATGACTTCACTAAGGGCAAATCATGCCTGACTAATTTGGTGGCCTTCTATGACAGAGTTACAACTCTGGTTGATATGGGAAGAGCAACTGACATAATCTACCTGGACTTGTGCAAAGTATTTGACAGTGTCCCATGTGACATCCTTGTCTCTAAGATGGAAAGACATGGACTTGATGGATGGACCACCCGGTGGGTAAGGAACTGGCTAGAAGGTTGCACTCAAAGAGTTGTGATCAATGGCTTGATGTCCACGTGGAGACTAGTGACAAGTGAAGTTCCTCAGGGATCTGTTCTGGTTCCAGCGCTGTTCAATAACTTTGTCAGCAACATGGACAATGGCATCAAGTGCACCCTCAGCAAGTTTACCAACAACACCAAGTTGTGTGGTGTGATGGACTCACTTCAGGCCAGGGATGCCATCTGGAGGGACCTTGACAGGCTTGAGAAATGAGCCCATGCAAACTGCATGAGGTTCAACAAGTCAAAGTGCAAGGTCCTGCATCTGGGCTTAGCCAATCCCAGGCACAATTACAGACTGGGTATGGAGTGGGTTGAGAGTAGCCCTGAGGGGAAGGACTTGGGGGTGTTGACTGATGAGAACCTCAACGTGAGCCAGCAGTGCACTCATGAGGCTCAGAAGGCCAACTGTAACCTCAGATGCATCAAGAACAGTGTAGCCAGCAGATCAAGAGAGGTGATTCTCCCCCTTCACTCTGCTCTTGTGAGACTCCACCTCGGATACTGCATACAGTTCTAGTGTCCCCACCATAAGAAGGACATAGATCTGTTAGAGTGAGTCCAGAGGAGAACCACAAAGATGATCCAGGGGCTGGAGCACCTCTGCTATGAGGATAGGCTGAGGGAGCTGGGATTGTTCAGCGTGGAGAAGACTCCAGGGAGACGTTATAACTGCCTTTCAGTACCTGAAGGGAACCTACAGGAAGGCTGGGGAAGGACTCATCACAAGAGTGTCCAGCGATAGGACGAGGGGAAATGGTTTTAAACTGAGGTTTAGATTGGATCTCAGGAAAAAATTCTTCAATACAAGGTTGGTGAGACTCTGGAATAGATTGCCCAGAGGGGTTGTGGATGCCCCCTCCCTAGAGGTGTTCAAGGACAGGTTGGATGAGGCCTTAAGCAACCTAGACTAGTTGAGAGGTGTCACTGGCCATGGTGGGGAGGCTGGATTTAGAAGATCTCTAAGGTCCCTTCCAGCCTAAGCCATTCTATGATTCTGTGAGCATGGTGTTATCTAGGAGGTCTTTTATAGGAATGCCTTTTACTAGAATCCCTACAGCCCAGCTTTATAATCAGTTTCCTGTGTTTTCTAGCTTCCTGTAACTTATGAAGCAGTCTTGTAGTGCTATCCATCTGGGTTTAAGTAGCTATTTATCAACATGCTGTGACAATTGCTGAAGTCTGTGTTACAAGAATATGAGCCGCAAGAACTGATTTCATTAGCCTAGGGGCTAGCTGCATAGGGAGTCAGTGGGTGGAAGACTGAGCACAATCGTAACACAGCTGACTGTGGGATGGTCTGATAATACAAACTGAAGGTTGTGTTTTTTAAAAAAAAAAACAAAACATAAATGCCTGGAAGCCATATATAAGGCAAGTAAAGTGTTTCTGTGCAGTACAGTACTTTTGATATTTGTTCAATTTGGTAGGATAATTGTGAATCCTAAATCAACTGAACTGGGACAAAGCAATTGTTGCTAATGGACTCAGCTCTTCCCTCTCCCTTGTATACAGAAGCTAAAGTGTGTAGGGCCAATGCTGTGGGAGCAGAGTACAGCATTCTTGGACCCTTCAGGAGGAGATCAGCTCAGGTGGGAGGGGTATATTACTTGAGTAAAGCAAAATCTTCAAAGTTTGAGTCTCAAATCCAGAAATAGTATAGATTACAGTCTGTTACATGCCAAGATGAGGAAATGTACAAAGAAACCGTAACAGGACCTGTAAACAGAAAGCCTGTATGTATGAATAAATAAACATGTTCCTCTGCTGGAAGTGAAGTCTGTATCCAACAGTTTATCAAAAAGAATGTTTGTATCAACTCAGTCAACTACCTGAACTGAATAAGTGAGGGAAAATTGTATAGAGTTGATGGCATTTACCATTCCAAGGTCGTGTTCAAAGCAGTGGATTTATTATTTTTTTTTAAATTTTGCATGTATTTCTAATAGTCTTATTATTTATTCAAAATGATCACCATTGTCTGTCTTCCCTCCACCCCACGAAGTAGACACTTATTCCACTGCAGTTAATTACTGTTGTTTCTGAATACCCAATAGGCTGTATTTGTAGATGTCTTATAGGTATGAACAAATGTGTCTGGAGGCCCTCAGTATTTTTCAGATAAACACAAGGGAAGAATGAACACTACCCTGTCAAAATCTAAGTTGTAGCTTATATTTGTATGTATTAATAAATGGGGTACCACAGCAAGTGTGAAGTGAGAATTGCAGCTCATTTCATGGTGGGCATGAAAACAGCAATTTCCTGTCTAATTGTTTATAATTGCTACTGTCATTCCAGTAATTTTTAGTTCTGCCTTCCTATAGTGAGTAAACTTAGAAAATACAGAACAAATGCTCCTTTGTGTCATCAAAAAAAAAACCAAACCAAAAAACAATAAAACGGTAATTACATGTGATTTTTTGTTTTGTTTTGGGGTTTTTTTTTGGTTTTTTGTCTTTCTCATTTTTCAGTCCCAGCTCCTGGGCAAATAATGAAGCTCCAGTTATTCCTGTCAAGCAGGATGCTGAGATCAATCCTTTCTTCTGTCTATCTGTGACATTTGGTCATTGTTTATCACATGTCAGTTCTCTATGAAGATTTTATACAACAGAAAATATTCAAATTCCAGTTAAAAGTATTTGTTAGACTAGTGGTACAACTGAACAACTTTTTGTTTAGAAATGAAAATAAAACCCCAGTATAACTATAGTTCTTTTCTTGATTTATGCTTGAAATCAAACATTCAGACAGCTTTTGTTTTCTAAGCATGATCAGACATATTCCCTAACATTTGCTCCCAGCTCGCTGTTGGACAAGTGAAGACTCACTTGTTAGCCAAGGAAGAAACACTTCACTAGGAGGAGTTCAGCCTAGGCTTTGGAAAAGCTCTGTAGCTTGTTGGTCAAGACACTTGTCAAGTTCCATTTTTCTTTCGCACTAAAGAAGGTCCCAAGGCTGATCTCATCAAACATGTGTCCAGAACCCTTATGACCAACACAGTAAGAGGCAGCAACAGAAGACATGACTTTTTTTTGCAGTGGAAAAGCATGACTAATGTTGTGGCCTGTTACAGGAAAAAAGAGGGTTTAATTCCCTAATGAAAATCAATTCATTGTTCCTCATTTTTTCTTTTGCTTAGTTTTTTAATATCATGAACATGAATGTTGCAGTAAAATAGCAATTAGATGAGTTGTGAAGAAAACAAGAACGTATACAAAGTGAGCTCTTCTCAGACATGACTTTAGGAATTAATGTCAATAGTAAATAATGCTCTGACTAGAAATGTGAAACATGTTAAAGTGTTCTTTCAGTTATGAAAACTATAATATCATTAAAAAGCAGGAAAATAATACTTAAATATGAATTCCCAACTGTGTTCTCTCTACCCAGCAACACTGGTGTAATATTGTGGTTATACAGCAAAAGAAAATCAAGGAACTGGTTTGTCTGTGAATAGGCTTGCCTGATTTTTAATTTTTTATCAGACAGCTGAGTGTCCTAAGCTGCGCTGTAGCATGGCCTTAAAGCTCTGCAGGAGAAAACAAGGAAGGCAGAGCAAGCAACTTCACCAGAGACAGAGGTGTCTTCATTACTGCTGCTTCTGGACATTGAGCCTTGCTTTAAGCTTCCTGTGGTTTTATGCCAATACAAAGAGTGGTACTTCCCTTCACCTCAGACAGTCATGGGCTTATCCCAATGTGCTTCCGATGTGTGCTGATACTGAAGCCTCTAGTTTTGCATCTGAGTGACATTGGGTTTGAGTTGTGGGCATCCATTTTAAGCTAAAAAGGATATTTTATTTTATTTTTTTAACTTGGAAATGTAGTGTTGTAGCATATTCACAGTGCTCTAGGAATCAAGTGAAACATGAAAGGGCTTATGAGCTGTAAGACTTAAAAAGAATTGTGTAAGCTAAGAGAATTATTATGTAAGACAAACTGAATGTAGAGAGACTGGAGTGCTGCAAAACTGACACTGGCAGCCGCTAGAGATAAGCAGTGAAGAATAAAAAGCTGAAGAGAAATTTTATGGAAGGACAAAACCTGTAGTATTAAAGAAAGTATAGATTTTTCCATATAAGGAAAATTCCTAGAGGGAGTTTATATAGCTGAAAATCAAGTGGTAAATGGTTATACTGGGACTAATCTGAAGGTAGCCTCAGATAGTAATTTATTGAGCCATAATAGTACTTTTCACTCTTTCCCTTAAAAAATTCATAGGAGGTAGGAGAATAACTCTAGTTCTTAGGAAAATGCTAAATGAAACATCTCATTTTTGTGCTTATTAGCAGAAAAGAAACAAAGTAAGCAAGCTATAACCTATGCTGGGAATGGTTCAGATGTCTGCAATCTTTCTTTGCAGTAATTTGATTTTTTTTCCACTAATTTGCTACCTAGTAATATCTGAATTAATATTGTCGTAATTTTTTCTTTGCTATTGTTGATTTAAATTGGTATATATAGAATCAATGTGATCATGTTATTTGCAAAAAACAGTTGATTCCAGTTGATCCACGGGTGAAACTTCTTATGTAATTCTATGTATGCTTTAATATACCCCTACATGAAATTTCAGCCATCACTCAGTGCAAACCCTGTCCTCAAGATTTCTACAAAGCCAGTTTTAATTAATTTTGCTAAGAGATATAAAATTTCATGCAAGTAATGAAAGTTAGCTATGCTTTACAGGTGAAAAATTTTGGTCAAGGACAAAAATTTGCATGGGACTAAGAAATTAAGAAGTAAAGCTGAGACAGTAACTTTGCTCTCCTAGGCCAACTTTCTGTTAAGCCATTTTACCTCTATGCTTATGTGTGTTGCTGCATTGAGAAATAGGGATGGGGCAGGCAGAAAACAAAAGATATGATAAAATATCTGGGAGTTTTAAAGTTTTTGCAGTCTACTTTAGGAGCAGGAATGACCAATAAGAGGTGGGATATGGATACAGGCTTAAGACCAGATATGGCATGCTCAGGTTTTTGTTTGGTTCATTTTCTTTATTTCAGCCTAGATTAACACATTTGTAGGAGTGCTCCATACTATAGAAATATTTTTCAATAACGAACTCAGCTACAGTCAGTTCTTGAAGGGCAGCTCTACATATTAAAAATGTTTAGGACATTTGAGTACGACGCACAGGATGAAAATGTTCTCAGTTTACTCTCCGTTGTTGTTAAGTCCCCCGAAACTATCAGTTATTGTTGGTTCTTAGACCTGTCTCTTAAAGAATTGCCAGGGGAAGTGTCGATAATACACTAGTGAAATGTTCTATAAAAGGCCCGGTACAGAATAAAGGAGGAATGTGGATAAGGTCTGTTGGCTGCATCTTGAACTATCTTGATGTTCACGTAACTTTCTTTCTATATTGTTCAAGGGATTGAGTGTAGTATTTTTGCAACAGCTGATCAGTCTGGCAGTGAGGTGTGGAGTTCTTGTGATATAATTATTTTGAAATATCCTAATTCTATAAAACTACTTCTGTACTGCAATTATCACTTGCTGTTGAGCTCATTTGGATTCATAAGGGACTGTGCTAGATCCACAGTCACCCATACTGACCTTCAAAGTTTTGGCTTTTTATTTTGTGAGTGCATTTAACTTAAATTCTGAATTTAATAGAATTTATTTTGGAGGTATCAAATCTGATGACTTTTTTAACAGCACTTCAGAGATCACAACATGTTTTATGAGCTGGGCCAGAGCTGAGAGGCTCAGGTGTCTGAATCTATAAACATGACAGAAGGTCAAATATGGAGTGCTGAGTTAAGCTGTAAGCTGTCAGCAAATCTTTATGCTAATCTTGAAGTTGTCTCACTTGGAGGAGGTAGTACTTTGAAATGAAGAACAGTGTTTTGTTTGGGATGTCAAACTCATGTTACTGTTCTATCTAGCTTAAAAAACCTGATTCTATTAAAAAGAAAGACCCAGTTCATCACTTTATTAAGCAATGATTGGCAAGTTATTGTGTTGGCCTTCTAAAAGGTGGCTCTAGAAGAAACCTGAACTGAAAAGTTGTTCAGGTATAAAGTGTAGTTTGATAAAGCCATTTTTTGCCTTCTATTTTGTTGTTGTTTTGTTTTAATTAAAAAAAAATGTTCTTGTCTTTACCTCACATCATTTTGAGGGTTGAGATTTGACTTAAATGTAGTCAGTGTTTTGATAAAGCAATGCTAACTTCATTTTCACTATGTAAAAATCTAGAATATTCTAAATGAAGAGGAAATGGAATGACTTAACTGAGAAAAAAAAGTCAATAATTCTGACAGCGTTTCTAGTGCTTTGCCAAGTGACCTAGCTTAAAAAAATACATTTTTAATGCCAAGGAAAAAGTAGCTCATTTACGAAGCTGAAATAAAAAGGTTTTAAAATTCCAAGATTTAAAATATGGGTGCCAAATGCAGTTTTGGCCAGGATGTAAATAACAACCTGAAATCTGGTTTGAAACTAGTTTTCAGCCTTTGGTGCTGTCAGTTGCTACCTTGATCATAAATTGTATGCTTTGGATTTTTTTTTCCCTGCTTGTTCCATTCCCTTTCTTTCCTGTTACACTCACCCCCCTTTCTCAACCCATCTCACTATCCCCTCTTCTAACCCAAGTTCCTGTGCTTAACCACAAGGATGTTACAGGAGACAGCGACAAAAGCCTTGGTGAAGTCAAGGTAAACAACATCCACTGCTCTCCCTGCAGCTAC
>WUAM01000107.1:16499520-16546981 GCA_024336885.1 Actenoides hombroni
GCTGGGAGCAGGCTGTGGAGACATCTCCGCAGGAGAACATCACCTGCCTCATCTGCCTGGATCTGGTCGAGGACAGGTAGTCCTACAGCACCGTGGCATGCCCGGTGTTTCTGCACGCCTGATTCCACTGAGGCTGCAGCCAGGTAGGAGCCATTCCCTTGCTGCCAGGACGCGGCTGGTGTCTCTGGTCTATCCTGCTGTGGGCCTGGGGGCCATGCCCTTCACCTTCTGCTTCCCCTTCCAGCCTCCCGTGACAGCCCAGAGCTCGCCGGCTCCAGCACCCCTAGCCAAGCAGCATCAGAGGCCTCCTTCGGCTCTCCAGCACTCGAGGGCAGCAGCCACTTCCAGCTCCTCTGCGCCCGTGCGTCTGCAAGACCACAAGTCAGCGCAAGGATGGCTGCTCTGACCCCACACCCAGCACAGGGACACTGGCTGTCCCAGAAATCCCACTTGCGTGTGTGACAAGGGGCAAATCATTTGAGCGACTTGAGAGTCAAGCTGCTGCTGCTCTGCATGGCAGCCAGCGAGAGTTCTACAGCGTTCCTACCCTGGGTGCAGGCTGGGCACTGCTTTGCCGTGGAATCCACAAGCAGTTGGCATTGTTGGCTGGCCGACTCCATTCTCCAGACCAGCATTGCCACGGAAAGAGCAAAGCAAGGACTGAACCCATGGGTGACTCCAGTGGCTCTTGGGATGCCTTCCCGGAGCCGCACGGAGCAGGCTGTGCAATACACTGCTGTACATCCCTGGCACGCTGCAGCAGTGGGACGCTGCCTGGCCTTCAGGACGCCCGAGGCCCAGGGCCGCAGTGGGAGCTGAAGACAGTCAAGCCATACCCATCTGTCGACAAGCAGAGGTCCTCATGTACAAAGGACACTGTGGACGAGCCTCTGTTAGCAAAAAGAAATCAAGGAACAATCCCTTGAAATGCCTTCTTTTAGGTGGACGGCCACAGAAGACATTTCCACCAACTAGCAAGGTCTTTTCTCAGGAAATAAGAAAAAAAATGAAAAAAAAAGAAAGGGGGCGGAACTGAAGCTCGGCACTTGGTCAAGGTTAGCTAATGGCTAGAATAGTTCTGGTGAAGTCTTGGGGTGTTCTGCTGGGCCCTTCTCCCCCAAGTTACTGCTTTCCATGAAATGCAAAAAGAAAGTGAATTCCATGACCTAAGGAGCTACTTCATTCCTCAGAACTCTTTAAAGACTGAGTAGCATGTGCTTCTCTCCGCTCCCCGTGACGTGCTTTTTCCCATGGTGGTGATTTAAGGCCCCCATTGCTTTGCTGTTAGCTGATAATCTTCTTCCAGCGTTTCAGCTCTACGGAAATGTTTGCATATTCCAAGTCACGTTCTCACAACCACGACGGGTTTGGGTTTTTCGGAAGTTCCCAAATAAAGACGTACACACGAGCTTGAAAAATGTCCTTTTTCTTCAGTTACTATTACTGGTGACACAAATGGCTCATTAGAGAACCTTGTAGCATGAACATTTACAACCGCAACGTAGGTTTCGTTGCATGTTAAAAAAACCATTGAGCAAAAGAAATCCCCGAGTAGGTAGGCTATGTTAAAAGGGTGTACTGTGTAGTTGGGGGTTCCATAATGACTCAAAACAAAGCACTTGTTGCAAAGTCCTTTCAGAAGTATTTCTTCCTCTTTCTTTTTATGCGAAATGGGAAAAGTTTCACATTCTTAGAACTCTATGACAAAAAAAAAATTCTCTTTCTTGTAGTTAGCTGCTATTTCTTAGAGGCATGATTAGTTAATCAGCGGAAAGAAACTAAGACAACATAATTTGCTGGTGCAATTTACCGCAGAAACTTTGCCAAAGAGCACAGCTACGTGAAGTCGCAACGTGCTCTGCTGAGCGCTTCCATGGCAAACGCTGCCCCATCCATTCTGGACTGTGAAAAGGAACATTTTGAGCACCACAAAGTGCACAAACTAAAAATGGCTTCATCGTGTTGTAACAATAAAACCATGTGGTGACTGGAACTTGCGGGCAGACACCCCGATTGCCTCCGGAGCATACCGGAAAGGTGGCCGCTCACAGAGCCCAGGCAGCATTCCCTGGTGGAGAGGTTTGCTCCATCCCTGCCACAGCACCCGTGAATGAAAATCAAACGATCCCGGGCAGCCCTGGCACAGGATCCAAGAGGGATGTAAAATGTCCTTTGTGGTGAGATGGGTGCTCGCCTGGGTGTTCAGGGATTTGAAGGAGAGCAACACTGGCAGGGGAAGGGCAAAGGGTGTCATGTGATTCTCAAGGTACCGGCCAGCAGAACCATGCTGGCCACACCTGGTCCTGACTCCCTTCCTGGGCCCTCCCCTTTATCAGGCACTTCCTTTCTGGTGAGAAAAATTCATCTGCAGAATGAGCTGTACAGTTACTTGGGCCTTGCAGAGCAGCTTTTGCCGCTCTTTCCTTTGTGGATTGATCCGACTTGGAAAAGAAAAGGATTCTTCTGTTGGTTTTCTAGTGTATTTATTTTGAAAACAACCTATGGTCAAGTTGGAGACTGGGCCTGGACAGCCACCTCCAGCTGGTGAAAAGTGCCCTGCTGATGACCACCCCTTGAGCCTGACCGTCTCTTGAGCCCAACCAACCCGATAGAAGTCTAACGAGCAGTCTAACTAGCTCAGCCTAAGGACGCCACAGCCCTTTGAAAGAGGACCTAGAGGACAAAGACACTCACATGGCCAGGGACAAACTCGCTCCCACCCACGCACCAGCACGCAGTCACGCTCACACGGAACGTCCCAGAAGAGGGAGCCAGCTCTGCGCAGCCAACGGATAGGGAGCCAGCCCTACCCACCAGCAGGAGAGGAGAGCCTCAGACCTGCACCCTGGGCTGCGCGGAGGCCACAGGGGCTGTGGGGAACTTTTTAGCAGAGAATGGACATGTGAGCAATCCAGCCTTTATGACAGAAGCAAACTAGGCCAGTGGGAAAGTGAACCAAGGACTGTGGGAACAAATTGGGCCGCGGACGTCGTCCTTCGTGTATGCTTGGGAACGGTAAGAGAGGAAGCACAAAGCAGTGAAGCAAGAAGATAAAGAAGAATAAAGTAGAAGATAACTAGAATGAGGGGTGGTGATGGAGGCGGTGTAGAATTAGCCAATGATTTATTAGTTTAGGATGTGTGCTGAGCTATCTAACAAAGAACAAGTAGACAACTTATCTATGTATAAGGCTAGAAAATATATAAGCAACACTTGTGTTATAATAAAGTGACATTCACCTGATCATATTGGTCTGTGTGTGTTTGTCCGTGATGATCTCCCGCAAGGGGCCTCAACGCGCCAAGGGCCTTCGCGGGTGGCCAAGGGGCAAATGCCGTGACGCTCCCCGGGGGTCACGCTGGCCAGGCCAGCAGGCAGAAAGGCGCTGCCAGGGCCGGGGAAAGGGCTCTGCCCTGCTTACAGGGGGGTCTCGGGGTCCAGAGAGCTCCATTTCCCGCCTTGGGTGCGGAGGCAGTGGCTCTCACCCTCCTTACAGGGTTGCCACTCTCCCCGGGCAGCCAAAGGAGCAAGACAGCAAAAGGCCAACGACAGCAAAAGCAAAGACCGGGCCCTGCTTACAGGGAGGTCGCCCAGCAAAAGCAAAGCCAGACAGGGCACCCCAAAGGCACCCGCCAGGCTCTCACATCTCCGCCCCCTGCTGACGACAGACAGGGAGGGCCCTTTGCCCAGAGCGCCCTTCTCGCGCCGCTCTGCCGCCCGACGACGCTCCTCTTCTCCCTCACTCTTGCCTCCACATTCCACGCGACACCTCCTCTTCCTTCTCCGATGGCTGCTGCCAAGGAAGGAGGAGGAGGACATAGTTAAGCCCCCAAAGCGCCCACTCCCAACCTCTACAAGGCACCTTTTCTGTCCAGCAGGGCTCCCCTGTCCCCTCTAACCCACTCTGGCTTTACCCTCCCAACTCTTCATTCTTTCCCCTAGAAATTACCTCCGATTCTTGGAGGTAAACCCAAGATCCAGCCCTTGCAAAAAAGGGCATTTTCTTGCACGTACATTACCTTGCCTTTTCCCTCCCAAACGTCACCTTGTCTCCTGTAAATGACCTCAGCATTTCCTCCCAAAGCCCTCATTCTGTCCCCTAGACACAACCTCCCATTGCTGGGAGGTAACTCCCTGATTCACCCCTTCAAGAAAAGTCATTGTGCTTCCCCTATATTACCTCAGCTTTTCCCTTCAGAGTGTTCTTGCTGTCCCCTAGAGATTGCCTCTTCTTTACTTTTCTTTTTCCAGGTAATCCAAATTATCCCAGATCCACCCCTTCGTTTCAGTCATCTTGTTTTACCTCACTTACCTCAGCTTTTCCCTCCAACACGGGCATTCTGTCCTGAGAAGCTGTCTCAGGCTTTCCTCAGGTAACCCAATTTACCCCACATGCACACTGTGGGTGCTGGAAAGCTGCTGGCAGAGGGATTTTCTCAGGCTCTCACAATATTCGGTGAGAATCCTGCCTTGCTCACCAGTGTTATGAAGAACAGTAGGATGGTTTTTGTAAGCTGGACCAACACCTGGTGTTTTGTTAACTTCTGTTTATGGTACGTTGGAAAAATATTTTGAAATAGGTGTAGAACTTTAGCCAGTGACCCCAGGAGATGGGTGATCACTGACCAATCACCCTGTGGGGCTGGGGTATATAAAACAGGGTTATAATTTAATAAAGTGGCTTCTTTTGCCTGCTCTTGCTGCATTTCTGTGTTGCTGCATCTCTCCGCTCCCGGGATAAACAGCGACAATTACCCACAGCACCCCATAGTACCCATCGCACCCCCCATAACCCTAGAGCACCTTGTAGCACCCTAAAGCACCCTATGGCACCCTAGACCACCCCACAGCACCCTACAGCAACCTCTGTCATCCATAGCATAGAACCCTACAGCACCCTATAACACTCTGTAACGCCCAGAGCCACGTATAACACCCTATATCATCCATAGCACACCATGGCACCCTTTAGCACCCTGTACTACCCTAGAGCACCCTAGAGCACCCACAGCATCCCACTCCAACCCATAGCATGCTATAGCACACTATAGAACCTACACCACTCTACACCACCCCAGAGCACCCTATAGCTCCCTATAGCTCCCTATAGCAACCTAGAGCACCCTACAGCACCTTATAGCACCCATAGGATACTGAGCACCCTAGAGCACCCATAGCATCCCACAGTAACCATAGCAACCCAAAGTACTCTATAGCACACTATACAACCTACACCAATTTATATACCACCCCATAGCACCCTACAGCTCCCTTAGCACCCTATAGCTCCCTAGAGCATCCAAAAGCACCCACAGTGCCCCAGAGAACCCTATAGCACCCCATAGCAACTTGAAGCACCCTAAAGCACCCTACGTCACCCTAGACCACCCCATAGCATTCTACAGCAACCCATGTCATCTGTATCACCCCACAGTACCCCATGTCACCCTATACCATCCTATAACACCCTGTATCACCCTGTAACATGCTATATCATCCACAGCACCCCATACTGCCCTATGCCACCCCAGAGCTCTCTGTAACATCCTAGAACACCCATAGCACCCTATATCGTCCATAGGAAACCATGGCACCCTAGAGCACCCTATGGCACCCTGTATCACCCATAGCATCCTTTAGTACTCAAGGCACCCCATAGCACCATACAGCACCCAGAGCAACCTACAGTAGTACCCTGTGGCACACTACAGCACCCTAGAGCACCCTATGCAATGCCAGAGCACCCCACTGCCCCCACAGCACACTACAGAAACCTATGGAACCCTATAGTATCCTACAGCATCCATAGCACCCTAGAGCACCCACAGCACCCCATGGGACCCTAGAGCACCCTTTTGTACCCTGTAGCATCCTAGAACACCCTACAACACCCAAAGTATCCCATAGGATCCGACAGCACCCTAAGGCATCCTATACACCCATAGCACCCAAGAGCACCCTAGAGAACACTATAGCACCAAGAGCGCCCAGAGTAACCTATAGTTCCCTTAGCACCCCATTGCACCCTATAGCACCGTTGCAATCCATAGCACCATACAGCACCCTATAGCACTCTATGGCACTCTATAGTATCCTATAGCATCCTATAATGCCCTAGAGCACCCATAGCACCCTAGAGCACCCTCTATCACCATAGCACCCTTTGGCACCCTATGGCACCCATAACATCCCCCTGTACCCATAGCAACCCACAGTACCCTACAGGATCATATAGTACCCTATAGCACCCTTAGCACCCCATAGCACCCTATTACACCCCAGAGGAGGCTACAGCACCCCATAGCACCCTATACCACCCACTGCAACCCACAGCACCCTGTAGCACTCTGGCACCCTATAGTACCTTACAGCATCCTATAGTACCCTACAGCACCCTATAGCACACATAGCACTATAAAAAAGTACAAAACCTACACCAGTCTACAACACCCCAGAGCACCCTATAACTCCCATAGCACCCTATAGCTCCCTATAGCAACCTATAGCACCCTATGGCACCCCATACCACCCATAGGATACTGAGCACCCTGTAGCACCCATAGCATCCCTTGGTACCCATAGCACCTCACAGAATCCTATAGCACTCTGTGGCACCCTATAGCATCATATAGCACCCAGAGCAACCTATAGCACCCTATGGCACACTACAGCACCCTAGAGCATCCTATAGCACCCTCTGCAACCCTGTAGCACCCCACTGCACCCACAGCACACTATGGAAACCTATGGAACCCTACAGTAGCCTATAACATCCATACCACCCCAGAGCACTCACAGCATCCACGGTACCCTAGAGCACCCCTTCATACCCTACAGCATCCTATAGCACCCAGAATATCCTATAGGACCCGACAGCACTGTAAGGCACCATACATCACCCTAAACACCCAGAGCACCCTATAGCACCCTATTACACACTACAGGAGGCTATACCACCCCATAGCACAATATGCCACCCATTGTACCCAAGAGCAACCTACTGCACCCTATGGCACCTTAGAGCATCATCACCATAGCACCCTTTGGCACCCTATGGCACCCATAACATCCCACTCTACCCACAGCAGCCTATAGTACCCATTAGGACCAGATACTACCCCATAGCACCCTATAACTCCCTATATCACCCATAGCACCATTTCGGTCCTGTAGCACCCACAGCACCCTGTAGTACTCCATAGCACCATACTGCACCCTAAAGTACCCTACAGCACTCAGAACACCATACAGCACCATAGCATCCCATAGTGCTGACAGGTTCCCCATAGGAACCTATAGAAACCTATAGCACCTTACTGCACCTAGAACACCCCTCAGCACCCTAGAGCTCCCATAGCACCCTACAGCACCCATAACAGCCAGAGCACCCTATAACACTCTATACCACCCTGCAGCACCCATAGCATCCCATATTACCCACAGCACCTCCTAGAACCCTATAGCGCCAACCGCATCCCATAGTACTCACAGCACCCCATAGAAACCTACAGCCCCCTAGAGCAACCCAGACCACCCCACAGCACCCCACAGCACCCTATGGCACCCTATGCTTCACCCTAGACCATCCTGTAACAACCAGAACATCCCATAGAACCCCATTGCACCCTACAGCACCCTAATCCACCCCATAGCAGCCCATAGCATCCTATAGCACCCCAGGGCACCCCATACTGCATACACCCTACAGCATCCTACAACACCTGGAACACCCTATAACACTCTGTATCTTCCACAGCACCCCACAGTGCCTGTAGAGGTAAACAGGCCCTTAAGGTGACTGGCTGAGGTAGAAGCTGGAGAAGCAGAGGACATTACAGAGCGATGGGTGGTTAGCAGAATGCAGGTGCTGTAGAGTGATAGCCTAAGCCCATGGGAATGCTTCTCACTGTCCCCTGGAGAGCCCTCACCACGGCTGGTGTGAAACCCAGGCCAGCTGAGGCAAGAGATAAGGCAGAGATCAAAGAGAAGTTCTTCCTTAGAATCTTAACAGTGAGTGTCTGAAGAGAAGAGACTGTGATGACCAGAAGAACGCTGACCTGGGACAGCTGAAGAGCAACTGCAGCCAGACGGTGAAGAACGGCTGAAGATCGACAACGCACCGGGAGCTGAGAGCTCCTGGAAAAACACCAAGCACTTCTCAGCAGACTCTTGATCACCTAACGTTGTGTTCAGAGCATCTATAGGAGCTGACTCTTAGAAGTGCTTTGCCACTGGCTGAGGTGACGGCCCAGCTCTGAGCTGCTAAATAAACCAGCCCAGAGTGCCCCGCTGCTTGGAGAAATCAAAGCAGCAGCACATTGTTCTAAACAACTGGGCAAGGCAAGCCAGGGGTTGCCTGGCTGTCTTCAAGCTGTAGCCACAGCTGGACTGCTCATTCCAGAGGCCCTTGAGTTCACTCAAACCACCAAAAAGACCAATTTTGAGGAGAATCTGGTGGTTTTGGGGCCATATGGTCCCACCTGAGCTTCTCCAGCCACCAAAAAGACCCATTTTGAGGAGAATCAAGTGGGTTTTGGTCCCACCTGATCTTCTCAAACCACCAAAACCACCAACTTTGAGGAGAATCTGGTGGGTTTTGGGGCCATCTGGTGCCACCTCACCTCCTCCAACCTCCCCCCACACCCCATTTTGGAGGAGACCGAGGTGGTTCCTCCTCCACCGTCCCTGGTACCCGTGAGCCGACTTAACCCACCAAAGCCTCCTCAGCTCTTTCCTTGGACCTCCCTCCACCGCCCAACATCTCCGTGACGCCGGCCAAGCCCCAGTACGTCATCGGCGACGCCGTCTCCATCCAGTGCACGGCTCCCGACGGGCGGGAGAGGATCCAGGGCTTCCAGTTCTTGGGGACCAGCGGGTGGGCGGTGAACATCAGGACCTCCACGAGGAGCTACGTCTACCGCTATGACATCAAGGGGCCGAAGGACGGCGGGGCCCACGCCTGTAGCTACGTGGTCAGCCGCCAGAGCAAGCATGTCCGCTCCCGGGAGAGCAGGGCCATCATCATCTACGTCAAAGGTACCCAAGATGGCCTCTTGGTGGGTTCTTCCGGCCCAAAATGGCCGCTTTGTGGGTTCATAATCTAATAATTATTTTAATAAGCTTTCTTTTCATATTCTTAGCATTATGAAGAAACCCATGTGGAATCTATATACCACTTTCTTCATATGAATGTTACTTAATAGAAGACTTAAAACTGAATATTTAATTCTTACTGTAGTATTGGATAATTTTAAGTATTTTTAACACTTTCTCAGAATTACGTGGCCTCTACAATGAGTTCACTGCAGGGATGATGGTGAAGTGTACTGTGGGAGTAGAAAGCAAGGGTTGATTTGGTTATTAAATATGATTAGGAAAGGTGCCAAAGAGTGGTTTTCAATCATTTGGGAGTTCCCTCAAATGACATTTCTTGTCTTCAGTTTGCACTAATGTGGTCAATAATTCAAAAAATGGCAGTAATTATCTTTTGTGTTTTCAGAAGTTGGTCCAGAGCTGCTGGGTTTTGTTTGCAAAGAAATGAAGAGATTCTCCAGGGTAAAATGATTGATTAAGCTCTATTTTTTTATTATATTTTTTTTTTTCCTCTGGGAAGAGCATGGCAAAGCAGTGGAGACCAAGTTTGTAAGAAATGCAGTACTCATTGATTATCGTCATCTTTAGCAACTGAAGCTGCCAGATGAATTGGTGGCTCCAGCAGAAGTCATCAATTACAAGTAAAATTATATTCAATTAAATGATAAAAAGGCCCTTCCTTTTAGGCAATTTTCGGTCCTTTCCAGAGATTTTGCCATTATTAAAGAGTACTCACACATACCTGAAGTTGTGGGCTGACTCGTAGAAAATGTAAATGGGGTTGTTGTAGAGATGCCACATCTAAAGATATCTCTGTTTATTGTTCCGTTGACATCGCAGGTTGCACTGAAACACCATCCAGTTCCATCTGTGGTGTTGTAGATGAGTTCACCGTATTTGTAGGTGTTCCCTTCGTAAATGCAGTAGCATGCTGTAATTCAGAAGAACTTTATTGTCAGGAATCTATGACAAGATAATACCCAGTATTTAATCTAATAATTCTTCTTAGCTGTTTTACCTTTATCATCAAACTTGCACTGTAAACCTTCTGACGTGCATTCGCTGCAATAAAAAACACATTTGTTTTATTATAATGTAATTTTCTAGGCATCTTTCAGACAGATACTGGCATCAAAAGACAGGACCCTTAATTTGTGTTTATTCCTTGAGTGTCTGGTTCATTTTGGCTTCTTTTTTTGCCCCTGTTTTCTGAAATCTATCTTTATATTAAGGCCAAACTTAGAATTCAGGCTAAATATTATGCAAAGCCACAGATAAAAATCTTAAGGAAGACTTTCCTTCTTTCCTCCTTAGCACTCTCCTTTCATTTGCAATGTTTTTGTACTAAAAAGCAGGCTGAAAAGGAAAAGAGTCTAAATACTACAAGCAGTATGAGAATGTAATAAAATCCCTGGAAGCAGACCCCATTAGATTTCTGTACTCCTGGAACAATATTTTTCCTACCATTGGAACAGGAAGTAGAGAAACCCTGGTCAGAAAGAACTTACCTTTCTTATTGCATCTTTATGCTGAGGATTTACAACATAACCAGGAACAAATTCAACAGACCATAAAATTACTTAAGAACTTCCTACTACTAATGTACTATGCTTACTATTAGGCTGGCATGTTAAGTCTTACCATATATTACATTCATCCCGTCTGTATATTTTTCCATCCTCGTTATCGTAACAGTCACAGAGATTAACACACTTCATCTCATCCTCGTGGAAATAGGGCTTGTCTGGTGGGCAGTTGGGGTAGCAGCCTGGAGGAAGGGAAAGGGCATAGAGGAGGTGACAATGAGCTACAGTCAGTAAAAGTTTTATTCATGCAGAATGTGTTTGCAGGTCTTTTTAACATTCAGAATTTTTACTACTTATTTTTTCCCCATAATTCTAGGAAATAGTGCACAGAGTACTAGCATCAGCAGAGCCCACCCCCAAGGACTTAGTCCTAGAGATGTTTTTAACTCCAGTTTCCATACTCTGCCTCCATTCATGTGGACGCAGTAATGTTGAAGAGAGTGGAATGGTGCAGATGCAGCTGATGTTGGAAATACACTCCATTAACAACCATTAAAAATATAATAAAATGTACCCTCTTCAAGGAACTTGCAGTTCTTTTTACCTTCTAAACCTGGCAAGTCATGGAGGCATTTTCCACTTGGGTTCCTACAGGTCTTCATACAGCGGGCTCCACAAGGCTTATAGTGCCATTCACATTCCCCGTGTTGATTGTAGTAGTCACAGAACAGTGCTGAGGAGGAGGAGAAATTTGGACATGTTCAGAACAAAAAAAGAGCTTGCTTTTTTTTCCACTGATGTCTGTTCCTCATATCCCTGCAATGCTGCTTGAACAGCCTTGAAAGCTGTGAATGAATAAGTGAAATCATTTGAGCATCAACAGACCTTAGTGTGAAACCTGTGCAGTGAGGTTAATAATGCATATACATAAGGTACCCAGAACGTGCGTTCAAGGACATCAGCAAGGCACTGTATATTTAACTGCACTCTCAGAAGAAGTGTTTATGGCTTAAAACTCACGACAGATTGATGGGGTTCTCCAGGCTACACAGACACCAGCTTCACTACACGCTTGAGCATAGGCAGCTACTGCTGTGCAGAAGCAGTCACAGTCTCCTCCACTGTCACACGCACAAGCGTCTGTCACACATGCTTGGTAATATTCTGCTGGTTCAACCTGTTATTAAAAAGAAATGTAATGCTGTACCTCCTGCCTTCTTTTCTTCTTCCTTAGCTTTGTTAGGATCATTTTCATTCGGAGTGTTGTTTGGTATGTACTTAGTGTTGGATAAAGGCTACGCTGGTACTTTGTTACTGTGTTCTTATTTCACTCAGCTTGTATTTTGTACATCACAGAATGGTTTGGGTTGGAAGGAACCTTAAAGATCATCTAGTTCCAACTGCCCTGCCATAGCAGGGACATCTCCCTCTAGACCAGGTTGCTCAAAGCCCCATCCAGCCTGGTCTTAAACACATCCAGTGCTGGAGCATCCACAGCTTCCCTGGGCAACCTCTGCCAGTGTCTCACCACCCTTAAGAGTGAAGAGCTTCTTCCTTATTTCTAATCTGAATCTCCCCCCTCTCAGTTTGAAGCCATTACTGCTCATCCTGTCACTGGAAGAGCCCTTGTAAAAAGTCCCTCCCCAGCTTTCTTGTAGGCCCCCTACAGATACTGGAAGGATGTGATAAGTTCTTCCCAGAGCCTTCTCTTCTCTGGGCTGAACAAGCTCAAATTTCTCAGCCTGTCCTCACAGCAGAGGGGCTCCAGCCCTCATGGCATATGAAGATTTTTTTTTCAAGTCCCAGTACAAGAAAGTACATAGTGATTATGAAATTGTTATTCTTTTGCAATAGGTCAGTATTTCCTGTGAACTAACTGTCCTTTTATTTCTTACAGGTAGGGACTATAAACCTGTCCCACTGCGTGGGATTCAGATAAATGTTTTCCTGACAAAATTCATAGTGAAGTATGCAAATGAATTAGACATGCAGGTTAAAATGCATGATAGTGGCTTCAATAATACACAGATCTGGTCTGCACACAGTAAATTCTGCCCTGGTAGTACCTGAGAGTGACAGGCACCAAAGACGTCGCTGTTGATGATGCTACACTGCTTCTCTGACCAGGACTTGCGGTAAGGGTTGGTAGTACATGGGTTCTTTATGCTGAAAGCATCAGGGCATGTAGAGGACACTTTCCAGCTGTTTCCAAACTCTAGGACATTCTCTACCACAGACTGACTCCTTGTTGTAAAGTCATTGATGCTGTTGCCATCGTAATTTCCACAGAGGCCACAGATCTGGCCCTGCAAAAAGAAATAGATAATAATGGATGTAAGAAAACTTGAAACAACATCTGAGACTGAAAGGAAACTTGAAATTCGGCTCTTAGAATGCTGCCATTTCCTTCTGTCATTGCTGGACATCTACATCCTTTGTTTCTTCAGCAGCAGAACACAACCACAAAGGCAAGAAGGATGTTACTGTTGACTTCTTTTTAAATGTGGACAAAAAAAAAATCTTTGTCATCATAACTTTCTGTCTCTGAGGTATGGCAAGTCCAAAAAAGGGGTTTGACAACTCAAGTTCCATCAGGACAGTGCTCAGCATGGCAGCAGGATCAGGACATGGCTTCCTGAAGCACCAGAGGAATGAAAACCAACATGGGATGTCCTCAGGAATGCTAGAGATGTCATCTTTTGGGGATCTTGTCAGGGTCTCAACAAAATCCACACTTAATCCTAATCTGGACTGTCAATTGACATTTAACTGTTAGTTCCTCACCTTAAAATCAGGGCTGAGCTTCATGAAGATGCTGGTTTTCTGGTCCCACATGAGGATCAGTCCACCCGTGGTCTCAATCACCAAGTACATACCCATAGAGCGGACGGTGTACGGCACCTCAGCTTTTTGTCCTCTCCTTATGACACTGATGTGCTGCTCACTGAGGATCAGCTCATAGCCCTGAAACAGGAGGAAAAGGTAGGTGGAGCTGTGCCCTTCAATGTATTTTTCTGCTTTTAACAGTAATAATTTGTATAATGAAAACAAATAATCCAAACGTGATGAATAAAACTATAGAGTTCAAAGCTCAGGTTCTGGGAACTGCAGTAAAAAGGTGTTTTAAATGGTGTGGGTCAAGAAAAGCGTGTTTTGGCAGTTGTGGAAGGACTATGTTACACAGAATAAAATAATCTTGTGACGTGATTGGGTAAATTTCTGCTAAAGACAATTTTCCTCTAGATGTCTAGTTTGCCCAAGAGTCATGTCAGGGTGGAAAATGGAAAAGATAGGAAGCTGGGAAGCTCTACTAAATATTTCACTCAAATCTGATTTAATCTGATTTATAAGCTGCTTTGCTTTTTAAAATATTTTTGTGACTTCCTGGAAACTATGGATATATGGGCTTCTCCTAAGCCCTGAACAGATCCAGAACAAAACAGATCCAGAACAAAACAGATCCAGATGCAAAACCTTCTTACCTCTAAGAAAACTTTGATAGATTTTGAGCAAGTTGTCCCAGTGTTGCCACAGGGAATATTTTCAGTGACAACCCTGAAGGTCCCATTGGTTGTGCCACTCTTCCCACAGTGGTCCTGGGTAAAGAATAACATGTTAAAGTACATTATCTCAGTAGACACGATCACGGTTACATCTCATTTACTATTGCTAATTATCAGTACCTGGACGAGTGTGTATTCACAGTTTCCATTGAAGCTGAACCTCTTGTCATCAAAGGTATTATAATGACCATCTCCATAAACAGCACAAGTGCCCAGACATTGATTGTTGGTGCATTCCCACTTCCTATTCTTGCATACACTAGGAAGGAGATTGAAAGGTTTTAATAATAAAACTGCTTTGTATTTGTTCGGCAGCTTATCCCTGGCAAATGTTATATTGATTCTGGAGTTAAAAAGGCCCTTTACATTTTTCATGTACAGAGTGAAAGCAAAGCTCTGTTCTGCTGCTCTCACTGCATTAATTGCAGACAGGATAATACTTCATGAATGCAAATTTCCTCCTGTTCTGTGCTTTGGCCAGCTGCCTACTTCAGAAGGAATCCTGCTCATACCATTTAATCCAAAACGAATCAATTGATGTGCAATCCCAACCTTTCCTTACTGCTGTACTATTTAAGATCTTTGGAAAGGCAAAGGATGGAACCAGGAATGCTACTGCTGAAGAGATACTTACCAGGTGTTACAGTCAACATTGATCTTTTCCCCAGACTGATACGTGGCTTCGTTGTGAATACAAGGACACTCCTCTTCAGGAATACAACCACCATTCCCATCTAACACGAGCCCAGCTGGGCACATGCAGCCAGACACACACTGTGTGCTATACTACAAAAGTCAAGAGGGAAGGTATTAAATTCAGAATGAATAATCACAATAGAAAAAGGAAGATTAAATTCTCATAGAATGTTTTATATGGTCTTATTGCTGCCCAGCTTACATGGAAGAGGACTATAAAGTACTTAATGGGACAAAAAGGAAGTTATCAGCCATTGATTTAACAAAATTTAAAAGAATAATTTCTCCTGGCCAGTTTATAACCAGTAATTTCACTTCTTTAGGAGAAAATGTGTGGCAGAGCCCTAGATATTTTCACTGCTAATTACTGTTTTCTGCAGTAGCTGAAGAAAAGTAGTCACTAATCTTATGAATTAAAATGGATGTTACTTTATTATATAATATTTTGGTCTAAGGGGCCAGTTGCTAATTCTTCATAATATTGTTTGAGGATTTTCCTACAAGAAGAAAGCCTCTGTGTGGTTGACTGGGAGTAGATCTGATTGATTAATTGCATCAGCACCAAGAGCACAGACAAAATCTGGAAGAACCATTTCAGCCAGCCACCACACACTTACACACTGCATATCCAGAGTCTGGCAACTCTTCTGACATTCTGCTCCAGTTGTCCCTGCAGAGGTGTTTCTACAGTCAAAGTGGACCATGGGAGATTCACAGGCTAGAGGAAGGAATGAAGTGAGAGCAGTAAGAAATGGCACAGAGTTTATCCCACAGCTCTAGCCATTAAAACCATTTAGAAATTCTCTGGAAAGTATGTGTTTCAGTTAGCAGGGATTGCTGTCCCTGTTCTGCTAGATAGAGTCACTTCAGAGCACTGAATTCCTAGAAAAAAAAAACCATGGTATTTCAGAAAGAATCTGTATGAAATAGAGGTCCTATTAACCTAAGTTTGCTCCTGTCTTTTATAGCTGCTAGACTATAAATGAGCAATACTTGTAATACTTAAAACTCTGTTAAGAAAAAACAATTCTATCAACTATTTCTGTCCAAAACCTGTCACCAAGAAGGTAATTGAAAGGTTTTGGGTTTATTTGGTTTTTACCTGGAGTTGGATTGGGTGCTCCAATGCAATTCAGTTGTCCCTGGATGCAATTGCTGTATGAGAAGGAAAAACATAATTTTTTTTTTTCTCTCAAACCAGATACTGAGACTGAGAGCTAGTCCTCCCTTGTCAAGCCTCAGAATTTTTGAGGGAATTCCAGAATATGCTGTTTTGTAGTCTCAGGATATGATTTCCCTCGATACCACTACCAGTGCTGCTTCTGTATGACATCCATTATTGCTTGACAGGAAAAATCATAGGCTGAAGTGAGTATATGTCTCTGCTTGTTACTTTCTCTTAAGATCTCTCCTTGCTGGTGTTGTCATAATTTTTATGCTTGAGAAATCATGGAATTAAATAGAAAATGCACTTAAATGCAATTACTGTATCAATATTTAAATATCATAGAATCAGAGAATAATTTACATTGGAAAAGACCCTTAAGATCATTGAGTCCAAACTTTAACCCAGCACTGCCAGGTCACCACTAAATCATGTCCCTCAGCACCAGATCTCCATGGCTTTGAAACCCTTCCAGGGATGAGGACTCCACCACTGGCCTTGACAACCCTTGAGGGGAAGAAGTTGTTCTTAATATTGAACATAAACCTCCCCTAGTGCAATTCGAGGCCATGTCCTCTTGTCCTGTCCTCCTTTCTGACCCTTCCTGTAGATGGGTGTCACATTTGCTAACCTCTGGTCAACTGGAACCTCCCCAGTTAGCCCAGACTGCTGACAAATGATGGAAAGTGTCTAGGTGAGCACTTCCACCAGCTCCCTCAGCATCCTAGGGTGGGTCCTATCCAGCCCCATAGACCTCTGTGCATCTAAGTGGCGTAGCAGATTACTACACATTTCCCCTTGGATTATGGGGGCTTCATTCTGCTCCTCATCCCTGTCTTCCAGCTCTGGGGACTATGTACCATTCTTACAGATGAAAATAAAGTTGGGAGGAAAAAAAAAAAGAAGAGAGAGTGTTGTATTGAAATTCAGGCAAGGCAGGGTGAGACTTACTTAAATGTAGCTGCTTTTAACAAGAAAATACATGTGCTGTTGCTAGAGTGTTTCGCCAAAGGCGTGCTTACCAAACCAGCCCGTTTTCACGGACGACCTCTCCCTGTGGTAGGGGAGAGCCTCTGTAGTAGCAGGGACATTCGTTAGCAGGCAGGCATTTGCCACTGTCATCCATGTAGGTTCCATTTATGCAGGTACAGCCATCAACTGGGACAAACTCGATGCTGCACGTGACGTCGGGCTCACTCAGAGCGCGGCAGGTGGGTTGACAGGAGGAGATGATGTAGCTGTAGCTCAGGGATTTGGGACATGAGGTGGTGTATTTTGCTTGAGAGAGGAAAATGGAAAAAATAGGTTTGTTTATTCCAAATGGTAATTTCTGGTAGGAAAGAAGAAACCTACAGGCAGTAGAAATAATGTGTAAACGGTGCTGTAACACCTCTGCCTATGCTGCGTCTTTCATGTAAATATATTTCTGAATAGTTCCAGATTTAGACTGGAAAAACTATTGTATATGTGGAGGAAGTGATGGATGCAAAGAAGAAACTATTTTTTTCAAATGAAATTTTGGAAGGAAGCCTCCATTCGGTACTGCTGTTCATTGCCAGGACTTCTGAGCTCTTTGAAGTATGAGCCAAGATGCCTCCTTGAATGTTTCCTGCTATGCTGAAAACATGGGATCCATGGAAGCCAGCATGCAGCTTCTGAGACCTTTCATTTTCAAGTGCTCTGGTTAGTATTACTAGTGCTGTTATTCTATTACATCACATTCTCTCTACAGTAACTTGTGGTACAGAAAGCTCCAGTGAAATTTAACACAGGAATGGGTGGAGGCACTTCCATAACCATATCTCTTTCCCAAGTGAGCTGTCTATTCATTCACTCTTGCTAGCAATGGATTGATTTTAAGGGAACAGTAGAGAATTACATCCAGGAGTGCAGTTAACAAATTCCCTTCCTCAACACTTACTGTGTTTGTCTAGAAATCAGCATAAAATAATCTCTAATGAGCAGTTTTTGTGGATGTGTGTTCTTAGGAAGGGGGATGGTTGTGAGTACTTACAGCAGACGTGGCTCCTCCATCCCTGCAGCTGGATTCCTTCAGCAGCACAAGCTCTCACATAGGAAGACAGGGCTGCACACAGACAGTCCTCGCTGTTTTCACAGTTACAGGTGTCAAACATGCAGTTCTAAGAATACAGAGAAACACAACGTCTCAGCACTGGTAATATTGTCAATACCAAAAAAACCCCCAAAACACATTATCTTTCTGGTCTTGTGCACTAATCCTTCCTCAGATATGGTCACTCATAGACAACACTAACACAGCTTTATCGCTTCCCAGTTTGCAGCTAAGTTTCCTGGCAGGGGAGAATGAAGGTAATGGAATTTTAGTCAATGTCTGTAGTTATTATTGGAAATAATGGTCTTAAAGTCTGTTAGACATTTAACAGCTTCATATTCCTCTGAACCATATTTAGGAATGTGCTGCACAGTAGAACATGAAGCTCTATTGACAGTACACAGTCTAGACACATCATCTCACCAGTGCCCATAGCTGGGTGATTCCCAGTGAGAAGAAAGATTGGCAGCACATAGATAGCAGAATGATGATAATTAGCCTAATGGGGTTTCTGTGCCAAGTACTTATTACTGAGGTATGAGGCTGATGAGACAACAATTTGTGAATATTCAAACAAGCATCTGCCATCTCTTTACGTACACTTCCTGCTGTATGTGTATGTCCACCTAGGAGTAAAGCTTGCAAATGAAAAGGCAGCTCGAGTCAGGATCTTGAAGCCAAGACTGGCCATTGAAATAAGGTAATGTTACAATGCAAACAGAAACACATGTTGAAAGAAGGAAGTGCTGCAGTACAGAAATGAAAATACCAGCTTTGCATAAGATATTTCTGGAACAGCCCTTTTCTGGTAACCGGTTGTAATGATCCTATTTCTCCTGTTTCCCAAGGGAAAAACAGTCCAACAAAGTACCTTGTGGTGAACAGAGGGATTCACTGCATAGTGACACTCAGCAAAAGGTCCTTCGCTGTCAGTGAGCAGTCCACACCAGTGCTGAGCATATTTTTCTGTGAAGAGAACAAATGTATGTTACTTCTTGTATTTTGTCAGTCACAAAAACACTGCTCTGGTCTGTGAAGCCAGTTCTGAAATTACATCAAACCTCTCCTTTGCCTGGCTTTTTTTTCACTCAGCTTGTGGGTTTAGGTTCCTAAAATCAAAGAAGAGGACTTGCTGAAGGGGATAAATAAAGGATTTCCAGAGATCCTCCTGCAATCCACTTCTCTGACACCAAGTTGTCAGCTCAGACATCTTTTCTGTTTTCCATGACCATACAGTTACCTTCTGTTAGGTTTCTATGACTCTTCCTTTACTTTGTCCCGTATCCCTCGTGCTTTCATTTGGAATATTTGTTTCTGATTTCAGAGGCATGTTTTTACCAAGTATTTAAGTCTTTATTCTCTTATCTTTGCTTTCCAATAGATGCATTTTCCTTAGGGATGGGCAAAAAAATGCAACAAACTAGCAAAAATTGTAAGAAGCACACACCATTAGCAATGCTGAGGGCACAAGGGTTCTCGAAACTGCGCTGGATATTGGGGCACGACTGCTGAGTTTTCCACGTATTAGCAAATGCTGTTGCTGTTCCTTCAGTTATTCCACTTGGGACCTTGAAGTCATCAGTTTGGATGTTATTGAAATTTCCACAGAGACCTGTTGAAAAGCGGTGAAGAATTTATACTGCTCACACCAGACAAAAGACATCCAGCAGAATGTTCTTGTGTTTCATTCGCTTACCACAGGTCTGGTTCTTGAAAACAGAATCCAGTCGCACAAACACTTGCATGATGGGTGTGATTTGGATTTCCATCTGGACGCCAAAGTTTGTCTGCACGATGATGAAGAATGTTGAAGGTCTGAAGATGGTGACATTAGCTACAGGTGAAAAACGGAATGTTCATTTTCTGAATGAAGTTAAATGCTGGAAACAGAGTATCGCTGTGCTTTCTATTGCAATTGATGTAAAATCTGAGCAAAATGAAAGCCAATCTTTATGAGAATGAACCAGAAAGGTAAATCTAACTTTACCATTCCGAATTTCCTTGTAGCTACCAAGTTGTTAACTTTATTTGCTGTCTCGACAGTAAGCAGTTGGAGATTACTCCTTCCAAGAGAAGGAAAAACTATGGCACTAAGCATTAAAAAGAATGCTTCTATTTTTGTTTCTAAGCTTTTACAGCAGACATTGGAGCCCTCACTCTGCTGGAGAAGGAAAACAAGCAGATCTGCAGGTCAGAGATATCACATAGAATCATTAGTTATTGAGATGGAGAGCAAAAATCACATTTCTGCCTGAGGAATTGTGAGCACAGGAGGGGTAAGTTAATAAAAAAATTTTAAAAAAGGAAAAAAAGAGGTGAACAGTGAGAAGGAAGTAAATCTTACAGAGATCAAATCAGAATAGTAAATGATTTTTCTTCTGATGGAGCTCTGGCCTATGCTTGTACTGTCTCCCATTTCTTTGTGACACTAAACTTCCCCTGTCTAACTCAGAAGCACTTGTGTGACTTGAGAAACATACCAAAGAGAAGTAAGGTGTGAATGTGCAAGTTCTGAACAAACTACAGTCCTTTTATCTTCCATAGTTTAAGAACAGAAGCAGGTGTGAAATTGAAGTTCTGAAATTATTTTTCAAGGAGAGTTAGAGGAAAAAAATACCTGCTGAGATGGGCAGCTGGGTGTAGATTTTGTTCACAAACACACCACCATCAGATCTGACCTCGATGCTCTGGTAAGGAAGAGGAACAAGAGGCAACTGTGTGATAAATAACTATAGTCCAAAGAGTAATAATAGTGATGACTCCAGTGATATTAATTAAAATAGTAAGGGTAGATATTTGTGATTTCAGCTCCTCCCTTTTTCCATTTTGTACACTTTAGTAATTTTCCCTGCCATAAAGGAATTAGTTTCTCAGGTCCTTAGGGAATTACATAATCTTGATTTCTTTGAACACATCGTTGTGATGAATTACATCCCTTATTGTTGTACTTGCATTTTCTAACCTAAAAGCTCATTTTTTTCCCATCTAATTGGCAGAGAAAATAGCTTTTTTCTGCTTTGTGAGTACAATGTTTTTCGTAATGAACTTTCAGTAAGCCAAATTTATGGCTGATCTGTTTTCCGTAACAAAATCAATTTCTTTTCACTTGATTAAAAATATGTACTTATTGTACACATTGACCATTTAAGAGAGAAATGCAGCTCCCTGACTGATTAAGGCCCGGCTTCTTTGTTCCCCATATTTTTTAATAACTGCTTCCCATGCTTATTATCCATCCTTACAGTTTGTCCATTATACATGTTGAGGGTCACTGTCTTTAAGCATGTCTCAGTGTCTGTTAAGCCACATTTGCGAAGTTCTGCCAGGATGGTGAATGTTTCATCGGTACAGTGCTGGGGGAAAAAAAAAAAAAAGACTATTATTTCATGAAAGGCTAACTACAGAAGCTTTCCCTCTAAAATTTTCCCTCAACTCTGAAAAAATGTTTCTGGAGAAGATCCGGACTCCTCCAAATTCCAGGCCTTCTTTGGCCTAATATTCAGTTTTGCCTTTTGTAATGATTAAGGACAATGAGAAAATTAGAATCTACTTCTGCATTTTGTCGGCGATACCCATATTTGGAGTTTTATTCATGCACACTTCTAATGCTTGGTTCAATTCTACTATATCTCTAATATCCATCTAATACAGTAACATGCAAAAATTATGCAATTCAGTAAGAAAGCTGGATTAATCACACTGAAGAATGTAGACTAAGAAAGTCCTTAAAAAAAGCAATGCTCTTCAGTAATTACTACCTCACAGTACTGGGAATTCCCCAGTAAACACCATATGCCAGTGCATGGCATCCTAATAGTTAACTGAGGGTTGTCATTTGATTGGCAGCATTTGTTCTAGTAAACATCTGGCCAAGTGAGAGGCAATTTAGCATCTGGATTTCAAAAGAGGTAGGTTTCAAAGTGTTGACTAAGGTCACCTCTTCTTTCTTTAAATGAATAAGGCTTTCTGAGCTGGTAATATCTGATTCCTACCTTAGAAAGGATGTAAGTGCAGTCTCCATGGTGATCATAACTTTTTTTATCATATGTAGATATGTGTGAACCTCCCTCTACTGAACATGTTCCTGGGCATGACATGTATTGGCAGTTCCACTGGCCCCCATTACAGGTACTGGAAGACAGGGAACAAAGTTAGCTAGAGTCAGTACAGTGGTCCAGAGTGAAAGGAGTTACAGTGATGTCAGGTTCAACTATTTTGCTACTGTTCTTCCCTTCAAGTTGTAGTTTGACATGTGGTTAATCTAGGTTTGAGACTTTCCAAAACTTTGTGAACATTGGATGCAGGATTAAAAGAATGGCTCTGGTGTGCATTGACTTTGCATATTTGTTTTCATTCTTTGGGCAGGGGAACTCTCCAGCAACAAGTATCATTGAGTAATTGCTTGGGTTTTGCAGCTAACATAAAGCATAACGCCAGATTAAAATCTCTTCTGATTTGTTCTACAAATGCATCAGAAACATGCAGAACATCTACTCCTGATGCAGAGCGTATCTGTTCTCTAAGGGGATGTGGTAGTGCCCAGGTAGGGGATTAATAATTGTGAAATCAAGGTTGGGTTCTGTCATCCTTTACTTTCTTCAGAGAAATAAATATTTGCAAATACATAAATGACTGTAACTCCATTGCCCTTAGAGAAGTTCAAATGTTTGAACAAAATAAACACAGAGGAAGCATTTTAATTAACTGTTGAGAAATCTAAACATATTAAATCCTCGCTTTGATCTCCTTGAGTTAGAGCTCAAAGCTAGTTAAGGCTGTTGCTAAATAAAGCAAAGAATGTTCTTTAGGGATATTTTGGAGTGGTAGCAGTCTGCTAAATACACATATCAATTACCAATGATGCAATTGCATATGATAAACAATTAAACTCATTAAACAATTAAACTCCTATGAGAGGAAATAGTAAGGTAGGAAAGTCACAAAGATTACCAGGATTGGCAGTGCTCTGAAAAAGAGGCTCCTGTAGCGTAGGTGTTGCCTTTGTAAACACAGGAGCACTGCTCCTGGGGAATGCAGCCAGAATTGTTAATGTCATCAAAAACAGTCCCTAGATTTAAAAAAAAAAAAAAAGGCAAATTGATCAAAGTTTTAAGAAGCATTTCCTATAGACTATTTTTATTTGTTACAGACTGTAGAATCATAGAATGCCCCGGGTGGAAGGGACCTCCAAAGGTCACCTAGTCCAGCCCCCTGCAGTGAGCAGGGACATCCTCAACTAGAGCAGGTTGCTCAGAGTCTCATCAAGCGTGACCTTTAATGTCTCCAGGGATGGGGCTTCCACCACCTCCCTGGGCAACTTGTTCCAGTGTTCCACCACCCTCATAGTAAAGAGCTTCTTCCTAATGTCCAATCTAAATCTACCCTTCTCTAGTTTAAAATCATTGCCCCTTTATCCTATCACTATATGCCTTTGTAAACAGCCCCTCTCCAGCTTTTCCATACTTCTATACTTTCTATACTTCAGATACTGGAAGGCTGTTATAAGGTCTCCCTTCTCTTCTGCAGACTAAACAACTCCAACTTTCTCGGCCTGTCCTCATAAGAGAGTTGTTCCAAATACTGATTATTGCTGTAGGGGCAGCTCTGCATCTGTCCTGACCAGATAAACCTATGCTCAGACTGTTCAATTTGAACAGAGAAGGATTCAACCTTTGTGTTCTTAAATTCCACCTGCTTTGAAAGAGAGACTTAGTGTAGCACAGGTGGCTTGTCTAGGTCTTGATCTGTTTGCTGTTCTGCTTTCTGAGTATTACACATGTATTGGGCAATGAATTCAGATACCTTTTCTCAGCTGAGATGTGACAAATGCCTGTCACTTGCAGCAGAGGAAAATGCAAATATAGGACTCTTAACCCCTATGGAACCCGCCCAAATCCTGGAGGTAAGCTGTTGTTCTTTGAGATTAGAGATGGGAGTACATAAGGACTTGCCTTGGGGGCAGAAACAACCATCCATACAGTGCTCTTCACAAATCTGAGATCGTTCAGAGTTGGTGCATGTGTCGGTACAGGGGGAGCTGCACTCCTGGTACTGCATGTTGTAAGGACATTTCTTGGCTGAAATTTTAAAGGAGAGATTGTTTTTCAGTCAAAATATTTCTAGTGCATTGTATATGAAAATATTTATATTCATTTAAGTTATTTAGCTAGATGTAAAGCCACACTAAAATGCCAGGTCTCAAAATGTGCAAATTTAGTCACCTTGATCCGTGTTTTACAGTTGAGATGTGATTCCATGACTGTCTGGTGCTCAACTGGCTCAATGGCTGGGTTTCCGGGACCAACAAGGCCTGTTTTTCTACTGAAAGCACCCTTCTCATGGGCACCTCTATTGCTAGTGAAATGTAAGGCTCATATTCTCAAAGCTTTAGTATATTTGCATTTTTCAGATGCCATTGGAAGGACAAATAGTACCTATAAGTACTTATGTTTTGGAGCAAATGCTGATAACAGTATCAGCACCTACACTCCATAACCTAATATGTGTTTAATTCAGTGAAAATCTCTATGGAGATTACAGTGGTGCAAACTCCTCACTACCAAACAAGAGGACATAATTAAGTGCTTAACCAGCCAAATACCTTTGAAGACCCAATCAGTTAATAATCGAGTATTAAAAATGCTGTAGCCACCATGAGAAGAGGAAACGGGAATACAAGCAAGTTCCCCTTAGTTTTTCACCTTCTATCTCCTTTATCTGCTTCCTTTACTGTTCCAGTTAATTAAGTAACACTTTGAGTCTCCATTACAGTATCCATGTAAGTGTTTGATACTGAGTAGTCCAGTTTGCATTAAAACCACTAGCTCTTTTGCTGAAGTCTTTGTGCTGGACCTTGTACATCAGAACCCTCTGGAGAAGACAGTCTTGAATGGCCTGTAATTTCTTTTGCACCCTCAGCATCTTTTGAGAGCTTTTCTGATAGTTACAGAGCATAAAGTCAGGCTATCTCTTGTGATACTTACGGCACAGTTTTGAGGTTCTCCAGTTCAGAGGGTGCCCACCAGCATGAGCACACTGCCGGGAGTATTCAGCAATGGTGTCACAGATACAGGAGGCGTTTTTAGACACTTCAGAGCGGCACAAGTCATCTTGGCAAACCCTGATATACTCTCTAACGTCAACTAGGTCATTACAGTTTGCAAATGCAGAGCTAGTCAATGTTTTCTGGCATATGTCATCCTTGGGAGAAGAGAAAAAAAAAAATAAACAACTTACAGAAAATAGAAAGAAGCCATATTTTTTTGGGTATAATTATTCTTTAATAGACCGTTCTATTCCTCCTTAAGTTGCTGTCACCTGAAGATTTTTCCTCTTGACTTTCCTGAAGCTGTAGAAAGATACGGATACATTTTAAAGAAATACAAAGAAAGCAGTGAAAAGATCCTTACCAAATTAGCAGTGCAATTTTCTGGCAGGGTAGGAGCAGAGTCTTCACAGTGTTCCATGGGCCCATCCATTTTCTGCATATTCCCAAACTGCCAGGCTGTCATCTTAACATCTGTACGAAAGAAGTTTAATAATGAAGGTTGGGGTTTTTTGCTCAGTGCAACCACCTGTTTTCTTTTTCTCCTCTAGAATGCTGCTTAAGACTGGACAAGGCAGGTAATTTCCTTAAGCCTTTAGACCTCATCATCATCTCTTCCAAATGAAGCATGACGTAACTGTCTCCATTTACCTCACTGAGTATTCTGGAAAAAGTGAGCATCAGAAAACAATTCTGAGCCTGTTGTATTTAGATGCAAACTAAGATTTTTTACAAGATGTCCTGTTTTTTCTGGGATATAATCCCAGCCCAGTCATGGTCTGCAGGCTATTAGCAGAGTTTGGAGTCAGCCAGGGCAACTGCCCTGAGTTGTTTACAGGTATATCCCAGACCAGAAGTGTCACACTCAGTATAACTGGGGAAGTTTGCTGAGGACGGGGGCTGCTCCTGCTCCTCCCCACCCCTGGAGGGGCTCACTCACCATCCTGCTCCTGTGGATACTTTCCTGTTTATTGTGACCACCAACCATTCACTGTGGTGAGTATAATTTTGCATACTTTAAACTGGCATTGGTATTAGTTTGGCTGTTTTGTTAAATCCATTTTCATATCAACCTGTGGGTCTCCTCTCCTTTTCCCAATCCCCTGCCACTTCTGGGGAGGGTTCACTGGGTGATAGAGCAACTGCTGTAATTTAGTCACAGATATGGACTAAACATAGACACCAGAAAAATAACAAACTGCTTCCAGATTATATTGAGCCCATGCAGGGAAGAGAGAAAAGAATCTGAACAGGGATTTGGACAGTGGAGACTGCTGTGAGATAAGGTCTAGGAAAAAGCTCAAGCTAGGTATAGATGAATGATGAGTAGAGTGATGAATAAAAGATCTTACAAAGATTATGCAATTCAGCAAGTAAATGTGGATATACCATTTTAAAGACAAAATTGAAACATTAGGTGTACATTTCTATATTTATTTATGCTATTAATGAAAATCTCACTCATTTTTATGGGGTTACCTGATCAGGTAAATAAGAACATGGCATACAAAAAATATGCAACAAGTTGTTAACATCAGTACTATATTTATATCTAAACCAGTACTTTATTTATACTTAATGTATTAAATCACATTATCTGATCTCTGTACTACATATTTTTCAACAGAGGTTGTATCATATCTTCTGTGTCAATCATTTAACAGGACAGAAAAGAGGAACGCTGATGATGTTAGATTTAAAAGAATACAAAAACATGTTGGACACTCTAGAAACCAGTCTTTATTATTCAAAAAACTTACTGTTTGAATAGAACTCATTGTAAACTGGAAGGCCATTGAAGTCCCCACAAAGTCCACAGGTCTGATTGACGTATTTCTCATTCAATTCCAGCTAAAATGATGGACAGTAAGTTGAAAGAAGTTAGTGTTAAACATTATTCCTAAAATATATTCAAGACCACTGAAAGTATCTGCACCAGTTTCCTCTATGTATTCTTTGCCAGATCTGTGTAATTTTATTTAGCAATTCTAATTCAAACCAGGGAGGTAGAAATAAGAGTTGGTTTGGATTTGATTTACAGTGCAGCCTTCAAGCTATTAATATGGACTTAAGGTTTCACTAATATCTATATTGCTCTCTGCCTCTTTCTCTCTATTGGTTCAAGAGAATCCAATCCCCAGCCAAAATGAAGTCCGAAGAGAGTGAAATTCTGCTAGGAAATGCGATTTGAAGGGGTAAGTAGGCCCTGTAACAATGCCAGTATGTTAATGATATAATGAAAGTGATTTTTCAGCTGATTTTAAGCAGCCATCTCCTATCCACAAAATGTAAATCCATGTAATTTTCCTTAGGACTCCCTGGATGCAAACCTGTCTTTCTTAAGAAAGAATTGCTCAACAGGATGAGATGAGAAGGCAACAGTGACCCCCTGAACAGGTAAGGACTGGCCTAAGAAAATCTGAATTTGTAGACAGGTCCAGGAGCAGTTCTTACCAGGATACTGTCATCTTCATTCCACAGCAACATAATACCCATTTTGCTGGTAACTTTCACATACATGCTGCCTTCCTCTATTTTAATTCCAGATTGGCTGTATGGCAGTTGAATTCTGGGAAAAGGCAGAAAGAATGATAGGTATTTTCTGATCCAGATGTTTGATAAAGCAAAAAAAAAAAAAAAGTTGCATGTGATATCCATCATCTGTAGGGATTCTAAAATAATGTAGTTTTGTGGAAAGAAAAGCAATTGAAAGATAAGATGGTCCAGCATCATTAAATATGGATCTGAATTTAGACTCAGCCTGTCAGGATTTTTCATCCGAATTTTAATTCTGAGGTAAGGATTGATTTACTGTGAAAGGAATTAACAGCAGCTTATTCATGTTGGTAAAATAGTCAGATTTAGTGAAGAACACAATTTTTTTCCCCTCCAAGCACAGCAAAGTACTTGGTAAGTTTGAGGGGGCGTGGAAGCCTGTGGTTGCCAAACAAGTGTTGTGAATAAATTTACCTGTTGCTGTTGACTGTGACAACGTCCTTTGTTAGTTCAATAGCTACACCTTCAAGTTTCATGGTGATACGGTTGATGGTTGGAGCATTGTCCACCACTGTGCGCCTGATCTGGATGTTGAAATCCTCATAGGGAGCGTTGCAATGGGATGCAAAAACATAATTACAGAGCCCAGGGAAAGAGTATATGTCTCCATCAAAGGTCTTGAAGTGGAAGTTGCCCCATGTGCTGCACACGCGGTCATTGTGAGCGGGATTGGAAGCTGTGAATTAAAACTAGCTGTAGATTTACAACCTTAACATGGTGAAAATCAACTTGTCCAAGACTTCATTTGGTCACTAAATATTTTTCACCTGCCCATCTCCATCTGTTATCTTCTGTCTATCTATCCATTATAAACTGTGTATTCATTCTTCACTTATATCTGTTACTCATCTTGTGTAGCCCTATAAATGTTTATAGGAATGTTCAGCTAGAGCTTTGTTAGTTGTCCACATTTCAGCTGAGGTAACTGTTCAATATTATGTTCTCCTCTTAATAATCCACAACTTCCTTTACCAGTGACTTTCTCTCTTTATATTGGAGTCCTCTGTCTGCATCCCCTAAAACTGAAAATATATTGAAAACATATTGAATACATTTCATTTCTTTTACTTACGTGTTATTATTGGATTTGTCAGCATTGGTTGGATGACATTCACTTGAGGTGAAATTGTGGCAAAAGCTAGAAAAAAAAAAGTAAGAAAGAAAACCCAAAGTAGTGTAACAATACCAAATTCTGTACCTAAAATTGACATAGAAAGGACTGGAAAGCTCATATGCCAGACCAAATGGAACAGTGCTAAGCCTGTTTTGTTTTACACAGGCCATGGATCAGGCTAACAGTGCATACTGAAACTCAAAATCAGGGTAGTTAAATGATAAATCACATTCTTTTTCTAAGGAGGGAATCACAGAATCGAGACTGGAAAAGACCTCTAAGATCAACAAGTCCAGCCTATGATCTATCACCACCACATTGGCTGGACCATGGCACTAAGTGCCACATCCAGTCTTTCCTTAAACACCTCCAAGGACAGCGACTCCACTGCTTCACTGGGTAGTTCATTCCAATGTCTGATCACCCTTTCCATGAGGAAGTGCTTCCTGATATCCAGCCAAAACCTTCCCTGGCACAGCTTCAGGCCATGCCCTCTCCTCCTGTAACTAGTTGCCTGGGAGAAGAGCCTGACCCCCACCTGACTACAACCTCACTTCAAGTAGTTGCAGAGAGTGACAAGGTCCCCCCTGAGTCTCCTCTTCTCCAAGCTAAACAACGCCAGCTCCCTCAGCCTCTCCTCATAAGACTTTCCCTCCAGTCCCTTCACCAGCCTCATTGTTCTCCTCTGGACCAGGAAGGAATATAACCTTTAATTATCCCCTTTGCTCCCTGCTAAATTTTTTTGTCTGTTAAGAGGCTGAAAACCCTTAGAACTGACCACAGTTCCATTGTGCAGGATGATCACAAATCTCTCCGTGGGACAAATCGCTGAAGTTGGGTTGCTGCCTTAACCCCAACATCAGCTGCTGACTTTGCCACTTGCCAAGGTGGTCTCATTTCCTTGTTTATAAGGCACTGAACATCCTACACATATATTCCACTTTGCTTTTATGTATACATATTCCTGCGCATACAGATTCAGCCTCTGTAAACACAGATCTGTTTCCGTTGTTACTTATTATTATACAAATATCACTATACTGTGGGTTTAGTGATTGGTATCATCTAAAGATATGACTATTCTAATATGGAGATAGGCTTGTTAATACACAGTTATCTTTATTTGACATTACTGTGAATATGATAAGGAGGGCGTTTTTTATTATGTCATCAGAGATGTATTAAACAGATGCAAATACACAGCCCAAATGAACGTACGCTTTCCTTTCTGCGGAACACCCTCATCGTATTTGCTTCCTGCTGCTGGTTCGTTTTCAGCCTGGGCTCCTGTGAAGAAATTGTAAAAAACATATTAAATACAGTGTCCCATACCTGAACTTTTAAAGCACAGTGTTTACATAGGATCAAAGGACTCAGATACCTCTCCGTAAGGCAAAGGGGAAAGTCCTTTATCACATCAGAAAAAAAAATGAAACGGGTGCCCAGAAAATAGTTGAAATGTATTTATAGAAAAAGATTTTCTATTACAAAGAGGGGGTTTGAAATCAAAATAACATTTAAAGTGTATCTGCTTTCGTTTCCCTTAAAATTCACTACAAGGGATTCCAATGACTGGATCACAGCCCTTCTTTCACTGCTGCACTGAATCTCACAAATATGTGAAACAGTTACAGGAAGAATTCACAAAATGTAGGGAAGTTGCTTATTACAATTGCTGTGTAGTAGCTTGGTAATAATAAGAAAAGGGACAGAACTGGTTAAAAGAAACAAAGGACTTAGGGCTTGATCTAATAATAGTTGCAGATATTTATGTGAAAGTTTCTTTAGTCCCTAAGCAGGGGGCCTTTTCTTCTTGAGCAAAGAAAGGTAAAAAAGCGGGTGAAAGGTCTAGAGCACAAGTCTTGTGAGGAGTGGCTGAGGGACCTGGGGTTGTTCATCCTGGAGAAAAGGAGGCTCAGGGGAGACCTCATTCTCAACAGCTCCCTGACAGAAGGTTGGAGCCAGGGAGCGTTGGGCTCTGCTCCCAAGGAACATGTGGCAGGATAAGAGAAAATGGCCTCAAGTTGCCCCAGGGGAGGTTTAGGTTGGATATTAGAAAACATTTCTTCCCTGAAAGGTTTTTAATGGCCTGGCCCAGGCTGCCCAGGGCAGTAGTGGAGTTCCCATCCCTGAAGGGATTTAAAAGCCATTTAGGTGTGGTAGGACATGTTTTAGTGGTGACTTGGCAGTGCTGGGTTAACAGTTGGACTTGATGATCTTAAAGGTCTTTTCCAACCTAAACAATTCTATGATTCTAAATCTAAAGCCTCTATCAGGGATCTATCTTTGCTTTACAGCTGCATGCAAAAAGGTGCCTCTGAGTGATAATACAAGGGCCTGAGCAGTAACCCAAGAGAAGCAACCAGAAGAACCAGGTTTCATGTTCTACCTCTCTTTTCTCTCTGTGGTGTTCAAACTCACACCATCTTTGCAGAAAACTTTAGGCATCATACAGTAAGTCTATTTGACCAATTTTGCTACCTCACCTGAAGCTGAGACATGGTGCTGAAAACAGGGGAACAGTGGCAAAGGAATTAAAAATAGGCCATAATCATGTGATCCCATACTAGAGGAGATATTGACAAAGACTTCTGAGGGATGACAAATATTGGCCTGAACATTTTCATGCCAGGGAAAAGACTGACCCCAAGCTCTTAGGTTGATGCTCTAAACTCTTGTCTTTTATAAATAAATATGATTGTCATTTTCTGTAAAAGAAAAATGGCTACAACTTTATTTTGTGAAGGATTGAATTGTATCAGACTGTGATAACCGTGCGTGGACTGTGTTAACTAACATGTACCTACAACCTGCCAAGTCTAAATCCTCAAAGGATTTAGGTGATGAAATCACTAATCCTGACCAGGATTATGTGAATTCTAGAGCATTTCTCAGTCAAAGCAGAACTTTCTATGTAATTTAGTCCTAAATCATGCCCCTTTTTTTTCTTTGAAGTGGGAAGAGTTCACTGACTTGAAACTGGATCCATAACACCCATCTCAGTGAACACATAGCCACATGGGTGGAAGGGGCGGGGGGGGGAAATGCTGAAGTCAAGGCTGTACCGTAAACCCTAGTCCCCTTTCACGCTTGCTTTCCTTGATGAGTGTTTTCTCCACTGAAGAACCTCAGCCCAGATACCCCCGTGAAAGCTGGACAACTGCCTTTGCCTTAAATTACTACATCGGGAGTACGTGTTTTTACATTGTTTTTTATAATTTAACTTCTGTCTGTGCCCACTATGTAAGCAGATTGAATACTTGATCCCAGAGTTGAAGGATGCCTGTCTGAAGGCATTCAACCCTCTACTCCTAAAGAGGTCCCCAGGTGACTGTTGGCTTTGGAGGAGAGGGTTCTGAGCAGCCTCACCACAGACAGAAGTTTCTGCAATGTCTTCAATTTCTTTCAGACCTAAGCTTTTAATTCTTTTCTTATTTAACTTTGTGTGACCACGAGGGATGTATGAAGAAATAACTTCAGACAGAGTTTAACCATTTTTCATTTTCTGTTCCTCTTTCAGATAATATCATTAGGTAAAATTGATACCAATCAGATGAGACAAATGCCTCTAAGTCTTAACACTAAGCTAGGATTTGCTCTTGGTCAACACATCTGTAGGAATCTCACCAGGCACAGAACCATAGAATGTTTATTCTAGCATGAGGACCTTTGTAACCGAGCAAAATAGCATATACATGTACTTAGTCTGTTAATTTTTCTCAAGGAAACAGGAGGGGCTTTTGTTTACTCAGCAAATATGTAATTCCCAAGCGAATTCTGTGTTGGTTTATTTAGCAATTGCACAATGCCACGGTATTGATCAGTGCTCAGTAGTGTGTCTCGGTTGAAAGAATAGTCAAGTTAATTTACTATTTGATAGCTTGGGAACTGACTTCATTACTAAGAATACTTCTGGATGCCCCTTGCTAAGTCTACATCCAGCTGCCAATCCATATATGTAATTATCATTACAATTAATTGACCCCAAATACAAAGCCAGGCACAGGAAGTTTGTGGATGTGGCATGGGATTGGGCCAATATTCTTTAGGCATTCATGGCATCCGAAAATATTTTCTGCAGAGTGTGTTTTGAATAAAGAGGAGATTGCTGGGCACTGTCTAACCAGCGCTCATTTTTCAAAGCAATTTATCAGATTAGCCTTGCACAGTACAAATAGCTTCCTTGATTAACAAATGGCTGTTGGTGCTTTTGTCTGGCATTGTGCAACTCTAAATGTAAGCTTATACTCTGACTGATGTATTTTGTGCTTGAATCAATTTACCAGTATTTTAGTGTTTCTTTCACAAACTATCAAGTAGCCTAAAATTATATTTGCACTTGTCAATGTTTTGAAAATGAGACACGAGATAAATTTACAGCAGCAACCTGAAGATGTGAAAGTGTCAGCTGACAGGGCAGTGGTTCCCTGTGAGTGAATGGGACTGACTTGGCAAGCTTGTACTCATGCAAGTATTTTCAACTTGAGTCATCCCATTGACTTTGTAGGGTTATTTATTAATAAAACTGTCAAGACCACCCCTGATTAATATTATGTTGACAGGAGAAAAAAAAAAGAACCCATACAAAATGATAGATTGCACGTGTCAGATAAATCTTCCAGTCCTGCTCACACTCAATATCAGTAATTTTGGTAAATATTTTGTGTAGGGTACTGTCACTGTACAATTAGTTACTGAAAACCATTGTGGCATGAATATTCCCTTCTAGAGTCTGTTGAAAAAGAAGTTGCAAGAAATCTTGAGAAATCTGGTGTTAGCTCCTGGTAGGTGTCAAGATACTGGGAAAGATTGACCCGTGGTCTGATCTAGCAACTGGAAAATGTAGGACTTAAAATTTTGTAAAACCTGGAATATTCATAATCAATACAAAACGCAAGAGGAATAAAATGATTTTGTAAAGCATAAGCAATACTGAAAAACTGACATTCTAAGGCATGAATAATGGTTCTTTTTGATTTGATCTTCAAGGCGACCTCCCAAATGTAGTTAGATGCAGTAGTTTGAGGCAATACACTAAATTAAATCAGTCTGCTTAATAGACAGGCATTAAATATTTCATGAAAACTGGAAAAAGAAAAAATAAATCAAGAAATCTTGTTTAAATGCAACCACCTGTGAAGTGAAACGATAAAATTAGTATAGTAGTTTAAAATATGTCACTAGATCTAAACAGAGTGTATTTTCTTTTCCTGGTGTAAAAGAGAACTTCTTACCTATCTGATGGATACAGCAGAGTGCAAAGAGGAAAGCCCATTCGGGCACCCACATCCCCCTGCCAAACCCCATCTTGAGTGGAGTCTGGCACAAGGATGTCAGGTCTGATGTTGGTCAGGAAGAGTAGTTCACCGCTGCTCTGTCACTCTTATATAGTAGGTGACTTTGGCTTCAGTCCCAGATTGGTTCAGAGAGCCTAGAAAGGTGGGGTTTGGGGGATTTTAGCGAAAGAGCAGGTAAATAGAGGATGCTCTTCCTTCCTCAGAAATTAGCCAATGCTATTTGCCTTTTGGGAGGAGTATACGCATAGACGTAGGCATATTTTGTTAAGGTTCAGTCTAATAAAGAAACATAACATGGTTGCAAATAAAATACAACTCCCCTTCCACAAATAGCAGGTCCTGGAGCAAATTGAATTTGGGGTTGCTTTACAGTTGTGCAGATGACATGCAAGTAACTAGTCTAAGTTTTTCAATACTGTAACTGATGCCAGGCAGCTCCTTGGCAACCCCACCGCCACTGATAGATGTCTGAAGTCTGAGGAGGTGCAAAGTATTTCATATGTGGGGACCCAGCTCCAGGAAGTCACTCTGTGCCACTTGGGGCACCTAATCTTGTAAAAAGAACAGACTAATCACCTTGAAGGGTCCTGTACTATCACAGGGTCAAACCAAGTGTATGCCACAGAAACCCTTCTGTGGGGCACTGACAAGCATCAGGGACCTACTGGAGGAACATTAAGTCAGCTTCACCTAGACTGTAGCCCATTTGAGGGCTGGAACACCTCTACTGTGATGACAGGCTGAGAGGATTGGGGTTGTTCAAGCCGGAGGAGAGAAGGCTCCAGGAAGACCTTCATGTGGCTTTCCAGTATCTGAAGGGGGTCTACAAGAAAACTGGGGGGGACTTTTTACAAGGGCTTGTAGTGATAGAACAAGTAGTAATGGCTTCAAAATGGAAGAGGTTAGAATTAAATTAGAAATTAGGAAGAAGTTCTTCACTCTGAGGGTGGTGAGACACTGGCAGAGGTTGCCCAGAGAAGCTGCTGTTGCTCCATCACTGGATGTGTTCAAGACCAGGTTGGATGGGACTCTTGAAAAAGACCTTGTGCAGCCTGGTCTAGTGGGAGGTGTCCTTTCCCATGGCAGGGGGTTGGGACTACATGATCTTTTATGTCCCTTCTGGGTCAAACCATTCTATAATTCTGTGATGATTCTATGATCTTCAAGCTCCTTCCAGTTTACAAGAATGAAGGTAGCTGATGGGTCCAGCAATCTTCATCATAAGAAGTAGAATGAGAGCTTCTGTGCAGGGGGGGGAGTTAGCAAGAGGCACTGGAGAGATATCACTGGGGTGGGAAAGATACAGGAGTAGGAGTGGAGAAAATGTTATGCATACTAGGATGTGTAGAGATGCAGAAAGGATTTTTTTGTGTAAAATGGGACAGGTTTGGCTTCTACATGTCTGGTAAGATTCACTTGAGCAGTCTCTACTGATGTTCATCATTTCTGCTGAAGCAGCGACAAAGTTGGGAAGGAAACAAAGTCAATAAGGTGTCCTAATTTTAAAATGTGATTGAAGCTGGATGCCTAATTCCCCTGGGTTTTTATCAAAATCCTTCCCTGCAATTATAAATTTAAAAATATTTCTGTAAAATAATGAGAGTACAAAAAAATATTCTGTTCAGATGACACCGAACTGAATGGTGTAATTTTTTTCAATTGATTTCAGTTCAACCCTTATTTCCACTTTTGTTCAGTACTAAATATATTAGATCCTCACTCATTTAATATTACAAGATAAATAAAAGAGAGTTCTTTTATGAAGTGTTATCTGGATTTGAGTTTTCAACTGAAATCAGTACTAGTTCACTGTGACGAGGTTGTGGTAGTTAGGTCAACATATTGGCCTGCTATAAAATAAAACTTGTTCTCTGTCAAAATATCCAGGATGTTTAATGAAGTTACATCTTCATAGTCAGTAGTAAGCTCTTTACACACCCTAGATCTCTATCTTCATGCTTCAGCAGACCAGGAGAAAAGAAAAGACTGGATTTCCTGCCCATAGAACGTTGTTCTGTTCTGTGCCAGTTCTCATAATGAAAATAAATTCATCTGTACATAGATAAGGCAAATGATAACATCGTTTACGCGACCAGTTAGCTGTATTAAATAAATATACACGAGTCTCATTTAAGCAATTAAGCCAACCAACAAACTGGGCTTTCAGCAGCTAATGTGCCTGCACCTTTAGCAGTGGGCTACATGTGATGGTCAGGGATAGCAGAACTTGCTTCCCCTGTCTGCTACACCCAGCTCTGCCTGAGGGGATAACAGACTAATGGGAACTTCTTGGGCTGCTTTAAAACATTTGGAGAGAGGTTCTTATTTCCCACTGGGTGGACTAGAGCAAGGCACTGCTGATAAAGGGAGGAGTTTGCTGAGGGGGGCAAGTGGTGCTTTTGGTGCTTATCTGGTGAAGGTGAGGAGGGGTGACTGGGTGTGTCAGCAGAGTCAAGGCTGCTTTTTCTTTTGCCCTGTCTCTTTTGCTGCAGTTATCGCTCAGCAGAGTGCTGCTATCAAACACTTCTTTCCTCTTCTAAGGCAGTTTTTGGTTTTTGCTCATTATAACTCTTTGTGACTAGAGCAGTGTTTGTCAAACTTGACTGTGCTGCTTCACTAAGCGTTTACCAGTGTGTGGTATTCTATAGATGTTGCAAAGGTTGTCCTGCTTGTATGTGAGGGTGTTTAAAGGGGTATTCCTCAGAAATTTTTCTCCAAACTTTACATAGTCTGGATTTGTTATGATTCTACTGCTCAGACTAAATTGTTGATCTCCAGGGAGGAGTGGCACTCAAGTGATGTTCCAATGGTCAGCTTCTCCAACCACGCAGCCCCTTTCCTCCTTCCTCACCATAAGGCGTGGGTGAAATAATAACAAAAACAGCTTCAGAAGAAATTAAGATCTCTCAGTTGTGAGGCTTGTAGATTTTTGAAAGTTATCAGGCAATGAAATTTTACTGATTGATGGGGGAATTGTATCTGTAGATGACGGTATCACAAAACCCAGAAGGTTTTAAGTAAATATTTTCATTGTCAAATGGATGGTTGCTCCAAGCGGTTCTTGTAAACGAATAAAAAAAAGTAGTCGGAGGATTTCTGAGTTTCCCAGATGGTAGGTAAGCTCTTTTCTCTGTACTTAGATAGGGAGGGAGGAGCAAGCTTTGCTCTGCAGTTGTATGAGGGCAGAAAAACCCCAGAAGCAAGTTTTGAAGTATTTTAATAATAGAAATTTGAGCTGCCGTCTTTATTGTTAATATACAGCAGGAATCCACTAATGGACCATAGTTTTGGTATTGCCTGGCATTAAAACAAAGCACTTTTGTTTGCAGAGAGGGAATGTTCAGGAAGGAGTTGAAAGCATTTTATTATTTTATTTTTTTTTATTTCCAGCATTTTTCTCCGGTTTTCTCAGTTTTAATGCTGTGGGAACTAGAGAAGCTTATCTTGACATCTCAGCATCAAATAACATGGAAATTAATGTAGGATAGATCTATAGATTAATTACAACAACCAAGGACCTGGCTGACAAATATTCTTCTGACTTTTATTTTGATCTTGATCAGAAATCTGTATCAATGGATTGGTAGCTAAAAGAACTTATTGTAACAGTAAATCCAATATATGTGTTATTTGACCCATAATTCTGACATTGGATATAATATCTACAATTTTACCTTTTCTTCTTGGTTTCTTGCATAGAAGTAAGGACAAAACTTGGGACATTATACCCATGTAAAATTTCAAATGCCAGATAAAACGTGCACACCACATATACTATAAATACTGTAATTACAACCTGAAAGCAGCTCGTATAATATGAGGGTGACAAAGGCCACCATTCAGAAGTTAGGAAGTGGTAGAAGTGAGGCCATTAATGAAACCAAAACTCATCTGCCTTCTGTGTTCAAATTACAAGTCTACTGGTGTTGAGAACTTCCTCACAAGTGTGATAAACCAGACATTGTTGGAACCGGGGTAAAGCTGCATTGTGCCTCAGATCTGTGCACACCTTGCTTGCCATGTGAGCTGGGAAAATGAATAAATAGTTGGATTGATCAGAGAGGAAAATATTTATGGTTGTGTAGAACGTAATGTAACGTAATGACAGTCTACAATTAACGTAGACCAAGTTGGCATTAACTTAAGCAGAGTAACCAGCACAGCCTTTCCACCTGGCTCTGTAGGGATTTGGTTACTCTCCTTGCCTTGTCCTGCTCATGCTTTTCTCACCTTTCCTTGATAAGCCCCAACTGTTCTTCCCACCCATCAGTCTACAGGTGACTCACCAGGGTTTTGCTTTCCAGCCCTACCCAGGGATTCACGCTCACTCTCTACCCTTTTTTCCATTGTGCTGTTAACTTCCCCCTAACAAATCCGTGCACTGCCACTGCAGAAGAAAAAGGTGGCCACAGGCTCCTCTACTTGGTTCTTGGAATAGGTGATGCAGTCTGTTTTCTGCTCATTATAATGTGTCACACCTCTTGAGAAATCTCAGATTGGTTTCTCCATGGAAAACAAAGCTGCACACAGCCTCAGGGTGAAATGCATGAGGAGAGAGTGTTAGACGGTGAATGGCAGGTGAGGTTGGTGGTGATTGTGGTTGTGATCACTTTTTAGTTCATTACAGTAACGAACTGTACCCTATGCAGGGTACTGTGGAATGGGGATAAAACTGTGGATATGGAAATTAGGTTGTCTAACTGGAAAACAAGTGAGAGCTAAGGGGAGTGAAGGTTAGAAGAAATGAAGTAACTTGCCTCATTTATCGGTGACATCAATCCTAGTTCCTTAACTACAGAGTGCACCTTAAGTGCACCATTGTGCTGTCTTTCCTTTTCTTCATTCTATCGTAAAGGATTTGGAAGAGGAGCCTGTAACTGGTTCCTTGAACCGTTGGCAGGCAAGGAAGAGCAGAGCTCACCTTAACTAAGGTGAATGCAAGCTGCAAGAAAAACAAATGAAGCTCGTGTCTAATACCTTGGCAGCAATGGCTTCTGTGTATTTCAAATTGAATTAATGAAATGTGGCCACTCCTGTTGTGGTATTTCAAATGAGCTGCTACTCTTCTTAAGCACACAGTTTCTACATGGTCATCATATAACCCAGATGAGCTCAACACCTTTCTCATTGTGATTCTTGCTCCTGGGCTTTAACTATGTAAGAACTCAGCTGTACCGGTTGAATCATCTTTCTGTCTCACTCCCATCCTTCAAAAATATTTAGAAAAAACTTTTAGGAGCTCTGCTGCCAGAAAGCTGCCATGTCTTGTCTTATCTCAGTATTTTTAATTGTTGGGTGCTATATTTTTAGTTGGGAAAATGCATATATGTATGTGCTGAATCATTTTTACCAGGTTTATGTCCTTAGGCACACTTAATTCAGCTGAAAGCATAACTTTTCCATGGTACATACTGTCTGAAAACCCAGCTGGGAGATTTTTCACCTTCTGTGTTTGCTCAGTTCTCAGTGTTAGGATGGTGTTTATAGCTCTTATTTTATTCGTCTGCCTGGATTTTGCTTTTGTTTTCCTCTTCTGCATAGTAATAACTGTGCTTTTCTGGACTGGTATCACCACTGACGCGGTTATCAGTTTGGCATTCACAGTTCTATATGTTGGTGTGTGTTTGCTTTGCCTGTGCATCTTTTATTCACCTCATAAATTGCTTATTCTGTGGAATACTAATAATATATATGAGCCAAATCTGGCCTTTTGAGTCTTTGGAGGTACGCTTAGATATAGTTAATTTTCCTTTGTTTTTCTTCTCCACAAGCTTCGCATAATTATTTCTCCTGCCCCAGTAATTGAATGTACCCCCCATTTTAATGATTCTTTCTTTCCAGAACTCTCTCAGGTTTTCATTTTAGCTTTCTTCAGAATCCACTGTTGAACACATTTTGGTGTAATTTTCCTTGTATGTTGAGGCTTTCTCAGTGACACTGGAAGAGTCATTTCTGCATCTGTTCCATGAAAACCTGTTCAGATTTGGGTATGCTCATTAACGACGCACATATCCTCAGCACTTGGCAGACTAAGTTCATGCCCATATTAGTAGGTAACTTTAAGTTCAGTCTGAAGACTTTGTGTGGAGACCATGCTCTAAGTTTCACTCCTGTGTGCAGTGCTGACTGTGTTTAAAGGCTCAGCTGAACTTCTGCCTAAGGAGTCAAGCTTCTAATACCTTATCTCCGTGTCTGTCCTATTCTTCAGCTTAACAGAAGTTACCTGGCACCCATCCTGAGACAACAAACCATGCAACAATTCAGTTTTCAGTTCATGGCTCTTCTGCTCCCTCTTTCCCTCTTTATCATCAGTAGAGAGTATGAGAGAAATCTACAAGTTGAGTAAACTCCTAAGTGGACTAACTCCTGGAATAGCTCAACTTGCAAATAAAAGCTCAATAGAAGTTTGTTGTGGGCTACCAAGTGTGTTGCTGAGTCCATCTGCTTTGGGATGGCTGATGCTACTGGTAGATGAAAGACAACCACAGCAGCTCTTCCTGCTGCTCCCCTCTGTGCCATCCTGTTCTACTCCATTAGTTAAGATGAGGTTCCCAGGAAGTTCAAACCTACCTATGACAGAGTTGCTGCCGTCTCCTCTTCCCCTGCACTGGCTACACATGCCCACTCCCTCACTTGCTCTTGCCTTGGCTCTCTTATGACCCTCACAGTGAACCAGGTCAGTGAACTACCTGGCTCCAAAATTTCATTGCCTTTTTATGCAAGATTGTCCACTGTGAGTTTAATTTTCTACAGTTTTGACAATTATAAGAATCAATTATTTTTTGTGGTTTATGATCTATTGTTTCTCCAAATTCTTGGGTACATGAACTGAAGCCACACCTTTTATAGATAACATATTTGCAGCTTGGAATTTTTTGGAGGGAGCTTCTAGGACTTCATGAGGAAAAATTTCTTTCCTATGAGGGTGCCAGAGCCCTGGCCCAGGCTGCCCAGAGAGACTGTGGACTCTATTTCTCTGGAGAGATTCCAAACCTGCCTGGACAATGTGATCCTGGGCCCCCTGCTCTGGGTGACCCTGCTGGATGGAGGAGGGGGTTGGACCAGGTGATTTCCAGAGGTCCCTACCATGCTGGGATTCTGCAATTCTTGCAAGCCCTTCTTGTCTTCTTGTAGCACATCTAGATGCTGCAGGAGTACCTGTGAGTCTTTTCCCCATTCTACTAATTCTGTCTCAGTCTTTCTTTTTCTTACTCATTCCTATTTCAATTTTAGAGCTCCTTTTAAAAAATCACCATGAGATTGTTAAATCTGCTTCTATCTGCTCAGGGACAGGGAATCAGTGTTTTACTTTAATTCCTTTTCCTATATATAGTAAACTTTCACCAAATGCTTTCCTAAAAGTAGGGTTTTGTGAATCCTTAGGTTTTGTCCTGTACGTAACACGAGACAAGGGTTGCCGTATCCATGAGGAGAAGGACTGTGAGCCGTGTAGCTGTGGCTATATTGCCCTGTTACAATGCTCTCAGTACGTCATCCGGCAACCCTAGTAAGGGCTAGACCTTCAAAACACAGTCCTGTGTGGTGGTGAGTGCAGCACCTGCTCTCTGAGTGTGTTCTGCAGCCAGCAAATGGAATCGGAGAGGCAAAGAATGTGATTTGGGTGATATTTCACTTGGCCCAGTCTAACCAGACAAGAAATAGGGGTAAGCAAGCTTCTGCTTTCCCCAGACTGCAGTATCATCCTTTGTTCTAAGACCAAGAAAGAATTATGGGACAGCAAAGTTCTTCCTCCCACTGCTGGGGTAGGTAAAGCAGTTGAACTGGGTTTCAAACAACTTTACAACCCTTTCAAAGTACTTAGGAAACCAAAGCTGGGTATTTCTACTTATGTCTGAGGATGAACATGGACAGGACACAGTTCACAGTATGAATCTTGATGTTTCTCCAACTGCACTGTTTTCTGCTATTTGCAGCAAAAGCTTTCAGAGCACTAGAGCTATATTAATTTGGATGGTTTTTAATGTGTTCAAGATGAGGTTGGAGGGGCTTTGAGCTACCTGGTCTAGTGGGAGGTGTCCCTGTTCATGGCAGAGGGGTTGGAACTCGATGATCCTTAAGGTCCTTTCCAACAAAAACCATTCTATGATTCTAAGAATTGCTGTTATTCTTTTATTGCTGGGGTGAGTTTTAGTTTTAAGTATTGTTCCTTACAAACAGCAAGATCACGCAAAGCAGCTCACACTAGGTTTAAATGAATTGCCATTCTGCATATGGTATGTAAAGTCCAGTCAGAGCAGAATGTTGATGGATCTCATGCAGTCAGGATTTGCTCTGGGAGAGGCTGCAGGTCACCCATTCTATTTATTATTTGCACACCATAATCTTGTGATGTACATACATATACACACATGCTGCTCTGCTAGTTTACCATATTTCGTATATTGCAGCTTCTGAAGGAGATGATCTTGGTAGTTATAAAGGGGTTTGCTTGTTCACTTCTAGCTTCAAATTCCCAAAGAGAATTTGAAATGATCCAGGCTTCATTTCTCCTAATTTCTGTGGCATACAAGTGTAAAGAAGGAGTCTCTGCAACAGTAGCAATTTTGTTTCATCCAAATTCAACCATACTTTAGGACCACATTCAGTAATGTTGCTGACTGATTTGTAGAAACATTGCAAAGAACAATAGAAACTGTTTTTGTAGCTTGCTGAACAAAATGAGCAAGATTCTGATCTCATTTACATTCTTGTATGTCATAGCCAAAGGTATTCAGATACCCTGCTTGTGGATAAGAAGCTTGTGCATCAGATCGAATGCAGATAGTGTGGTATTAAGGTGGCTTAGTGAAGACAGGAGGTTATACAACGCTGAATAGGTGGTCTGAGATCCTGAAGGTCATCATCCAAATACCTCCCCATCACAAAGTCTTTATGAAGCTCATGTCATTGCACAAATATGTGGGTTAAGGTATGAACAGTTTGGATCCTATGTGAGAAGGGTAGATTTTAATATGAAAACCTATCCCTGAGAATAAAAATCTTACTGCTATCTCATGGCTGAGCTTGTTGGTTCTCTGTCAGAAAACAGCAGGCAGTGATGTGAAAGGCTATACACTGCTGTGAATTTTCTCCACTGCTCAGTTATTTGTTGGTGCGATGGGTTAATGGTTGGACTTGATGATCTTAAGGGTCTTTTCCAACCAAAACGATTTTACGATTCTAAGAAAATGTATGGTTGTATTAACTTCAGACACACCTTAATTGTGAAGGCTGAGTTGGGTTCAACCACAGGGCACACGCACTGGACAATCCACTGGTGTTTTTTTTTCATTTTGTGCTACTTTACTCCTAACAGAAACAATATCCTGTATACATCGAGATCAAAGACAAGTGGAACTTTGGGAAAGAATTTCCAGTTTGACCACTCATGAAAGAACTGAATGAGCTCATTTCATACGTCAGAGACGTTAGCTGTACTCAAGAAGCCATCTGGCTCCAGAATTATTTGCTAGGATATTTGTGGATCAAAACCACATAAAAGTTCTGAAAGGAGCAAAACCTTTGCTAAGTTATATTTTGAAAACAAGGAGAATAGAACAGAATAGAATATCAGGAAACTCTCACACTTGCCCTTTTGGGCGTACCTGCTAATTAGTCACTATTCTAGCTAATATTTGCTCATAAAGAGAAAGGAATGTAGGTATATTTATGTGTATATTTTAGTCAGTTCTACAACAGAACTTATTTTAAAAAATCATTTTCTTTAGACCTTTTTTATTCAATGACCCTCAAATATAAATGTGGGAAAGTTGTTCCCGTGGGCATACAGGCAGGAAGATTATCTGAATTGATTTAGTGAAGAACACCTTGGGAAAAGAACTGGCTTTTGATATTTTTACTCTGGTCCAGAGATCCAGATAATGAAAGTGATGGCAAAGATCTATGCAAATTCATATTTTTCTTAAATTATGCTTATTTGCTAAACCCTAAGAATTTGCACTTGTATTAATGTGATTAACTTTAGATATCCTCTATTCTTCTCAGTTCGGTAAGAATTTAATGTATGTAGAACATTACTCACCTCCCACTGAAATCAGCGAAGAGACTTCTATGGAAGCTCATCCAAATGTCATTAACCCTTTAATAATGTATACTTTGATCATGACTGTTTCCTTTCACATGCTGGCTAAGTGGATAAAATGCTTCCTATCCCAAGGCATCGTACAATGCAGAGCCATGGAAACTGAATGTCTGTGTATATACTCATATGATTTATTATCTTGAACCATCAGTTGTGCATTAACTAGAACATGACTGACTCTAGTTTTGACTTGCTCCAGAATCTTTCTTATTTCTTTCCCTATTAGCACTGCCAGATGTGATTATACATCATTTTCTGTGTTAAGACCCTCTTTCCAATTGCTAGGACTTTGTCAAGTTTTTTGTCATTTAGTTGGCATTTTACAGACTTTCTACCTACTTGTGCCAACTATTTTTGGAAGGAGGGGGTGGAAATATTTCAAATCAGACTGATCCAGCTGTTCAGAATATGTCAAGAGAATCAACATATTGCAGCATAAGGGAATTTGGGGGGATCTTGCTTCTGTTTCAAAAGCATGTCTTGACAACTACGCTTGTAAAGCAAAGTGCTGTTCATTAGAATTTACTGGAATTCAAATTGTTCGTGCAGCTGCTGATGCCATCCTAAGGTGTTACGTTTAGCTCGAAGAGATCCCAGTATTTCTATTGTGTGATAAAGCATTTAATGGATGCCAAATCAAACTCTTAACCTTTCTGTAATTCAGTAGGAAAGTAAACTAGATACTGGGAAACAGAATCAAACCTGATAAATAGGTGTTTGCTTTGCTAATACATTGGACGTTCTCCCACCTCCCCACCACTAAGGTAAAACAAGAACAGCAGGCAAGCCGGTGTTGGTTTTACCCTGATGAGAACTATTTCCACTCTGATCATTTAGTATAAGAATGACCACAGTGGATGAGAGGAAATGTCCATCCAACTCAATACCCTGCCTGTGGCAGTGGCCAATGCAGCAAATCAGGAAAGAGCTGAGCAAGCACATTGATAATTCTGAAGATTACCCTCTTATATACCCCAAATATGTGACTCGGGATCCTGATGTGATGCCTTTAGGTTCACTATGGCTTTGCTGTTGTTGTTTTTATTAAGTTGAAAGGACATATGGATCATGGTTGCAATCAGTATGGAGGAGAAGCAAACTTAAAATACAAGCTAAAAGACCTTGAAGACTGCCCAATTTCATTCTCTTGGTGACTTTCTGTTGCACCTCAGCTGTTGCCAGCAGATGCTCTTCCTCCTCACTGCCCCTTTTTGCCCTTTGCTGTTGCTGCTACTGGACTATGAGTGTGACAGCTTCCTCTTACGGAAGCCAAAGGGAGAGGGAATGTGGAGCACTGACTGAAAGAGGGGAGAGGAATAAAGTGGACTTGGGGATCATACAGGAATAATAGCTAGAAAAAGAGAGTGAGGAGACAGAGTGCAGAGGGTGTCAGAGAGAAGTGGGTGCATAAGGATGAGGGAGGAAGCTGAGAATGTGTGTCAGGTAGCAAGTGAAAATTAACGGTATAATATAACTATTTGTACCTCCAGGATGTGGAGATAAACTAAGTTAAACAGAACTAAAGACACTGTCTGGTCTTTGTGACTGAAAGAGCTAAACTATATGGTATAAAGAATTCCTTTCTGATCTGTTCTGGGCAAGCCATGGAAAGGACGTCATGCTTCTGAATTTTTATTTGTCTTGGACGTGGTGCACGGACATCCTTGTATTTCAGCCTTCTGAGATACAGAAGGGTTATCTCAGAAGTGACATTTTAATGACATTGCTTGCTGGAGTTTAAGAAAAGTTTCTGTCCTTAGTCAGCTTTGATCCCTCCCCTGTGTTTGATGACTACTGTGTACTTCATGAACATTGTGACTACTGCCTTAAGACTAGCAAAGCAGGGGCCGTACTGCTACAGAAATAACTGGCAAAATCCCAGTTTCAGGCAGTTGTCTGTTTCCTTCAAGCTTCATAAGTAGCACAGGTAACCTTAGACGCTTATTACTGTTCTCTCTTCTCTTCCGTGTCTTTATATTGCCTTTTATCTGTAAAAATGCTCACATTTCATGTTTGTACAGCACAGCGGAGAGTAATTCTATGTCCTCCTACTACAAGCACCTCCATGGCTTAATAAATACCTAGATAAATAATAACAGGACAATGCAGAGGGATGTAAACAAAACGAAACTCTAACCTAGTCTGGCAAAGCCTGTACGTGCGTATTTCAGAGAATTGATGCAGACCATAGTATATTATAGTGCCTAGGACAGGAAAATCCTGGTCCATGTAAGAGTGATTCTTAGCTGTTGGAGTAACAATAAAGGCAAAGCAAACATTTAGTTTATTCTGAAATGCATGTTCTTAAGCTGCCTTTCTGAAAAAGTACATTAATGGAATTGGGTATTAAGTGGAATCTGCATGATTTTTACTGAAATATTTCAACCCAAACTCCCAGTCCTTATTCTGTGTTCCTATGACTTTCACATGGCTTCCAAACAATGTCTTGATTGCTTATATTGATCTTTTCACCAGAGAGTACTTTTTTGATGAGGATTTACTTTACCTACCAGCAATTATTTTATGAGGCTCTGGTCTGTCAGCATGTGCATTGTGTCAGGGTAGAGCCAGGACCACACCTCAAGGACATTTCTAGGCAAAAGGCTGAAGGTAATAGAACTCATCCACAATGGCAGCCTCTGTCTGGCTGTTTGTTCTGTATGGACTCAGTTTGTGTGACGCCTGTTAAATATCTAACCCTTTGTCAAAATGAATAGGCAATTTATTATTGGGGATAAAACGACAACCACTCTCAACCTTTGCAGAACTCAAGGCCAAAGCAGTTTTTCCAGTTGGAAGGAGGACTTTGTCCATTAACAGCAACTAATGACATCATGGGTAGAAGCAGAGGACCCTGAATCAACCTACCATGAAACCAGATTCAGTAAAACAAGCAACCACCGCCACACCAAACATACTGATGTTAATAACAGAGGGATCAACCTTTCCTGCTGGGAATAATCCCTCAAGACCCAGGAGCTTCACTGGGATGATGTGCTTACAGGTAAAGTGGTGACTGCTTGCTTGGGATTTGGCTGCGTGGGTGTCGCATGTGCCTTGTATGCAGTGCAGAGACATGTGAATGTAACACTACAGTATGCCCTACAGGAAGTAAGAAACAATGTTGTACCAGTACAGCTAGTGGGAGTGAGTCCTACAAGTCCTTTTTACACTAGTGAGAAATACATATATATGCCTGCACTAGCCGTCTTCAACTAACAAATCCTGTA
>WUAM01000107.1:16556170-16616671 GCA_024336885.1 Actenoides hombroni
CATAGGCCCTGTTGGCAAAAATATATATATATACTTCTTCTGTAAACAGTTAACCACAAACAAAAAAATATCCATATTTTCATACAGTTACTATGTTGATGGTATTATGTAAACAAAGAGTAGTGTGCAGCAGTTTCTCATGACAGGATTTCTCTCTTTTTCTCATGAGAATATATAGGGAAATATGCCCATCCCAAATTGTTCAAAATATTGAAGTTGCTAGTATGGCTTTCTGCAGGCTAAGATTTCCTTAAAGCAAAAAAATAAAAATAAAAATAGAGAAACAGAGAGGAACCATTTTCCTTCTGTTTTGTTTGTTTGTTTTCTGGACTTCAGGTTTGGATTTGTCTCAGTGAACTGGAATGAAACTGTTATGAAAAAGGTCAGTCTACATCAAAGGCAATATTAGATGTTGTCAGGTGTCTAGATGATGCCACCACAGGCAAGCTTCAAACCAGCAAAAGAATGCTGTTCTCATACTAGACTTTGTGGAAGTGCCAACCCAGCTCGTGGTGTTGTGGTACAGCCCTTCTCAGAAGACAAACAAACAAACAGAAAATGTCAAAATGACCTTATGCCAGTACCTCTGAAAGTGGGAAAGAAAAGAGATGAAAAACAATGGGAGATCTATTGGTAATGAAAGCTGAAACAGTGTAGACAGACATACTGAGTTTGTGTGCAGAAAATATCATTGGTTCATCCAACATTTTAGCTGCTTTTGAAACTTTTGTGGTTTTTTAAGTAGGTTTTTTTTTGGTTTTTTTAAGTTTTATAATCAAACCTTGTTTGATGACTTCTATCGAGCTCTGATTTTAGCCCTTCACTTGTGACTGAGAGATCTTTATCTGCTGTGTTTCCTGTTGGATGCTTCCTTGGGGAATGCAGTCAGCACTCACACAGTTGCATTTCTCTATGTAGGTGTAGGAGTGCTCAAGGGAGGTTCCGTCACTGCACCTCAGAGTCACCTTTCTTTGGCTGGTCTTGGTTTCCTGACAGCACGTGCATTTATGTTCCATCGTGTTTGCCTCTAGAGAATATCTGATTGCAAAACCAACGAAAGAGAAAGGTTCAGTAATTATGTGAAAAATACCACAGCCCCTCCCTTCCACTACTAAATATAGCCAGAAGTCATGTGCTTGCATGAGGGACTATTGCTCAATATTACCATTCTTACAGTATTGTTATTGAAACACAAGTAAGTTACTTGCCGTTGTAAAAATGGATGGATCTAGCTCTTCATTAAGGCACAGAAAAAATAAATTAATTAATCCAGGTGACACATTAAGCTAGTCCAAAATGAGAAAATAGTGCGAAGCAAACAGCCTCACTTTTACACAGGCAAAATCCAAACCTGGGTCTGTCCACTGTGACCCTGAACAGACTGTTAAAACATTATGAGTCGCAAGGTAATTATACTAGTACATCACGTCTCTTAAAAAATTGAGTTAGCGCTGTGGAAACAGCTGATGACTGGGTGGATGTTGGACATATGAGAAAACCACTTGCGACTCTCTTCGTGCAACTTGTGTAAAGTGTAGAAGACAAGAGACCACAACTGTCTGTGCCACTTACCGTGAGTAACCATCACAGCTGCCTTCACAGTACGTCAGCTCGACAGGCGCAGGAGATACACATCCCTTATATTTGATGACCCGAGTTGCGTTGTGCTTCTTACAACCTGAGGTTGCAAAGCAAGGGGAAACAGGTTAAAATACATGTGCATATAAACAATAGATCTCTGTGTATGATAGTTTGTAGTAGAAAACTGAGGTGGATGGAGCTGAAATAGGGAATTAGGTCCCAGTGAATTTCTCTTTTAATTGCTAAGGGCCAAAAGACTACTTTTGCTGCTTGTGTTTTCAGTGAAGGAAAAATTCACTTTTGCTTATGCAACTTCGGGGTGGGAGGCAGCGATTAAGAGCAGTACTGTGGTAGCTGCTCAATGGACACCCACCTCCCAGGACTGTCTTGGCTTGCCTTCTTAAAAAGAATGTATCTGTGGAAGCTGGAGAATAGTCATAGTCCTCTCCCTCCCTCAGAAAGGATAACATTTAACAGTAGAGGATGGGAAAGCTGCCCACATCCATGTTTTCCAAGGAACATGCTGGAAATGTCCTGTTCCTTTTTTTTCTTTTTTCTTTTTTTTTTCTTTTTTTTTTTTTCATCTGCATCCTTTCTCACCCCAGTGTGAGGCAGTTGTCCAAACCTTGGTCTGGTCACCTCTTCTGGCTGTGCATTACCATGCAAGATGGACTAATATGCTGTATAAGTCACATATTATCGTGACTAACTCTTAGCAAAATTATCATTACTTACCTGTCAGAGGTGATCGGCACTCTTTACAGCAACCATCCTCAGATAACTTGATGTCAGCCTGCAGTGGGAAAACAGAAGAAGATAACTCAGGTTTCATATCTGCATACTGAAGCAGAGGCTTGCCTTGCTTCCTAGGTTTTTCTGTCACCAGAAAGTTTTTTTGTATTGACATGGAATCTAATTTCAAGCAAAGATAAATATAAAGAGCACATAACTGCTTCAATTCAATAATGATAATAATGTAAAGCATTTTTGAGGGGGGCTGGAACTACTTTGCTGTCGTTAGAGTTCCGTAGTAAAATTTCAGAAATAAAGCTTATAGCACATGTGGGATACTTTGAGCTACCAAAGTCAGTACACGTGAAGGGTTATGTCAGAGAGGGTAACACAAGTAGTGAAATAACCGACTCCCCAAATGTGTGGGGCTGGTTGTAATCTACCCTGAAGCTGTATTAAGTTGAATAATGATGTGAGCTGAAGTAGCTTATTTTTCTTCACCTTTGATCTTAAGTGAATTCTAAAAAAGGATTTATAATCTTAAATACTTTAGTAATAAAAATACCATTGTTTTTTATTAAGAATCTTGCTTCTACTTCACCTGACACTTTTAGGAATCCAAAACATTATACTGTACTCTTTTCTCTAGTGCCCAATCCTTGGTGAGGACTGATATATCACCTATTTTAATTTTGATTTGCTTTTCTGAAATGAACTTTGATGGGGACTTGATTTGGAGAGGATAAAATGAGAGCTGCATCCTGTGTGATGCTTCTCCTAGGTGTTTTCATTGGACACCATAATCCTTCTATCACTGGTGTCAGCCATGGCAACCTTTTCAAACATGAGAACTGGTAGAAGAGTACTTACTGGATCACAGTCATCAGGGTTGAAGGCAGGACAACTTCTCTGTGAGATGACTTGAGTGTACTGGTCATCGTGTTTTTCACATGTGTAAGTTGTACAGTTATCACCAGGTGGGCTCCAGAATTCTCCAACCTGAAAGCAGTTAAAATTAAAAGGAATAAAAATCTTCTTACATTAAAATGAAGCAAAAAAACCCCAACCCAATGTCTTTTCCTTCCTGCGTACTGCTTGACTTTCCAAACCATTTCCTTGGATTTCAGCTCATAGTTACTTGTCATATAATCATACTGCTCTAAGTATGATTATCCTTTCTCATTAACCATATTTTTATCTGGACATGGACATAGTTCTGTGTGACTAGGATAAGTATCTGGACTCATTTGGAAAGATTCTTTTGTGTTTCCATGAGTTTGGCATCAGAATTTATGGGTATGTCCATACAGATACATGTCAGGATTTCTGCTGCCTTCACTCACTCATCCTGTCCTAAAGCTCTCAGCTGATTTGAGATTAGCTGTTTGGGGCAGCAAACTGCTTCCCCAGATGAAATCATCCTTTGATGGGTGCAGAGCTGAAGGCAAGTAATGGCCCATTGCTTTCACCGTGTTGGTTTCTGAAAGCCTTTGTTCACTGTCATTTCCAGAAGTCTTAATTAGACCTGGAGTTATCACAGCTCAAGGTACCGTTCAAGCTGCGTAGGACAGTCCATCCCCTGCCTAAATAAGCATTTGTCTAACATAAGAGAAGGTGCAGCAGATGTGACAAAGATGAGGGAAGAGTGCAAAGACTAGCAGAGTCCGCCAAGAGTGAGCTAAGCCAGGGGTAATTACATGAAGCACGCGTGTAACGTTGCCTCCCACAGTCATGATACAAGCCGCTGCCTTGCATGTGCCGCAGCACTGTCCGGGTTCCTTCGTGTACTTATAACCCTGTTTGGAAAGAGATAGAGGAGAAATGACATTGAGTTAGGACGTTGAGCTTAACTGGTGGAGATTTGAGCTGAGAGGGGTAGGAATGACTGCCAGCAAAGCAGCACTCACCTCTGGGCAGTACGTGTCACAGATAACGCTCTCGCACTTGACAGTCAGGTGTGAGTAAGAGGATTGCAAGCAGGTACATTTTTCACAGGGGCCTGATGGGACAGCAGCTCCAGGCTAGCAGAAATCAGGAAAAACAACTCATTAAAGGTCGGTAGAAACAAGTTACTTTGTGTATGCGTGTTCACAGGCAATACAAAGCTAAACTCTGCATGGGCTAAACTATCCTTAAATACCATTTTGGTGATTTTATTTAAGCAGAGTTTCTGTTGTTGGTGATACCAGCTTTGGAATGAAATTCTGCTCATGCAGAAAGGTGAGCAGTAAATGCTTTTGCTTGCAGGGAGGGTGTTGATATGCTGACCTCAATTTAATAATGCTTTATCTTAAGCCTTTCTGCAAAATACAGTCCATGAAAGGAATCTTAAAGACTTTGCACTGTAAATCAATGAAAAGATGTATTTTTATAGTGAGTTACTGTCTGGACTTACTGCATAGTAGGTTTCGTTGACCACACAGCCCGGTCCTGTAAAGAAGGAAAAAAGATGATGTCAGAGTTGTAAGTTTTAAGAAGCAGAAGCATGAGAAAAAAACCTACTGCTCTTTCTCTTTTAAGGTTTTTGTATTCATAAACTTAGGAAAAAAATGTAGCCGTGAGTAGCAGGTGAAGAAAGGGCATTGTACTTACTGCATTTAAAGATGGGACAACATCTTCCAGGCTGCATTATCGTGAGTACTTCCTGTCCCTCCAAGCACTGAGGGGTGATCTTAGGGCAGAGGCTGGTATTACAGTCTGTTTTAAGAGAATATAGAAAATAATGAACTCAGAATTTAGAAATGAAAGCAATTTTAGTTTTCATGAACTTCAGAAGTTTCCCCATGTTTACACAACCACAGTGCCATGACTAATCCAGTATATTTGCCAAGCTGCTTTTAAAGTGAATCAGCTTTTCTAGAACTTTTGTAAAGCAAAGCATTGTCTGAGAACAGTAGAGTGGTGACTGCTGGGAAGAGACACTTTCAAGAGAAATTTATACCAATTGAGAAATCTGATGGTTCTCACAGGTTCAGGAACTTTCTTGAGCAGTTTGTAGAAGTTCAAGGCTTTAAGTTAAGGTAATATATATACATATGTGTGTGTGTGTGTGTGTATATATACACACTAGTCTTTGAAACATAAAATGCTTTGAATAGTTTTTAAATATTGTTTCAGGTGGTGACAGTAATAATGGTTTTCAATGTTAAATTACAGTATATTTCCAGTTACTTTTCTGTGTCTAGTTACATAAAATCTCTTCATTTTTAAATTTGTTCTTTTCAGGCATCTAGTAAATGCTTTGCTAATGTGAAGACTTGACATGAGGGAGAAAAACTTTATGAAACCAATATGAAGTATTAAAAGAAAAAGAAAATAAATTATTGCTGTGGTTCCCCAAAATGAGCATAGTGTGTTCTCCATGATAAAGAACTAAGGCAGTACTTACAGCACTCAGTCCTGGTACAGCATGGATCTTCTGGTGTCGGTACCTGGACAGGCACAGAACCTGGTTCACTGCAGAATACTTGCTGTGTCAGAGAACACCTGTGCTTTGTACAGTGTACTTTAAGTGTATGTTTGTCACAGACACATTCCTGGCAATCTTCTGCCCATTCTTCTCCTGGCTGTATAAAAAAGATAGAAAAAAAGGAAGAAAAAATTATATACACATTCAAACAAAAATCATTCTGTGTGCTTCTAGTTGACTTATCTGTACCAAATTGCATATCTGATTCCATCACCTTTTCATATTTCTATTATTTCAGGTTTTATAAGAAACCCTCAAACTGAAGCTAATGAGAAGATGCTGGAGGCCGTGGGAAGTTCTGAGGTCTAAAGGAGAGGTGTTTGAGCTTTGTGTGCATTTTTCAATAAGAAATTATCATGAGACATACTCATTTGCACATTGGGCTGCAGATAGAAATTTCTAGAATTTGTCTGCAGCTGAGGAACTATCAAGATTATCAGCAACAGGTAAACTTTGTTATCCATCTGTCCCTTCGCCTCTAATAACTCCTGTGAGACCACTTTGTGGAAATTAAAGAAGCACATATGCCAAAGTTCCACTATTATCATCTATTTTTTAATTTTTTAAATTTTTTATTTTCAGTATGTGAGGTGGTGGTTATTGAAAGAATATCCCATAACTTACTGTTAAATTTCTTAGGGAGTAATGTGGTTTCTGCTCTGGCACTCGTAATTTTTTTAAGACTAAAAGGGAATGAACATTTGAAAAAACCCTAAAGTCTTCCCCAACCTAAACAAAACTTTGTCTTGCTTCACTTGTCTGTGCTTGATAAACCACATTGACTGTGATACTCACCAATCTAGATACTCCATTTGCTCCCCTACAATCTGAAAAGAAAAAAAAACAACCACAAATGGAGATTTACACCACTGAAAACTGACATGAAGGAGTAAATTTCTTCATTTTCAAGTACAAACACTGTGAAGATAATGCTAACAAGAAAATGAGTATTCAGGCTAGTTCTTCTGAAATGTAGAATTCTACCATCTTGGTAGATCTCATGAAAGAAAGGAAGATGGACAAAAGATAATATAGATTATTATTCCATTTTTAGATGGGGAGACTAAGGAGCTTAAGGAGGCTGGTTTGCCCATGATCTAACCATGTAGAAGATGGCAGTAGAACACAGGCCCTCCTGACTATCAGTCCTGACCTCTGTTTGTTTCCCAAACTACCTACAGATTACTTACAGCATTCAGAGACACAGATGTAGTTCTCTTTACTTGTGAGTGTCTGTCCTTCAGGACAGAAACATCCTTCCGTTACTCCGTAGCCGGGCAGCTCAACAAGGCTAGAGTGGGAGGAATGTAGATATATGAGTACAGCATTTTTGCAGAGAAGGAGGAGAGAGAGAGAGGCATTTGTAGAGTGTCACCATGTCGGACACAAGGGAAGACAAAAGAATATACATTTTTTGAAGTGAATGCTCAAAGCTGGCTAACATTTATAAATCTTGAATAAATCACCCAAATCCACAAGACATTTCACTATGCAGGAACTCCATTTTCTAAGGAAAGTAGATGCATAAAAACAGAGAAAAAAAAAGGGGGGAAAGAAAAATATAAGCATTTGTTTTGAAGTTTTGTTGTTTTTTTGTCTTCCCATACCTTTGGTCACAGGTAGCAGGATTAATGGGCCCACATGGCTTGTATACCATATGTGCTGGACAGTTGTATGCTGTGTGGAAAGAAGAAGAAAAAAGATCAGAAATTGACAGTAGATGCATTTTTGCAGCAAAAGTTACTACAGCTCTGCTACCTTTACCTTCAGCTTCTGTGAGTAAGGACATTGCTGTGTTTTTGTAGACAGTAGTCAAGTGTTAGATGTAAGATGTGTTTACTGAGTAGTAAACCACTAATCACCACAATTGCTCACACACAGATTTGGGTTCTGCGATACTTACGGCATATGTTGTTGGTCTTTCCTCTCCAGTCAATGCAGACACCTCTAGCAGCACACTCTGTAGCGTAGATTTCCAAACTGGAACACTGCATGGATTCTTCGGTTAAGCGACATCCGTCAAAAACACAGCCTTTGAAAAATGGTTCTGGTGGTATCACGTCATGGCACGGCTCAAAAACCCTGCAGACAGAAAAGAAGCCAACCCCCTTTTGTGTTAGTCAGCCATTATAGAAAACCTGCTCCTGGCAGCGCTTCCCAGTTAATAGCACGTGCCACTGTTTCAGGCCAATAATCTGGGATATAGATTCAGGAAAGCAACGGTTAGGAAATTTGGAGCTCTATTTTTTCTCTAGAAAGGTTAATGGTTATTGCTTAAAGATGACATAAATCCATGCGGTTACAACCCAGGGAGTTTGGATTTTAGGGCTTGCTGCTTTCCTGCTTTTCTGACTTCATCTCTCCTTGCTCAGGTATCTTTGGCATGCAAAACATTAAAGAAGAGCAGGGTCTTTTGCAAAAGCCTTTTTTTAATATATATATCCTGTCATTAAGCTGACATTTTCATATGCTAGGGCTATAGTTCTTACTCTTACTGTCTAGTTTTGTCTAGAAAGAGTGAATGAATTCTTTTTTTTTTCCTTACTTGCTCAAGATAAGCTTGCAGAGAGGAGGCGTTTCACACTGAGGCTTTGGTGGAGGTGTGGTTACAACTGGTGGCACTGGTACTCCATGGCATGTCTTGTTGTCATCAACAAGCCAGTGATGAGCCATTTGGGGACAGGAAGAAATGACCTTACCACTTGGTAAACGGCATTCATCTAATTTGTTATTTGTGCATGTTCCTGGAAGAGACAAAGTTAGGTGAGTCTCATAAGCCACATCAGAGATGCACAATACATTATTGTGCTGATATCAAGTTTAGACTTGATGCGCACATGAAATGTATAAGGCGCCTTGATTCATAGGGAGTGCTTTCTTTACAGTTATATGAACTTTAACTTAGGTTAGGGATAAACCAAACAAACCCTATAGAAGTTGAAAAGCAGAACTCTTTTCATTTCCATTTTACTGGTGTTTAAAAATTTCTGCACAGCCAGAGTGGGTGAGAACAACCATGGCAGGGTGGGGAAAGAGTCCCACCACCGATTAGTGCATCTTCTCTTACCACACTGTCCTTCGGTGTTGTTGCCAAATTTGCTGTATGGGAGTTTCACAGAGAAAATCATCCCACTGAAGGTTATGGTTGCACCAAGCTCTGGTATTTCAACAATCATGTTGATGCCAAGTGTGGAGAAGGAAATGCCATCTTTTTTGAAGCCTGCTTTGACAATCTTATGGTTGTAGTACATCTGAATGCGGGGTTAAAAAGAAACAACACAAATTCAGAAGAATATTCTTTTAAATAACATATTTTCTGATCTTCCTAATCATGCATAACTCCTTGTTGTCGTGCTTCACATCCAGTGCCCATTGGCATTGCAATAACAGCACACATAGGCATTAATTATATCATTAAATGCTATATTGCAATATAGCAATATTGCCACATTGCTACAGCGTGATAATGATCTAAGCGGCCTCTATGTCCTGTGTTTCTGCAGATTGTGTGCTAATGCACGTCCAAGTAGTTTCTTTGTGTCTTTCATCATTTTGTTTATTGTAAACATTGTTCATAGGCAAATGAGTGGTAGTTTTCTTTAACTACAGAAATATTCCTGCCGTTATTATGTAATAACTTCTCTGCAAAATCACCCTGTCCCCATATTACACGTTGCTTGAGCATCGTTAGACTTGTCTGAATTTAAAATGAAATCAAACGTCCCTGGTGCCCGTTTTATGTAGCAGTCATATTTATTTGTTAATCCAGGCTCCTCCATTTGCACCCCGTATCTTGTACGAGGTAATGAAGGTGAACATATTTGCTTAGTAGCTTTTTGTGGGGAATTATTGTTTCTTCTTGTTGAATTGGGATAAAATAAGAGTTGAAACTGCCAGTCACCATTCCCTTTCACAGGGAATACCTGGACTAAATATTTCAGGATGCCATTCTGAGGGTGGATAAGGAGAACTTGGCATGGCTCTGTAGCAGGAGAGGGCATATTGAGATGAACTTCTCTGTGCCCTCCAATCAAGTAATACATTTCCCAGCGTGACTTCTTGTTTTCACTGGTTCACCAACACTAGTTTAGGACTGTGAAGATGAAATGACACCTCTGTTTTTTGTCTTTAGCTCTACCTGTCTTCCCAGCAGATAATTGAGTGGGGAGTCACGTCATGGCTCTGTTTGGTGTATGCAGAGGAAGAAAATAGATGAAACAGAGGGGGAAAAAAATTGAAAAATCTATCTTACCACATTGGTCATCACACCATTCACAAGTTCACGGGTCAGCACCACTTTTGCAGATTTGTAGAAAATAATAATGGATTTGGGGCAGGAAAGTCCATCTTTTGCATCGCAGTAATAATTGTCAATGTAGACACGGAAGTTGTCGTATTTGGGTACAATCTGTTTCACCAGGACGTAAGTGCAGTTTTCAAGGAAAGTATAGTAGATTCCATCAAAAGTAATATAATGAGGATCACCCCATCCACTGCACACACCTGATAGAGAGGAAATATTTAGAAGATTAATGTGAAAATTAGTGTAGAAAGAAGAATTTAGAAACTAAAGTGGATATACTACCATTTATAGAGCTACCCTAAGAAAATGAAATGCTCGCATAATCTGTGAAAAGTTTTGTTTTTTTCAAAAGAGGTTACTCCTTAATCTACTGGTGCTTACATTGACATTCATAGCGGTAACAGCAGCCGTTTTCATCAGGTACCAGTACTGCTGGATATTTGTTGGCACAAGTAATTTCCTTTACAGGTGGGCAGTGCGTTGGAACGATATCTACATTGTTGTCTCCTTTACAGATGACTTCTGTACAGTTGGATAATTTGAATACTTCTCCAGGCTGCAAAATGAACAAAAATTGCTGTCACATGAGTTTGCGAACAAATAGGAACCTTACTCAGATTTTTAGTTTAATGGGATATTGTTTCCATTAATGGTAGTGTTGGAATGGAAATTGATATGTGTTAATTCACTGCAATTCGTGGTACTAATGATTCTTAATGTTGACCAGGGATATTTGTAATTCTGACCCTGATATGGAGGATCAGAACCTGTTCGCTTTCCAAATATAAAACAAAATAGAAAATTCTTCACTGACAGTACAAGGTTGTCAATATTCTATACAATGATGTTTTTTTCAATCCTAAGAGCAGGTGGGAACCTTAGCTTCAGGTATGTAAAATTTAGAAGAAAAGGCACGTACACATTTTATGTCATGTGTATTACGGATCACGTAGCAATACTTGTTCTGGCAATCTGCACGTAAAAGATGGTTAATTCTTCCTCTCTGCTATCAAACCAAAAATGATGTTCTTTAGATAATCAGAACACACAAAACACATACCTGTAAGTGAGGATAAGTAGAAGAAACACAGCCGTGGAAGGGAGCACTTGTGGTACTCAGAGGAGTAGATGTTGTTACAGTAGACCATTCAGAAGAGGTAGTAGTTACAGGAGTAGTAACGTTACACTCTGCAGTGTATCGTTCAACTCTACATGTTGTACTGCAGATGGCATAAAATCTACAACCATCACTGTCCATTATGTTATAAATTAAATCACCTGAATTAAAAAAAAAAAAAAGAGTAAAGATACACGAGAAAATTAAAGAAATAAATACAAAGATGTTAAACAAGACTGGTCCCAGTACTGATCCTTGAGGGACTCCACTTGTCACTGGTCTCCACTTGGATACTGACCCATTTACAACCACTCTTTGGGAGTGGCCGTCAAGCCAGTTCTTTATCTACTGAATTGTCCATTCATCAAATCCATATTGCACCAGCTTGGAGACCAGAATGTCATGCGGGACAGTGTCAAAGGCTTTGCTCAAGTCCAGGTAGATGACGTCGGTATAGACAAAGACAACATGGAGTAAGGTTGTATCAGCTATTTCTTGTCTAAAAGAGGCTATTTCAAGCATTCATTTTGAGCTACTCAACTAAGAAAACTCAACAATCATTCCCTTTTGCTATAAATTACTTACACAAAGCCCATAGCAACAAGAAAATGTTTCTTGATATTTATAAAATACTATAACAGAACAGATGCCAGCAGAGGAAAAAAAGTCTCTTCATCTCAACTAAAGATGTAAATTATAGAATCTACCCTTACCATAGCTCTTTTTAGTGCAAACAATCTTTCCACCAGTAATTGACCCCAAACAGGTGGAATCAATTCATTCCACCCTACACAGCAGTCTCTTACCAATCTGAACTACAAACCTGAGCTTTCAAGACAGAAGGGCAAAGGCTTCCCTTTTGAGACACAAGGCCTTCTGTCTCATTGCCCCAAGCATCCTCGAAGTCTGGTGCAGATCTGGATGATACACAATATTATATATGATACCTTGGAAGAAGATTACTACAGCGCTTCCAAAGTATCAGTATCTTCATTCATGTATGCTTTTCTTTAAAGAAAAATAAGATGGTCATGATTTCCTCAATCCAGATTTAAAAATACTGAAGGAAAAATCTACTCTGTAACTGGTAGCTTATTGCATCTATGAAACAGCCACTTGATCGAGAGAGGAAAGCAATAAAAATAACTAAACATGTAACCTGATTATTTAAATACACCCCTAAATGAAGTTACTTCCTTGCAGATATTACCTGGACCCACCTTGGCTTCTAATTAAGGGGGAAAGTGAGGAGGGAAAGAAAGTAAAAGAAATCTAATTCTCTATATTCTATTGAATGTGAAGACAGTCACATATATTGTGTTGCTATTTAAATTTATAGGTTATGTTTGAACAGTCAGAAGAAAGCATAGAACAAAAATGAGGGGGTTTTCAAGCCTGTCTCCTCATACTCTGGGTGCCGGTATCAGTCTCACAGACTCATCTAAAATTCACATTTGAAAAATGAGAAACATTTAGAAGGTGTATACAGTAAACTAAACCATGACTATCTAAACTGGAACTAGAGAATTTGAGGTTTGGGTCATCAGAAAATGGCTTTCCCCTCAAAAAATAAGCAGTTAATACTGAATACTATAACTACCTTCTTTCCTACTTTACATATTCTCAGAAAAGACAATCGTTTGTACATAAAAGCTTTCTAACCTGGCTTGTCAGGTTTCACTTAGGACCTTCTCTCCTACCAGTGAGAGAAGAAAGCCCCAGTCCCCCACCAAATCTTTTTCATTTCTAGAGAAGACACAAGGAAAAGGCATTCAGTAGTGGTTGGCTGGCAGGTAAAACAACAGGGAAAGCAGAGGATAAGAATCAACAAAACACATAAATAGTTTACAGGAAAATCTGTATTTTCACTTCACAACACCCCTGATAACTACTTTAATTTATATAAGCATTAGTGAGTAACAGAAGAGCTAAATTCTCCAGGAAAGTAATTCTGCACCTATTGTGTTACTAAAAGTGGAGCTAGACATCATGGGGCAAAAGCAAAGACCAAAAATATAAGTTATTTCCAAAAGGACTACATAAGATATTAACCACAAATCCAGCAATGACTGTTAGAGAAAATGGGTCACATGAAGCCTCCAGCTCAGGATATCCACAATCTGTGTGTTGTCACAAGGTAAAAAGAGTATTAGAGAAGGATCACTCTATGTATCTATTCTTTGTTATATTCCTATCCTAAGTATTTTCTCCTTACTATCACTGGGAACAGACTATTAAGTGACAGAAATATGGTAGTTCTTACATCTTTATATCAATATAAAAGAGCATCTTAGTACATATTTTTGATTAATTTTAAAATAAAATAATAAAAAAACCCCTGTATCTGTAGATGCAGTAGTTTTCCCCCTCAATTTCTAAAGCAGTAGTCTTCCATAAAACCTTTGCAAGATCCCTTCTGCTTCAGTAAACAAGATGATGGAGCCATTGGTACTGTACATGTATGGCAGAACGGTATATATATATAGAGAGAGAGAGAGAAAGAGAGACAGCCCCTAACAAAGAGTCAAGAATATGTTCTACATGTCCTTCAACTTGACCTGGATATATTTGCTATATAGTGCAAAACCTACAAAAGACATGTAAGGAAAATGGGAGAAATCAGCAAATGCACGCTTAATTTTCATAGTTTCTAATTTAAAAAAATTCAACCTGTACAAAATGAATATTCTCAAAAGTCAGTCTGAAAGAGAAGAGAATTGTATTGAATATTACTAAGTAGATGATGTGTTGGAGTATGCACAGTATTATCTAATACAGAAGTAGTCTATTCAGAACCTCTACACCTCAGGGCATTGCTACATAACTTGAAAATTAAGTGCAGCTGAAATCAGAAGGGGCTTTTCTTAACATATTCTGCATTTTATCCTTGATTCCAGCAAGATGGGATCCAGCTTTTGGTTTTTAAACATCTTAAAAGATGAGTGGAGTATTAATCTGATGGTAAAAACTGGCAGCACATTAGAAAATTAGTTCAATAGTCTAGCATGCAAAAAGATTAATTACAAGAACAATACTCAGCTGACAGATGTTTAGTATCACTGAAATATGTTTAATATCATTCGAACATGAAAGTTCAACCAAAGTGTAAAGGTAAAGTTTAAGAAAGTTTTAAAGTTGTGCTGAAAAAATATCTCTGTCAAGCTTTTCATATCAGCCCATGATTTGATAAAAATGTCTGTGCATACACTTTCCGAACAAAAATTAGAAGAGGGAAATATGTGAATTCAATTCAAAAAGCAACTAAAATGAAGAGTTTTCAAATAAAACATTTCTTTCTCAAATGTTAGACTGCTTGGAATGGCAAGTCCTAGAACAATTATTTAATTATCTACCCTATTAATTTGTACTTTATTGACCCTTGAACAATTGAATGTTAAACAGATTGAAACAAACTACGTACATTCACAGGTTGAAATCTGAGGCCATAGGAGCAACTGAACTATTCTTAATGCCAAATGCATTACTAATGCAGCAATTAGCATTATTAATTAGCAGTAAGTTTGCATTTTTTGTCAGGTATATGACAAAAAGAGCTTTTCCTACCTTAAGAAAACTATAACTCTTCCACAACAGATTGTTTTCAGTAAAGTGGTTTGGGTTTGGTTTTTTTTGCATCTGACATTATTTTAAGATCACAGATAGGACTCCTGGGTAGAGTGGGAATTGAAAAAATACCATTACTCCACATCTTGTCTTACTCACTTTGTACTGTTACTAACACTGATGACTAAACTTTGATACCGCTGGTGAAGCCAAACTAGCAGTGAAGATTTACAAAAAAAGAAGCGTAAGCTCTGTGCAGCTCATCAGAATCTTTTTTTGTGCTATCTTGCTTTTCTTTAGCCTGGAGAAGAGGAGACTCAGCAGGGACCTTGTCGCTCTCTACAACTACCTGAAGGGAGGTTGTAGTCAGGTGGGGGTCAGGCTCTTCTCCCAGGCAACTACTGACAGGACAAGAGGGCATGGCCTGAAGCTGCACCAGGGGAGGTTTCAGTTGGACATCAGGAAGCACTTCCTGACAGAGAGGGTGATCAGACATTGGAATGCACTGCCCAGGGAGGTGGTGGAGTCACCGTCCCTGGATGTGTTTAAAGAAAGGCTGGATGTGGCGCTTAGTGCCATGGTCTAGCCGATGTGGCGGTGTTGGGTCATAGGCTGAACTTGATGATCTCAGAGGTCTTTTCCAGCCTCAGTAATTCTGTGATTCTGTGAAGCTCGTTTTCCGTCAAAAACTTCTTCCTGTCATTTTGGGAGCATCTCTCCACAGCTACCTGATTGGGCTTTGGCTCAAGAAATTATTCTCTTAATTAGGGCTCTTGATTGAAGGCGATCTAGGAACATTCCATGATTGTTGAAAGAGAGAAGGATTAGCAAGGAATTAACTCCCTAAATTCTGTTTTTCTGGCAATCTATGGTACCCTGCCAGAATTCAGTGCTAATTGCTTCATGAACAGAAGGGATAGCATAGCACCATCTGGCAGTGGAAGGAAGCAGGCACTGGTCCTTCCTTGTGCATCTTGGAGATCCCTTTGGAGAACGGAACAGAGTCTTTATTATCATAACATGGCTGGTTCTATCACCATGACCTTGTCTGCACATAGAACCTATTGGGCAGTGGCCAAGAGCATGAATTTGAACTGCATCAGCAAAACTGCAGCAATGCATGTGATCAGAGGGCTGCTACTTCACACAAAAGCACCCACTGTACCTCTAGCACCAGGAGGGAAGTTATTGCAAAGTAGGTTGTAAGCACTACATTTACAGTGCTGTATGTAGTACCCTCTCCCTGTATGGAGCCCTGACTCTGTTGATAGGTAGGAAAGGGCAACTTGGGGGAATGTCTGTGGTGGAGCTCAGATGCCCATTGTAAGAGTGGTCTGGCTAAGAGGAGGCTGAACAACTTTGTAGATGTGGCAGGGCACCCTAAGAACATCTTAAGGAAAAAAGAAAGAATGTGTTGAGGAGTAATGCTTTAGTTAACTGTAGACTTTCTACTCCACATTTAAGACTACATTTATGTGGCTCAAGGATACCAAGTGTGATGCAAAACCAGGAACGGTGGGTTTCTTTACCAAGAAAAGTGCAGGCAGTTAAAAATTTGAAGACACTGGTGTCACAGGGAAAACAGATACTTAGGTAGTGAAAATACTAGGTATTTGAGGAATTTTCTATATTCAGATGATCAAATCTGCTAAGAAAACAGTAACCTGAAGAGCCTTATTTAGTTGCTTGTAGAGAAAAGAAAAAGGTTGAATTATGCATTGTCAAAAACACAGGATACACTTCATAGAGGTAATAGCATTTCTGAGAAAAGAGTAATTTGAAATGGTCATCCTCCAGGAACTTAGACTATTCAGATAGAGGAAAGCATTTGAAGGATAAACAGTCTAATGGCAGTACCAGAGAATGAATGGAGTTCTAGGTTTAATTGTGGGATTATTTAAGTAAATGTGTTAAAGAATGAGGTTTTAAAGGAGACATAGCAATAACAAAGTTAAACAATGAAACTATGCTAGCACCAGAAGTAGATTTTACCTCTACAAATGGCAGGTACAAAAGGAGTGTGTTTTCTGGTTTCTCATTAAAATGTTTTTATCATTTGTAGATAAAGTACTTTTCATAATGGTATGACATACTTAAAATGCAGTAGTTTGGGTTAGGGATTGGACTTCAAAATCACTTTAAAGTTACTAAGCTTTCCAAAGTACATGGTATCAGGCAGACACTGCTTTTTAATGTGGTTCAACCAGCCTAGCTCCGAAAATCTCTGTGCACTTCATAACACACCCCCCATAACTATTTACAATGGAGTGAGGTGATTTCCTCTGGCTTACAAATCAAATTGCAGTGGCAGAACTGGGATCAGGGCAGGAGAAAACTCTCAGCACTCTCTATTCTTGCCACTAGATCAAACTCCTGCTTCCACATTTCAGCACAGTACAGCCTTCATTAGGAAAAATCACTTTAAACAAACAGATGAAGTGCACATAATATTTTTACTCCTCAAAATCTGGAAAATTATATGCCATTAACACTGAGTCATTGAAATTGCTCCAGAATGAAATATTATACTGTGTTGTGCCAATGTCTTGAAAGTCCTTGTCTTAAGGTTTCAACAAGCGAAACCACAACAAAACTCCAAACCTGAAATTTCCAGTCTAGGCATCACATTTCAGTCCTTATGAATGGGAAATATCAAAGTATTATGAGCCATCACGTCCACACAGAGAGGCAGATAAAAGTCTAAAGTCGACAAAGATCAGACTGCAAATAGGATACACATTTAACTGAAGCTAATTAACCACTGGAACAGATGGTAAAGGGATGTGGTAAATTAATCGCCTAGAGTCTTTTAAATCAAGATTGGATGTCCTTCCTTCTAAAAGAGATGGCACGGTTCAGCTATAAATTATTGGGCTTGATGGTAGTACCGACGGGTGAAATGCTCTGGACTGTTTCATATGCAGGAGGTCAGAGTTGATGAGCATAATGACCCATCCCTCCAGACCTTGCTATTCATGAATCCATTATGTTAGCTTGAAAAGTCTTATATTTTAACAAAGCAGTTACAGACTGTTAGGTGCACCGTGTGCAGCTTTAGAAGTTTCTAAATACTCTTCCATTCAATGTTGTAAATGGTCCGAATTAACCTTGTTAATATTGTTTAAAAGAATGCAAATGTAAAATATGAACACGTTTTGTTTTTAACACATTGATTCCCATATCTCACTAAACTAAAAAATGGTCTTCAGGCAAACATTGATCGTGTATTCTCTGACAAGTTCATTGCCCCAGCTCTTGGGCAGGTAGTTATTAGAAAATTTTCTTCTCCATCTCTCTTTGCCCTTTCTCTTGAGCAATGTGAAGGGAGTGTCCTGCGCTACACAGGGCCTCATCACACTGGGTTGTCTCCACCTTTGATTGCTTGAAGAACTCTGTGACAGAGGACGATTTCATTGGTCATGGCTGTGGCAAAACTGTGGTTTACTGCTCCCTAGTCTGCCCCTTTTTGTCAAAGTACCTGACTATCACCTGACTGTTCTTGTTTGTCTCTTCACAGCATTAGGTCAGTGCATACGCTTCTATTGTATTTCAGGTGAGACATATGGGCTGGGAATCAGGTGCCTGAACACAGGCAGCTAGTGCTGCCTCTCTAGTGCTGCCTCTCTAGTGCTGCCTCTCTAGTGCTACCTCAGACACTCCTCAACATCCTGGCTTAACTTCAGCTGCTTCTGTGAAGGATAAGAGTCTTTAGAAACCTAGTCTTCTGAACCAGTAACTGGAAACTGGATATAATAGCCAAGGCCATGTGGGCTGGCACTGGATCTCTGTCCTAATGCACTGAATCACTCCTGAAATGTTTTTTGTCATTAAAAATACCAGTAAGCCCTTGATGAATCCTAAGAAACTGATCTAGTCAGGCTGCCATTTGAAATATTACTTTATGCCACCAAAACTTGATCCCCACAGTTTTCTTTGCTTAAAATAGCCTTTAATTCCTGTTCTGAACTACTGTGTTGTGGTGTTGATCACCTCTATGCAGTTGCTGAATTTCAGAATACACACTTCTCTAGTGATGCTTCTTGACCTGAAATATTGTTCTGTAAGGGGGTCTACAAGAAAGCTGGGGAGGGAATTTTTGCAAGGGTTTATAGTGATGGGATGAGCAGTAATGGCTTCAAACTGTAAAAGGGTATATTTAGATTAGAAATTAGGAAGAAGTTCTTCACTATGAGAGTGGTAAGACACTGGAACAGGTTGCCCAGGGAAGTTGTGGATACACCAATGCTAGCTGTATTCGAGACTAGGTTGGATGAGGCTTTGAGCAACCTGTTCTAGTGGGAAGTGGGGGTCTACTGGCAGGGGCTTGGAACTAGATGATATATAAAGTCCCTTCCAACCCAAACCATTCTATGACTCTATGTTATCTTCAGTGTTTGAGATCCCAAAGCACTCTGTGAGAGTTATATATAGAAAATGTCTGGTTGTCCTCTCTTATTACAGGATAAGGTTATCAAGACATGGTTAATGATGTTGGGGGTCTCTGGTTTCTGACATTCAACTTTTCACCAAAGAGACATTTGAAGAGTCATTCAGAGAGAGACTGCTGAGCCCTTTGAGAGTCCAAAGCTGAACAACCCAAGGTAGAAACACCCCAAGGCTATCATTTACTTCTTAAAAATCTTGGTCCTAGTGAATTTTCATTGTCATTCCATGCACATGTTAAAGTCTTTTGTGATTATGAGAAACAGTCTTGCATGTCTACAAGGCAGCTTTTAGTCAAGCACCAGGGAAATAACACTTTGAATATCTAGCCCCCTAATGCTGTTTAAATTAAATCAGTTTCTCTCCTCTCCTTTCTCTTTTCTTAATTCTGATTGACCCTCCATACTCATTTGAATTACATTATTTTTCTGTCTTCATCTGTTTTCAAAGTTTAGTCCCTTGGTTAGATAACCATAAGCATTCATCTCCTTTCATATATAACCAAGATTAAAGTTGTGTATATAAATCTGTCAGCAAAGTAGTATTTTTGCCCACTCTTGATTTGTAGATATATTTCTTCAGTAATGACTGAGCCATAATTCATCATTTTAACTTTTTCGATCCTCACATAAATATGTAAACCAAAAGGACAACAAATATTTTTGCTGGCATCTGGCTATTGCACTTAAAGCACCTGAGAAACTCCCATTATATCTGTGAACAAAGGTAGCTGCTGATTCCTTCCATGTCATTACAAGTAATTCTGTTTCACTTGCATTGCAATTAAGATGTTGTACAATAGAGCACGTGGAAAGAAAGGCCGTTGAGTCAACTTCCCTTCACAGTATACTGTGTAGTATTTGAAATGTCTTGCTTAGGTATATTATAATGTAACCTGCCCTGTACTACTTCAAGCTCATTTATTTTCTGAATCCCACACATACTCCTACACATGCAGCTGTGTTCAGCTTTGTGGTGCATCCCACAGGTCTGCCAAGGCAAATATGTGGATATGTGGATTTACTTATTGCAAGTAATGCACAGATGTGCTGTAAAGGATGCTGTGTTCAAGCTCCCTGCACACCACTTGAAAGCACAGCATCGCTAACCAAGGATAAACCAGTGGCCTGCATGTTTTCAAAGCCATTGCTCCTTCACCTCCTGTGGAAAGGGGTGAAACCGAAACTCTGGACCCATGTACAGCATTTGCTGTGGCCTCCATTTTGCTAATGACAACCAGCAGGGTTACAGCATGGCTCCTTGTTGCAGCCCTGGGAGAGAGGCCTTAGGTCTAATACTCTGTAGTGCTTAGGCCCATGCGTAACTCTTGCTCATGCTCTTTGAAGGCCAAAGGTCCTCCAGGTCAAGATATAAATAATGTGGGCTTTAGGGAGATATCGTCTAGTATTATAAAAAACACACTTGCAAATTAAAAAAGTCCATCACTTATCTTACAATTTTGTCCTGGATGCATGGAATCTTTTAAAGTTTGAAATTATAAAACCAATCCTCTCCTTCACTATGATTAGTAACTGCCAGATTTGAATTACAAGAGTGTGGTCCAGTGAGTACTGGGCTTTGCTGTCAATCAAATTTTATTCCTAATTTTGCCATGAGTAATTGCTATGAGATAATCATAGTTCATTTTCATGTTTCTGTTTTTCTTCCTACTCTAGAACTCAGGAGCTGGGAATATCTCTTATTAGATGCCTGGTCAAACTTAGAACAGGAGGAGGGAAGCTTTGTTGATCTCTACTAGCTATTGTCATATGAGCAACTGCTATTAAACAGCATTGCAGCTGTTTGTCCTGGAGTTGGAAATAGGAGAGATGGGAACAACATGCTTACATTGTGTTGTCAATTGGCCATGGAAAAATAATATGTATGAAATATATGAATTTAAAGGGTTATATGTGAAACATGGCCCATGGGATAATTGGAAAATAGCAGAAGGAGTTACAGTTGATTAGCTACACTAATGCAGACTTCTTACATGACTTGTGGTGAGTTGGTTAATAAGCTTGAAAGTAACACATTCGCATTTACACACCTTACGGTGCTGTTAGTGGAACTCACTAAAGGCTTGAGGTACCCAGGAGCTGGTAGCAGGAGTGTCAGCTCAGTGCCTGCAGCATGTGCATTCGTAGTGGGCTGTGATAACCCAGCTCTGTGCTCATTCTGCTGGGAGTAGGCAGTAAAGCTGCAAGAGAAGGGAAGGGCTGGGCTCACAACTGTGCTATTTATGGGTATTCAAAACCCATCCAAGAGACTTCGTATCATTCTGTTTAAGGGCTGGTCTCTTTATATGTTATGCATGCACAAGAAGGGACAATGCAAGGACAGCCAGCTGCTATACAAAATCAGGATCTAGGTTGTGCCTTCATTTCAAATTACTGCTTTCAAGTGGTACCCTTGCAGGAGAGCAGTTTGAAACAAGTTTTTTTTGTCTCTGAACTCAGATAGCTCAGGACCACACTGGAGAATTGTCTATGGAGTAAATAATGTATGCTGAAGTGTCTTGCATTATTCTCCTACTGCTGGGTCAAGATCCTTGTGTATGTATGCAAGCGGTATTTTGGAAGAATCTGGGGGAAAAAAAAGTCTTTGTAGCTTTCCCCCTTGACTTTTGGATAATTGGGACCCTTGTATATTTTCCCCCTTTGTAATACCCTGAGATGCAACTTCATCTGGGAGTTCCCTAATCTGTGTATCAATGGCAATCCTATAAGCCCATATAATTGTATTAGTCTCAATAGCAGATTAGCTCCAAGTGCCCCTACAGACAAGGAGCTGTCAGCTCTGCTATTGTTTCCCACCTAATGTAATTCTAGACAGCAAGGAAGAAAACCAGCTGAAAGCCCTCTGTCTCACATTACAGCCCTCAGTTTCTAAACCAATTAAGAAAAAGGGATTTACAGTCAACTGGATTAAGGGCTCTGTTTATATTATCCCATATTTCTTTTTATAATACCTTCCATTTTCTATCTAGCCTTGTAATCAACTACCCTTTTCTCTGCCATTTGAAACATCCATCCATGTCCTTACCTATCCATTTACCGATCCATCGCACATGTAGGATTTCAACCATCTGTCTGGTTAACTTCACCAGCCTGCTTTATTGCAGATTTTTTTAGAGGACACATGGTATATAAAGCATACTGAGTAATGCTGAGATTAAAACTGATGCCTGATTTCAGATCAGTTTCAAGATGACCTCACTAATGCAAGTACATTTGTGAGACAGTGTTTGGGCAAGTATCTCCATTCTGCTAGATAAAACATTCTACCACCATCCTTATCAGAGACAAGCAATACGGCTGTATGAACAGCAAGATGGTCAATCACTATTAAACAGGATAACGGTACCGATACAACCCTGTAACACTCACAGAGAAAGAGGTAAAATGACACTTCAGCAGCACCATCCTTGATCTGGTCAACTAGCAGATCAAGGATAGAATTTGACACCTTGCTCTCATAGAAGTGTCCCTTTCTCTTAACCAAGAAGTAATGATTGCTGGAGCATGTGGGCTAAAACACCACTTCACCTGTGAACAGGCATCAGCAATCAAGAGGCTGGAATCTGGTTGCCACTTTGGTTTGTGCTTTCAAAAATACATAAAAAAAGTCATGTATCAGCTACCAACAGTAACTGTTTGCTTTTATTTGATCAAAATAAATAAATCAAACAAAGTTAGTGCGATCCATATTGCCCAAAATGTGTCTCTTACCCTGCAGGGTAAATTACCTTGCATTCCCTTGAATTCTTAATTCAGCATAAATTCTCACTAAGGGACAGTAACACGTTCAGGTGACTGTGGGTTTTTGTATTTTGCTAGGTGGAAGTTACCCAGTGAATACATTTCTTCATGGTTTGTTCTTATGACAAAATTAGTGGGGCTGTCTTCTTGAAATGGAGATTCTTTTCCTATTGAATACTGTTTCTCAAAAATATTTTTTCCCAATCAGCTTAATATTTAAACAGGTTTAAATTTTAAATCTCACTGTACAAATCCACTTAGATTTTTAAATTACAGTAATACTTCACCAGGTTTCATTTTTAAGGCACTGCAATATGTATAATTCATTCCATGAATCTTAGATAAGGAAGATATTCTGATACAGCACAATTTGCTGCCCTGCAATGAAGCTTTATAGCTAAGGTGAATTCTTCCACTCCAGGCTGTAGCTTTACCACAAATGGCTTTAAAAGAAATAAGAATGAAAAATGAGAAATGAAGTGTTCTAGTAGCTGGGGAGCTCCACAACCAATGGCTGTTTCAGCACTTGTGCTTGTTCATGGAGTGCTTACAGCAAAGTACTGCTCCACTTCACAGTTTCCTTGGGGCAAGGAGATTCTTTCATGGAATGAGTCGCCTTCATTACACCTTTGAACCAGATATGTTCAGGGGAAAGCTCAGGGAAAAGGATAAACAGCTGAGACTGTGAAAGGATTGATGTCAGCCAAAAGATTAAGGCAAACAGGCAAAAGTTTTCAAAAGCAATGATCAGTTTTCACTGCTTTAACAATTGGGTCCCAAATGTAATTAATTTAAAGATGGTCCCTTTTTTAAGTTTAGTATTTCTTGCTCCTAAAGCCACTAACCAAAAGGAGTAAGAAAAAGGCAGAAATGCTTGACTTCCAAATAAGCCCTTGAACTAAGACTATGCTGACACCTCAGGCCTAACTACTGTAACAATGCCTGCTCCAGCTCTTTTTCTGATTGCTGCTCCAACACTGACCCCAGTGAGTACCAGTAGAGGGTCTGTTAAAGTTTCTCAGTATCCCAGTAACAACAAATGCTTACAACCCCCTTTGGTAACCAGTCAGCAAGGAAAATTACTCAAGCCGAGAACTTAAAAATGGAGATACCCCAAATAACAAATTAATCCTGACCCTGGACCAGCTGGGTACTGCTTGTAAGACAGCAGCTGATTCAGCAGCCAGATGGCAAATGAACCTTATACTGTTATATGATGATAGAAAATCATTCAGGATCCAGATGGAGCTGGATTGCCAGTTTGACAGTCTTAATACAGGCTACTTAGCACCTATTTTCTGATAGTGGTATAGTTATCTCCAATGTTCAGAAAGATTTTTGCAGCAGTACAAGTGTATACACTGTGATGGCCTAAGGATGTAAGAAGGTGTTGGCGGTAAGGTGGACAGTTGCCAACACTTCAGCATTACTCAGGTTGTCAAGCCTTGGCTCCGGCCTGCCCTAGTAGAGCTGTTGCAATCAGCACTAGTGATAGCTACATTTTTGCTGGTAAACATTCACAAGATTTATTAACAGAGACACAAGTTGTGAGCATAGCTTCTAAAGCTTTCAGGCAGTAGCAATCTGGAAAAATTGATGTTTACACAGACATCCTGTACCGTTCATTATTTGAAGATGCTGCTGCTATGGTGTATTTCTGTCAGCATGCCCAGAATCAAATCTCTTAGTGATAACCACAGAGGGATAGGAACATTCACGGGGAGGTGGAATCAACTGAGTACAGAAATACTTGGTTGGCAAAGAAAGGATGGGTATCGGAGGGATTATTAAAGAGATCTTTTGTATTCACCTTCAAAGATACTATTGGAAGCATTCCTCTTTTTCTATATTGTTCTCTCTTTTTTTTTTTTTTATGAAGACCACACAAAAATTTCCAAAATGGGATATCTGGCTGGAAGATTCTGCTCTTGCATTGTTTTTCTTTAAAAGTTTTTGTAGGAAAAAATAAATAAATTGTGGTGACCTAAAACCAGACACGGATAGCATCTTAAAAACAGCACAGAGGCATTTAGTACAAGTTTACAACAGACATAACCATGATTTTTAAAAGTTATATTTCTGCTTTGGTTTTTTTTGTATAATGAAAGCCTGAAACATATATATTTTTAAGAATGAGCTGATTTAAGCTTGATTATCATATCAGGACTGGCAACTCTGATATCCTTCAGTTTTGAAGAAAGCCTTGCAGCATGTTTATCACTGCAGAAGCAGCAAATCTTTAGCACTAAAAGTCAATGTTTTTATGAGAAAAAAGAAATGGCTAATAATTTTAAACAAATGTGGATAAACCTTATCACCTGCTAACTGCTTAGCTTCCAGTCTTGTGGCTTTTATATTGTGATGATTTTGGTAACTTCAGTAATTGTATCATTTTCCTGGGATGGAGGTACCTGAAATTTTCACCTGAAAAAAATGTGGTTGGAGGTAGGGATACTCTTCAAAGAAAGGAAACATTTTTTCAGATTCTTCTCCTATATCATAAGAAAGAACACAAAGCCACATCACTGCACATCTTGTCCAACTCCAGTAACCTAGTAACATACCAGAAAAAGCTCCTTCATAACGCAATTGTTTATTAGTTCCCTTCTTTCAGTTATTGCCTGAGCATCCCCTTTGAGCACATTATTTCCAAGAGACTCACCTCTTATCCATCTCCTCTCAAGCAAAAATAGGAGGATTGACACTGCTTACATTGCAAACAGTGTAAGACAAACAACTATTTAATTATCTTTGTATATAATAAAAAGTGTAGGAGGCCTTCCTCTACTACTGTTTTTTCAGAGCAACTCTGGTTTCAGCTTCTTTCCTAAGAAATCTACTAATTACTAGATCCTGTTGGAAAAGCAGTAGTTTAAAAGTATCCAAAAGACTTTTGAACGAGGTAGAGTTCTTTGCTGTGAAATAGTCCACTATAGTGGTAAGTTCAGCCTAATGAATTAAGAAAATGAATCTGAAATGCAAACCCCAAACTTATTTTCTAGTATCCACAGTGGGAAAAAGTCAATCCTGAGAATTACACACTCAACTCATCTTCTGTCTTCAGTGATGTTGCCAATACACTGCTACCTACTTCATAATGTCCCTTCTCGCATTTACAGTGTGTTCTCTTGACAGAAAAGTTTTTCCAGACAGCATTTAAACTTTTTGATCATGCACAAATTAAGTTTTATATCTTAGACCTAATAGTTATTATAACATCTGTAGGTAATAAAAAACAGGTAACCATAAAAGCAGATTTTTTACCTTGATTGTGATGAAGTTACAGCTTGCCTTTTTGATTAATCTTTTATAGGTTGTAAAGCACACATTATATGTCATATGAACCCACAACAGATACCACATAGCAGCAATCAAATACATATCACCAGAAACAATTTAGCAGTAAATTATTTCCCATTAACTAATAAATGCCACAAACACCCACCTTATATGTAAATCTTGCTAGATATTTCAGGGTACAATGTCAAGTAATTTGGGGATAAGGATTGGATTTGGGAAATAGAGGAATGTAAAAGACAAAGAGTGTCAGGTGATCCAAATCTGAAAATACATAGGAGATTTTAATGTGTGTTTTAACTTATATTTTCCATTTTAATGATCCTAAAATTACTGCATTTCAGTTTACAATGCCCTATACTAATGCAAAAGAATGCATAAATTCAATGCAATGTACTGTGAAGAGGTAAAACTGTTGTCTAAATTTAGAAAAGAGCAGTGCAGGACAAGCAGTGAGCAGCTTGCTGCATGCTTACAGTGGCCTGACTTTTAGCTGGCTGTTTTATGATGCTTGTGATAGAATAGATTTTAAACAATAAATGGAAATTAATGATGTCCCAATTACATTAATGTACATAAAAGTACTCAAAAATTAAGTGACATGAATAGGAATGCTTCAAGTTTTCACCCTTACCATGATTTTCATTCCTTTAACTCTCTTTGTTCAGATCATTCAAATTACAAATGTGTTCAGTAGAGAGTTTTCTAACAAGTAGGGAGGTATATTGGTTGATTTACCTAGACTGGTTTGTCTAGTAAGCATAAACAGCTGTAACTACAATGCTCTTGCCCAAACCTACAGGTATGTAGAAGTATATTCATTTTTAAGTTTTTAAAAAATACTCAGTCTGTGTGGGTATGAGCTTGAACTGGCAAAATCTGCAAACTTTCAAGTTTGGTATTGCTGTTATTCCAGGCTCCATCTGTACTTGAGAGCCCAGTGAGATAACAAGGGGCTTGGGCCTGATCCTGATCCTGAAAACACTCATTCACTGTAAGAATCAATGGCAAATACTCTGGGATGATTCAGCAGATGTTAAACTGCGTTTTCCTCAGGTCTGTGCATTCAACAGACCCTTTCCCAAAATTATTTCCACTGCTGTATCTAAGATATCCCACTGTGTCTGTCATTTCTCTTGTACTTAGGAGATAGTACAAGGCAAACATGCGAGGAGGAAGCAAGACAAGAGCAGACTTCCCTGACTTGCAGGCCTCTTCGACTTTATCCTTTGCCATTCCTCTGGGGATTCCTCAGAAAGAAAGATGCATCCCAGCCACCAAACGTGCAAGGAAGCAGCAGTACTTTTTCAGCCAGTACTTTTTCAGCTGTGGCATCTTGCAGTGTGTTGGTGATAGCAATGGCCTGCAGTGAGGGTGAGGGTGATATCTGCAGCTGGACAAAGTGCTGGTGTGTGAAAGTCTCTCACACTCCGGCAGAGCTCACACATGATCACAAATTATGGCTTCTAGGATTTCTCTGTTGTGTGTCATCGTTGTCATGTAGAGAGCAGGGATGGGAAAGGACTCAAATCAGTCAGTGCATTCCCTTTTGGCACTGTAGCAGTGTCACTGTAGCCCAGCCTGAGCCCACAAGATCAGCCCTCACAGGTGTATCTTGAACGTTAAAGAAAGTTCTGGGTGCCCTGGACTCGTCTCTGGTTGGAGCTGCCCATCTACCCCCTCTATTGCCTCACTTTCTCCTTGGGGCTTTCCAAACCATCCCAACCCTGTTGCCCAGGGCTCTGTTCCCCTCATGCAGGGAACTGCCACTTGCCCCTGCATGTCATCCTGCTGCCATCCTGCAGCCTCTGTGGGCAGCAGAGCCTTGAGAAAACATTGCCATTCCCTATCCTTTTGCTGTGCTGGCTGCTCTGCCTGCCCCGCGTCCTGACCCTGCTGCTTTTCCCTGCCAGCTGCCCAGTCCCCGCCATGGGGCACAGGCACACAGCCCACCTGGCAGCCAGGCAGCCACTTATCTCAGGGCCTTGGCAGGCCCCCAGCCAAGCACCACCACCTATCCCCACAGAGGTTGTTGGGAAGTGCCTGGCACCACAGAGACTGGAATCTGCCTGAGGAGATGAGGCCTATGCCCTGCTGAGGAAATGGCTGCCAGTGCCATGCTGAGGAGACGGGTGCCAGTGACAGCTGAGGAAATAGTTGTCAGTGCCTGCTAAAGGGATTTCCTCTAGGGCCTGCTTAGGAGGTGGGTGTTGCTTCACTGAGGAAATGGCTGCCAGCACCCTTGCTGAGAAGATGGCTGCAAGTGTCCTGCTGAAGAGATGGCCTCAGGTACCTGTGAGGTGATGGGTGCTGCCTTGCTGAAAAAATGGATGCCAGCACCCTTCTGAGGAGATGTCTGCAAGTGCCCACTGAGGAGACTGCTGCCAGTGCCTGCTGAGGGAATGGCTTTTGGTGCCTGCCAAAGACATGAGAGTTGCCTTGCTGAGGAAATGGATACAAATGCCCCTCTGAGAAGATGGCTGTGGGTGACACGTAGCTGATGGTGCAGCAGGAAGACACCAGGTAACTCCTAGGTGGTGTGTGGCAGCCTCAGAGCTCCCTGGGGTGGTCCAAACAGCAATCCTTTTTCGTTGGGTTTTTCGGGAGTGAAGCTGATCCACCCAAGTCCTTTATGTTCACCATATTGACAAAATGGGGAGAAGATTTTGTTTGTTGCTTTGCTGTCTGTTTTAACTAAAAAAACTAAAACTAAAACTGTCTGTTTTAATACTGTTATAAATCCTTCACAAAGCAATAAGGTACTATATAGAGAAAAGTATTGGAGCCATCACAGCCTACATAAACCAACAGGCACTGTTCACTGACATAGGAAAAGCCATGGTGACAAGCCATGCCAAACAGAAATGCCTCCTCAGCCCGGGCTGCTTTCTTCAGATTGTGATTTTCAGGAAGTGGTTGACTATTTGAAATAATTAACTTACTTAATGAATTGAGCTGCATACTCACTTTTCAAATTGGCATTGAATATGCTCAGAGTTTTGTAAACATACTTGCAATTATTTCAGAAGTGGCTGATAAGAGTTGTCACTCAATACATTTCTCATTAATTGTTTGCTGTTCTGCTTTGAAAGCAAGCTGTTTTACTATATTTATGTGCTTGATTGCCCAAGTTTTATGGCATTCCCCCTGAGCTCTTGGGCCCCCTTTTCAGCTTGTTCCTCCACAAATTGTTGTGTGAATATGATATATCCACATACACATGGAGATAAAAGCCATGCTTGAGTATTTTGAAGATTTTTTTTTTCTCTTTTTAGCTATAAGGCATCTAGAGTGAATGTTTGCAGAATAATGGAAAGGGATGTGGATGTAAGTGGAACTACCACTAAAAATAAGCCATTTTGGTCAAATGCATATGCTCCTCATTTCTCCTTCAGCTTTCATTCAAGAAATACAGAGGTATTAGATACTTGACCCTGCTCTGCACAGAAATAATACAGTGTTAAATAGATGCAACTCTACCATGCAACTGTATGATCCAAATGTTTTTCATTAATATACTGACAAGGACTGGATGAAGAGGCTGTGGAGCTCCTCCTCATGCCAGCACCACAAGGTTCTGAGCATGGCTTATTGGGAGTGGGGAAAGAGCATGCTATAGACCCTACTGTTTCTCCTCCATGGGTGAATAGCATCAATCTGTACATGACAAACCATAGTGTAAGGATTATAGGGGCTGCTTTTTCCATTACTTTCTGAAAATCCCCGAGAATCTATAGGCCTTCACCATGACTCTGTCTTGTTTATATATATATAAATAAGAAACAGACAATTCCTTTCTATTAGCTGTAGCTCCCAGATCGCAGATACATTTTTTCATACTCACTTCCTTTCCCAAACACTTTTTCTTTCAGAAATTAAAAACATATGAATGCAAAAGTATCTCAGAGAAGCAGCCAAAAATCAGGTCATAGGCACACTCAGATGATGGAGTCTCTATTACTACTGTTGTTTGAGTTGAGGAGATAAAAATCTCTCTGAGTGGCTTTGCATTCTCTGACTTCAAGAAATGCTGTTAAAATGTAGCACAATTCTTAGGATTCTTTTAGCAAAGCAGGGTTGTGTCTCCTTCCTCTGCTTTAACTCTTCAAAGTCCTGGAGTCTTTGGGGTGTGGTATCTTATTTTACTGCCTGCCTTATAATAAGGATAAAGGGGTTATGGTGTTGGAGTTAAGTATCACTTAAAAACTTCAAAGGTGCTCCTTTGAGAGGAGGGTCTTTGACTTTACATCTGAGTGGAGGACACACATGGAAAGGGTTACCATGAGAAACACTCTTTCCCAGCTGCTGCCTGTCTTAAATTACTGTAGCAGCAGCAGCTGCCACAGATACTGACTTATGCCAAACATTGTTTTTGGCGTATTTCAGCCTGCTCAGTTCCTTGCAGGAATTCCCACAAGGGTGGACGGGATTTCCAGGTTGTTGAAACCTCTTTTAAACAATTTGAGATGGTGCTGGCAGTTTCTGTAGCTTAAGTCAAGACTGGAAAATGGAATCTTCCAAAGTCAACAGCCATATGAAGTATGAAAAGAGACTTATCTGAGTTGTCTCCACACTTGGAGTAACTGTCTTCTTTTTCTGAAATGAGAGATACCTGCCTTCTGCATCAGATAGCTGTGTGGCTTAAATAATGTCTAGTCATTGTTCTTTTGTCTTTTATTTATTTAATATTTATTGTTGTTTGTTTTATTCTTGTTTTGTGCACAAATCATTTTGGATTTTTTCTTAACTTCAGCCTTTCTATTTTTCACAAGCTCACTAGACAGGTAACACACCAAAAAAAAAAAAAAAAAAAAAAAAAGCAAAACTCAGCTCCTCCTCACTCTAACAGCTTAGCAATGAAAATGTGTTTTGATTATATTCAGCTCCTGCACAAAAGGCTTAGTAACTCAAAGTTAATAAGGCGTAATGGCCTCCCACCCCACGGAGCGCTCAACGTGGCGTGCAGCTCCTGCTCTGAGGCAGCCCATGACGGACAGAGTGGAGAAAGGCAGCAGCAAGAGCAGCTCGGAGGGTAATTGTTAGCAGATCTGAGAGCCTTAGATTTCACTTGCTCATTTGAAAACAGCCAGGGCCCCTTTAACAGCACTCAGGAAAATTTCTCAAAAAAGCAAACTCCTGCTCCAAACAATTATTAGCACCATGTCTTCATTATGTTAGCTGTAATGAGAGTTACAACTCCCTTTGATCTGGTGGTGCAAGGCCTGGGCTGGCGGATGGCCCCAGCATGCAGCTGGATGCCTAGGCAGCTGACAGTCTGCTCTGTGGTTCCTGTAGACTTGCTAGTCTAGTTTGGATCAAAACCTGAACAGAACGAGGCAGGTTCCCTCCAGTCTTAGGCTCTTACTGTGGAGGTACTATAGCTCTGCCTGCTATAGAGCCCAGCACAGCCTGGAAGAGGCACAACCAGCAGTTTCCCATGGCAACTGTAATCACGGTGTTTTCTGGTTTGCAGTCCCCTGAAAAGCTATGGCTCTCACTGCTGGTGGCTTCTGCTTGTGCTGAGAGAAGGTTGGGGAGGGGTGGGGATGCTTCTTACTGTGGGATGGAGAGAAATGGAGATGACAGAATGGGCTCTAACAGCAGCAGTGTTTGCTGCCCCAGCTCCTGTGCAGCCAGCAGCAGTGGGAATAGCAAGACCAGATCCCCAGGATTTTTCTGTCTGGCTTTACTATCCCACCTCAGCCACCTAAGAGCATTCCAACCCTGTCCGTCTGTCCTTAGGTTGGGAGGGTTCAATCTTACCTGTGTTACAGGGAAGCCTTGAGTTGGCTCTTGACTCAGACATTTGATGAGCTTGGTTTCTTTCTAGTCTAGGCACCTGACCTGAAATCTAGTTAAATTGAAATGTCTGACTAGTCTCTCACTTTCACTCATAATCCTGAAAGGAAACAGGAGGAAATTACTCTTAGAGCATACAAGTAAGGAATTGCTGCAGGAAGTTCTTTTGGCTGGAATTCAGAAGGCCAGACTTAGATAATTAGAGTAAGCCTGTTAGAAAGCTATGAAACATCACGATGGAGGTGCTGGAAATGGGTTGTTAAAGTTAAGTCCTAGATAAGTCTATTCCTTTTTTAATTTTTTTGTTTTTATTATTTTTTGCTAGGTAAACCCTTTCTTGATTATAGTAAATGCCTTCTTAAGGGATCAAAAGAAATATTGTAAAGGACACTGCTTACTCACAAAATTCATTATGGTAATGCTTCCTCAGGCTTTGCCAAGCTGCTCTCTCTTTGATCTGCTGCTGCAGCCTTTTGTCTCTTTCTGCAGTTAATCTACATTTTGTCGGTGTCAGGATTTTTTTTTCAGTTTTGCATCTCTGTTTTATCCAATATGGTAGTAACCCTATGAAATTACACAATCTACTTTTGAAGTTGATTTTTGGTTTAAAATTTTAAAAATTCTTCCATTATGAAAAAATAAAACTCTTGATTAATCACTGATAAAGACATTGACTTTTTTTGTTAATCCAATAGTGTAATCTAGTAAACATTGTTTCCTGTGACACAGTGTGCTACTTTCATACTTGAGCTGGGATTTATTTGTATATTTTAATGGCTTTGGCTCATTTTGATAGGGAGTGTTGTAGTAATTTGTGCTTGTCAAACAGTTTGGGCCATGTTATATGACACATTCCATATGAGTCAAATTTGACAAAAGCCCTTTTCTTCAATATCTTCATATTACAGCTTTTCATTGTCAGATCACTTTTGTTCTAATTTATTTTTAGTGGATGTTAGTACTTATGAATGGCAGTGAGATTGACAGCCCTAGACACTCCTGCTTAGTATGAGAAGAGGACCTTGATAGAATAGACATTATTCAATAGACAGCTTGAAATATGATGCAGTGACAAAAATCAATAAGATACGGTAATTCCTGGCTATGAACTATACCCAAAGGATAGTTTAGGTCACAGAGGTGTGAGAAGAGTACTGTGGCTTTAAAGGAGGAAATTACTGAGTAAACTGACCAGGTAAAGTTTTAGTGAAGTACCTGTGACAGTCTATATGCATAAATATGTCCCACAGTGTGATTAGAGAGCTAACAGGTTTCCGCAAACAGCTTTTTCCTCAATAAATAGATACTGCAGACATGCTGCTAAGGGGGAAGCTCAGACAAGTCAGTCAATGAAGCAGTAATAACAGGGGAATTGCAAACAAACATACATGAACTATTTGGGCATTTTTTAGGGTAGGGTTTTTTTTTGTTAGTTTTTTGGGTTTTGGTGGGTTTTGTTTGTTTGGTTTTGGTTTGGTTTTGTTGTTGTTGGGGAGGGGAGTGTGTTTTTGGTTTGGTGGGGTTTTTTTGTTGTTGTTTTGGGGGGTTTTTTTTGAGCAGTGACCAGATGTTTTCCACCAAGATTGTCTCAAAGATACCTGGGGGTTTTTTTTTGGTTTTGGGTTTGGTTTTTTTTTCCAGCTAATTTAGGATCCAGATGTCTTGTTAAACCTGCCAAAGTTCTAATGTGACAGAATCAAAATGTGTGCAATGTTCAAATCCTTTCTTCCTATTGCAAGCTATCTCATTTGAAAACAGTGTTACCATTGGCTGACTGGAGTATGGGCATTAACTAGTTTGACTTTCCCTTTTAAGATCATGTAAGGGGAGTTACTCCGACCTAAACACATTCAGAAGTCCTACGAATTCTTTTACTCCAGGAAGAAATCTAGATATTCTGGAAAGTTACAACTAGACGAACATGGGATATGAGGAGGCTTTTTAGCAACTCAGTATTCCAATAGGATAAGCTACTATTTTGGGATTACTTCAGTGCTCTGGTAGACCAGATTTATTTATTGTCCAGTCTGTTTTTTTGGGGTTTTGAAGGCATATGTATAGATAGATATAATTAGTTATTTTTATACATATATAAGCCTCTCCCTTCTCTTTCTTCACTTTTTCCCTTATGAACTTTCACCTGTTTTGTGCCTGAGGTGCTTATATCAAGGTTACACAATAGACTTTTGCCACAGTTATGTTGTTTGGAGACATCATCCTTGACAACATTTGCGAGTAACATTTTCCAGCCATAGCTATGTTGGCCATTGTGTTTTGTTTCACAAGTGTGATCTATAACAGGACCATTTCTTATTATAATAGACAATATGTAGTATACAATAGTATTGCAATGTGTAGTAAAGATTTTACTTTATAGGAAGCAATAGACCAGGCTCTTTCAAGCCTGAAAAGGTAATGTGTTTTTTAAAGCTTTGTAATACTGAGCGGAGGAGCAACTGGATGGTATTTGAATGTGCTTTGCTTTTTTTCGTGCCAGTAATATCCAGCATGACTTCTCTGGGAACACAGCTTTACATACCTACAGCACTGTCTCAGTCTCAGGACTAAATTTAAGGACCTGGGTTCACATTGTTCAGATTTCTGGAGTACATACCTCTGCCATGTTACATACATGATATTATTTCATGGGGCACAGTATAAAATCTTTTTTCTTGTTTTCAGCAGGACTGCTTATACCTGCTGGCTGTAAATGAGGATGCTGGGAGGGAAGAAAAACAATGCACAAATCTTTTAGCAGCATTAAAACAGATTCGAAAGAGTTTTAGGGGCAGGAAAACCACAGGGAAAATGCTGTGATAGTGTTACTGCAATGGACAATTGTCTAAGATAAGGGATAAATACATACCTTAGGCGTCAACTCTGAAAGCCACAAGTATGTCCTGTGCCCACTCTTACCCTTTCATTGGCTTTAGCTCTTTAGAAGTGCTTAGCCATTCGACTCCATGATTTAATGAGTTTTTAGCCTGTCTGAGACTGAGTTTTCATACCTGCGGTGCATCCTCTTCCATCTGCACTTATGTTGACACACAAGTTGATTGACTACTTGTCACCAGCGTTTCATGGAAGATACTTTCCTGTGTAATCTGCTGGTGAAGCAGCTCTAGTGAGTGCTGCCTATCACATTTCAGTTGAAATGAAGAGGGTCATTGAAAGACTGTTGCTTAAGCTGTGTTAGCTCACCTAGCTAATTTTGGCTGATACTGTTCAGGGCATGCTCATGTGAACAATTCAGTTGATCTACCTGAGTTGGGGAAGGCATAGTGGGGAAGTACAGGTGGGAAAGGTAAACCATGGCTTCCTTGCTTACCATCCCAAGAGGACCTTTTTGTTTTGGGACTTAGCCTTCACACATCCATATGGCCAAAAAAGAAATATTGGAGGAGAGAAGAAAGGGGTAAAATGAGGTGCTATATTCTTGCACAGGCTGCATGTCTGTGTGGTAGAGTCTCAGGCCTCATTCACTGTTTCCCATCCAAAGCAGAAGCTGTAAGCCTGAGTCTTTCCAAGCAAGGAGGTGTGTGCCTGCTGCAGTTGGCTCCTTGGCAAACCCCTGGCTACAGTGTGCTGAGGGCAGTTCTAGTGCTACAGCTTTTTATCATTTTGTTGAGGTGTCAGAGCTGGAAAATCAGTGCTTTATTATGCATGGCACTGACTCCAGAATTGGGTACTGACCCTCTTTATTGTTACCGGTAAAATTAAAATGATAACGACAGTCATACATGGCAGGTTTCCAGCTCTCTGCTGTTCTTGGGATGGAAGGGAGGGATTGCCCTTTCCTTAAAGAAAATGAGGACTGGATACTTTCCAGGAGGGAAGGAAAATCCTCCTGTGACCACTGTGGAACTCTAGATGAACCTACCTGCTTCTGAAGGAAGAAACTTACTGTAAATGCAGCAACACAGCGTGAAGAGAAAGAAATAATGGATTATAATGAAGGATATCCCCTTTCCTTTCCTTAACAAATACAGTATTTCATCATCTGTGTTTAACCATAAAAGGCATTTACGCTTCTCCCATGCATACTAAGTAGGAACTGACTGGCTCGTGTATTTCTCAGAGTCAGAGGACTGATCTGTTCTTGCTGTTGCAATTCTAATTTCTTACCAAGCAATACAATGTAGTAGCAACCATGCCAGGAAGGATGCATCCAAGTGGAAAGGAGGAACTAAAGCACTTAAGTTGCCCCAAGTCACAACATCACTTGGGAAAAATATTATGTCATCAGGGTTTATCTGCAGTTGTGAGCAATGGAGTAGAAAGCATCTCCCTGTTTCCCCGTGTGATGGTTGTTTTTTAAACTAGCAACAGGTTTGGAAATCGGGCATCAAGCCAGGGTTTTTTTCTTTTTCCTTGAAAGCTATTTCACATAGGTACTTGGAGGGAGGCAGCTGCTTTGAGCTTGCAGGAGGTTGGAATGTGTTCTCTCCAATACATCCAGAGGAAGGTCTTATGATGAAAACCTGTCGGAAAGGCAGAAGTCCTTTTCTCAGTTTTACTCCAGACTTCAGGATGACTCAAGCAAGGGTACGTCTGGTTTGTTCTGTCACTTGTTCTTTCCTGTGCAGTGACCTCAGCAGAGGCTAATGCTCATTATTAAAGGCACTGAATATCTTGGATTAATCTCTGTGTGCAAAGCATCTGAGGACTCTTTATTTGTCTGTTTCCTTATATGTTGGATCATATGAGAGGGTTCACCATGCAGGTCTGTGACTGAAGCAGTGGGCTGTGCCCAGTTACATTCCAAGAGAGATGCTGTGGTACTAAACCATAGGGAGGTAGTGGATCTTGTAGTGGGGCTCACCCATGGCTGTAATCTCATGTATTCTTCAGGGGGTTAGAGAAGAGGCTGGTCCAGAGAGGTACATGGAGCCCTAGATAGAAACAAGTTCTGATGTGGTGGTGTAGAGTAACAGCAGGTGGGGCTTGTCTTTTCTGAACTTGTAGTACACGGGTGCTAAGAAGACCTGCTCTTGATTTCAACCCTAGTGCATCAGGGCTGTTTGGATACCTAGGTAGCTAGAACAGCATGAATTCCTGTATGTCATCTCTAAGTCAAGCTGCAGTAAAAAACTTGCATACCAACAAACCTCTTTCCAGAACCAATGGCCAGGAAAGCATTTCTGGGTAAAAGAAACAAGCCAAAATTAGGAGAAACACAAGGCAGTACTGGGCTTTTGTTTGTCCTCTGTTCTGTTTAATTCCATCTCAAACACTGTGGACAGTAAATGGTAAAGTGAACACAGAGCTATAGTTATGCTGTAACATATGTATTTCTCACTCCTGCTCCAGCTCCCTGCCTTCTCTATTCCTTTCTGCCTGAGTGATGAACACACTTTCATATGTGAAGTGTTCTATTTCAACATCAACACTTGTCACCAAAGCCTATTTCTGGTCATATTTGGCCTTGATCTCCCATTTAGTACTTATAAAATCCAGAATGGAAGCTATTTAAGGAACTCTTTTTAAATAATGCTGAGTAATGATTTAAGAAACAGAAGGAAGATAGAGAAAAAGAGAAAAAAAAAAAAAGAAAAAAGAAAGAAAGAAAAAAAAAAAAAAGAAAAGAAAAGCTTTTCTTCCAGTGCTAAGCACTGCTTCTGTATTTTAATGGCTTCTGAAGTCAGGCAGTCACTGTTGCTTGGTTCCAGCTGGACACTAATTCCTGCTGGGAATGCCTCGTGGCAGCTTTCAGAGTGTTCTGAAGCTGGATCTGTAATTGTGATTCAGAGCAGATCAATTCCCTTTCCTTTTTGCAGTGAAATTTGGGTTCCATTACAGACATGAAGATTCCCCAATGTACTAGCAGTATTAAAACAGCAGAGCCTGCCAGGCACCAGAAACCAGTACTACACAGTATGGTAGCTGAGGTTTGTATAGAGATGTTAAACTAAAATAAGTACAAAGAATAGACCTTAGAACAGATGAAAGTCTCTCTTCTTCATTTGGTTGGTCTTATAGCAATGGCCATGAGGGCTTTCTTGTCCTTGGGGATATTAAGCCAAGGTTAAGAACAACTTTGAAATATTTCTCCTCTATTTTAAACTGTGGTCTGATGCATTTTCATCCCACTCCTATTCTTTTGCTACTTGTTATTCTTTAGCCATGAAGCCCTAGTTCATTCAGGAGTGATCATTTGTAGCCTCTCAGTGGTATCATTGTCATCCTGGGAGATTAAGTCGACCATGCAGTCTTACCTATCAATGAATAAAAGGGGATGATTTGTCTCTTATTAAATTCAGGGTCAAGTATAAAATACAGAAGAATAGGTCTAAGCTGTAAGTCTAGTCAGCAGTCAGGAGTGTATTGTCCAAGTATTTAAAGCCTAAACTGAGAAGAATGAACGTGCTACTTTATCTCCCAGCTCCATTACTGGCTACCCACCCTCAGAAGTACTTTATCTTCACACTGGTACTTCCTCCTCCTTTCAAAAGCTTTAGAGCTGTGAAGCAGTCAGTAATACTGCCACTTAAAGTATTCTATTTAGGATCCAAATTGGATTGAAAAGGAGCAATTCAAAGCTGGTATTTCAGGCTGTCTGCAGACCCAGGCATATCTTTTAAGCAGTGATGCTTAGGTTGCTTTCTCTCAGTTTCCTTATCAATTGTTACACCTAGAAGTGGAAAGCAAGAGTCTAGTGTACAACTGAGATATCTGGCTGGTCTTCCCCACTGACAAGAATACGCTGGTTCCTTTTGGGAAGTGAAATTTCGTGTTTTATGATAATTATGACCATTTTCTGGCATACTCAGGATAACAAGTGCTTTCATATTGATTTCAAAGGAGCCATGATTTAAACTTCTTTTATGTTAGAATGGATGATGTCTGTTTCCACTTGAAACTGATGACATTTGTGACTTCAGAAGCTCATATTCAATATTAAGGATTTTATTATCTGGTCAGTTCTGCATTAAAATAACTGAGAAAGCTAAACTGTGAAACAGAATTCTTCTCAGGCAGATTCAGCTTATATTTCTCTTCTCAGTGCACAGAGCACGGTCCACTAAGCTTTTGAATATCAAAGCTCGAGACATTGGTGTCTGCCAGTTAAAAGCAGCAGTTCCCATAGGAGAGCTAGTGAGTGGTGGACAGTAGTGCTGGGATCAGATGTGCTGTCATGTTAATGGCTCGAATTTGCAGCATGGTGCTGCGTAGCAGCCTGTGGAGATGCTCTAGCTCGTGGTCCCTGGAGAGTATTTGGAGGAGAGAAGTTGGAGAGGGGAGCAGAGAGTAAACAAGCCCCACTGGAAGTAAGCATAGAAGTCAAAGAAAATGTACCAGGCGTAATAGTTAAAGACTATGCAAACTGTACACTGAATAATGCAAGACACCACATTATCCTTAGCCTGTCACTGAAAATGTCTGGCACGTTGCACTCATCTCCAAGAATTACACTAATTTCAATAGTAGCTTTTACAGGGCAAGCCCATCTGCCCCTGGATTTTTAACTCTCAAAAGCCTAACAAAAGTTAAAATTAAAAAAGGTCACAACTCTTCCTCCCTGCACTCTTCATCTGCCCCATCTCCCTCATGTTTGCCTTTAAGATGATGATGAAATTGCACTGCACTCCAGGCAGCAAACCCTTTGAAAATTCATATCCTCCCCCAAATGGTTCCATTTCCCCAAATGTGTTAGAGACATTGTCTCATGTTCTGCAGTAATTATCTTGACAGGTCAATTATTAAAACAGAAATTAAAAAATTGAATTTAAAACATGATATAGGAGCTTGGCTGCTGGTTTGCCTTTTACTGCTCTTTCTCTGCAGAACGCTCTTGGCACTAATTGACATGGGAACTGCATTGCACCAAAGAGAGAAATTGTCTTCCCCTATCTTGATGCCAGACGAAAGATAACCTCTAGTCAGAGCTCTCTCTCTAGATTTGTGGACATTCAGAGCAGGAACAGCATCCCTGGGCACATGGGTGATTATAGTACCCGTGCTACTAATCTGAATAGGCAAGTCATTTACCTCTACTGGCCTGCCTGAAAGAGCAACCTATTTAGGAAAAGAAACTTAGCATGGAAGAGTAAGAGAATGGATGGAGATCACTGTTCTTGCTTTACTGAAAGGGCTTAAAGGAAGATGTGTATTTCCACCTATTTGCTATCTGAACAGTTTAATAGGATTCACATATCAAACCTTATGAGGGTTTTTTTAAAGAATCCCTTTGAGCTTGTAGGCTAGTAACGTGTGAGTTCTATGTACCTGCAAGATTCACGCTAACAAGTAAACTCTTTGGAGGACGTAGGCCATCTGTTAGTTCATTTTGTTGCAAAATTGACATTAACATGCATTATTGCAAGAAAAATACTTCAGCACATCATAGAAGCAGCTATTGGAAAGGGCACTAACTGGAGTCCTTAAGCTTCTACACCAGTGGAAGAATGCAGCATAAGGAAGAAATTGGGTCCTCAAGGTGCCTTTCAAGGCTGACTGAGAAACTAACTTGACACCTGAAATCTTGTTTTCTGCCCTGTTCTGCTCCTCTCCTGGGTCCTGGGATAATTTGTAATTCAAGCTTGGAAAAAATCCTATGCTATTTCCTTCGGACTTATTCCTTCCACATGTGAAATCTAGTAATTTAAACACCTCATCTCCTTTCATAACTGAGTCAGGAAAAAATATCCAGTGATCGCTGATTGAATCCACATTTCCACAAAGTTCCAGTTATTTTGTTTGATGTTTAAAAAAATAAAATTAAATAAAGGTAGTTAAAGGAATAAGTACACTCTTAAAAAATATACAGATGGTTGTGGCAAATGAATCTGTATTAATCTGGACTTGCAAATAAATCCCTAAAAACCTACTGGCCCTGTTCCTGGGGTGTGATATCAAGCAATGAATTTGAAACCAGAGACAGGTTTAGTAGTAAGTGCTGGTTCAGCTTCACAGAATGGGAAGCAGCTCAGAATGAGTGATGATGTATTTTGGCTTAAAGCTTTAAGAAGAGCCCAGGATAAAGATTGAAAATAAGCTCCATTACCTAATTACTTGGGCCTCAGTGGGAATTGAGGATGCTCAGTATCTTGGAGCAGTATTTTTCAAACTTTTAAGATTTGAGCTCTTCCTCATTAAAGCCAATCGCATCTCCTGAGCTACCTCATGTGGTTGAGGACCTAACTGTATTTCAGATCTTCGTAGTGCTACACTCTACTATTCTTACACGCTGAGGACTGTGAAGAAGCTAACAATGGTGGGATTAAAGGTACCATAGTTAAATCTGAGCGGCTCATGCATCTCAGAGTTGTTCTTTCAGGCTCTCTGCAAACTCCAGCAGAAAATTAATTGATTATATTTGTGTTAGGTTTTCACAGTTGTTTAGTTGGGTTTTTTCTTTTTAACAAACAGAAAAGCTACAGAAAAAAAAAGAATTCTGAGATGGAAAAACCTGCGGAAGCCCTGAGCATTCTTTACATCTTCCTGGAGAAATGAAAGCCACGTGACAAACTGGTTGCAAATTGAATAACTTTCTCGATTTTAAACTGCTTCCACTTTACACAGACAGCATCTCTAACTAAAGAAACTCATATCCCATTCTGAGAATGACTTTGTGTTGTGCTGTCATTAAAGTGGAGAAAACTGAAGAAAGCAACAGAATCTTTCCCATGAAGTTAAAGTCTGTGTTTCCTAGCCTCCTACCCAGATTTTTAAAGTAATGTATTTGTTGAACAGGGATTTTTTGAAACCAGAGGGGACCCTGGCTCATTCTGTACAGATTGTTGGAACAATGAAAATGCCGTAATTGCAGCCACATTGTAGAAGACAAATGGGTAACACTGGGGAGCTGAATTTTAGCCCTCTTCCTCCACATGGCATGTTTCCTGCAGCAATTCCCAACTGAGCCGTCAGAGGAAGAACAAGATGCTTTTTCCTGCATCAGCAAAGCCATTTTGTGTGTGCTAACTCCCAGGTTTAAAATGATCTATTTTTCAGCAGTTGGCAGTTGATGTGGAAGGCACATATTCCACCTGCCATCAGCTTTTCCCTTCCTTTTCCACACTGGTTTACTTATTCTAGGAGGGAACACAACATCAGAAGTATTGAGTATGGTTCCATTCAATAAAGCAATTCTAAATTATTTCTGCCTAAACCCAAACCAACTGCAAACCCCATCGCTCCAGACACATTTTGTCAATGTGTAACAGATTGGTTTGGAGTTGGCCTGCCCTGGGAGAGGTGGAAGGACTGGGTGCTTATGTACAGTAAGATAAGCAGCTACGCAGTGCTCAGGGCAGCTGCCCACTGCTCGTTACTGTTGTAAGACTCTCCAACAGTACAAGCAGAGAGAAGTGGTGTGTTGGCACAACACCCTTCCTGAAGTCCCAAGGCAGCCCGTAGAGAGGGTCCATGACATCAAAGCCTTGGAATGGATGGTACTAAGGAAATGTTGAGTTCTTCCCTACCTGGCACAAAACTGGGCATGTCTAGAGCAAGATTTGCAGAGACATGTGAGTATTGCCAGTATACAGCATTCACAGGTATCCTCAGGTCTTCCCTAACTTGCAAAAGGTTCTTTGCTAAGCACTAACAAGACCACATTATTTGTTGTGTGTTCTGGTGGGTTAGATAGCTGCCTGGCTCTTAGGCAGAGAGCTGCTGGGTCACCAGTGATGCCAAGGTCCCTCTGCAGATCCCAATCTTAGCTCCTCTCTGCTTAAGCATCATCTCTGTAAAACAGAGGGAATTTTTCCCTGTCATCTAGTGCTGTAGGGAGGGTAAGTTCCTTGTGCCTGCAGGAGGTGATTACTGATAAACCTGTTAGGATGTGTGCAGAGTCCATGTATCCAAGCCTCTTACAAAGGTATGGTGGACATTATTTGCCATTTAAAAAACCTGGTCTCTCTTCCTTACTTCCACCAGAAATTACTTTCAAATATTTTCAAATTATTATTATAAATTCAAATTATTTTCAAATAGGTGACGACTTTTGCCATAGAATCAGAAATCTTGGCTCTATTTAGACCAATCTTTCTAATGAGATGTTTAACCAGTACTAAGTTGGGTCTACGTGATGTATGTCAAATGGTGAGCCTATTTAACTTTGCATTAATTATGACAGAAGACTGGAGACGGGAAATAGTCATGGTTGAGAAAGTACCAAATCACAGTTCACTGCAATGAAGCTTCCACTGTACCACAGATGTGATGGCTGTACATATCTCCTCTTTTACCAGATGAAAGAAAATACATCCTAATAATAAAGAAATAAAAACATCCCTTGTATTAAAGCCTGACCACCCTGACCTTTATGCAATGCATTATTGACAATTCCATTAACATTTATTTAAACTTAATTTCCTAGAGCAGGACATGACAGAAAGTAAGAAACATTCATTTCAATTGTAAAACCTTTCACTTTAATGCATCTCTGAATTAATTGTGCACAGTCCTCATATCAAGTGAAATAAATGGGCTGATAATTGATTAGGACCTCAGGGAACAACGAAATCTGATTGGCTAGGAAAAGAGAAGTGATCTATAAAAGGTCAGGATTTTTTTCAAATCACTTTTTTAATAAAGCATATTGATGAAGAAATTATCTGCAAGGCTTAGATGAAATATTCTGATTTGATATATCACTTCTATCAAAGCAAAAATGGGATGGGATGTAACTTAATTCTTGGAAAATTTGAGAGCCTCTTTGAAAGAGATGCATTCTCCTCTGAATCCCAATACTAGGCTTTATTACTCTCTGTAGCCCAGCATGGCTTTTTTTATCTTACCTTTCCATCTTTTTGTCAAGACAGATCTGTCCTTTGCCGAAAAAAGGCTCACGGAAGGAATTTGGGGTGGTTTTCTGCCTTGCCTATTATGAACATTGCGCTTCTAAGATCTCCTCTCTAACTAAGCCTTTAGCTGAGAGGCTGGGATGAGCAGACAGAGATGTCAGTGCTTGTGGTGAGGCTGATGCTCTCACCTTCATCCATGGCCAGAACATTCATATTTGGAGCAAGCCCCTCTCTTCTTAGCTGAACTGTCCTGTCCTCAATCCTCGTCCTTCTCCCAGCTGCACTTTTAGAGTGCTGTGCCCTTCTCTCCATACTTTTGTGCTGACAAAGCACCACAGCAGTTCTTGTGAATATGGGAGTATTACAGCTTTCCAGTAATGAAAACCATTTCAGGTTCTAACTGATAAGGAGTCCTTGTCTCACACCACCAAGCTGATTGCAGCTTGACCACTTTCACTGTCACCAGAAGAAGGTGTTTCCTCTTGTGCTTCTGGCTCATGTTTATCCTGAGCTGACTGATTATTGGTTCGTCTTGATCTTCCTGCAAGTCTCTGCCTCTCTATGAACAGATCCAAAAAGTACTCACTAGTCTTCGTGATGTGCTGATTAAATCAATTAGAGAACACCACTCCAGGGCATTTCCTCCTTGGGCTGGATCCCAACTAATCAGTAGAGCGATAGTAAAATGTTGATCCCCACCTGATGGACAACCTCACTGTCATCCATGAAGGGGATGCTGAAAACATTATGTTTCTGGGAAGCCTTCCAGTGCTGATGACCACACGCACAAAGCACATGTTTATTTGGCTCCTGGTTTTTTTGTGATGATGTATATTGCACTTTTGCTGTCATGTTTTATCAGCACTCGAGTTTCTCAAGAGGAGATGCAACAAGGTTTCCACTGGATGAGCAGACAATCAGCCTGGTGTGGCTCCTGGAAATGTCTAGATTTTGCAGGAGACTTAACTATGTTGTTAGCATTGTCGTCCTCAGCCCAGCACAAAGTAATGTCGTTGCAGATCTGTCCTCTTCAAAGTATTTTGCTGTTGAAAAGTGGTCAGATACTTTAATTTTTCTGTATTTTTATGTTAGTTGTCAGGCTCTGGGAGATTTAAAATCTCCTATTTTTGTTTGTGAAAGTGTCATTAAGATTGATTAAGGAGGCTCAGGGGAGATATTATTGCTCTCTATAACTACCTGACAGGATGGTGCAGCAAGGTGGGTGTTGGTCTCTTCTCCCATGTAACAAGCCATAGAACGAGAGGAAACAGCCTCAAGTTGTGCCAGGGAGGGCTAAGATTGGACATTAGGAAGAATTTCCTCACAGAAAGAGTAGTAAAGCTCTGGAACAGGCTGCCCAGGGAAGTGATGGAGTTACCATCCCTGGAGGTATTTAAAAGATGTGTAGATGTGGTGCTCAGGGACAGAGTTTAGTGGTAGACTTAGCAGTATTGGGTTAGTGGTTGGACTTGATGATCTTGAAGGTCTCTTCTATATCTGTGTATATAGAAGAAGTTTAATGCCTGAAATTGCGTGTAACTCTTTCTCAAACCACTGGTTTGCCTGTTTGGAAGCGGCTTGAGAGCTACTGTCAGTTATAGTTCAAAGTTTATTAAAGAAAATCCAAATCGCTGCTGCGTGTTAGTTCACAAGCAAGTTGACAATGCCTGCAGTCAGAGCAGGAGTCCCTGGGAGTGGACGGCTGGCAACTTCTTGACAGAAGAGTAATCTCCCGGAGTAAGTCATCTCCGCAGTTCCTTGTGTCAGTGAAATGACAAAGGTATGTACCTGACAAAGTAAGAAGAAAAAAAAAAAAAGGAAATAGAAATGAGCAACCTTTAGGGTTTCTGTCTTGTGAAAAGCTTCAGTGTTTCAGGACTTTTTTTATTCATGCTTTGGACAAAATGTTAACTATTGTTTTTTTAAAAGAATAATTATTCTGCAGGAAAAAATATTTGCAGATGTCAGAATATTTTAGTTGGTTTTCCAAATGAAAAATATGAGTTTTTACTTTTGTGTGTGATGAAGCCAGTGTTTTCTTATAGAAACTTCTTTCCATCTTTAGCAACTAGGGGTTTTTTCCTCCCTTGCCTTTCTTTCCCTTTTCCCCTTTTTCCCTTTTTTCCCCTTTTTTTCCCTTTTCCCCTCCCCTCTCTTCTCATCTCCTTGCCTACCCTTGCCTCTCCTCCTCTCATTTCTCTCCTTTTTGCAGATTTGTAACCACTAGGTTGGGTTTTGTATGAAACCTGGCCCATTTTGTTCTAGAATGACCTCAAGCACCATGCTGAGGAGCTGGTTCAAAGCTTTGCCAAATAATTCCCCCAGCCCTTAGATTTTTCTTTTAAAGTCTCCTAGTCAGGTGTTAACTGAGCTTAGTCCTAGTTGTAAGATCTGAAAAGATCACATCTTGCAATGATATGACTGTACCCACCAAATAAGTGTGCTGGTGTGTAAGTCACACTCCGAACTACGTTCATACATCACATACATATTCTGTCCTATTCATTTCAGTAGCACCTCAGAGCTGCTGCTACACCAGAGGAATGTAATATGATGCTGGGTTAGCAAGAGTAAAAAAAAAAAGCTTGCAATTTGGTCTACAGACATATGCATGCCCCTCTCTCAGGAGAAACAAGGGCTGAAATGCAGTATCCCAAAGGCAATTGGATTGTGCTTTTGTCATTCTAACCCAGAAACACCTCTGACCTTCATGTTTTGCTGTCCAACGCAACATTGACTGTAAATACAAGGATTTGTTATCTGCTTACACCTGTGCAAAGAGGGTAAAAGTTCTTTAACTCAGTACAGTAACGTTTGCCTTAATTTTGCACTTTGCAAGCAGAAGAGTGAAAGGTGGACTGTGCAAGAATAAAATCCTCCCTGGCTACCTTACAGATTAGGAAGCACAAGAACTCTTGTACTTTTGAACTTTGGGGTGGGGTCGATCCAGTTTGGCACTTCTTTTTTTCAGCATGATGATGTAGTCCAGCTCCCTGCCCTAAGGCATCTGCACCTAAACCTATGTTCTTCTTTGAAGATATTTTGTCTAACTTTCTTGTAAACATTCAGTGATGGTGATTTGATAGCCTCCCTAGGAAATCTAGTCTTATGGTACACTTCCCTCACAGTTTTTAACAATTAACCTAATGTTTGTGGTAATTTTAGTCTCCTACAACACATCCTGCCCACCAACAGTGGGAAACGAAATTCATCCCTATCTCTCTGAAGCTGTTCTTTCTGCATTTTAGGATTTAGCACAGCTCCCCTTCATATTATCTTCACCATATCAAGCAAAACTAGTTTTTGCAGTCTCTATGCTGTCTTTTCTTTTGCAGACCAGTCGGTCTGTATCTCTTTTAAGTAGGTATTGCTTCAGTGGAGATCTTAATAACAGTTTGGAAACAGTATTTCAGACAATATGCAGATTATAATCTTGTTTGTACAGGATGATCTGTGTCCTTATTTATTTACTTATTTTTCATACAGAGATGCTATGGTACTGTCAATCCATGTTCAGCTTGTGATCCTTTCATACAGAACTGCTACCTAATCTTGTTCTGTACTTGTACAGTTGATTGTTGCTGCCTGAGCTCCACATCATTTGTTGATGATGTAGGTGAGTGTCCTCCCTAATCTATCATCTAGGCCTCAGTGAGAATATTAAATCATCCTATGGAACCTCACTAGGCCCATCTTTTCATTTTGATGGTGAATGATTTTCCAACTAAGTTTGCACTGCTTGACCCTTAGAGTGCTTTTGTCTGGCCCACATTTCCTTATCTTCTTTTTCAAAGTATCATGTCAGTGTCAAAAATCTTCCTGAAGTCAAGATATATGATATTTTCTCTTTTTCCCCTAAAGCTATTCTGCTGTCATAGAAGGAAGCTAGACTGGTTTGGCATGATGTCTTTGTGACAAATCCACATTGGCTATTACTCATCTTTTGGGTGTTTTTCCTAGGTATTTGATTGTTTACTTGTTCCAACATTTTTTCCAGGAATTGGACTTCCTTTCCCTTTTTTTTTTTTCTAAGATACAGCGTTCTTCTTGACATTTTGTAGTTTTCTGAAGCCTTACCCTTCCTCTTGTGGGCCTTGGTGCTCAGAGACATCTTCAGCCAATTCTCTCTCTCTCTCTCTCTCTCTCTCTAATAAATCTCTGTGATTTTCATTAAGCCCAGCCTGTCTGAAAATATGTGTTATCCTGCTACTCTGTACTGCAGCCTCATCATGTGTTCAGAACTTTGTCGTGCTAAGTGCTGGACACGAGTAATAAAGATAGTTCTTTCACTGAAGACCTGTTTAGCTGCACACACGGCCAAGTGAGACTAAGCAGAAGCCTCTGGCCAGACAGAAGGCAGGTTAAACAATGAAACATTCTTCATTAACGTAAAAGATAAAAGCATCCACTTGTACATGGTCTGGTTGTTATCAACTGTTTTGCAGGCATTCCAGCAGGGAGGATTTTAAAGCAGGAGTCAAAAGAGGACAATGTTTCAGCTGGCCTGCATTTTTACACTGCTCTCTCTAAAGCAATAGAAGAGGCAGGTATAAAAACTAGACAAAGGAGTGGGTGTTAGGAGCAAATGGTGAAGAAGAGATCACCTGGGCTGCTAGACTGGTCATTGTGGGCAGAGCTGGAAGGAAGCACAAGTCATGGGCTGAGTTTGTTGCTAAAACAGTAGGGAACACATAAGGATGGGCCTCCTGCTATAGGCTGTCTGCTGGCAGCTGGAGCCCACCGGTGTGTTTTGGTGGCGTGTGTCCCTGGCAGGTGCTTTCACACACCGTCTCTGCCCTGCAGATCACTCAGATGACCTCCCGTCATGGTACTCTAGGCGGTACTGGGGAGGTGGTGTGAGTGCAGCTGAGCCACAGTTTGAATGAAACCTTATTTTGCCTTCTGTTTTCTTCCTCATTTGGCATAGGGTTAACTTGGACAGGTTTGCATGAAGGGGTTAGTGTGATTCAATCTGGTCTGAGAATATTTGCACTCTGATCTGCTCAGCTGCAACTGCTGCCAGCCTATCCGCACAGGGGCCAAGGAGAAGTTTGACACAGACAAGAGGGCTGCATGCTTCTGCTTTGAATGCTTAGTGCTATGGCAGCCAGGGTAGGGAAATAGGGTGCGTGTCCTGGTGGGAAGGATGACCAGAGCAGGGGAGAAATAGAAGGCTGTGAGAGGTCATTGGCCAAAGGTGTTTTTCACACAGAGACTTTGGAGAGGTCTGGGTCCTAGGTGGGGGCTAAGGCACTTAACAGTTCAGAGATATTATTTTTGGCTGCTAGAACAGCTGAAATCAAATTGGCCCGAAGTGGCAAAAGACTAACTATCCCAGCCTTTTCTCCTGGTACATCTGAGACTGTTCTTGGAAATTATTATTTTAATGGTTGATTAATGAGTTGTGAGCCACAGGGGGTAATTAGTCTGTTAATCACCAGGTTCAGCAACCTCACCAGCCACTCGGATTGTTCTCAATGGCAGCTCTTTTACCTTGCGATACTGAACTGGCGTTAAGGAAGACTGTTAATCCTGTGATCCTCCAGTTGAGCCCAGCCTTGCCAAAGAGCATTAAGCTGTACATATTCTACTTCACACCATGGAGTGCTTTGCTGTAGAGATTGTTTCTGCATCGGGCAGCTTCATTAATTTCAGTCATTGCATCTTGCTGAATAACGAGAGAGAAAAGTGCACTGGCTGAGGGTTTGATCCTGCTGCCTCAAAGTTTTAAATAAATAAGGTAGAAATGAAGAATAAAGCCCTCTAGCTCCCATGTTGTGCAGGGCCCCAGCCGAGCCGGTTGGCTGTGTTTGCCAGAGTGCCGCGGAACTCTGCTGCAGGTGTTCTCTGTCACAGCCACACATGGTGGAACCAGGCGCCCTGTGAAATCCCAAAAAGTGCACTTCCTCTGCTTTGTCAGCACGGCTCCCCTTTGCCTGCAAGGGTTTTCAAAAGCATGAGGGAAATGACTCACCCAGCAGAATGTGGGAATTATCCTGTTTAGCTGCTCTGCTTTATCCTGTCAGAAACTCACGATGAAAAACTCTAGTCTCAAGAGACCAAAGGGGCTCCCACATAACTGACAGACACCAACTGTCTGAGAGCACTCAGATCCTGTTATCGAAAGGAGCCTGACCCCTGTGCTGCATCTCCATTTATCATCATTTTAATCCAATTGGAAGTCTTTTCAAAAGTCTCCGTGTTCTTTCATCCTTTTCCCATTTTCTCTTACCCCAAATGTTCTCTTCTTTTCTCCTTTTTTTGTTTACTTTTAAACTTCTCTCCCTCCCAAATATTTTTGTTCTTTTAACTTGGAAAAGGATAATTTTTTAGAGATTATTCCAGGCCAAAACTTAAATTAGTATGAAGAGAAGATTACTTCACCAAAATCAGTGGAGTTAGTCCAGATTGAGCTGTTGAACTGGGAAGAATTCATCTGGCTAAGTCACTTTTTTTTTTTTTTTTCCTTTTTAATCTTCAAAGTGATCCTGAAATGCACCAGACAGCAACAAAAGAGAGTTTACTCATACAAGCTAAGGCCCACATTTCTCCAACTCCTGTCTGTCCTTAAGGTAGTTAAGTATTACTCTGGCAGGTATTTTATACTCAGAGTGAGAGGTGGTTCTTACCCATGAGGTCTAAACCTTTCTTCATGAAGGCATTTAAATGGCTGAGCACTTTTTAAACACTTGGGCAGAGCACTTGTGTTTTTAACTTCCTGTATCTGCCTAAATGAATTCTGAATCACTGTCCAAAACAGTCAGGGGAAAAAATACCTTTGTCATTCTTGGTTTATGGGAAGAAGAATAATGAGGATATTGCATTTGAGGACAGGCTGAGAGAGTTGGGGTTGTTCAGCCTGGAGAAGAGAAGGCTCTGGGGACAGTGGCCTTGCAGTACTTATATGGGGCCTGCAGGAATGATGGGGAGGAAATCTTTATAAGGGAGTGTAGTGATAGGATGAGGGGTAATGCTTTCAAACTAAGAGTAGATTTAGATTAGATATTAGAAATAAATTCTTTACTGTGAGGGTGGTGAGGTACTGCAACAAGTCACCCAAAGATGTTGTGGATGCCCCCTCCCTCGAACTGCTCCAGGCCAGGTTGGATGGGACTTTGGGCAACCTGACCTAGAGGAAGGTGTCTCTGCCCGTAGAAAGAAGGTTGGAACTATGTGATCTTTCAGGTACCTTCCAACCCAAACCATTCTATGATTCTGAATGATTCTGTCCCTTGAAAATAGAATCTTGCTGGCACAGTCTTCCTGACTGTATTGCCTGTCCACGGTGGGACCTTAGTCAGTATCTGGCCGTGATGATATGTTAGGCTGTGGAATATATCTTCTTTTTGAGTCCCCATTCAGCACAGAGAGTCACAGGGGACTGTGGAAGCTGGGGAGAGTCATTCTTCATTCTGCCGCCCAGTTAGTGGGTGATGCTCATGTGGTTGTCCAGTGCTTTGGAACCAGAAAGACTTTAAATGTCTCTGGGTGCACCTGGGGGAAGGTGAGGAAGAACTGCTGATACCTGTACTCAGATCTAGAGGCTTGAGGGACCATAGCACAATTTCTTGCTAAGTGAGAACTCCTGAGGTACAGATAGGCCCCTGGAGTATGGGGCTAAGGGACTGCCTACTTCTGTGAACACTCTGAAGTGGTTAGAACAGAGCACAGAGGCTGGAGAAATAAGGAGGAGGCTGGAGTTTTCAAATCAGTTTTTATTTTTGTTAGGGAAAAAAAATCAGCTGATGAAATTAATCAGAAAAAGATAGAGCAAGCTTAAGCTCTGAAATTGTGTATTTTGCCTCAAATCTGGCATGAACTAGTTAACTAATGCAAAGGGCTGCATGAAACATCTTCCTTTTCATGGTGTCAAACACCAGTCACGCTTTGCCCTTATACGTACTCTGGTATTATCGGAACCCATCAGTGTTTGTGCAGTGTTATTGGAAAGCTGCTGACCACAAAGGCATGTGTTCTGAAAACAAAATGAAGACCAAATAATCTGAACATGGGGTTTTTTTTCAGTATGTTTTATGCATTTTATCTGAATGATAGCTAATACTGCCAACAAAAACCCCTGAAAATAGTAGTCAACAAAAGGTAGGCTGAGGCTTAGGAAGGGCCGAGGTCTAATTCTGGCTGTGCTGTGACTGCATTACCCCAAAGGTGCACTGAAGCTGAGCTGTTTGGCTAGCTCTGTTTTTTCCTAAGCATTCCTGCCTCTCCCTCACCCTTTGGTGCCAGGGAAGGTGGCTGCATTACAGATCTGTGATGCCTCAACTATTTGTGTTCGCTGGCAGCACTTTTGTCTCTGTTGGTGCATGGTGTGGTTTGGAGTGTCAAGGCACAGGGCCCTTGCCTGTGGGTGATGGTGGAGGAAATGCAGAGCTCATGGGGCTCACTGCCTTCCTCTGTAGGGAAAGAATTGCACAGGACCAGCTGTGTCCTATTTAAAGCATAATTATTTTGAAGGCTAATTGGGTAAAAATATAGATTGTGGAAACAACGGTGTTTTTGTGAAGATGGAAGAATTACAAGTGTTTTACCAAGTGTTTTACCAAGTGTTTAACCAAGCCATCCTTGAACCATTCTGACCTTCAGATTTTCAAAACTGTTTTTGGAGAAATCCTATTCTCTGCTCTTCTCCTCACATGTTTTTTTCAACTACTGTGTAGAATCAAGAAATCACTAAGAAAAAGATCTGAATCTTCACAAGCTCTGTTTGGATTGGCACTAGAATGTTAGGGAAAGCTTGGGAAAGACGGAGTTAGGGAAGTTGCTCCTTTGGTCTGGAACATGATTCATATGAATCAATTGCAGCAAAACCTTTGGGTTTCCAGTGTTACCTAGTCCTGAGTTTCTAGTCATTCTTTCTCAGCCCTGTCATGTACAATAAACAGACAAGAAGTTATTCAGAATCCCTATAAACTTGCACGGGAAACTTCATGTCATTCTCTCAGTGCAGTGTTTGTGTTGGGAAAGAAAAGATGGTGGCAAAAATAAGGCTGAAATACCATAAATAGATTATACACCATCTTGAAAGTATTACAAACATAGTTATGGATATGTATGGTAAAAATTTCACTGTACAGGGATATTACAATTGTCACTTACATGAGAATATTCTTAGTATGTAACAAGAAAAGGAAAGCTTGAATTATTTATTCTAGCTGAGCTTAAATTATTTCCATGCAAATGTTTCTGAATGGATAAAACTGAGAATATATTGCCCTTTAAAGTAATGTTAATAGAAGAAATAATGTTACTAGAAATGCATAATTTAGAGGCGCTAAAACCACCAAATTCATGCAGCGTGTCAGGTATCACATGAAACTTAATATTGATCTGACTCTGAAAAGTGGCTGGGTAAAGCTGGAGTCTTGCTCAGTAGATCTGTTCATTGTTTGCATTTGCTGCCTTTTCTGACAAAAATACCTTGTCTTGCTTGATATCCCCATTAGCGCTGCGGTGTCAGAGCAGCCAGGGGAAAGGATTGACTCCAATTTGTTCTTCTGCATGACAAGCAGAATATTCTTGCTAGTTCATTGTCATTTCAGTACCTGTCCAAATCTACTTCATAAGCTGAAGGCAGAGCAGCTCCCTGTGCTTTAGTGAGGCTGTCGCTAGGGCTGTAGTGCTTTTCTTGCTTGCCTGGATGCTAAACAGACCCGAAGGAATCCAGCATGACTCTCTGATCCCAGGCTCAGTTTGCAGTGCCTGTGGTTGTGAAGGAATCCATACAATAACTGCTCTACCCAGCAACTGCACGGATCTCTTAGCCAAAGACAAGCCTGGAGCCCCATGCTGTAATTTTAACAAACTCTTCTACAGCTTCCCTTGCTGAGCACATTATGGCTTTTAGAAGGCTTCTCGGGAGACAGAAGGGAATAATCCTCGATAAATAATTCATTTAACAATTCTCTTTTTTCCTATTCACAAACAGTTGTGAAATTCTTACATTGATTCATTCTTTGAAATGATTTTCCAGTGACTTCATGGAAAACTTACTAAGGTTTCAGACCGTGTCAGTTGGAAATGCTAGAACTGCCTGTGCCTTCACGCTGTGAGGCGCGTAACTAACTGCTGTGAGTTCAACGGCGTAACTTGCGCTGTACAAATAGCAATGTCTTCAATAACGTGCAAACGGTGAAGTACAGAATATTGTGTCTGGGCAGTTTATGTTGGTGCTCTAGGTCACCTAATCAAACCTGGGAAACACAATCACGTACCTTTTGTGGCTCACAAGTTATGATCTGGATTTTAGGTGGGATGTAATGCCAACACACATAGATAGCGTGGCTGTAGCTGCCAAAGGTGTGCTCGTAACAACAGTATATGATACCTCTGGGGCTTCCTCTTCACTTTGGCTTTGGTTTTATTTGGGTTTGTTGTGGGGTTTTTTGTTTGGTTGTTTGGTTTGGTTTGGTTTTTTGGGGTGTTTTTTTGTTGTTATTGTTTTGGTTTTGTTGTTGTTCGGTTTGGGTTTTTTGTGGTTTCTTTCGTGGGTTTTTTGTTTTTGTATTTTGTGGGTTCGTTTGTTTTTCTTTTTCTAATCTAAAGCATTAGTACTGTGTATATTGGTGATATTTGAAGGGAGAACATATTCTCAACCGACCTCTACCTTTAACCAAATTTTTAATCTGGGAATTCATTAGAATTTATGTGCACTGGGAGCAATAGAAAAGTTTTATTTTGTGAGGTTTTTCTCATGATCATAACTCAGAAGGACTGCAGAATGTATTTGCTGGTCTATTTAGTAAGGGTGTACTTTACCATCAGTGCTCAGGGAGTTTGTAACTTTCATAAAGTCTGGTCAGGAGTTCCCAGAGGAGTTGTATAAGGTTTGGTTGTGTTTCTTATTTCAGTGTGAACAAAAATGTACCTGAGAATTTATTGAAGTTATAATAGTCACCTCTTTAAACTGGAAGGTTTATTGCAATGAACTGTATTTTTCTGCTCATGATAGCCATCATGGCTGCTGACCAGTGTTTGTGACCTTTTAAACTAAGCTGGCACAGTCCCAGTTCCCTCACTAGGTATTAGGCAGGTATTCAAGCTGTAATCTTTCCACAGTTGATGTAGATTGACAGCCAATCCCACAAAAACTGTGGGAATAAGGACTTCGGTAGACTGTAACTGAAGTTGCTAGAGATGATGAGTGTCAAGAGCACAATGTTGGTTTCAGCAAAATTTGCACCTGCTTATATCAGATTTGCACTTCTCTCCAGCAAAGAGGCAGTGGATGTGTCTAAGCTTCCAGTTGCAGAGCTCTGTGGTATGTTGCTGTTCCTGTCTGCTGGGACAACGCTATGGGTAGGTCCCAATGACCTGACCAAAGCATGAACCAGACATCCCTGCAGCTTTGTAATGGCCCTAATAACTCATGTTAAGGTGAACAACTTACTTGAAAATGCAGCCATTTGCTGTAACGTGCTGTTCACACAGATTTGCCTGCAGGCTGAGGTAAAGGCAGTACAATGTCAGGTACAGGGACTCGGTGCAGGGGCATTCCCCATGCTGTCAGACTAACCAACTGCTCCTTTTTTTCTTGTTGTCTGATTCGCCTCCATTGAATCATTAATGTACCTTATCAAACAGAAGCAGGGCTGCTCATTTGCCATTCCTTGGGTATGTCTACACATATGCCTTGTTATCTGAAGTGAGCCACTGGGCTGGAAGACTTCTGCATACATATTCTTTTATCAAATCTTCTTGTAAGGTTTATTTCAGCCTATAATATTTCAGCCTACTTTTGCAAGCTCCCTCCACTACAGACTGTTCTGAGAGCCTCAAAGTTTTCCCACAAGCCTCTAAATCCACACAGCCCAGGCTTGTCTAGCAGGTACCATGCCCTCCTGTGGTCTTCTTTACACAGATGATATCACTAGCACAGCTACTTCTGTTTACAAACGACTACTGTTAAAGAGCTATTCAGTGAAGAACCCTGTTCTCTTTACTGCTTACTTCTTTCTGTTCTGTCAAACCTGTTCATTTTGTGTATGGGGGACGGACATGCAGAGTTTCCTTCTTAGAGGACCCTTCTAATACCTATCCTACAGACTGGGAACTCTTCAGTCTAGAGATGGGTTTCACATAGCCTACCTGGAAGCAGTGTCAGACCTAAACCACTACACACTTGGCTCCTTTCCATGCTATCTCCTATCAGTCTCTGAAGGAGGCACTGTTATCCAGCTGAGATGATGTATTGTATGGGATTTGCTTATTGCAATAAATCTCGAAGAGGGAGGAAGAGACTCCATAGCAGAGCTGTGGTAACACATCGCTTCTTAGGGCATTTGCCTTGTGGTACTTCCAGACTTAGCCTGGACTACATGGTACATAAAATTCAGGCAAGAACTCCTGCCCTCTGGAAGTTTGAGGATCTGTTGAGATTTGCACCTGTGTGTTCTGCTAGATGTCAGATTCATTGTTTGTAAAGACATAAAGGTCAGTGTTTGACTTCTTTGCTATCCAGAATGACTATTTTTCCTTCAGATCTCAGTCAGCTGAACAAAAACCCACAGAGTAGGTTATCCTCTTGATTGAGAAATCTGAGAACGAAATGGTGGTTGTGAGGCACCTAAAGGAGCTTTTCCTTTTGTCTGTGGGCAGGAGTATCAATTCTGAGGTAAAAATACACGACTGCCAGCCCCTGAACAGGCCAAGGTACTCTCCCAGTATAATGTAGAGACTGGCACCTGGCCTACTATAAATATTGCCAGTTCCCCTGTTTGCCCATCCTGTTTGTAGAGTTTTTCTGATATTGCTATGGCACCATTCATCCCTTCCTCACTGCAAAGCAGTGGGCACCTGGCAGATGGCAGCTCATTCCCCAGGGGGCTCCATGGCTGTCACAGAGAAAAGTGGTGCCTCCCCCGTGACTGTTGTTCTCATGTGCCATGTCACAAAGTCAAGACTCTCTTGGTATCATGTGCTGCTGTGTCCCTTCAGACACTGCAGGGCTCTGTCTTAGGTTAGATGCAGTGACATTTTGTCTCTCTCTGCTGCTTCCTTGAGCATCGATTGGTGTATCTGCCCTTTGCTCTCCTCTGCTTTCTCAGATGCAAATAAAGGAGTCTCTATTACTCCCTGAAGTCCCACAGATGGCCTAAAAGGACCAGAGCAGGCTCTCGTGTCTCTGCCACTTCTCTGTGTTACACCGTGCCGGTTTTTGCAGGTGTGTACCTGTTTAAAGAGATCACAGGGGGGATGCCTCCTACTCAGCTCTGAAATACTCTGAAAAACACCACTCTTGGTGTCCCTGTCATATTTTTTCGGAGCAGCTCTGAACCACAAGATGCATACAAGACAGGAGAGAAAGCTCATTCTTGTGAGATTTCATGTTCCCTGAACACCTCGTCTGTGCCTCTCTACATTTCACCTTTGGGCAGAAACTGAGCACTTCTAATCAAGGCTAAAAGGATGCTATTTTCCTGTCTGTGAAAGTGATGGGTTTTCTGTGACATTTTTTGTGTTGGGTTTTTTTTGTTTGTTTTGTTGTTGTTGTTTTGTTGTTGTTGTTGTTGTTTTTTAAAGCAGCAAAGCCAAACTTAGGAGGTGCCTACAGAGATTTAGGTTGAGTCCAGGGCAAAATCTGAGGCTATATGAAGATGTAATTAATAGGGTCTATGTAGCCTTTCAGATTAGAGTGAGAAGGGAAGAGTGCCTGCTGGTGTTTGTAAGTGTGTAACAGCACATTGAGGTCTTCTGAGCCTAGCTTCTTATATATGGTGAAGGAGCAAAAGAAATTAATGGATATATCTGGTATGAGCATGGTTCTCTAACATGGTCTCATAAAATGAACCATCCAATTGGAGTATGATTTATGTCCTCCCTCCCATGCCCAGACAACAAAATGAGACCTAGGGTTTCAAAAATAAAATGGCCTCTAAGGACAGCGTTTTGGCACAAGATAAGGCAAGCTCAGGCTGCCTGATCAGAGACACCAGCTTCTGTGGGAAGGTGCCAAACCACACAGCTGTAACAAAAGGTGGGAGTCCCGTTTCCCTGTCGGTCTGCCTTGGTGGGCTGCTGCTGGTGGCTTTTCTTGTGGGGAGCTAGTGTGCAAGGTGCTGTATTGCAGTTCTGGGTTTGCTTCTCTGCTCCTGAGCTGCAGTTCACTGTGCCACAACTTCTTAGGGTTTTTTTTCTTTCTGTGTTGCTCTGACTTACAGCGATGTCATGTTACAAGATGCACACTTTGTATCTGCTGATGTCAGCAAGAAAAGAAGGAAATCGTCTTTTCACTTAAAGTGTTGTAAATCAGCCCAGTAAACTAGACTATACATTACGCTTTTGTTACTGAGAGTTAAATTACAAGGAAACGAATGGTGCATAATAATTCCCCGTGTCACTGAATTCTCAGCAAAATAGTCCTCACACGAGCAGGTTTCCAGCGCTCGTCCCGTCGCTGTGGAAGAAGCGCTCTCTAGTGGCTTTTTGTCTGAAACAATTGCTGCTGGGTGCTGGCAGAACAGCTCAAAATAGATTCATCTACATGCAGAGACGGGTGATTATGACAGGAAGTTGTGTTCGGATAACTCATGTTATCCCTGTCCATGACTTGTTTGGGTGAAATAATATATTCCCGAGAAGACTAAGGGGTTCTTTTGTATTTATTGAAGGCATTATTAATTAAACAGGGAGCTCGTGTTTATCGTGTTTGCAGTCTTATTTCATCAAGGATAAAATAGTAACCAATAATTCAAATTTGAAAAGTAATGTTTATTTCTGTTCCCAGTTGAATTTGGTGACCAGCACTAATAGGGCTGTGCTTTCCTCAGCTGGGTTTGGCGGTTGAAGGCTGCAGAGTGAATCTGCACTGCTGGTTTCCTGAGAGATTTAACAGCTGAGTTTGAATAGATCACCAAAACAAAACTTGGAAACAGACAAAACCAGGTCCGCGTTTACATACCTCAGGTAGCCATTTCTGTGTGCAATATATGCACAAGGATGTGTACAGCTAGGTATAACTAATCCCCCCTTTCATGCCACATTTACAAATATCTACAGCTACGTTGTCAAAAGGAATATTAAAAAAAATCCCGAGCATTCAACCATCTGGGACCATCCCAGTGGTATGGGAGCTAAGAAAGGGGGATCCTTCATGTACAAGTCATTCTTTCAGGTAGGAAGGGCGCCCAGGAAAGTGGGTTTGTTCGCAGCATCCTTCCTCACACCACTGTAAGGCAGTAAGCCTTACAGCCTGCTGTTCCAGGAGAGTTCAGGTAAGGGCTTGACATGTGTTTTGGGCAAGACGTCCTGCTGCAGGATGACGGTATGAAGGATATAACCTCTTTTGTGGTTGCTAACACAGGGTAGTAGTTGCTCAGCCCTTCTGAATTCAAGAGAATTGCAACATTTGCAGGTTGAGAAAAGCTCTAATAGGGATACATAATTTTGCAGGCTGAGTCAACAAGAGCACTATCGCTCTTCCATCTGCTGGTCCTCCTCAGTTTCAGCTTCTAATGGGATGCTAAACATTACACTACTTCAGAGATCTTCTGTGGAACATGGAGCCTGTGTTGTAATTTGATTTTTGGAGCTGTGGGCTTGAGAAACTGTTCTCCAAGAATGTACTGCTGTTCCACACTCAGAAAACTCAATGTCCATGTCATGTACGTATGAGTATGTGATTCTAGCTGTATAGTCTACAACATGATACCATTAGAGAAAACTAGTCAGGCTGAAAAGGTACGACACCTTCATCTTAGCAACATTTTTTAGGAGCTTAACTCAAAAACCCCAAACTGAAGCATTTACTGATTCCAAACGGTCGTCAGCCCCAGCCCTCAGTGGTGCTGCTTTCTGTGGAACTGTTTGCAAAACAACTTCTGCAATGCTCAGTTTTGCAGCTTGGTGTTAATAGCAAGATGTTACCAGTGTACTCAGGACATGAAATGTACACTGCAGCACTTTCATTTCTGTAGTTCAGCTGCCCCTGTCAAGGAGAAGGAAGTCCTCAGGGGATAGGGAAGGCAGCTCTGAAGGGCTGCTACTCTTCAGGTTTAATCCAGTCCTTCCATGAGTCAACACCCTCCACTTTGTGCTGCCTGTCTATCGGGGCATCCAGCCAGTAAGAGCACAGGAGGACATTATCAGGGTACTTAGTTGTCTGAGTACCTATTGTTTGCATTTTGCAAAAGTGTACACATTGATAATGTGAGGTAATGAGAGATTAAAGGACGGTGATGTATGAAGAATTGATTATCTGAGCTTCTAAGCAGAGCAAGAGATGGCTCTTCATTTGAAAACCTTTTTTCCCCTCTAATAAACACTGAAAGATATCATTTTGTGTTAAAAACTAATGTATGTGGCTCTTTTTTTTTTAAGGGTAAGAAAAGAAAGAAAGAAAGAAAATGCTTTGTTTCTCAGAGGCACCATATGTAGCACATGCTGCAGTTGCTATGGTAATTATTCGCATTTTATTGAATAGCACTGCAAGGGGTTATACAGAAATGAATCTGACTGGACAAAGTGCTTGTTAGAATGAATATGTCCAGTTATTTATAAAAGCCTCCATAAAGCACTCAAGGAAAATAAGGGAGGGAGGGAGGGAGGGAGGGAGGGAGGGAGGGAGGGAGGGAGGGAGGCAGGGAGGGATCGAGGGCGGCAGGGAAGTATTAATTCCTTTCTCGAATCCTGACTAGATAAAGACCTAAGCACCTCACCACATCAACGCCCAA
>WUAM01000107.1:16617135-16664367 GCA_024336885.1 Actenoides hombroni
GGAGAGGGGGGAGGGAGGGGGGGGGGGGGGGGGGGGGGGGGGGGAGGGAGGGAAAAAAAGAGAGAGGAAAGCTTTTATAAAGCTAAGACCAAAACAGTGACATAACATCTTTTTTCCCTCAATGGGAGATGGCATTCCATGAGCCGTCTTACAGAAGAAAAACTAGCCAACTAACTTTTGTTTATGTAAAATATTAGCAGACAAAAAGGGGAGTAATTTCTGCACACAAATACTAGTGGGGAGCCAAGCTTGAGGCTCCAGTAGGACTTAAAGGGTTAACTTTGGTTTGACAGATTTGGCTATGTTTGTACTTTCCTTGTCCCTAGCTGGGTCAGACAACTGAAGCCTCTCTTTTTTAGTTCTGGTGTGCTTTAAATCTGGCTTTTCAAGGGGAGCACTCATCTCCTGAGCTGACTGAAATCCTGAAAGGATGAATTACCGGTGAGATAACAGCTTCCAAGATTTCAGAGCTGGCCAAAGCTGATATGGCTTGAGGTCTCAGCCTAAACATGATCTACAACTGAACTATTCTACTTTGGTGTTTCTTTGAAACATAGCATTGCAGTTAATGGAGCTATCCATGCAAGAAAACTTAGGCAATGTAAATAAATTAACAGGAATTAATTCAGCTAATTAATTTGATTGCTGTAAATTGACAAAATTTTACCAAGTGCATAAATCATGTCTGCACATTTTCTATAAGAAGATGATTAGTGTGCCTTGATGTCAGAGGCAGAGATAAAGCTCAAGACCTTATTGTACTTAAATCTAGAGAAATATACTCTTCCAGTGACACAAGTGAAATGATGTCCTTGGACTGCTTATAGCTAAGGCAATGACTGTATAGATTGACATCTACAGTGACCGAATTTTGTGGACTTAGGAAGGATGTAATGAGGAGAGCCACTTAAAGATCTGTACATGCTGAAGTTCTAGTGAACTTTGGCAGCACAGATTCTGGGCAGTTACTATCAACTAGAACTCTGTCATGGTTTTTCAGCTCTCCGGAGAGTCACCAGTGCTTTCAGGGTTCACATCAAAGGTTTATTTTGTGGTATCAGAGCCCTGTGTCAGAGTGCTGTGGATGAGGTGAAAGTTAGCTGGAGATTTTAACAGTGTTAAAACAAGGCTAGCAAGCTCTGCTGGTGCTGGGTCATCTTTTAGTGCTGTGCTTGGACAGCACCTTTTATAGTTAGGTTGTGATGAGTGAGTTGGTTCTGGAGGGGATAAGGCTTGTACCTTTTCGGTGAATGACACAGTCAACGTAAGAATGTGTCTGCTAGTTAAACTTGCAGGTGGTACCAGGCACAGAGGGCCTGTGGGCACATTGCTCAGCATGAAGAGAATTCAAAAAGGTATTTTCAGTTTGGAAATCTGATCTGAAAAACAGTAGAATGAAATTCTGTTAGACCAAGGTACAAATGTCTGTATCTTATTAGGAGTAACGTGTTGCAAAAATGTCAGATAGGGAACAAAGAAATAGATAGAAACTCTGCAGAGCCAGGAGTCAAAGGTATGATGGCTTTATAGCAAAAGCAGAAGTGCTAGCATATATGCATATATATATGTATATATTGTGTATAAATTATGGACAACACTTTTCTGCTGTATTTAGTACTTGAACTAGTTATCCATTTTGGGGTACTGTAATTCAATGTATGGCTTGCCTGTCTGGGAAGCAGAGATGACTGCCAGCAACTGTCAGAAATTTAGAAAATGTGGCCGGTGAAGACAGACTGAAGGATTTAAGGTTGTTCAGTCTACCACAAGATACTTGGGGAAGATATGATAAATCTATAAGCAGGAAAAATTTCACTTCAAAGAAAAGAGAATAATCTGTTTTCCTTGCCCATAAATATAGTTGAAGAGAAGCAATGGGCTTAAATGGAGCATGAGATTTAAGTCATGATTAGGGAAACCTTTTGCATTGTAAAGCTAGTGGAAGACAGGGTAAGGTTGGATGCCCCTGACTGTGAGGCATGGAACAGGTAGAGATTTTCCTATTCAAGGAGGAGGAGGTAAACAAGGCCATCTTCAGAGGTCTTCATGCTCCACTTGCCATGATTATAGATAAATCCTCATAAATCCATAACACATAACATAATATGTATAACGGCTCACAAGTCTTACTAATTAAAGATGCAAACTTGCACCAGGACTGAGTTTTTGATTAAAATTCTTTATGGACTGTGCTGCTTCTTTGAAAGATTCTCCCAAGGAAGTTAAAAAACCAAAACACCACAGATTGAGTAAAGTGGAACATTGGGAAAAGTAGAGAAGAATTTCTTAAGAAACAGTGTATGCCCAACTGAAGGAGCTGAAGGAGCTGAGTCCAGTTACTTAATGTCAGAAGAACTGTAAGGACAGTCTCCCTTCCAGAAAGAAGGTTGTCTTCTAGCTGACCCTGCATATGAATTACATTGAATTCAACTACCTTGTCAACATTAAGGTGAGCCTCTTTGCTTTGGGAAAGAGGCTCTGCATAGGCTGTGAGAAAGGTAGCTGGGTATAGACAAGAGCCATTGTCCCATGTCTGGTAGCTCAGTTTTTCAGGTGAGAAGAAAGGATCTCTGAAGCATAAAGGACCACAACTCCTGGGGTTCCTCTGCACTTTGCAATCCGCTCTGTGCCACTTGGCCTCCTCAGGCAAAGCAATGGAGGTGAATGTCCAGAAGCAATATCTCCATTTCTCTTCCCACTGCAACATTTTCTCTTGAGCATAGGCCACAGTTTGCCATGTCATATCTTTGTCCACACAAAGCAGTTGGCCTAGACTGAGACTTGGTTTCATTGCATTGTGGTGTCCAGATACAGCACCCAGCTAAGGGGGTTGGAGGTGGAACATCACTGTGAGGACTCCCAAGGAGCAGATATCATGTTGTGCCACTGAGAGGTCTCTTCTGGTAACAAGGAAAATTGCTTTAACAAGCTGTCCTCAGGGGTGTCTCAACACAGGACTTTTCTGGCTCAAGTATTTGTGCTTGGTTGAGATTGGATTTCACAGTTGTTTTCTCCCTCTGTTCAGAGCTTCCTCTTTGTGCTAGAGAGGAGATATGTTTTGTCTGAGCATGGGATTTGGTCTGCCACCCTTGGAGAGCCATCTTCCAAGCAGATGGAAGGGAGATTCAGCAAGCAACCCCTGCAGCCAGAAACAGAGATGCTTTTTTAGCTGGCACATGGGGAGCTTCTTTTGCCTGCAAGTCTGTGTCCATCTCCTCACCAACTCCCACTAATTATGTCAGCCTGTCTTTCACTCAACTTCCAGCAGCTCCTTTTCAATGCCCACATCTGTGACTACCAATTAACACAACAGCAAGTCTGCACAGCACTAGCAGGCAGCCCCCTGTAGCCATAATGGCATTCAAATACTGTTTTGACCTGAATTAATTCTCTTTGTTGGACAGTCACAGCCTTATGGAGGCTGTAGTTACAATGGTAGCCTTAGTTCTGCGGATATAATGTAGCAGTGATGTACTGAGAACAAACAGGATTACAAGGCAGTCCCTATGCCCAAATATTCGCCTCTTAGATCATTTAAAAATCTTTAAGAATTCATTATGGCTGAGGCTGAAACGTACACTGTGTGATTACATGCTCACTGCTAACAGCAAAGCTTGTCACTTGCTATGGGGAAGCAGGCAACAGAAGAGCAGAATTCATTTTTGAGCAGCATGTGACATAAATAGCAATCTTCAAGGGGTTCGCCGTTAAAAACATCACCAGAAACTCAGCTGTAATCTAAAGGACTTGGGAAGGCAATGTTTTGAGAAGAGATTGTCGTTTAGCACATAAAATATTTAGATAAGGCACTACAGATATTGTGCTCAGCTTCCCAGAAACTCAGAGGACACCTGACAATGCAGCTTAGAAGTTCAGTGGTGGGAGGACAGAAGAGCAGAATCAAGAGGAATGGAAAGCTTATGTTGTGTAAAGAAATTTTGTAGGAAGTACTCCAAAGCCTCAGTCTGTAGGGGACTGAAGGCAAAGAAAGCTGGTGACTTAACAGTAAAGTATGCCCAGACATTGCTATAGCAATGAAGAGTGCCTAGGAGCCATATTCAGGTTGCTGAGGGCAGAAATGTCAGAGAAAAGGATGCCTGAGGGGAGCTGAGAGGCTCAAGGAACTGATAAATGAAATGGGAATGGGGAATGGATTTACAACTTTTCACGTTTTCTTACAACCAAGTAACTGTTGCCCTGAGAAGCCCAACATGAAAGCTTAGGGTGGGCTTAGTCTGTTGCTGAACACCTCTTTCCCAAAGATGGGCTGTAGTTAGCTTGCTCCAGGGGAGCTCTTCCTCTAGAAGAGTTGCTGCCTATTTCCTCCACAGTCTACAAAAGCCCTCGAGTGCCTGCTCTCAGCCAGAGTAGCCCACCAAGTAGTAGGATAAAATAGCTAGTTAATTACCTCAGTAGTTGGGCACTAGAGCCCTGTATGAGAAGAGCTGCTACAGCTGAATCACTTGTGTGCTCCACGGTACAACGGGCAGGGTGGCAGGACCCAGTCAGGATCCTTGCACTTTTCAGTGTGCCGGTGTGTGAGTGGGGGACTGCAGCCCTGGGGGTTGCCAACCAGCAGCCTCCCTGCACACTGCATGTACTTCAAAAAAGAAATCTTTATTCTGATATCCCACATCTGTCTGAATGAATGGCTTTCTCAGGAAAGACTTCACGAGGCTTTTATGGAGCTTGTGTCGTTTGAAAGCCAGAGACATGGAGACAAGCAATATATTTTTGATTAAGTTACCCTGACCTCTACAATCAGAACGGGAAAAAGAGAATAAAATAAAACAAAACCCTTCTGTGTTTTTAAAAGGAATTTAAATGTTTAAAGCTTCTTGAATGTGTAAATTTAATGGAAGTGCAAATCAGTAACTAAGTTTTTAAGGCTCTGTGGAGAACCTATGTCTTCCACCATTACTTAAAGACAAGGACCTTAATATAAAGCACAGGGTGTGGGGCAGATTCTAACTTCATCGCTTTATGTACCAGATCTTTCAGAGCCAACGTCTGGCACGTATGACATCCTGCCCTTCTGTTACTATTGCCAAATGCTTCCGTGGCTAGATCTGCAGAAGCACATTTAAGGGGAAAGGTGTATATTTTTGTGTTGCCTTATTGCTGGAAAATGAAATACAACTCAGTGCAGATAGTCTGACAGAAGGAAGGAATGTGATGGAGAACTGAGCTGAGGAAGAGAGAGAGAGATGTGGAGTGCTGTCTGATTACACCCAAATTCTGGTTTGCAGCCATACACTTACTAATGAAATAGTTTCTCTTAAGGTTACCAGGTATAAAACATTTTCAAATTTTTGGATGGACCAAAAAGAAGTGATTAAAGTATTTCAATTCTGTATTCTAACTTTTCAAAGACTTTTAAAAACACCTGAAAAATTAAAACAGGAAGTCAGGTCAAGGTCATGCACATTTTCTGAGTGTATGCTTAATTATATCACCCAGATCACTAATGAAATAGAAGATGAGCCTGGACAGAGCAGTGCTGGGTCCTGCTTGAAGTATCCCTCCAGGTGAAGAGAGATCCACTACCGATATGTGTTCTTGGTGAGTGGTTTTTAAGCAGTCCAGTATTCGTCTTACAGTGATTTCTTCAAAGCTCTGTTTCTGTAGTTATCTGGACAGCATCAGAGGCCCTCACAGTACATGCTTCCCCTGGACTCTGTCAGAAAGGAATTTTTGCTACCCTATTCTGAGTGGATGTTGACGGGATAAGATGTGATTTGTACAGGTTAGGACAAAGGCTGTTTCAGTGATGAAGATGAGAAATCGTGAGAGTCAGCTCCTTTCCCTCTTCATGAGCAGTTCATTTTGCTTCTTATAGCAAAACTGGCTCCAAGTGTAATTATTTCCTGGTGTCTGTGCATTTACCTGTGCCTTCCAGCAGGGCTCTGTGTTTGTCTCAGAATCTCTGTCTCTCCTCCTCCCTCCCTGTGATGTGGCTCCCTATAAGAAAATTTCCCAAGAGGTTCTTAAACTTCCCTACAAGGTAGGTTTTTTCCTTCAGGCCTCGGGTTTCATGACAACACGCTCACCTTTGCTTTCAGAGCAGTTTATGCTGGCTCTGCTCTTTTCTCCTCCTTTTGGATATTCTTTTCTTCAAACAACTCCTGCAATATGTATCATTTCAATTACCCTGGAGGTTTACACAGTGCTTACAATGAACTGAGCTGGGCTTCCAACTTCTGCCCATTATATTCTGACAAAGAAGCTCAGAGGCAAGGCTCTGTGACTGGTGAACGGTGTGTGAGGCAAGGTTCAAAGGGAAGAAGCTTATATAATAGTTACTCGTAACTCTTTTCCTCTTTCCACAGTCTAGCTCTGTCTTTTAATATTGAAATTCAAGCTGCAATCAGGGGCTGAGAGACATCATTTTAGAAAAGGCTTTTGCTAAAGGTAATAGGGGAAATGTAAATTGGCTGTTTGTTTGGGGTTCTTTATGCTCCTGGACAATAAGAACATAGGCAATTGCTCTTTCAAGCATCCACTAAATACATTGACAATTGGGGTTTTTTTTATAGATTTGTTTAACTGAAGATTATCCAACATGCAAAGGACTGCTTCATGTGAACTTTTGTATCTGTAGGGCTTTTGGTTTGTTTCAGTGCTTGCTACCTCCTCAACTCTTGTCCCTTCCCCATCAAAGTCCTAATCATAACACCCCTAAAATCCTGGGAAACTGCCCATTGTAACCAAATGTTCCATCCATTATTTAAAACCAGAGGAATAACATTTGTTTGCTATGGGGAAACTGGTAGTGTCCACAGTGACTGACAGACCCTAAACAAAAAAATGCACTGCACACAGGCAGAACATCTCATGCTTTTAGAAATGAGGATTCCCCAGATGGGTGCCTCTGAAAGTAATTTAGTGGTGCCCTACTCCTTACATTCCTCACTGTGCACAATCTGGCAACAACTTGCAAGCACACCTAGCCAGGAGAGAGGATCATATTATAAATGCCTAACAAAAGGATCTTCCTTTCCTTTCTCTCCTCCTTCTGTACTTCCTAAGCTAATTACTTCATTTTTAGAAAGGGAAAAGTTCTTCTCTCTTCATCCTTCACATGCCTGCCATCTCTCTGGCTTATCTTTGAATGCCGGGTGCTTTGACTGTGAAACTACAAGGTAAAAAGCTCACATTCACTTTTCAGTTAGAATTTCGAGGCTTGATTTTTTTCTAACCCAGCTTTCAGCTGTTAGTCGTGGGTCAGGCCACTGTAGACAAAAGCTTTCAAACTTCAGAAGGCATAAATCAGCAATATTGGCTGAAGTGATGATGGAAGGGAGGTCTGACCATGTCTCTCTATGGTTAAGCATGACAGTGCAGATAAGAACATGTTAATGGATTGTCGTGGTTTAGACCCAGCTGGGAGCTGAGCCCCATGAAGCTGCTTGCTCACCCCTCCCACTCCCTGCAGTGAATGGGAATGAGAACAGGGAGAAAAAGGCAAATCCCTGTGGGCTGAGATAAGGAGAATTTAATAGAACAGAGCAAGAAGTGAATAAACAACAGTAATCGCAATAATAGTAATGAAACAATACATAAAGCAAGTGATATAAAATGCCCTGAGAGACTAGCACTGCACCAATAGTGCTGCCAGAGGTCCCCTGCCCTAATATAGTGGGCATGATGTCAGTACGGTATCGAATATCTCATTGGCTGGTTCAGTTGCCTATCCTGGCTGTGGCCCCGTCCCAGCTTCTGGTGAAAATTAGCCCTACCATAGCTGAACACAGGACATGGATGCAGTCTTTCACCTTCTGATACCTCACTTGATCAGGACTAACTGTTTATCACCTTGAATGAACATTCCCACAAACATCATGGGCTTTGGCAGAGCATCCTGCTTCTGTGGTTACAGCTGAGCTATTTGAAGGGAAGTAGGATAGGTACTGCCTAACATGACTCATTTTGCCTTGAAAGAAAAATAGTTCCTTCTTTTTTATTTTTTAGATGTCTGAAGTCTTTTTTTCCCCTAACTTAGTGATATCTTCACCTGGAGTGGGACAGACCACCACGTCCTCACAGAAAACTGCCTCTTCAAAGTAGTATTTTAGGAAATAACAGCAGGAGCAGCACCAGTCAGCTCAGTGATAGTGGGTGTGCCAATGTTGTTCTGGAAAAGCATTGCTGCTTCTCTACCAACGCTCGTTTGAATGCCATCCGTTGCACAGCTTGAATGGACAGGGAAGAATTAATACTTTTTATTTAATTAAAAAGCTACTGAGGTAGCAAAGAAATTCAGCAAGCAGCTTTTCCTTAACTTCAGATTTAGCTTTTATACATTGGTGATATTTTTGTGAGGACTCAAAATTCTGCTAAATTTAGGATTTATCTGAAGTCTTAAACAAAGAAGAGGATTTCATTGCTGATACATTCCCTTGGGACAGGACAGCCCCAAATACTTACCTTTGGTGGCTTTATTTTCCAATACAGATCTACATTTGGTTATCCCTCCCATCTAGGAGAAGACTGCCCAGAGCAACATTGGCTGTCACCAGCCATCAAAGTTCTGTGGTAGAGGATGTCTGTCTCCTATATGGACAGACATTTAGACTGTAGTGCACAGGCACAACCAGTATTTGTCATTTCTTTTCCCACTAATTACCCATCAACATTCTACCCACTATCAACCCAACCTTGTAATCAATCCTTCCCGGGTTTTCTTCACTTTTTTTCTTGGACTGGAGAGTTTGAATGTGCAAAACCAGGGATGTGAAATGGCAATCCTTTAGTTCTAAAAGCCATAATTACTAGTAGCATCTTTTGATGTATACTTTCTTAATGAGTAAACACATTCTTAGCAGTGCTAGGAAAATATATTTCCTTAGCTCCATTTTGCAGCCAAACATACATTCCTTATTGTTCCTGCTTGGCATGCTGCCCATAATGTTGATCTGCTCTCACAGAATTAGCCAGACCCTCATAGACAACATTTTCCCCCTTTGCTATACATGCTTCATCAACACAACCAGATATCTAAGTACAGTACCCTTTGCTGCTGCCTTTCTGCCCTTTCTTCCTCAAACCACATAAAACCCATCTGTCAGAAACTCTAAAATTACTTGTTCTGTGAAGTGAAATCTTCAAAGCCCTTCAAATATCTAGCATATGAAAACTCCTTTCTTTATCCCATTTAGGATTACAGCCAAAAGGGGGGGGAGGAAGGCAAGACAGTTCCTTCCTTGCAAAGAAAATAGTTATTAACCTTCAGGATAAAAGCAGATACAATTCCAATGATGGACTTTTTTGTGGGGAAGGTAATTGCTGAGGAGAACAACAAGCAAGTTGTAGAAAAACAACAGCTCCCACAAAGATTTGTCTCACTTAAGGAAGAGAGGAAAATAAGCATTCTAACACTGGCCTATTTTAGAGCTACCAGAAATCCTAGTTTGCACCGGTGATTTGCAAATGGTCCCTCGCCCGACAGTGTGTCAAGGAAAACCTTTGCAGCTCAGCAGCTGCATCTGAATTTGGTGACTTTAACCGATATCTAAAAGGCATGATCTGAGAAGTGTTTGAAGCAGAGACTTTTGGATTATGTTTAAGTTTCAAGTCACTCAATATTCACTTTTATGAGAGCAATATATTCATATATTCAAGATATTCATATTACTGGCTTTCACTTTGTTATTTTTATACTCATTGAGACATGACAAGGCTGATTAGAGTCAGTGGCCCAAAACCAAATGTCAATAAGGTATCAGAGGGAAGTTGTAAACATACCCTGTCTGAATACTTTGAAAATCTTTCAAGGGCAGGTTCATACTGCTTTGGAAAGGCAAACACTTGTGTTTCTAACTTCCTACAACTACTCCAAACAAACTGTAGAAGAAATTCGCAGGACATGATGAAAATGATAAATAGGGAGAACAGCAGGATGATTTGCCCAAAACCAGACGTGTCAGTATGAGCAAAGAGGGAATATAAAGAAACACAGCCAGAACCACAGAAGCAGAGGAATACAGAAAACAGAGATGCAGTGACACGAAGCTTTGTGAGGTTTAGATAACACAGTTTACAACAAACATGTAAGTCAACGTAAGTTTTAAAGCACCTTATCAGCATCTAACTTCCTGTTTCTTGCTGTACTTCAGATTTTGCTAAAACATTGAGCCAAACAGGTTCTCTGCACACTTTTTTCTCCCAAGGTTGAAACTGGTGTCAGCTTTGCAACCTCAAGTGTTTCCTACCTTTACCCCACTGATTTCTCTTTGCCTGTTAGTTCACTACAGCACTTGCAGATTTAGACCTGTGAGCTGTTCATTTGGGTCCTCATTCTGCTGCTGCTGAAGCTACTGACAAAGCTCTTTTGGGCCTGAGGACTGGTATGATCCCTTTCAGGCTTTAGTGAGAACAATTCATCCTCATTCCAAGTAGAGACAATGTTACTTGGTCAGTGCCTTGTCCAGAGAGAAGAATGCAGTTATTCCACTCTGCTGACAGTGCTTATCCTTCTGCCTTCTCAGCTGCACACAGAAACACAACAGCATCAAGAAGACTCCCTCTCCAGCAAAAGAGAAATGGTTAAATCTTAAACAAAGCTGAAAGGAAATAAAAAAATATTTTAAACATCACTAATTACTGCCCCTATCACGTTACTAATGCCAGAATAATGCCACCCTTTGCACTGCAGCAGGCCTTGCACTTCTCAAGGATTTATTTATTAATCCTAGTCTAGAGGTGCTCATTTTGCTGATTCAGTGCTGGGCCACACAGATGCAACTACATACTTAGGAGTTTTCATTATCCTGTTTGTGGATTTAACCACATATTTGGGCACATCCTAAGTTCTTAGGCTCCCAAAAGCTCCCTATGTGCTGGGACAGGTAGAATTGCTTCTTACAGATTCCTGCAGAAACTACTGGGCTCTCAGTTGTGCTGATTTAATTTGATCTATGTGGTTGCTCAATGGCTTCAACTAAGCTTCTTGACAGCTCATGTGGAATGAAAACCACTGTCAGCAGGGGAGCACACCCTAACCACAGTTGCTAGCAAATCAGGGAATGACAAATTATTTTCTCTTTCCCAGTGATGAGGATATCACAAAAACCAACCTACTGCTGCACTTCTTCCTTATTTTCCAAGACAAGGTAGAGAACAGGAAAAGGGTGGGGGGACGTGAAGTGAAAGAGGTTTGAGTTTTCTTTGCTTTCATCTGTCCTCAGATATCATTCACAACTTTGGTGAAGAGCATGAATTGCCAGCTGGTTTGTGTGGCACATTCACAGTTTAAGATCTGCCAGGGGTTGCTGCAAAGACAGTTTTCTTATGGAGGCACAGTCTCAAGGACAGTTGTTGGCCGTTGACTGGGTTTCCAAGGCAAGCACCCCAACTCTGGAGTGCCCTAGGGAGCAGTCTGAACACGCATCTGACCTCACTGCAACCTGCACTGCTACTGCAGCACACTCACAGAATTACTTTCCAGAATGCTTGTAAATATAGTATTTCCTGATTTCCCAAAGACCTTGAAAACACTAGATCATGCTTCAGCCATCTCAGGAGGTTCCTCATGCTAGGCATTATCCTAGCTGGGTTATGACCTCACCCCTTTCTTCTAGCGGGGCAGGGAGAACAGAAGGAGGCTAAAGCTTTGGAACTGGTGACTTCTATAGCCTAAAATAGAAAAGGTGGTGCAGTGTTGTTTATTTTAACTAGAGGCCAGAACTCCACTTTCCTGTCAGGTCTGCAAGACTGGGAGGAGACTGCTGAGGGATAAGTGTCTGGTGAGTGGATGCAGCTGGAGTTTGTTAACCTGAGGCCCACTGAAGCATGCAAGTGGAGGAAAAGGAAAGGAGTGGGCAGTGAGGGAAAGGGCTGAGTGCAGTTCAGGAAGCGGTTTGGTACTGTCCTTGGATCCTGGTACAAATGACATTTTTATTGGAAAGCTATCTCTGAGATGTAGGAGGATATTTTGCTCTGACCCTTTAGGACTTTTTCATCTCTATGTGAGGCAGGCTGCTTCTCATACATCAGCAGCTCCCTCAGTTCTGTTACATCTACCTTGAAGAACATGTAGAGGCTATGAGAGCTAGTTTGTGCTCTAGCAGGAAGCTGAGATCTAAAATAGAGTGTTTTGCAAGGTAACTTGGCTCCTCCAAACAGAGTGTTGGTCCTCCAAGCAGAGTGCTGTGAAGAATACGTCCCTCAGCATGTTCTCAGGCTCATTTGGAAGGACTTATTTTACCCTGTAAAATCTGTGGGGTTTGTGAGGAACTAATAAGCATGAGGCTAGTTTAGCAAATGAGTTTTCTCCCTAGAAGAACAAGCATCCTTCTCCCTACCTGGCAACTTACTTGAGAGTCTGCTCTGTCTGTCAGAGTCCTGTGCAAAGACCTCAGCCTTCAACAGGAATATCCTCTTCCTTGCAAGTTTTTCAGCAATAGCCGGGGCAATTTGGCTTCCATCTTCTCTTTGGAGAATGTTGAAGTCTTTCTCCTGAGGGTCTCTCCCTGCATGGTTTCTTGGCCTGCAAGGAATCTGTGCTCCGTGCATCTCCATGCTGCCAAAGGCAGACTTTTCAGTGGAAAATGCTATTTTTGTGGGTAGTCTTGAAATCATTCCACAGAGATAGCTAATCCAGGCCTTGACTCTTACATGACTGCATTCTGCCAACTGCTGTTTTTATAATCATCTTGTGTAGTCCCACTTTCTTGAGATTTTCTTCCTGTACCTTGTTACACTAATTAGCTGTCTCTACTTGATTTGGATGGTGAAGTCCTGCTTAGTATGTGTGCCTTTCCTAACTTACAATTTCTATCACTGGGGTTTTCTGCAAGGAAAAAAAAATGCCATACATACTGGTACTAGATCAGTAGAAATTGCTTCTTAATTTAAAAAGCTATTGAGTGGCCCTTAAATGACACTAAAGAGAGGTACTCCTATGTGGTTAATAGAGATTTGGTGAGTGGGAAGGGAGAAAACCAAAAGACACAAGTTCAGTTCCTGTGTCATCAAGTCACGATGCCTCTGTGGGCCTCAGCTTGCTTTTATAGAATGAAGATAGGGTTTTCTTCTACTTTGTTCAAATTGTGTATTTATATTGGCAGTGCTTTGGATCAGGGACTGTATGTGTTACGCCTAGGCATGTAAGAGCCCTTGTGTACTGGATCTTGTGTACAAGGTTATTAGAAGAGTAATAATGTGAGTGGCTGTCATGGGAGAAAAGGAGCCATTTCACTGTAATATTTGCAGCTCCTCTGAGCATGCCTACCTCTAGCCCGTAGACAGAGGAGAGCTGGTCTTACAGTGATTTGACTAAGTCTCACTTCTACAGCCTACCAGTGAGCATCTTGAAAATGCTTTAGAGTTTGGTGGTCACTTCATTAAAATGAGAAAAAAACAGTGCTGTGCGATTCCAGTCATCAATGGTACCAAGAAAGTGGTGAATTTTCAACAGATAACTGAGGCAGTTTACCACAGATTTATAGGCTGAAACGGGCTTTGTTCAAAACAGCCTGATGAATAGTACAGGGCAAAGAAAGTATCCTCTATATATTTCTTACTAGCTTAGACGGAAGACTAAATCCACCAAAATCAGTTACTGCTAATAATGCAAAGCCACAAAGTCTAATTTTTAAACTTAGTAAATGTAAGAATGTTGGCAATGTTTCATGTTGGTTTTATCTCAGGTAAAGGATTAATGTGCACCAGCTGATTTAGCAGTGTGAGTCAGGAGCCAGTTTAGAACGAGGACCCTGGCATGACTCTGAGCTAGGTACAGCAGAGGTGCTGCAACTTGTGACTAATTGGGGCACAGCTACCAGTATTTCAGCATTTTTCATTGTATCCGTTAAAAAAAATATCTTTCTCAATGGAAAACACAAAACAGTGTCCCTAATCCACAGGGATTTATTTTTTTTACTCCCCAAGTCTGTGATAAACCATTCTGCCTTTGGCCTAATCCTGAGACCTCATTCATCCTTCTGCTCGCAAAAACTGCAACTCATGAAAACTGGTCAGCCCCGTGGTCTCAACTCTGAGAGCCAGAAAAGAGGAAAAGAATACTGAAGTGTGCAGCATAACTTTGACCCTGGTACCTCCCTCTTGTATCTGTACCCAGTGGCTCAAGGAGAGGGTGCAGCGGGACCCGCAGCTGAGCTCCCCCTTCAGGACTCCATTCTGCACCATTACCATCTGCTAGGCTTCTTTAATTAACTGGGGAAGGCTTGGCATTTTATTACCTACCCCATCTGCTTTATTCTTTGTATTTTCTTGGCATCTTGACTTATGTCTAATGACATTTTCAAATCCAAGCCATCTTTTTTCTAGAAAAGTGTTTCTCCAAAACAATGGTGATTTAAAGAGCACTTTGAAAATGTAAAGGCTAGAAGTTTCTGCTCCCTTAACTGAAGCTTGCTTTTTTTTTTTCCCCATGGCATTCATTTCCTCTTGATGGGAGCCATGCATATTTACTTGTTTATTTCTGTCTCATATTTGTATTTTTTTTTGTTTGTCTTACTACCCTGATCAGTTCTGTGTATTTCTAATTAGTTTTCAGACAATATTTGGGGGGTTAATTGTTTTGGTCTTGATCTGCAGATACTTGTTCTGCACGTGCCCAGCCTCAGCTTCATGTGTGGAAAATGCAGCTGGCTTCTATCAAGAGAAGCTCTCCTTGCACAGGAAAGATAAGTGCCTCAGTTAAGGCAAAGGTTGTGACTGCTCTTGGAAAGCACACTCAGTGTGTGGGGTGGCTGATTGCTTTGTAGCTTGCTTCTCCCCGTGTCTGCTTATTTTTCTTTTTCCTGGACACTTGTGCTCAACATTGCCTGATATTCCAGTGACTGGTCTTTGAGCAGCTGACAGCCAGTCCCCTGGGTACTGCCTTGGCTTTCTTGAGCTATCTGAAAAACAAACACGAAACAATTAACAGGAAGATCAAAATAACTCATTACTTTTGGAATCACTGAGAGGAATCTGTCTGGTGCTCAGGTACATCCCAAGGCTGACTTGACCATTCCTTTTTTTCTTTCCTTCTTTCTCTTGTCATCCGTTCCAATTTCTTTTTGTTCCACTAAAGATTGTCCCTCCATCCCCCTCCAACAAACCAATATCAAACTTTATGCAAGCTGATCAACATCTGCTAATTACATTGTTGCCATCTCTAATCAGTGGCTCTGCCATGGCCCAAAGAGTGTTCAGGATAGGTTGGTACCACATGCCTTTCTGCTACTAGCCTACTTGATAATGATAATGATGAAACCATTTCACCCATCCATGCCTCAGTTTCCTAAACGGTAAATTACTATTTACCTGTTCTGGAATCTCATGATAAGGAGAATTCTAATAGGTAGTTATTTTTAAATATGTCAAGTGAGTGACAATCCAGTTATTGTACAGATGATGAAGATTGGTTTACATAATGGTTATTGAGATTTAAGGTTATTTCTCTTCCAAATAATAATTAGGACACTGTAATTTTTTAGGACAGGTAAAAAGTATATACACCTTCCAACAGAAAATTTTGTTCTAAGAAAACCATTTGGAGGATCTGATTTTCCAATTTTTTTTTTTTTTTTTTTTTTTCCCCCGCTGGGATTCAGTTATGTTGTGGAAGAATACTCTATTTTTTCCAGCAGAAATGTTGTAGCCTCTTACAACAAATATCTCTTATCAACTATGTCTTTACCTTGTCACTTTTATCAAAATTCCTCATAAGGGAAACATAGAACTCTCCAGTGTTTCATTTTGACAATTTTTAGTAAATCTGAACTTAGGTCCTCTGAAACACAACCATTCCTAACTACTTCAAGCTCAATCCCATCTGTTTTTCTTGACCATTGCATGGAAAATTTATCTTGTGAATTGCACAATGCTGCACTTCAGTGCTGCTTCTAATTTTCCAGCAAAACTCCATTTAACTCACAAAATATGGGATTATTTTATTTAAAAAGGATTATAACTGGGGATCTCAATTATGCTGAGACACACTCTACCTAATTGAGGTCTGACTAAAGTGACGGTGGGGTAGATGTGAATAGGTTCCTACTACCAGAAGACATCAAAGAATAACTGGGGACCAAGATTTTCTGGAGAAAGGAGTGTTGTGGCATCAGGTTCAACCTCCTTCCTAACTAACACAGGTTGCTCACAGCACTTTGTCAGGCTGCTATCTTCTGATGGAGCTACAGTTCATCCTAGGAAGATGCCCAGACTTTAAACATTTTCAAATGATAGGGATATGTTGTATACATCTCTGAAACTTCTGAATGTAATGTGATTAAAGGCCATTCTTATTCAGCTGACTCAGCCCTGGTGAATTTTTGGTTCTCTGGTCTCTTTTAGTGGAATATTCTTTCATTTCGTTACACTGGTGGAACAGAAGAGGCAGGACAGGGTCACAGTTATAGGAAGTATCATTGTCATCAGTAGTCAGGACCATTCTCATGCAGGAATAAAGACTTTAAGGTGGACTCGGCACAAAGAGCAGCAAATCTCAGAGATGTCTTTCTAGTGAACTCTGTTGATACGCTGTCACATTTGGAGCCAGCTGTACATGCTTGGGAGCAAGGGGTCCATTTCTGAGTATGCAAGAGAGGAAGAGTACTAGGTTATTGCAAGCACAAAGGCTAAAATATTTTTTGTCACATCTAGCCATGCTTGGGATATTTTACTCTGGGCCCAGCAGAGCTATTTGGATAACTATGTGAACTGCAGGGAGAGTGTACATCTCTGCATGGGTGAGGACAACTGGACATAGGCTTCTTTATTTATATGAAGAAGTGACTCGACAGAAGGCAGTTGCAGTGGGCTACTGTAGAGCTGACAGAATCAAAAGACTCAGCCTCAGGACTGGAGAAGTGTGGAGACGGGAGACACCCAGGGAGTGAGAAGTACATGCAGAGCTTTGGTCTGCACCACCTTTGTAGACACGACCTACGTGGACCTTCAGGCTAGCTGAACAAACAGAGGGTCCCACTAATCATCTTTTTCATGTAGGAACATGTCTTAAAGCAGTTTCCTCTTCAAAGCTTGCTTCAGTCTTTCTTCTTCCCGGTAATAGTCTTAGGAAAGCCACTTGCAAAGGTTTTCTTTTGCTGAAGGAGCGGATAAGTGTATTCTGATGGCACTTTGGTGCTTCTAGTTTGACTGAGACTTCTCAGAGATGGCAGCTGAGAAGGAATACAACAGCTGTGTGAAATGCCAGTAGCATTGTCCACAACACTTTCAGAGTCCTTCATTTAAGAGGAAGAACCTAAGTCATCACAAACTTAGCCAAGAATGTTAGTTGTCATTTTGCTCCCTCAAAATGCTTTGTGAGCAGTGATTTGTGCTTGGCTGGCTGTTTCAGATGTAAAGCCTGCTGAGTTTCTTCCTGGAACATCCCAACACAGTAAACAAGGGAAGGCAGCGCAAAGCTTTTCCTGTGTAGCCAGCTGCAGTGCCTGTGCTTTCTCACTTCTTCTTGCATTCTTACCCTTGACCCCAGTGTGCTATCCAGTTCCCTCTGTGTCAGGTTCTCCTGAAAGCTGTGATTTCCTCTTCTGACAGGCAGCAGGAAGATGAGAAAGCTGTTGGGCAACCTTTGCTCTGAGAGTACTGGAAGGTTAATAACAAAGCATGCCTGACAGGCAGGGTTTAGGAAATACCGGTAACGTCAGGAAGAGGGAGGAAAGTAAACAGTCCAGTAGCTTAGGGTGTGTTTGTCATTTTAAAATTGGCCTAAGATAGCAGCTTTATAAGCTGTCCTTTTCCTTGCAGTGTCACTGTCACAGACTTGATGCTGCAGATGAAGTCACACCATTTTCACCAGCATCTGAGATAGATTCAATACCTTGACCTGAGGCTCTATTCTGAACCATTCCAAAGGTTGAAGAAGTTTTGGGTTGGTTTCAGCACCACGCAGGAGAGTAAGATGATCCAGCTTATTCTGTACTCAGATGTGAGGACGTGGCAAAAGGGAAAAGTCTTTATTTCCACTGTTTCAGAGCCAATGCAAGGAGAAGTCACCTATTTTACAAGGGAATCAAGGTCAAGAATAGAATTTGTGTCACTGACTTCAACTAACTCGGCTTTGTGAAAACCAACTAGGACATTTAGCTGGGAACTATGAAATCCTATCTTCCGAGCAGTTTGCAGCTCAGCTTTTGATATAGGCTTTTTCTAATTATCACTGACAGGGAGATCGAGGGTAAGATTATACATTTGAGTTCTTGTTTTCTTTCTTCCCTCCCCTTCTTCATATCATGTGTCAGCTCTAGTTTCCAAATACATTTCTGTGTCAAAGCACTCAACTTCATCCATCATGAGCACATTTGTGCAAGTCCTAATAAAATAACCCTCCTGCCATGTCTCTCTGGGAAGGTGGAGACTCCAGTCATAATGTAACATGACAATGGAAGCACCATGAGGCTGGGTAGTGAGATTATATCTTTCCATTTGTGCAGTAACTGTTGTTTAGTATGGCTTGTCAATCTGTCAGATAAAGGCACACAGCCATCTATGAGGAATTATTAATGAAGATTCAGACATTTTTTCTGCTGGAAACGGATCACTTCATTCTTCATCTCACTGACTTTTTACATTGGAAAACTAAAAATAGCCCAGAGTTTATAAGGAAAGACCTTCAATATCTGGCAGGTTTTGCCTTTCCTTTCCTGTAGTCCATTCCCCAGGGGGAGGTTAAATACACAAACCATTTTTCTAATGGTTTGAGATGAGCCTTTTGGAGCCATAAATATGAATTTAAGGTGTGCATCTTTGTCTGTTAAGCACATTCAGTCCATTAAGCTACCTTATCATCCAAATAGAAAGCAAAGACCAAAAAATCCCTCCCGTCTCTGATAATCTACGCTTTTGAGGAAAAGGCAGGTTAAGGAAAAAAAAGTGCTAATCACACCAGCTTGAATAAACTTGGTGTTGCCAAATGCTGTACGGCTTTCCCCACTTTTCCCTGCCAATGCAGCTCAGCCCCTTTCGAAACAGCCCTGCTGTCGCAAAGCTGGGCCATGCTGGAGCAATGTCTTTCCCTTGCATCAGGACGTGCTGGAGAATGCCAGGGGCAGGAGAGTTGGGTGTTGGGGGCAGAGTGTTACACAGGCAGCTGTCTGCTGATGACCCACTGTATTGCTTTAGGACTTAGAAAGCGCATTTCTATAGATGACCTCGACAGGGATTGCCTTCTGGCTTTTAAAATAAATGGCTGAAACCCAGAAATATTAGTGTCTGTTAAGGTGGGTATTTTTGCTTCCTCTCTCTCACAACATAAAGAGTCCAGCAGTTATTTAGATCTCCAGAACCTCTGGGTTTCAGATGCCAAGGGAAAATGTCTGTGTAGTTATTTGTATTCTTCCCATTTTCCATCAGGGTGATAGTGAGATACTTGGCCGGTATGAATGAGCTGCCTTTTTCAAAGGACACATGCCAAAGGCACCAGAGTAGGTGTGTAACACCATATCTCCTTCGTAAACGGGTAGTGAAGCTCCCTGTGTACACATGTGCATGCACGTGAACATATACATGCACATACATGCACATATGGCTAGTTCAGAGACCGCATTAGAAATGGGTGATTCATTTCCCCCCCCTACTTCCTGGAGGATGGAATACCATTCATGTCCACATGCACAATCCTGAGGTGTGCCCCCTCGTTGTGTGGGGCGAAGCTTTCAGTGCCACAATGGCCAACACTCTGAAATCCCAAGAAAGGGAAAGAAGATCGGACTCCTCTCTGCCAAAGAATCTGAATGTGGTTCCACATGATTTAACATAACTAACCGATTCTCTTGGATATACTGGGGCTGTATTCTATGCTTAGTGCTTTCCAAAACCAAATCAAGTCAACATAGTGACTCTGTAGTGTGAATCAAAACAAAACCACAAGGAGTTCATGTGTAGTCACCAGACAAAAATTTGCTAAGTACCAGCAGAAATGAGGAGTTAATGCATGCCATATGTGGCAGCTAACCTGGGCTTTATAAGATTTTCCATGAGATTTCTGAAAGAAATTTCTGCAGCAGAAAATGAGATTAAAAAAAACCAAAACATTTTCTTGTTAAACTGGACAGCTAACATTCAGGCTGCATTTTCTTCCATAGCTGAGTCTATAAATACAGGCTAACAGACTTGGATAGGATTCCCACTCTGTAAAAAAACCACCAATGACAGCCTCTAGTATTCCTGAGCAGTATGACACTTAAAGCTTTAACCAGCTCCTCAGCAAGATGAGTTCTGAAATAGTCAAGAAAATATTCACTTTTTAATTCATTTTGTGTAAGCTTTTACAGTCTTCCTAGTTGTTTCTGTATTTAAATGTTGCAGCTAGACCACGTGCCTCTCTTCTTGAACAGTATACACATAGCTCAAATTAATTTGAGGAACTTGATGATGCCTTCAACAGATGTTCCAGTGTTGCCATAGCACTAACGTTTAATCCTTACTGGGATGGAAATCCATTGTATTGGACCTGAGGAGGCTGGTTTAGTTTGGTTTTTCCCTGTTCACTTAGTGTTCTGAACAGCAGGGATAAGAAATATTATTGTTTTCATGTGCTAACATCAATTCTGCAAGAAAGGTCAAGCCACTGGAATTCTGCTTACCATTGCATAGAAGAAGGATCAGTAAGGCTAAGTCTGAAAACTAAAGGCAACATGTTTCTTTCAATGATTGCCTGGAATGCTGATGTGTTGGAGGATTTTCCTTGTGTGATTTTAAGGCCTTAGGCTGGTAGAAGTAGTATTAGGGCAATTTTGAGCTAGGACTCCTGACAAAGACTATCTCCCAAGGGAAATTGGTAACAAAAAACTACAGGCTGAAGCAGCATCTCTGGCTCTTGGTATCCATGAAGTTTCCATGCTGGCATTCAGAAGATTGTCTCTTACTCGGCCATTTCTGTGTTTTTAATACAGACTCAAGTGCAATGAGGAAGGTTCTTCAGACCTTCCTCAAATCCCCCCCAGGAAAGCTCATCAGTGTAGAAGCCAGAGATTATCCTGAAGAGGAGGACAGAGAATTGCTGCTCCTTTGAGACCACTTGCAGAACCTGCTTTAATATTTGGGAGGGACCTTTAGCTTCTATAGAGGTTAGAAGTTTTTAAAGTATCAAGAGAGAACTTGCCACATAATCATATTCCCGGTTTCTTCTGATGCTGAGATTCTGGGTAGCTTCATTAGTTTCTGACTGTAGCCTTCTACATGACCTTCCAATGGAAAGTGCTCAAGAAATGCAAAGTGTTACTGCTGAAGAAAAACTCAATGAGAAATATGAAGAATGCAGCAAAGCGTGAGGGCAAACCATAGGTGTTTATGTGGGAGATATTATTTTGTTGAGTCACGCAATATTACAGTCTGAGCTGGCCTTAGAGATTTATCTGTTCCTGTATAGCTTTCCCAGAAATCAGTAATAAAGATCTGGGCAGTTATGAGCAGCCTACAGCTCTGTCAGGTGGGAAACAACAGGAAAGAGAGAAAGAGAAGTTCTGGGAGGTAAGAGGTGCTGTGATAATTGGCAAACCTGAAGAACCCTCTGAGACAGTCCTCCATAAAAATCACAAGGACAGCCAGGAAGGCCAGCATGAAATTGTGTCAGTGGGTTATGCAGGAGGAAGAGGCAAGTATAGGTTTTCCATACCTTGCTGTCCTGTAAGGGGTGCACCAAAGGGCATGTTTGTCATGCCTTCTGTCAAATCTATGTGACTTCTATGAGCATGGGAAAGATAGCTCAGAAGGGAGCCAAGGGAACAGCAGTGTGTTTGCAGTGCAAGAAAAGCTGAATCTCAGAATTAACTGCATTAATGTGCCAGAATTAGCAGTCTATTCTCATCTTTTGAACTGCCCTGAGACCATAAGAGAAGCAGGTTTCTCTGGTGGCAGGCAGAGGACCAGGTCGCTGAAGTGGCACAGAGCACTCAGTGCTGTAGCTGACTGGAAAGACCATGAGGTGAAAGACTGAGGAGCAAACCCAGGCAGGGAGCAGGCCTGAAGCCAGCTATGGTAGGTGCAGCCTTACAGCATGCGCCCAACAACACTGCAAAATGCAAATACTGCGTGAGCAGCTGAATGGAGCCTCCCACTGGTGTGTGGGCAGAAGGGCCTGGTACTGCCAGCAGTGATGGGACAATAAGCCACCACGGGATGAAGCGAGCTTGAACCATGAGCTACTGTCTCTAGTTGAGTCTTGGAAAAGCTTCTCCTGGTAGACATGCTTTTTTGGGTTGCCTAGTTTGGGGTAGGCTTTGGCATTCTCCCAAACACTTTTCATGGGAATAGATGATTTCTTCCAATGTGCTCATGACACTGTCCCTCCTTCATAGATGTGGTGGCTCCTCAGGAGCGTGGAACCTGTTTGGACATTTCTATACTGCTCTAAAATGGCAGATAAGAGAGTTTCTCTTTTCTGATAAAACCCTTGGCCAGTTTACCTTTGGCCAACCATTGCAATTAATCTAAGTCTCTGCTAAATGATCTATTCCTTAATTAATCAGTAACCTCGTCAGGCTTTGTTTGTACCGACAGGGAAGAAAAGCTATGGGAAGTAGTTCTTTGGTTTGGTTTTTGTTTGTTTATTTGTTTCAGGCTTGTTTTGTTTGAGTTTTCCCGTGGACAGTAGTCAGATCTTTGTCCAAGTCTGTCTGTATGTGAACAGGGCATCTCCAAGATGGAATAACCCCCATTGTCAGCCTTCTGTCACAGTCCCTCGGCACATAGATCCGGCTTGGAAACAAAGAGACAGCAAAGACAGCATATGTGGAAAATGAAATTTGTAGCCTGACAAGGATACAGGAAGATCACTGTACCAAAAATGTTTCCTGGATGATCACAGGCAGTGGACAGACAAACACAGAGTGTCATCACAGTGTCATCTTCTTCCACAGAGTAAGTGGAAGAAGATGACAGTCTTCAGCATTTCCTTGTTCAGCCTTTACCACATTTGCACTCCTGCAAAATCCTGTTACTTCTTCATTTGCAATGATTCTGGAAACTATCCTTTCCTTCTGAACCTGTCTGCAAAATCTTTGAGAGTGGATCAGGAACTGGGCACAATGGTTATCATCATTTATTACTGCATCTTGGTTTATCTTTGTGGATCAGCTTTTTTTTGTCTGAACTTACTTCAGAGATGAAATCGTTTCCTGCTCTTCCTGATCATGCTTCTTCCTTGCTCAAGAGTCTTAACCGGTTCCTTTTATTGTCAAATTCAGTGTTTTCATCCACCCCTACCAGTTGCTTACAGTTCCACCCCACAGTATCCCCTCAGCACATCTAATATCACAGCAAGCATGGTGCATCGTCTCAGCAAGCTGATGGATATATCACCTTCTGCTCTTCCAGTATAACCTCATCTTTAGAACTATATACGTTACAGCCAAGTACAAGGGGAAAGTAGAGCTGCAGGGGCACTCAGCACTGCAGGAGGGTACAGAAATGGCTGTCTTAGGCTGTGGGAGAAGAATGAGTATTTCAGAGAGCTCTATAGTACCTTTAAAGGTCTGGAGAGAAGGGAAGAAAACAGACTAAACTGCACGTGGCCAGAAGCTGTGCTGTCCCACTGAATGTATTGACAGTGCTTGTATGTAGCTGAGAACCTGCTTGGCAGTGGAGACAGATATGAAAAATGCTGGAGAACAGGCTCTGCGCATCTCTCTGCAGAGCAGCGTGTGCTCTGGTGCTGGTGGACTGACAGCAAAGTGCCATATCGATACCAGACAAGCTCCAGATGCACAGCAGCCCAAGGGAGGAGGGAGGACGTGTGAAGAGTCAGTATGATCCACCAACATAATGCAGAAATTCCATCTGACATCTGAAATGATGTAGCCAGGAAAAGATAAGTTTTTCCTTAGAGGAGAGACAATAATTGGTTTTTAGCGTAACAGACGAGAGATTAGGCACTCCCATCTGTAATCTGCCATGCTGGAAACAGTAGTTTCCTGTGCTGATGCTAAATATTTAAATTGAAGGCTGCAACTGTCCACAACATCCTCCTCCATTTATCTTGAGAGAGAAAGGATTACATTTCCATCCAGCTTAAGTTAATTTTGAACTTGGAAACACTGCTACTTCTTTCTTCTTTCTCTGATCATTTCCTTATAGATGAATGGAGGAGACTGAGTGAAGTAAACCAGAAGCAGCATCAGAGGCTCTGCCAGCTGGGGACATGCGAGGGGGCACTGATTTAGGAGGGCTTGCTGTTGACCTCCTTGGAGAGCTTGTACTGATGTCTGTTCTTTGGTGTAGACATGGAAAAAAGAACTGAAGACCGTGAGTAGCAGGTCTCCTTCTCACACATCTTCACTCCAGTTTTGTTTTCCCTTGAAGTGCTATTACTGAGCAGGGTGCTGTGTAACACTCAGCTTGCTATATAAAGCAAGAGAGCCAGGGAGCTTTAAGTGAAAAGCAGTTAGGCTGTTTTGGGTTTTTTCCACCCCAAAGAAGTAAGTAGAGCTTGAATCTGTTTTTAGATCTGCTTCATGAGTGCACTGGACAGACCCCATGCCCAGAGACGTGTCACAACCCCACCTCCTTCTAACACATCAGCACAAATACCAGCATAAATGCGTAAGTAAAGAATTGGGTTATTATCTTTCTGTGAGGTGGATTTATTTCCCCCCCTACTGTTCCCCACAAGCCTCCCAACACTTTTGCCCCCCTTTGGCAGGCCCCTTACACTTGCACTCTGGAAAAACAGTAGTAGCTAACATTTGTGCCTTTGGCAATAAAACCACAGGCCTCGCAAACCCCAAATGGCAAAAAGACATTTCCATTCCAATCCCAGTTTTAAATTAAACTGTAATGAAAAATCAGCAGTGGCAGCTGGGACCAGAGACAGTGATTGTCTCGAGGAACAAAACAGGGGAAGGAGGAGGAGAGAGGGAGAGACTGCAAGGAAAGCTCAGCCTAGTAATAAAGCAGCTGGTAAACCTTCAAGGAAAAAAAAAAAATTAGAAAAACAAATCTGGCAAGGAGGGAAGCAGAGCCGCCCGCCCTTCCGCACAGAGCCATAGCCGAGGCCCGCAGGGACGTGCGTCCCAGGCGGAGCTGCGCGGTCCTGTGCTGACATCTGGAGGGGACAGGTGGGGGCCCGGACTGAGCTCAGCCCTCCTGCCCTGGCCCAGCCGGCCGAACCCGCCGGAGCTCCAGCCCAGCCGCAGAAGGAGCCCGCAGCTCTCCTTCAGCGGTGACACACGCGATGGTTTATGTGCCTCTCCACCTACACAGGCAGCCACGGAGCACTGAACTAATGGGGGATGCTGCTCCGGGAGTTCTAGGAGGTTTCTCAATGAAAAATGGAAAGCTAATCGTCATAATTCTAGTGTTTGATTTTCATGTGTTGGTCCTTCAAGAAGTCAAAGTTGTCTTTGACAAGCAGACACTTTATTTTGTCCCAGTGGGAGACAGAAACAAGGCAGACAGACCAACTTTGGGAGGGATGTGGGTCTGCAATGTGAGATTTCTTTGAGGGTTTGGGGTTTTTTTCTTAATAATGTATACAGCAATTCAGCTAAAGACCTGACTTACATTTTTGCTGGCATACCTTAAAGAGCCAATGGCAAGAATACAATGCTACAGTTTCATCCTCGTGGACAAAATTAAAACATCCGTGAACTAAAAATGAACTTATATTCTTTCATTTTTCTCAGTTGCTATTATTTTTTGTATTTTGTCAGCCCTGCATGAAACTAAAGGATAAAAAAAAGGAGAAAGAATCTGCAGTGAGAAAAAGCAGGCCTGGGAGGAGATGTAGAAGTGCAGTGGAGCACAGGGACGCTTCAAAGGGCACATAGCAGATGACTAATGTTTCTAAGAACCAAGATCTCGGGAGACTCAACTCACAGTCATGCCCAGGACTACACAACCTTCCCAGAGCCTTTTCCCCTCCTGGGCCCTAACGTAGATCTGATAGGGTGAGATTGATGGGTTTGTGGCACACGGTGCAGCTAGGTGCCTAATTGATTCAGACAGACACAAGTATGCCTGTAAGTTAGGTGACTGCACTGCAAAGAACGGTGCAAGGTCACACTGCTCCCTTGCCCATACAGTTTTGCAGCCAGCACACACAAGTGCAGGAGTTACACCTCCACGTATAATCGGCCTGAATATGGGCCTGTATACAGTCTTGAAGTGAGTTGCAAGTTTTAGTCACTTTACTTGTAGACCACAGAAAGAAGTACTGATTCAAAACAGATTTGTAGTTTCGCTGATTTTATTTTTTATCACTGTCCAGAAGATAAATGAGTTGCTAGCCAAGTGTTCTTTTTAGATTGTCTGTAAGATACATGGTCAAACTGGTATCTGAAATTAAAATCCCAATCCAAGCTCCTCAAAAATGCTTAGGCACTTAAGTCCTTTGAAAGTCCCAGAGTAGTAACACTTGAATGGGACCTAAATTTCCAGACTGCTGAACACCACAAGATCTTTCACTGAATTCAGTCACAGGAAAGCCCCTTCTGTATTTAAAAATTACGTCAGTTATATTCACATCTAAACAAGAATCTAAAGCCCTCATTTAATTTAGAGGAGCTGTGAACCTACTTAGAAAAGTTTTAGCTTATCTCTGTACCTCATTTATGCTAAATGATGGTAACTGTGATGTGTGTCTCCCAGAAGAACATGCTTCAATGTATATGGCAAACAAAAGGGTGTTGCTCTATATTTTTGTGATTGTTTGCAAAAAGCTCTTCAGGTTATTTTGTTACAGGATAAGGGAATTAGGTAACCTAGCTTCCACTGAATTGTCTGTGCTTCATTCCTTGGCAGTCTTTTAGAGGAGGAAGAGAGAAATCTCTTACCCCTCTATCTTACTCTCCATCACGAAACACACACAAGCAAACCTCTGTTCTCCTATTCATCTCCTCCTCTGCTGGTCTTGTGTGCATACAAGGGGTGTGGTGTGGGTGAGGGCAGCCCTGCTAAGCAGTGTCTTGGCCACCACATCCTTCTACTTGGCTGAAATGCTTATAATGCAGATGTTTCATTCTGCTCTGACTGAGCCTCTGATGGTGCAGAACACTTGGAAATGCACACAAGAATTTGGATGTTTGTGAACACTTGATCTAAATGATCCCAACACTTTGGGCCTTTCAGCACAGTGGACAGGCTTTCCTCAAAACTTGCACTACTCATGGGATCTTTAGTCATGCTCTAAACTTCAAACAAAGTCTCATGTCTCCTTGCTTCTTTACTCAAATTGCTTATGTTAGCCTTAATGTTACTGTTGTGCTTACAGTTGTGGAGAGGGAAAGAGAGAGACACTCAATCAAGACCACAACTATATTTCACATCTGGGTTCTCCTCCTTTGTTTGCTTTTTATACGAGCCATGTTGGGATATTTGCATGATAATGCACTTTTTGAGGTGCTCTTAGATGGGACTGGGTCCTCTTTGTTTGTACAGTGGTTTGAGCCTTTCACAGTAGTGCACTGCCCAGAAGCCAAAATTCTGTCTCTTCTGTGCCAGCTACTTCCACTGACTACTGGACAATAGAGAAGCCTGTGGCTGTGTACATCTATGTACAGAGCTTAAAGCTCAATTGGTGACTAGCTAATTCTGTACAAAGCTGTGAGGAAAGCAGTCTCAGAAATCAAAATAAATTCCTGTGAAGACTTGAGACAAATACAATCTGTATTGCTGCTGCTTTGATGAACTTAAACTTTTCAAACACAGCAACTTGGTTACTGAGGCCAACTCTGAGGGACCATAACTGGTTTCTTATAATTATTTTCTTGTGTGGAACCCCTGTAAATAAAAAAAAAAAAAAAGAAAAAGAAATAGTATGAGATTTCTCTCTGAAAGGTACATACAAGAGTTTCTGACTTGAATTCCTGAGTTATTTTAATTACAGGAGGTCACATCTGAGTTTGTTGCTTAAAAGATCTAGTGGGCAAAGCTTTTCATGCTGTGGAAACAACTTAGTGCACATACAAACATTCCTGTATGTTTTGATCTATGCATAGGGAACAGAAAACAGCGCAGCTGTGAACTAGAAGGACACAGGATAGCAATAAACTTGGATCTATTTGTAGTTCTGTCAAAGCCAGTGGCAAATGTCCCATCAGTTTCCCAGAGATCAGGTTCAAGCGTTGCTAAGCACAGCAGATAGTGCTCATGCAGCAGGGTAGGTGTGTGATATACCCCAGAAAGTAAAGTCTGGAACTATGTTGTATAGAAGGTCACCATTAGAAATAGGCTTGGAACCGCTGAGCTCTGCTGGCTTCATACTCCATGCACAAACCAGAGACAATCTGTCTTAAAACATTCCTCCACATGGGAGAATCATAGATTTATAGCACATACATTGAAGAAGGGACAATCACGAAAATCTGTCCTGATCTACTGGAATTGATTTTATAGATGTTTTATCTGGTCCTTGTGTGAATCAACATATCCTTAAATAGCATGGAAAAAGCCCTTTCATCTCCAAATTTGGCACTGCGAGGTATTGGTTATATGGCTAGAAAGGGAAGACTGTGTCTAAAGGTTCCAACCTGCTCCTGGCCTGTCATCTGAGGTAACTGAAAGCAGCCCCAACCCTAAACCCTCTGTTATCACAACTGACACTGTCAGTGATTTCAGAAAATCAGAGAATCACAGAATTGTTGTGGTTGAAAGGGACCTCTGGGGATAATATGGTCTAAACCCACCCTACTCAAGAAGGGCTACCTAGACCCAGGTGCCCAGGACCAAGACGTGTCCAGACGGCTTCTGAATATCTCCAAGGATGGAGACCCAGCAAACTTCCAGGGCAACTTGTGCCAGTGCTCAGTCACCCTCACAGTAAAAAAATGCTTTCTGGTGTTTAGAGGGAATCTCTTGTGTTACAGTTTGTGCCCTTCACCTCTGGTCCTGTCATTGGGTACCACTGAAGAGAGACTGTCTCCAGCTGCTTTGCATCCTCCCTTCAGCTGCATATGTACATTTGATAATATCCCACTGAAGCCTTCTTTTCTGCAGGCTGAACAGTCCCAGCTCCTTCAGCTTTCCCTCATAGGAGAGATGCTTCAGTCCCTTCATCAACTTTGTGGCTATTCATTGGACTCTGTTCAGTACGTTCATGTCTCTTTTGGACTGGGCAGCCCAGAACTGGACACACTACTCCACGTGTGACTGTACCAGTGCTGAGTAGAAGGGAAGGATCACCTCTCTTGACCTGATGGCAATACTTCACTTAATGCAGACCAAGATACCATTAGCCACCTTTGCCACAAGGGCACATTGCTGGCTCATGGGCAACCTAGTGCTCACCAGGACCCTTTTTTTGTTGAGCTGCTTTCCAGCTGGCAGTCCCCAGCATAAATGCTGACTCCCACGTTAGGAAAATTGTTTTGCTGAAGCATTGTTCTTTGAAAGGCAAAGCCCCATTGTCTCCCACCCCAAGTATGTTGGGACTGTATTTTTTTGCTGAAAACTGCCAAAATAATTCAGCTGAAATTTTGCTGGAGACAGTTGTCTCTTCATCAGGGAGAGGAATCAGATGGTATTTTAGGTGCTCAGAAATTAGTTCATGTTCTTGCAAATCCAGCAGATAACAGCTTGCTCAGTGCCACTCATGCAGCTGTAGGGGAGAATATTAAAAAACTTTCAAACTCTATTTATTAGACTTGCTATAAAACTTGCCAGAGGAAAAAAAAAAATCCTCTTCTGGCAACTCTATTCCCCTAGCTCATATGAGATGCCATGGCAGCAGAAGAAATGTCTGCAACTTTACTGGAGGAAGCAAAGTGTTAGAGTAACAGAGCAGGAGTTTGGACTCCTGACTCATTCTGTCATTGCCTCAGACTATTTCTGAGCCGCTCTTACCTGAGCAGATCCGATGGCACTGCTGCCTGACTCATTCAAGTAATCGAGATGACTGAAAGCCTAATTTGACCTGAGTTTATCTGACAGTGACTCATGATAACAACTGCTGCCTATCTTCATATACCAAGTGATTCTGGATCATTGAACTGTTTTGAGATCTTTTGAGTACAAAGAACTTTGTAATTAGAAAGAGCTCACATTTTAGCTAGCCTACACTGCCAGGTTCTTTGTGAAATACAATTTTCATTGCTTTTTAAATAAGATAACTTCCCTCCACCTTGAAAATCAAAAAAAGGTTAAAAATCTCTATCACAATATTCCTTATTCTTCAAGAAAATCCAGCTCCATTTTTGAAGCTGCTTTAAGTGAACAGCAACAAAAAATATTCACAATTTTCTCACCCAGCTTTGTAGAAACTCAAAATATAAGTCTCATCCTTTAAGACTCTTGATCTTCTATTTCACAAGTCATTTCAAGTCCATATTAAACGCTAAGTCACTGGTAGGGTTTCTTTCTTTTTCTTTTTCTTTTCATTTTTTTTTCCTGAGCTATATTTAAAGTGCATCTATTTCATTCCCATTGGCCTGATGGTCATCATTTATCCATTTTCTTTAACTGAGGGACAGAGGAGGGACTATTTTGGCAGAAGCAATAATCCACTTGGGAAAGCCAAAGGCCATCTGATATTAATATGGAGAATGATTAACCAGAGAAAGAGTAGTCCTCCACTAAGAAGCAAAGGCTATTTATGACACTGTCCAGTAGCAGATGTTCAGGGAAGAAGTATAGGAAAAGTGGAGAGTGTAAAGCACTCCTTCCCTGCTATATACCTTTCTGCAGTTAATAGGTTAGGGACCTTGTAAGCATATAAATCATTGTGTTTAAAAACCACTGTGGGTGTATCTGACATGAAAGTGTCCAATCACTTTTTTAGACCATCTCTACTTTTGGTCTCCAACAATAACGAGAGGCAATGAACTGCACAGTGTAACCAGGCATAGCATGAGGTAGAAACCATGATAGAATTCCATCAGTGATGGTGCTATCCAGGCCAGACACCTAGCAGGGGCAGGAAGCGCTCAGTGTTTTTTCAGTTCATTTCTTCAGTGTCTGTTGTGGACTGAGAGCGTGTCTGCCTCCCCACAAACCTGCTACTACAAGCTTATAGACAGCCTGCGTGTGTGTGTGTGTTCCTTTAGGGTGACTGCTGCAGGCCTTGTTTTTACTGTGTACTGCGTACAAATCTGTGTCTGAAGGGGATTGTCAGGGGGACGAATGCAGGAGATGGACACTCAAGAACAGGAATAGTGTCCAGGGAGGGAGACAAGTATGGAGTCATAGGAAATGGAAGGACTGGATGGTATAAAGAGTGTGAACCAGAAAGCTGAAACCAGTTTTGAATGACCTGCTGTTTTTATTCTTGGCACGGACAGTCCTTAAAACAATCTTGCTTTTAGTGCAGAACAGAGTGATACGGTCGGGGTGTGAGATGTGGCCCAGCTCTCCAGGGCTCTGAAAGATTGGTAGGTACCAGTCCAGGCAGTCTGTGGGTGGTTCCTCCTCTCTGCAGGGTATTTAACCACTTATGTGGTATGGATTGGAGAGCAGGGTGGCTCCTTGTCCCACTGACCACTCCTGGACATAGGGATGAGCCCTTACTCCAAAGACAGTCTGGAGAAGAGAAGACTGAGAGGGGATCTTATTAATATTTACAAATATCTGAAGGGTGGGTGTCAAGTAGAAGGGGCCAGTCTCCTTTCAGTGCTGCCCTGTGATAGGATGAGGGGTAATGGTCACAAACTGGAACACAGGAAGTTCCACTTCAACATCAGGAAACACTTCTTCACTGCGAGGGTGACGGAGCACTGGAACAGACTGCCCAGAGAGGTTGTGGAGTCTCCTTCTTTAGAGACTTTCAAAAACCTCTTGGATCTGTTCCTGTGTGGCCTGCCCTAGGTGTTCCTGCATTGACAGGGGGGTTTGGACAATAATCTCTGGAGGTCCCTTCCAACACCTACCATCCTATGATTCTACGATTCTATGATTCTTCTATGATTTTATGATTGATTCTGTGACAGATGAGGGTCCCTGGATGCTGCTTGTGTCTGGACCTCTAGACATCCATGAGGATTTGAATCCTGTAGCAGGATCTGCCCAGGCACTGAAATCAATGAAAGCCTGTGCAGATGCAGGAATTGACCCATTTGGGTTCATCCACAAGAACAGGGGCCTTTCTGGGTCAGAGAGGAGCTGCAGATAAAAGTGCCTTCACAGACCCAGGGTTCATGTCTCAGCTGTGTTGCACTTGCAGGGCAAGAGCTAAATGCATCCAAGTCTCCTAGAAGCACCCCCTCCCTTTCCACTGCGTATATTAAATACAAAGCAGATTTCATCTGTAATATATAATTCTTAAAAGTCAAAACAACAAGTGCATTTGTTCCATCTATTTTTAGTTTTGCCACTTGTTTAAATCTTGGGTGCCTGGCACTGCTTAGATCTGTGATAAAGGCAGACAGCAAGAACTTTATCATGCTTTGATAGGGCTGGTTTTTGTCAGCACGCTCTCTCCTTTGTCACCAGACTTAGAAGACAAAGAGCTGGAAACCATTCACGGGGAAATAACTGAAACTCGTTCTGTCAAAGAAAGAAAAAAAAAAGAAACACAAAAGATAATAAAAAATGAAACTGTCCAGGGCAGTGCCTTCATGAGGAGGGGTACTGAGCCCTAGAAGTGACTCAGCCTTTTACAGGTTCAGGCCAAAGAACAGCTTGTCTGCTTAGCTTGGGAGAACTAACATCTGTCTAAATCCTGTCAGAAAAGTACAAACCCTAGAGATGGTTTTCTACACCTCTCTCCCCTGCCTCGGACATATACACCAGGTTCCACCTGATGGGGAGAGACATACTAACATCTTCTGTTCAACTAAATTGTATCACTGATTGCCTTCCCTTTCACTTCTATGGTACCTTGTGAGCACAGGAGTCATCTTCCTGTCTTCTGCCAGAGTCCCTCACTCTCAGCTTCTGCCTTCTTGTAGTGAGCAAAGAGCCTTCTTTTAGTAAGCTCTTCCACTTTGTTACCCCCATCATACTGAGAAGGAAAGACATCCATCCTGGTCCTGCCAGGCATACTCTCCAGTGAGATAACGGCAGGCCTTCAATCAGGATCACTCTGCTGTTTGCCAAGAATCCCATAATTGTTTGCCCTGGTTAAGGCCTCACGTTCTCCATTTACCAAGATCCGAAACAGCAGGATGTGGCTCACACAACCTAATAGCAGCTCCGATGGATGTCAGAGGAGCTCTCTGAAAACCCTGCAGGTACCTGCTCTGTGTAGATTGCTCCTGTGATTGTGCTCTTTTCTAGATTTAGAGAGAAATGAAAGGGAAAGTCTCTGAAGGGAGGGTTAAAGGGCTGATTGCTGATTTTTACCTTATTTCTTGTCAGTAGAGTCCTCCCCAGGCTCACAGCATCTTTTTAACTGACAGGCCCAATTTCTCTGGGTTGGTGGAGTAATTCTGACTTCTCTTGCATTCTTCCTGTAATGCATTGTTGTTTCAGGGCTGCTTTTCTGCAGGCAACAAGCCTGCATTTCAAGTGTCCAGACTTAATGACTCAGGGACAGCCGTGCTTGGTTTGCATCCGCTGAAGCAGAAGGTGGTTTTACAATTTCAGCCCTAAATGGCTACTGTATTCTGAGTTTTAGGCATACTGTGCCTCCCAGTAGCGGTGGCTTTATTTCCATGTGTATAAATGCCTGGTAGACATTAAGGACAGAACAAATGATATGGATCTTGCTGAGGCTTTTGAGACACTCAAAGAAAGGTGGTTTGGAGGTAGTGCTTTTGCAGTGGAGAAAGGATTTGCCTGTTCTTTCTTTTCTTATATCTGAACAGCATTGATGTGATGTGAAAGTTTGGATTCCTAGCTCTTTGTCTTAAATAACTGTTGAAAGCAATCGATCTTACAGCTCTGTAGGTGAATAGGACTTCTATAAAAAGATGGGTTATTTTCCTGACACAGAAGACACAAGGCAGTGGCATACACTCCATTCCTGGCCTTATGTATGTTTCATAGGTACATATGGGCAAGTCACTCAACATCTGGGTGGGTTTGTTTGTTTGTTTGAATTTATTTTTTTTAAATTTTTTTCCAAAACTGTATTTGACAGAAATCTTATGAGCTCAGAATCGCACTCTCAGCTTCTACAAACAAGTTGCTAAGCACAGCTGTCCAGTTTCATCATTTTATAGGCAAGTACCTAACCTGTGCTTGCAATCACTTCTCTTGTTTCTATGCAATTAGAGGCACAGAGTTTAGAAACCCAGACCTCTTTAAAAAAATAAACAAAACCTGCTGTAACTTACAGTTTGGTGAGACAGTTACTCCCTGTCTTTATTTTACAAAGGTGGGGGAAAAGAGAAAAAGTAAGAGGAAAAAAAAAAAAGGAAAAAAAAAGAGATAAGTAATAAAGGCTTGAAGGGAAGCCATGAAGCTCAATTTCTTAAGATTTGATAATTATCTTTAGGTGGTAAAGAGAAAAACGCATTAAGCCACATACAGTGTTATGACTTGCACTGACTAAAAAGCAGCATTTGCCGAGAATAACATGTACTGAAAATGACTTTTACTGTTATAATGCCATCAGCCAGAGTAGCTGTGAAGGATCTGTTTTTATGTCTCTGCCTTTAATTTCATAATGATTTTTTAAAATTCCCAGAGAGTGTTGCAGCTGCTCCAGCATTAACAGCCTTGAAATAGAAATGTGGTAGTTAGCAAGATACAGCTGCAGAGGAGAAAAAAAAAAATCCCCAAACAACAACCTCAACATTTGGATTGATTAATCTACCAAGATCGTTATTCATATTTTAAATTCATGTTGTTTAAACTCAAATCTGTTTGCCTCCCAGCCATTTTATTTAGTTATGTTTTTCCTAAAGTGGTAACAATTTCCAAGATCTGCATAAAAAATGAACACTGCCCAAGCAGCTCAGCAGCTCCTGCCACTTGTTGGCTCCTCCTTGTTTCAGTATTACATTTCAAGCCACTGAGATCGCGCTCTTGAGGTCCTTTATCCACAGTGATGTAAAAAACTATTCCTGCTTACTTTGCCCTTTCTGTAGATGTTTCCACCATCTCTGGCCTTTCCTAGTTCCACAGGATTTCATACCATCATTATCAGAGGTTGGAAAAACAGTGTATTTGCACATGTCCAGGTATATAAGACCTAGGGGAGCGATAGGAGTTCAGCAGTTCCCAGACTGATTATCACCCACTCTAACACCGCTGATAGAGAGCATTTTTTCTCCCGTTGGTTCCAGTGCCATAAAACCTTTGCAGTGTCATGAATTTAGTAGAGTCCTTCGCCGTATGGGCTTTGCATTACAAATGCCTATCTGTAGCTCAGACTCTCTTCTGACACCGTAGATAGGCACAAGGGAAACTCTCTAACTCCTGTCATCGGAAGAAAGGGTCTCAGAGAGGGGCGGCCGAGTTTTCTCGTGTCAAGATTTGCTTATGATGTGCATGAGACCTGCTGTGCATTGAGAGACAAGGGGAGAGCGTTCCTTTGCCTGCTGGACAGGATGAGGCATGTTGCTGGTCCCTGCCTAGCTAGTGGCTGGGCTTAAAGTAGTGTTGGCTAGCTTTGCTCTCCCCTCAGCCAGCACTGATCTCTCCAGGTGGCAGCAGAAAGCCCCCCACTGCATGGCAGAAGCCTCGCACAGGACCCTGCCCTGTCTGCCCCACGTCTAGAGAGGCCAGTAAGAATGAAATAAGCAGACATAAACATGCCTGACTCAGGCACCATCCCCAACCCATGGCTGCACTGAGCCTTCCTCCCAGGTCCACCTAGGAGCTGGCCCTTCACAAATGAAGATATGGTGGTTATCTTGCTGGGAGAATCTCAGTTTTTACACTATCTGTGGCTGTAACCCCCCACAGGCTTTCACATATGATACTGGTGAGATGTGATTAGGCAAGGAAACAAAAGAACAGGAGAAAGCATCCCTATAAACATCAGCTTGCATGAATCTGGGAAGGACTTTCTTCCTGACATCTCCTGTGAGAACTCACTCCATAGTGCCTCCATCCGCAGGAAGATGAGAGGAACGTGACTCCTGAAAATCCTCTGCTGCCACAGGGGTGTTCCTGGAAGCCCAGCATGAGAGCAGGGCAGGCAGGCCCAAAAAACAATGTTTCAGACCTCCTGACATGCTCTGATATCCAGGGGATTTCCTCCTGCAGTTTGTAATATTCATGGATTTCGGAGAACTGTTATCCCTTCTAGTCCTGTGAGACTATCTAATTTATAGGAAACTCAGAAAACAGGAAATCTGTGGCATTTCCCAGCCCTCTCGCATTCTTCGTGCTTATGGTATAATTCAATTTTCATGATCTAGAGAGAAATACATCTTTTGGTCAACTGATTATCATGTAGCATTTAATACTACTCACATCACTGAATCCTGCAATCATACATTATGCAGTCAAGCATGCTTTACCTCCAGTATACCACTTACAGAAACCCAGCTGGATTAATATTTTATTCCTTATTTAAAAAGAGCTGCCCAAGGTTATCTTATCCTGTCAGACCATACTTTTCCCCCTCTCTAAATAATTCTCTTGCCCTCATATTGTTTCAACTTTTTATTTAGCAGCTCTCCATTTCTCTCCGGGCTAATTTATTCCTTGAAGTGCCTTCTCAATCCTTTTAGTTTGTCTGTTCTTTGTTGATGACATTCATGCACTCTAGCTCAAGCAGGCTACAGCAGCTTTCTCTTTTCCACTCAGAAGTTGCCTGCAGTACTTTAATAAGTCTTATAATCTCTTTTTTTTTTTTTTTTTTTAAAGAATGCAGATTCAGTTTACCTAACCTTTCTAAAGACTGTTGTGTGTCTGAGTCATCTCTGTTGCCCTCCGGTACTTTTCCATAATATCCTTCTTTTATAAGGTGACCAGAAAAGCATATGGCATCTCAAATGTGACCTTACGTGTACTTAACCAATGCTATCATAATTTCCTGTGACTTACGATTGATACTGCAGTACTAACATTTCCCAGGATTTTGCAGAGCAGTAGGTTACATTCCTTTTTCTTTGAGGCTTCCTCCCCTCCCACTCTTCTAAGCTGGCTCTCCCCAGTGCTGGCCCACAGTCTTCTGCTGTTAAACATATAATTCCCCTTATGCAAGTCTGGAGAAGGTCTTGGGAATCATGCGTCTCTTCAACCTTCCTGTCTTGTCTGGTAGGCATCCCTCTTATACAAGTTGAAGAGCTAATGCTACAAGGGTCCTTTTGCATTCAGCCCTGTTAGCCATGAGTTTGAATACTTCCAGACTCCAGTCCTGCCTGGTCTGTGATGGCACCAAATTAGCTATTTACTATTATTGACAGTCTCTCTGGACAGGAGATGATCTGAGTGTCTTTCTTCTGAAGCGAGTATTGGATCTGCTTGGTAGACAATGAAGTCCGCAGCTGCTTTAGCAGTAAGGAAAAGAATAAGTCTGGGAAAAGAATGAGACATTACTGAGTTTCAGTAGTTGTAGAAGTTCAATGCAAAGTAAACCTGTGCTTGGTGCCTTCTATAAAGTGCAAGGAATTCCTGGCCACTCACCTCCCAGCAAATTCTTCAAAGGATAAAATCTGTTTCTTTGTACTAGAAAATGTATTACATTTTTTTCAAGTGACTCTGGCTTTTTCAAGTCTGAGAGAATGACTCTATAAAGAGTAGAATCTATGGCCTATTATCATTTACTCCCACAGATATTAAACCAGGTATCTGTAGCCTCAGCATTCTTGAAGGCAAATTTCAACACGGATAAAGCGAATCCCTTTCGGTTTTACAAAGTAATTGTGCACATTTATCTATTCACTTCAGATTGTAGGTTCCAAGTGCTATTAACCTACAAGACAACCACTTGTGTGTATACATAATGTGCTTTTCTGGCTTTCCTACTTGAACAGTAACTACACAACTATGGACCCGTGCAGACAGCCTCCCTGTATTTAGATAATTACATCCCTCGAGTAGACATTAAAGCAGGTATGTTGCTTGGTTTGTACAGAGCAGCCTGCCTGCCTGGCTTAAGAGGTACGGACTGAGGTTTTGTTCTTACAGAGCATGTATGGCAGCACTGCAACCAGGGTCACAGGTCTACAGCACATACATAGGTGAAAATATGATTTGTGCAGAGTGTGATTCCAGCTCCCAGTCTATAATCACTTCATCCTGAAGTGTACTTGTTATATAATTATCAGGAGGCCTGAGGTGACAGGGCAAAAAAGGACTGGAAGAGGTGGAAAAATGACCTGGGATCTATTCAGACAAAGGAGCACTTGCTAATTAATGTCACTGGAACTCTATGATTTTCTTGGACTTACTTAGATGACTAGTCTAAACCATGAGAACCTAGCAGCAGCTAAGCAGGATTTCAGTGAGTGATACTTTACAGCATTGCAGAGTGGCTGAGATTGACAACCATCTCTGGAGATCATATAGTCCACCCCTTCTGCTCAAAGCAGGCTGCTCAGGACTGTCCCATCACATTCCTAGTGATTTTTTTTTTCCCTTTGTTTAAATCAAATTTCCTATATTTTAGTTTTTGCCCACTGCCTCTTGTCCTGCCACTGGTCACCACTGGGAGGTCTCTCTTCTTTATTTCCCCCATCAGATATTTATACACACCTGTAAGATCTCTCTGAGCTTCCTCTTCTGCAGGCTAAGTAACCCTAGCTCTCTTTGTGTGACAGATGCTCTGATCCCTTTACCATTTTTGTGTAGAGGAGTTGTTCTGGTGGCAGAATCCACATGCTTATCTGAGGCCTCCTGAGAACAGGTGAAAGAGTGAGCACCTACTGCCTGCACACACAGGAAAGCTAAACTAGGTCTTCTTAGGCTCCCTCAGTAAACAGGAACAAACTGCAGTTGCTTTGTGCTCATGAATTCTTGAACTACTTTTTGGATTTACACAACTAGCTCGATTTCCTGAACTTTAGCTATGCTTTATCCAGGGATGACTCAGGTTAAAAATATGCACATTTTTCTAGCTATATTCTGGGAGTTGAAGACTATTGCTCAAAACCTTGACTGCCCCAGATGAATGCCCTTGCCCTAGACTCAGTCCTTGGCTGGTCTGGATGGACATAGCTGAACTGACACGAGTGAGTGCTCAAGGAGCTGGGCTATTTCATTTTCTCCCTAACCTCCTCTCACTATTCCCTGCTTCTCTTTCACAAAGGCAATGTTGGTTGCCCTCTGACTGTGCAGCATATCACTCACTCTTTTGTAAGATTTTCAGCCAGATCCTTAGCTGTGGTAATAATAGCTCATTGCTCCACTGAGCTCAGTTCGGTTTTACTTATCAGAACTGCACAATTGGTTTTGAGGGAGCTGTGCCAATTCGTAACAGTTGATGATTTAGTCCCTTTTTTTCACTTCTTGTTACAGAATCTCCCTTGTTAACATTCTTTGATATTCAAGTTATATGGTGCTTGCTGCAAGAAAAGCATTCTCCCTTTTCCCAGCAATTTCTTGGCGAATAATGGAAAAACAGTGTCCATTGATAAAGCAGACATCTTACTGATGCTGTCTGTCTTATCTCTATCTGGTCAAGAGGTAGACTGGTTTAGAGTTAGCTTCCTAATACCTCAGAAAACTCATGAGACAACATGTTTTGTGCAGGTTTTTTTTATGTTTTCTATAACTACATGTCTTTGACTATTTAAATTTAATTTTTTTCTCATTAAATTCTGTGGCTTTTACAAGAAAATTAAAGTAGTGTTATCTTCTTAAACCAAATTGTTATTTTACAGGTCTAATAAGTAAAAGTACGATTTCAAAATTAAACATGATGTTTGGCTTTGGCTGGTATGCTCATTAAATATTTAATTAAATTCCACGATGAAGTGGGTTGATGGTTGAGAGGAGCAGGATGTGAGTTGCCCTTGCACCCACAAACGTCTTTTATTTGAAAGTCTAGAGGTTTTGTAAGGAGAGTGAGCCTTCAAAGCCCAACCATATGACACCACTGCTGTTGAAGAAACAGTTACTCATAACTCATGAATTCACTCCTCCTTCACATAAACCCTCGTATTCACTTTACCCTCTTCCGGATCTGGCCTAAGGAGATAGGGAAAGGGGCTGACTGTCGCACTGCCACACTTGTACAAAAGACCTCCCATCTCTAGGGACCTCCAGACCCAGCTGGTCCAATGCACAACTTTGCTTTTTTCCTCTAGTTCAGGAAGCGCAGCGTGAGATTTTCATTAACTCAGCTGTGTGGGGCCAAAACATAGTGAACTCAGGCAATCCTTCCTCATCTTTCTCACAGGGGTGGATTCCCCTACGCTGGACAGTTTTAAGACTCAGCTTGACAGGATGCTGGGCCATGTCATTTAAACGGTATATATATTTACAGTTTACCTTAAAATGTTGGATGAGATGATCCTTGAGGTCCCCTCCAACCTGGTATTGTATGATTCTATGATTTTCTGGTTTTCGAGTTCTTGCCACTTGATGCAGTGATTGTCTTCTTACTGACAGTGCCTTCCAACTTGGTGCATCTCTTAATCACTTCTGCATACACCAGCTCTTCCTACCAAGATCATCAAAATACAGAAGATACAGAATGAGATCCGTTTCAATAGCAGCTACTGAGGACTGACACTAACCAACTTCCCACCTGGAACATCTTCCACACAGAGGGACAATTGCTTCATTCCCTTTAGGAAGTTCTCACAAGTCCTCTTACAATTGTAAAGCTGTCAAATTTCTCCAGTTAATATCTTTCCATATTGTGTCATATTAAATGCATTATTGAAGCCCAATTAGTAAAAACCAGATCACTGCCTTGAAAAGTGATTCCCTGTGTTGCATTTTCTTTTAACTTCATGTCAATAGCTCTTCATTCTAAATTATATTCTTTAACCTTGCATAGCATAAAGGTCAGGCTAGCACATTTTTCTACTTGAAAAATACCTAGAGTGTGCAGTTGGTTAGCTACACATTCATATTATATATTGTTTATTATCTAGATGCAATGTCAGCACTTAACAAGTAAGAATGAATTCTGTGTGCTAGAGTTATGACTGTCATCTCGAAAAAGTAACGCAGAAACAGGCAGAGTAAGCTGGTATTAAATGCTAAATCATATGGCAGCTCATGAGCTCACCTTTCACCTCTGGGAATCTGGATTTAATAGAAATCCACAGCAGGGAGAAAAATATGACTTCAGCTCAGCCCTTCTGCAGTTCTGCACACCCCAGGCAACTGGGGGTGCGTGTTGGTGGGGGAGGTATTCCAAAGCCAACTGGTAAGCTCTTGCAGGTGCTGCAGCTTGCACAGGGCTGCTCTCTCTGAGGCCTGGTACTGGGGCCTGTTTGACCCCATGGAGTTTAAAAGCTGTACTTCAAGGCTGATGCTGAAACTTGCCAGCCTGGAATTCACCAAGGGATGAGGTGAGAGTTTCTGACCATGTGAAGATGTCTATTTTTGACCAGGGAGTGTTCAGTCTTCTTTTACCCATGTATACCTTAGCACTGAGGTGGGTGGACAGCCCACTGGGAAGTTCAAGGCTGCTGTGGGCCTTGCACTCAGATGGTGAGCAGGACTGCTTGAGGAACAGGGGCCAGGGGAGGCAGGGTAGGGCTGCTTTGCCCCCACCTATCACTCCATACCACAGGGGTTTGGGGACACTTGTCATTTCCTCCCATGCGATATGTGTGAGCACTGCAGCAGAAAGGGAAGAGCTAACCATCAAGGCTGAGCGTGCGCTTCAGATTCTGAGAAAGAAAATGCCCATATAAAGCAGGTGCTGCTACAAGGAAAGAGCTATGCAACGTCATTCACTCTCCTTCATTTTCTTTGCATACGTGCTGGGAAAATATAGACACACAGAGCTGCAACACTGGACGCTCCTCATATATCACTCCTGCTGTTTCTTTCCCACCCCGTCTCTTTCCATCATTCACTGTACAGGGATCCTGAGAAATAGCCGACCTCCGCTCGCACAGCCAGCTCTGCCACTCTTGCCTATCCTGGTCTCCTCTGCTGTCCTTGTCCTTGGGCTGCTATTTGATCATTGCTAGTTTGGCCTGTCAGTTGTCCTTAGATCCAAGTGACCTGCCCAGTCATTTCATGTTCTTTATGTTCTGGATTACATTGTTCTCCCAAGTATGTTGTCTGAGCGCATGAAACGCTCTCTCCCTTTCTGCCTTAGTTATTCCAAGTATCAATCACTCCACAATCACCTTCACTGCTATTAACCTTCTTCCTGTCTTCCAAATCAAAATCCATTTCTCACTTCCATATGTCAACACCAGCAACAAGCATCGATTAAATGTCTTTCATTTTTTAAAGCACACAGCCTTGCTACCCTTGCTTATATCTTAATGCTTCCCATATGCTTCTCATCAGACTCTCAATTCCTCTGTTTGCTTCCTCCGAGAAGTCATTCTTCATTATAATAAGTTGCCCCAAGTAAATTTATTCATCATCTTTTTCTATGACAGCCACGTTCTTTCACTACGGGAAATTAAACACTGTACCATATGGCCAGAGCAGCAAACTTTAGTACTCACTTGCTCAATTGTTTTAACACTTTGCCGCCTTCGTACAACAGTCTGTTTGCCACTAGTGTGTCAGGCTTCCGCCTGACATATGCATTAGACACATTAATGGGAAGGAGGAAATTAAGTGAAGCTGACAATGTGAGGAAAGAACAGTATGATCCCATTAAGTTCCAAAAATTCACTATTTCTACTATTTTTCAATGGATTGGGGGGAAAAAAGAGCCCCTTAAACTAATTCCTCTGCACATGCTACATCATTAGCCTGCTGTGCCGCCATATGACACCTTTCAAAACCAGAATAATGTGAGAATTCAGAAGTCTGGGGACAGCATATACATGGTTCTGCTGTGCATCCCTTTTGTGAGCCTTGTACTGTCATTACCTTTAGTTTTCATGCTGCAGCTGTTCCTCAAGCCACACTAGGTCCTGTCTAATTAATTACACACTATCTACTGCTAGAAGCTTAATTTTCTTCATGTATGTCTTAAGAAACTGGCATTCATGCCAAAGCCTTTTGATACATGTAGCAAATTGCATTTAATAGTGTAGGAGGAATACAGACTTCCTTCCCTGGAGTCTCTTCTGATGTTGACTTTTTGAATATCCTTCTTATATATACAGATATCTTCTCAGGAGATAAAAGAAGTTACCTGTACCCACAAATATATTTCATTTAATTGCAGCAGCATATAATTATTTTGGTTTGGTCATTATCTATCTCTAGGCCAAATCCTAAGCTAGAAGGCAGCACCCCTGCCTCTACAGCGCATAGAGTTATATCTGAATATGTCAGAGATGAATTTGTCCCTTCTTACCAGGTGTCCTCCTGCTTATTTATTGAATTTCTACTCTGGTCAAGCAGCTAGGAGAAAATTGCTACCTTCAGTTATGCAACGTTTCTATTCCTGTTTCTGATTTACAGCTGGGAGTGCTGTAAGAACCAAGCAGCCCTTCCTGATGACCGTCATGCTCCTTGGGTGTGACTCTTGGTCCCTACATGCTAGAGGGGATGTGACTTACTGCTGACTGAGGTGTATCCCACTGAGTCTCTGAAGGTGGTTTTCCTGTGAGCTTGTTTCAGTGGAGGACAGGCTGCTGAGTGGAGCCACTGAGTGAAGTTGTGTAACTTAGTTGTTACACTGTGCCTATTGCAACTCCAGCTCCCAGCTCTTTGGTTTTACCTCATGACAGAGCACGAATTTTTGCTCTGCTGCTCACTCACATGCCTGTGGCTGCAGCCTGGGCACCTCAGCAGTTGTGTGTAGAGCTGCTGCGCAGGCATAGTCTCAGTAAGGCATCCAGACCGCTGGGCACAGAAACTATTTTTCAGAGATAGAAGGAAAGGATTATGAAGTCAGTGTGGCATCTGTACTGTGTCACATATCCAACAGGTGTTTTTCTCAAAAACATGGTGTTTGGAAATTATAAAGTTTTGAAATGTTCAAACCTTTGCAAAGCTGTATTGATTTTTAATTCTGCTAAGCATGAAAAAATAATAGCTTTTATCAGCATTATTCATGCATCAGGTAATACCTAGTTTCATGTTTTATCAATTCATTGTTATTCTGTGAGGGCTGAACTTGACTACACTATTATTTCTGCTGTTGTTGTAAGTTATGCACCGGCAATGTTCTCAGCAGTTTATTTAAGAGGAAAAAAGATGTAAAAATACAGCAAAAAGACATTTCACTTCCAGCATGGGTCTGCAGAAGGAACTGCAAATAACCTGTGATCTTAAGGAAAAATCAATGACAATCTCTCGAAGCTCAAGATTGGTTTTCAAGGCTGTTGCTAGGGGTAAGGACTAGAAATGTGTCTGCTGGTGCTCCTGGACTTCCAGGCAGATGTGGGCAGCTGCTCAAATGGCAGAAGTCCACAGAGTCCATTTGGGCTCCGTTTGTGTAAAAGCACCTGCTTTTGCCAAGCTTGCTGCAGGTTCAGAGCTTTGCTCACCTAACATAAAATAACAGTATGCAAGCTTCTCCATTATATTTCTTCTTTCAGGATCCAATGTTCAGGACTGGTGTGTAGCAACCAATAAAATGAACACATGAAATAAAATTAATAATAAGCAATAAAATTAAGCCCTCCAAAAAGTACTTCAAGTAGTGATGATTTCATTCAGTGCAAGATTTCCTTTATGCTGGTTTCTCTATTATCTCTATTGCTCAGTGTGCAGAGTTTCTGCATTATACATGAAGATAGATTTGGGAGCACAAAGAATCACGGGATTGGGAGGGAGGTCATCTGTTGCAGCCCTCAGCCTGATGGAAGGAAGGAAATATTATACATATGCCACTTTTGACCCCATGTGATGGAGACTGCAATCTCCCTAGTCAATCTATTCCACTGTTTTATACCCTGAAAGAGAGAGAGAGTTCTTCCCAGTATCTTACCTAGGTCTGCCATGCAGCGATTTCAATCCATTACTTCTCATTATATCCACCATGAGAAAACAGGTTATCTCTCTCATTTGTGAAGCAGACTTATGTATTGGAAGACTGTTATCACATCCTCTCCAATTCTCTTTTAGAATAAGCAATCTCAATGTATTTCATCTTTCTCTGTAAATCACATGTTTCTAGACATCCGGTCATTCTTGGTTCTCTCCTTTGGGTTCTCTTCAACTGGTCTTTGTCTTTCTAAAAACCCTTTCCTGTCATTCCTGGAAGACTTGATGAGATCTTCACTTGATGCAGTCAGGGAACAATATTCTCCTTTAAGTGCTCTCCATGGATAAGTGAAAAGGCTATAGGCTCATACAGCTGTTCTCAAATTTTAAGTATAACCCTCTTTGAATTGCATTGGCCTAGTGAAAAAAAAAAAATTATGCCACTCTGGACTATATTCATTCACCTGCAAAATGAGCTAACATTACAACAAAATATTGAAGCTCAAGACATTTCTTAGGGAGTCAACCTGAATACACATCCACATGAAATTAAATGAGTCCACTACATGTGTGCCACTAAACAGTCAAATAGTAGACACAAGGTGCATCAGGGAGTTAATGCATTCACTGCTGGTAGACCAACTATGAATAGTATTGCTTTGCTGACTATTGTAGAAATGTATAGTACATGGTAGACATTGCCTAGAAGAACAAGGCAAGAGGAAGGGCAAGCACTGGTAGTGGAGGTTGCATTTCTCAAACAAGAGACCCAGAACTGGGGAAAGGAACTGATTTGTTCAGAATTGTTGTGAAAAAGAAGAAATTGATACACACTTTCCTAAGCTCCCCTCTTACTGTGTCCATGGGGCATTCTTTCTTGTCATGAATGAATTTCTGGTCAGTTCTTGGAGTTTGCAAGGTACTATTTTCATAGATTTATGACCTTGAAGGGCCACAAAATAGGGTTTCTTCCACAGAATCTAATGATATGTAATGAGCACAGAGGAGTCAGATTTGCCATGAAGGACAGCAAAGAAATGTTGTGCAGCACCTATGAGTACAATCTTCTTTTAATCTCCTCTGGCTTTAGAGATAGTGTGATGTCAATAGGCAGGCTGTGAAATTACATACAAAGATGAGATCGTCTTCTCTGTACTCTCAGTCTACACCTGTATCAGCAGTTTCACACAGGGAGCAATTTCTATTGATTAAGTGGATCAGCAGGTTTCCCCTTGGGCTGTAGTAAAGCTCTAGGAGAGAGGGAGTGTGAGTCAGAAGTTTTCATATTTAGAATATTATGAATTTTCTAATAGTGAAGATTTGAATAGCTCTTTCTGGGAGTGTCAGCTGACTTTGTGAGGAGTTGAGCCCTTTTCCCTCTCTCCTTTTCCATCCTAGGGTCAGCAGCTTAAACATTGCAGGTGCTAAGAATCTTCCACCTCCAGTGTCTCAAAGTTATTTATGGCAATGTGTCTGGAAGCGGCCTTGCCCTGGGAAGGAGAAAGACATGAGCAGTCACAAACGCTGCGGGCAAACTCCCTTGTATGATGTGAAAGCTTGTAGCCTCTCTCCCAGGTGGCCAAAGGTCTCCAGGAGGCACCCAGCTGACTCAATACCATGCTCACTCTTAAGAGGGAAAAGGAAGCCAGCTCACCACATAACACACTAAGGATTCCTAAAATTTGTTCTTCTGCCATGAGATATTCAGGGTTGATAGCCTTCATTCTGTTTTCATTTTCCCAAAACAGTGTCCTCCTTTTTACAAGGCATTCTTATTTGAAATGAAAACATCAAACTATTTCACTATTTGATTGTGGTTTAGCTAGCCCCTTCCAGACTTCCCAAAAGATGCTCTCCTAGGGGACGCTAGGAACACTAGGAGTAAGGGCCCTTTTCCACAAGGAAGAATGCATAACTGAATTGCAGCCAGAGAATGAGATGGAAAAACAGTCACCCTTCAGTGCTAAATTTGAACTGCAAAGTTCCAAATCACCCAGCATGAGCCCACTCTCTCTCCCTTCCTCCTCACCCCCCTGCCATCTCCACATGCCCCAACCCTCACTCCTCTCCAGCTCCCAGAGTTTGCACAGCAAAGGTTAAACCCCTTGGTTTTTAAGCAGTTGCAGTTTGAGAGAGGGACAGACATGTTTTTGCAGGCTTTTCCAGACTTGTGGTTTGCACTGTATTCCCTCGGAGCACAATTTACATAGGGAGGAAATCAATCTTGCAAAGTAAGTCTTAGTGTGTTTAAATGTTGTTCAGTTAGCATAGCTCAAGGTTTCAGAGTCGGGTAGCAGTAAAAATGGTATTTGAAAGTGCAGTATTTCCTAGTCACTTCGTCCAAACAAAGCACCAGTACAAAAACCCCAACAAAACCTGAGAACCCAGAAAATGCCCACTGCAATTGAATTCCATACTACACTCCTGTTCCTCCAGCCAGCAACTCTTCTTTCTTTCTTTCTTTCTTTCTTTCTTTCTTTCTTTCTTTCTTTCTTTCTTTCTTTCTTTCTTTCTTTCTTT